>CM057840.1:13735557-14935557 GCA_030068075.1 Paguma larvata
CCTCAAATCTTGATCATCAGACCCCAGTCTAGGAGTTTTGTGGATAAAAGACCCTCTTATTACTTCTGAAATGCAGGCAGCAACCAGAGTGTGCACGCTGACACAGAAAGATGGGCAGTTCGTTGCACAGAGTACATCTTTTCCCTATGGTTCTTTGCTTAGCCTCCTCCCCGCTGCTTCAGTTCTAGGACCCCCACTCACCCCATGCCTCTCCCCACTCCCCAAGAAGGATTTGTACTGGGTTTTTGTGGGGTTTTTTTTTTGCAGTGTAGAATAATATTTTATATTCTATAAATTCAGGGCATGAGTTCTGGAGTCAGGCTGAGTTCCAAGTCCTGACGCTGCCTCAGACTAACTCTGTGACTTTGGGGAAGTTATTTAGCTAGCGTAAACCTCAGTTACCTCATCTGTGGAATGGGGCTAGGACCCAGCTCACTGGGTTCTCATGAGGGTTAAAGGAGATAATGCGCAGAAGGGTTCTGGTGTGAAGGAGGCACTCACTGAATGTTAGTGACTTGCCAAAGGGCTTCGTGTCTACGAGACCTGGCTAATGACGGCAGGTCCCCAGGTTGGGAAGGATGCTCCAGGGGGGGACAGTCCGCCCAGTCAGTCATTCGTTATACACATTCATTACCCCTGGAGACCTGACTGCAAGGATGAGGGGGAGCGGCCGCTGCTGGAGGGAGTGTATGGCAGGAGGAGATTTATGGGGGACTGTCCCAAATTGGAACCATGGAACTATTACTATTTCTACCCTTCACTTTCCTTTCATTGTCCCCTTGGGTTCCCTGGGCTATAGAATGAGAGAGGTAGATGAGACCTCAGAGACCCTTTGTTTAGACCGCTCCTTCCCCATTCCGTGTATTCAGTGGGGCAGTCTGAGGTGGTCAGCGGCCATTGGGAGCAGCCGGTGCCCAGGGCTGGACCAGGCTCTGGGTACAGGAACGGTGGAGACTCAGTCCCCACGCTGCAGCTGAAGACTGAGACTCAGAGAACCTAGGTCACACTGTTCCTCAGTGCCAGCGCCAGTCCCAGGTTCCCCTCAGTGCCCAGCCCCAGCTTTCCCAGCCACCGAAGGGCTAAACGGCACCCTCAGGACAGGTCCAAGTTCTTAGTTCCTTGCTTTTCTTTTCTCTGAGGTCTTTTGCTTCAGCAGCCTTAACCTTAAGAAGGAGCTACATGTCCCTTGAGACGTGAATCCCGACCCCACCTCCACCCCCAACCCCCGCCATCCCAACCCCGGCTCCTGCCCATCTGGGCTGAAGTAACACACCTGCTAGCTACAGTTCCCACCCTCATTCTCACTGACTTGGATCCAACTTCTGGAGGGAGAAGGTTCAGAGATTTGTTTGCTAAATGCAAGGGTCCCCTAGTCTTCGCTTTTCCTTCTATTCATTGCTTAATCCATTCAACTTGATTTCAGATACCTTCCAAGTTTCTTTCTGAAACAGAGACCGAAAGTGGGGTTACATAAGAGTCTCGGTGACTTTTTTTTTTCTTTCAAAGCTCTTCCACTTTCAGGACTCTTTGAGGCTACATTTGCATATATGCACACCAGCCAAAACTACTATCTTTGTGAACTGAGAATAGTCTGAAATGCCACCCCCTATAAATTTCAATTAGGCATTTTATCCACATCACGGAGCTGTGTATTTTAAGAACCTGTTTTACTCAGCGTGAGGATGGCATGAAATGAAAACAAAACAGAAGCCTGAGGGCTTGCGGGACTTTCCTTTGGGGGTACAGCTCTGATGTTGGAGGCCGCAGGTGTGGGGAGACTTGATCCCATGCCCCTACGTCCCTGAAGTAGCTTGGGTTTCGCTATTTCTTTCAGCAAAATGATGCTTCAACACCCAGGCCAGGTCTCTGCCTCGGAAGTCAGTGCCTCTGCCATCGTCCCCTGCCTGTCCCCTCCTGGGTCACTGGTGTTTGAGGATTTTGCTAACCTGACACCCTTTGTCAAGGAAGAGCTGAGGTTCGCCATCCAGAACAAGCACCTCTGTCACCGGATGTCCTCTGCACTGGAGTCGGTCACTGTCAGCGGCAGACCCCTGGAGATGGCAGTCACGAAAACCGAGGTAGGTTCTTCTCGAGGTGCCTTGACTTTTGATGCTTATTCGTCGTATCCCTACCTGCCAGGCAGGCTCCAGGCCAGGGGCCGCACAGAGGGCAGTGACTGTATTCATCATCACGGGGCCTCAGGCGGCCAGACTGTGGAGCACGGCCCAGCCAGCCATGCCCACTGCTGTGTTGATGCTCACAGCCCTGCGCCAAGGCCACTTCTGTCTGTGACACTTGCACTGTTTCCCCTCACGCAACCTTTTATAAGACACCCGGAGTAACAGACATGGCGAGGAGTCTGACAGGTGGCTGCTGGTGATGCTGTGGTCTCCCAAGGACCTGCGGTCTTGGCTATTTTGCGGGCCTTTCCCTCAGGGCTAAAAGATGGGAGTGTATCAAGCTAACTAAATCGGCATGATCATGGTCTTTGGTCAGGGGTAGTAGAACTGGCCAAAAGAGAACTGAGTTTAAGAGGAAGATGGTCATGGACCTTCCTGATTTTATAAAAGGAGGTGGAGGTAATAATGGCTCCGGCATAGGACTGAGCTCAGGGTTAAACGAGCCGGCGTCCGTTAAGGGTCTGGCTGAGGGTCAGCATTCCGTGACTGGCAGCGGGGCTACCATATGATGCTGTACCCGTAGGCATCATGAGAGGCATTGCTGTGCCTCAGTTAACCTCAAGCAGCCATCATTGCCTGGGTCAACACTGGACAGTACAAGGCGGGCCGTGGGACACACGAAGAATTTTTTTTTAATTCTGTAATTAAATATCTTGAGATCACAAGATGTAATGGGAAGTAGGATCCCCATAGAAGAAAGAAAAGCATTTGGGAAGGGTATTTGGAGGGTTCTTCAGAGGAATAAGCAGGGGATGTGCAGTGCAGAGGACTCGCGGTGGTGGAATGTTTCCTGCTCCGCGGCAATATTCCCTAGAGCTGCCCGACTCATCCACCGATTCTGTGCTCACCAAGGCACCTGCTCAGCTGAGGTCAGTTTAACAAGTAGGTTTTCCTCCTGGGAAGAGAAAGCACCAGCTGACCTAGTCGAACATTCAGGTCCCCTTGGTTGCTGTAATTCTCACCTTAAACTAAGATGCCGAGCCTATGAAACCCATAAGCATCCTATGTAGGGGGCAGTGTGAGCCTGTTCCCCCCAGTCCCAGTCACCTCTGGGGAGGCCACGAGGTGGAATGAGGCGGTATGTCCAGGACAGGACACAGTATGAGGAGCCAGAGGCCTGGGTTTACGGCTGGGCTTTGTAGCCTCCCGGTCTGGTGACCGTGAGCTCGCGATTCCTGGGCTTCCCTGGACACCTTGCTGGCCACTCCGTGTCTCCTTTCCACATCGATACAGTGAGGGGATTGAGCTAAGTGGTTTCTGAAAGCCTTTTCCATCTCGGACAGTGTATGACTCTGAGATTTGCTCTCCTTTCAAGAACTTCCTCACAGGAGGAAACCCTGAATCCTCCCACCTCTCCACAAATGTCTGTAGGGTTGCACAGGAAACATGACAGTTGCTGAGTTCTGGACGAAGAAACTGATGGTGAGGTTCATAGATAGTAACTGAAGCTTCCATAGCACTGACCAAACACTGCAAAGCATTTTAATTTTAATTAAAAAAATTTTTAATGGTTATTTTTGAGAGAGACAGAGCAGGAATGGGGGTGGGGCGGAGAGAGGGAGACACAGAATCCGAAGCAGGCCCCAGGCTCTGAGTTGCCAGCACAGAGCCCGACCAAGGGCTCGAGCTCACAAACCGTGAGATCATGACCTGAGCCTCAGTCACCTGAGCCACCCAGGCATCCCTAATTTTAATTTTATGTATACATAACTAATTTAACTAATTCGACTGCCCTATCAGATAGCTAAGATTAGTGATTCCATCTTACAAGTGAGGAAACTGAGGGTCACAAGAGTGTGGTCATGTGCCCCAAATCTCACAGCTAATAGGTGGTGAAGCTGGGATTCCAACTCAGTTTTGATTAAACTCAAATGTCTGCCTGTGTGGTTCCGGGTTCCAGGATGTAAAAGGTGAAATTGCCTCTTGCCCCGCTTTCCCCTCGGGCTTCCATCTCAGTGCAAAGCTAAGGCCATGTCGTCTGTTCCAAAGGACGTCTAATAAGAGAGATCTGCAGTGATCACTGCGTCCCAGGATTTCTTGGGTTTGAGGTGTGGCTCCCACGCCCTCTCTTGCCCTTTGGACGCAGAGCTGTGACGAGTGACAAGACAGGGTCTTCCGTCAGCAGCCTAGACCTTCGCCTGCTCTGCCCACCATGGGCGCTTCATCCCAGCTGGCCTCTGTCCTCTAAGCTAAGCCCGGAGGCTGGACTTTGTGGGCTCCCCATCAGTTCTGAGACAAAGTCAGGGTCCGGGCCAGCTTCCACAGAGGACCAGACCCGAAAGCAGGACGGGATCTTATTCTTTGAGGGCCTTCGCGGCAGACTCCGAGTGGGGCATAGGGGTAGAGGGGGGTATTAGTTGCTGGATGCCTCAATGTCGGGTTCATGTTTACCTCCCACAGGTGGCACCGAGCCATGGGCTGATAATGCCGCTTTGTTTGGGCCATTCTCCTGGGTTCCTCTTTTCTAGGAGCTCCATGGGCTTCTTTTGAATTCATGAAGGAAGTGCCTTAATGCTCTGGGTGAAGAGAGAGGGCAGTGGGGGTGCCCCTGGGTCTAAAAGAAAAGGGAAAGGGTGGCTAGGTGATATATTCCCGAGGCCATGCCTAGGGGAAAGGACGTATTGACCAAACAGAATCCATTTCCTGCTCGAAATGATTACAGTTGTTACCAAATAGTTATCAGTTTGAATATACAACTCACTGCAAAATCCGAAGGCATGTTTTAAATAAACCGAGTTTTAACTTATTAATATTGCCAGTGTAACTTTAACGATTCTTCGGCGTTCATTATCTGTTCGCAAGCATGTATGTGCGGACAGGTTTCACGCAGAGGCTCTTAGCGCTGGGGCTGCCCTGGTTGGCCACTCTGTGCTGGCAGCGAAACGCAGTGTATTCAAGGTGGGTTGCATCTCTTACCTCCCGTGAAGAGTGTGGTCTCTCGAATCATGTAGGTACCTCCTGAAGAAGATGAAAGGAAAAAGAGGCGACGGGAAAGAAATAAGATTGCAGCTGCCAAGTGCCGCAACAAGAAGAAGGAGAAGACAGAGTGCCTGCAGAAAGTGAGTCCTCCCCGCCTCACCCCTCCTCTTGCTCATGCCTACCCCCCGCCAACCTCATGTTGCCATCACAAAGGGAGTCAAAAAGCCCCCTACCCAGAGCGTTTTCTCAAGAAGGACTTGTAGCCGTAGCAGAAAGGCCACTTGCTAAATGAGGAGGTGACAAACTATGAGCACAACGAAGGGGACTCGGGATGGATGAGAAGCAGGTGTGTGCCTCAGAAACCACAGGTTGTCTGATGCCCAGGTTCCCAGCAGCCCCAGCCCGTCCATACACGCATAGCAGCTTCCAGGCTGCAGGATATGTCAGCCCAGTGAAAGAAGCTTCACTCACCCGGTTTACCGAGAAAAGGAAGCTGCCAGCTCTCAATTGGCTCAGAATGAAAAGCCTTTAATCCCTTCAAACAAGTTATTTCCTTAATCCGCAAGCAGTTATACTTTTTTTTTTTTTTTTTTTTTGCGTTCTTGTGTGTTCTTAACTCTGCTGCCCTTCTTGGCTCATCCAACAGTCTGAGCTCCTGGCTGTATTCAGCCGGCTCCCCTTCCTGAAGGGAGAAGCATGGGTGGGAACAGCATCTCGGGGCAGGCAGGGCGGGCCGCAGCGCCATCCTTCCAGGCTGTGTCCCTTCCCCCGAGTGTGGACAGGCGAGGGCAGAGTCTTTGCCCGGGTGCCACAGGCCCCCAAGGAGTCTCGACTTTCACTGCCTCCCCGAAGCATTGTATGTGTTGCCATGTACATTTTTCTCAGTGAAACCAGTGACTCACAAAAGACTAAGCACCATAGGTCTGCATTTCTTCCCAGCCCTCAAGGCCCATGCGAGTCCAGGAGAGCTACACATGGGCTGTTGGACTCATACAAAGTAGATCTCTGAGCCATCGGCTCTACTGCAGTGTCACTACCATGGGAGTCACAGCCTGCCCTCTACCCTGAGTGGAAACTCAAGGGCATCTCTGAAGAAGCCTCCAAGTTCAAAGGCTTCTCCAGGGTCTGGATTCTCCCAGACCTAATGCCGTTGTCCCAGCCTTGTGGGGACACCGTACCAGGGGGCCCACAGCACTCCCTCTGCAGACCATTCTAGCTCAATGAACCCCGATGACGGGTGACCACTGCCAACTCCAAGCCATGCCCCTCTTCACTGGAACCTTGGCCACACTCCTAATAATTCTGTTGCTTGTCCCCCAGGAGTCGGAGAAGCTGGAGAGCGTGAATGCCGAACTGAAGGCCCAGATCGAGGAGCTCAAGAACGAGAAGCAGCATTTGATATACATGCTCAACCTTCACCGGCCCACATGTATTGTCCGGGCTCAGAATGGGCGGACTCCAGAAGATGAGAGAAACCTTTTTATCCAACAGATTAAAGAAGGAACATTGCAAAGCTAAGCAGTCATGGTATGGGGGCAACTGGGGAGTCCTCATTGAAACCTTCTACATCCCAAGCCCTGAAGCCATTGGCGATCTGACTTCCTGTGCACCTCTCGCATCCCAGCAGTGAAGAACCATCGAGGCGGAAGAGCCCTCGGTGACTCAGCTGGGCCTTTCCTCTCCGCACCAGAGTGGACTTTGGACTGGGGCGAGGGCATCTTTTGTCTCAACTCCAGGTTTAGGCCTTAACCATCCTGGCTGTTCCTGGATGCCGCAGATGGCCCCTGGCTAGGGTCCTGCCCATCTTTTGCCTGGATTCCACCAAAAAAAAATGGGACTCTCACCATTAGGACTCATGCCGAAGAAGTGTCTGTGCCTCGGGTGGGTGGAGTGGGGCCACCTCCTGAGCTGCCACTACCACTGCCACCGTCACTTGTAGGGGACACGGAGTGAGAATGGCATTCAGCGAAGTTGGACAATGGCCAGGGTTGTGCTTTCTAGCGAACATGCTGTCATGTACGGGAGCTGCTGTGTGCAAGGCATTTGTTTCAACGCTAGGCATTGTGTTCTCCTGATGTCTGTTTTGCACGACACTGGTGTGATTCTCCTCAGATCTGGTTTCCGAGAGTTGGGTGGGGGGAGGCGGCCGTCACCACGTGCAGTGTCAGACAAAAGGAGATGGCCGGAAGAGCTTATGGGCCCCGGGAGAACAGAATTCTGCCGGCGAGCAGTGTAGTTTTGTGCCGCCAGAGAACGCCGCCTTCCCCTCGGCACCCGAGCATGAGCGCAGACACCATGGGCGTGACTACGGGCCCTCTGTTGCAAACTCAGTTACTACGTCACAGTAAGAAAGCAGAAAGGAAGTCCACCTCCCAAACGGTTAGGACTCTCCCCTCAGTGACTTAGGTCAGGAGTTCTTTCTAGGCCAGAAGAGCCAAAGGAGATTCCATTTTCCTTTTCTTGCAGTTGAAAACCACATTCGGTGGAGACAAGTTTGAAGCCAGGTGATGCCTAGGCTTTCGCATTATTGGCTGTTCATGGCATTGTTTTTGTCATGCAGATGTTGGCTGAAATCTGGCCCAGAGCATTTATAACTGAGAGGTCATTCGCACTGGCCACAGGACTCTGGCTACTGTCTGTTTAAATTCTGATGTTTCTGTGAAATCCTCAGAGTGTTTAATCCTACTCAGTAGTACCATTACAATTTTTCTGTAAGAGAAAATATTACTTATTTATCCTAGTATTCCTAACCTGTCGATATAATAAATATTGGAACCAAGACATGGTAAATTTAAGTGTCGTGCTGGTTTCTGTTCTTTCAGATGGGTTGGTTGTTGGGATCTACTCATTCCCCACGCCCTCCCTCTCCATTAAGGGTGAGGGGCATTGAGCTTAAAAATTCTCCAAGTGTTATCCTTTGCTCTTTGGAGTGCCACTAGGTGAGACTATTGAGTCTCAATCCTGTTCCTTCGTCGTCGGTGGCATCCGATACTCAATTTCTCATTAGCAAACCCTAGAACACAGCGCCAACCAGGTATCTATCCTTTAGACCAACTGTTTGATGTTGAGAGTTTTGATATACCACCCGAGTTGCTAAATACCGCCACTACGTTTCTCTGGATGTACAGATGCCTAAAACATATGCTTGTTTTCCAGCTGGAGCCCCGGACACTCTACATTCTGCCACATTTCCAGCTACTGTGTCTGAATATGTGTCTTATTGTTGCAAATATGTATTTCAAATACGAGGAAAGAATGGAGGGAGGAAGAGAGGGAGAGAATAATCTTTGATGGGATAGGTGTGATAATTCAAGGAAAGGTATTCCACCTAACTTTCTGGAACCTCCAGGGTGTATGATTCCTTAGGTCTGGAACGCAACCAGGCTCCCTGGCTCTTTGCCTGTGCACCCTGGTATCCCTCAGAGGCTAGAAATAAAAACTGGCTACTCTGCTACTAATGCCATTCTTCGGAGAGATGTTAGCTGCATTAAATGTTAAGCTTCATGCACAGGAAGGGGGAGCCTGCTCCTCTGAACCCATGCATGGTTCCTTTCAACTCTCGCCTGTGACACAGGTGTCCTGATGTCGCTGCTTTATTTGCACATCAGGGATAGTTCCCAGCCTGTCCGAAGCCCTCTGGTTGAAGTACCATTCACCACTTCTTTTAGGAGATCATCTATTTTCTTTAAGATAAGGGGAGGGGGGAAATTCCTTGCATTCACCCTCTGATTGTAGATAGAGGTGCCACCAATCAGCTATTAGGAAACTCAAGACAGTTTTTTTTTAAATTTTATAATAGTTTATTTTCAAATTGGTTTACATATAACACCCAGTGTTCATCCCAACATGTGCCCTTTTTAATGCCCATCACCCCCTCTCCCCCCTCCCTCATCCCCCTCACCCTCACTTTTTTCTTAGTCAAGACAGTTTTTAAGCCGCCACGGACAACAAAGGATTAGAGAGGAAGGAAGTAGGTGGTGGCTATGGCCAGAGAAGTCGATGTGAAAAATACGGTTACTGGATATGGTTATATGGTTACTGGCACTGAGAGCGCTTTTACCAAATGCGTTAAAAACAGTTTTGTTTTCTGCAGCCAAGTTTATCTTTTGACACTTTAATAAAAAAAAAAAAAAGAGTATGTATTTACCATCAAGTTGTTTAGTTCCTCTTGTTTCAAATTCGATGGGGAGGGAAGGTTGGGGGGAGTCTGAGAGAATATACTTGGATGGGACCTCCACCAGAGTCAGACACCTGGGTGGCAGTGCCTTTCCCTGGGGCTGCCCCCTGCTGCGATGGTGATGTCACACTGGCAGGGCCTGGAGGCCCCAGCCTCCCTCCTAACCTCATCATTGTCCCCTTGCCTTTCCCGGAGACCTGGCCTGACACCTCTTTCAGGAAAAAGACTTTTAAAGGGTTCTGGCCCAGGGGGATTCTGGAATTAAAACTTTCACATTCTGCCAAGAGCTAAAATGTCATTTTCCATCTTTATCCTAATTTCTCCCCATGGGCTTAGAATAAACCCTTGAAATCCAAATCCCCACCAAGCCTTTTCTCTCTTCCCATCCCGTACTCTTTGGCTGTGTTTAGTTTCTCTGTGGAGTGGACGGTGTCTTCATGGCTACCAGAGGTAAAAACCTCAGAGGAGGCCAGATTTGCCCATGGAGCATCCTCCTCTGTTCTCCTAGCGGCTCTAACCCCAGAAGCTTCTCTCTTTGTCTCCTCAAAAACTGCTCTTGAGAAGGAATTCACTCGAGGCTTAAAGGGCCAGTTGAGGATGAATGCTAACAAGAGCTACCATGTATTTACACAGGAAGTGCAGCACTTTACATGCTGGGTCCCGTTTAATCCTCAGTGATTCTGTCCCCCTTTTACAGATGAAATGGAAAGCTGAGTAGCTCGCTCTAGATCACACCATTGACCTTTGTAAAGGGTTCCAAGCAGGAGTGTACATTTGTGTGTGTGCGAGAGAGAAAAAGCACACAACATCCAATCTACCATTGTACCCATTTAGAGCGTCCAACTCAGTACATTCACAATACTGGGTAACCATCACCACCATCTAATTCCAGAATTTACACCACCCCTGTCGGAAGTGAATCCTGAACCTATTAAGCAGTCGCTCCCCATTCTCCCTCCCTCCAGCCCCAGGCAACCACTAGTCTCTGTCTCTATGGATTCACCTCTTCTGGATATTTCATATAAATGGATTCACACAGCATGTGGCCTTTTGTGTCTGGCTTCTTTCACTTGGCATAGTTTTCAGGATTCCTGCATATTGTAGCTGGCACCTGCATCCCGTTCTTTTCATGGCCGAGTAATATTCCACTGTATGGACATTTTGTTTATCCATTTGCCAAGTGAACAGTGTATGTATTTTAATGGATAGATTCCCTTATTTTCAAGGACTGAATCTCTAAGGTAGATTTCACGAAGGAGTTCATCAAACTGGAGAATGAGAGTTGGGAGCCAGTGTCTTTCTCAGAACTTTCAAGGAACAATTTAGAAATTACCAGAGCGCCTGGGTGGCTCAGTCAGTTAAGCGTCTGACTTTTGGTTTCTCACCATTTCATAGGTTCAGGCCCCACGTAGGGCTGTGCCCTGGTGGCGAGTAGCCTGCTTGGGATTCTCCCTCTCTCTCTCTCTCTCTGCCCCTCCCCCACTCACACTGTCTCTGTCTCTCTCAAAATAAATAAATAAACAAACAAACGAAAAAGAAATGACACATTCTGCGGCTAGCTCTGTGGGAGTCCCAATAAGGCAGGAAGTGTGGTGGTACACATTCCCCACAGGAGTCACTGCTTTCAAACCACTTCTGCCTGGTGGGGAGGTTGCTACAGGAGGGTGTTTGGCAGCCTCTTGGAATTGAAGGTTACCTCTCAGGCCCCCCGCCCCCTTCATTTCCCTGGGGAAAAAGGGAGGAAAACCGGGGGTCTTCGGAGAGAATAACTAGGTTTCCACCTACAGGCGTTTGCAGAAATATAATGGAGGGAAGGCATTAAGATGGCCACCCGGATGCGGCCCAGCCACTGCCTGAAGTAGCTATCTTGGGGTCTCTCCGTAACACACATACGCCTATGGAGTTACACAACTTCCAACAGTGCATCCAAGGGGTCTTCTTGAAGGTAGTTACATCAGTCAGGTTTGAAAAACCTGTGGCTGGTACCAGCTTTCTTTGTGAAGGCAGAGTACTGGAGTGGTTCAGAACAGAGGCTTCAGAAGCAGCGAGACCTGCGTTCAAATGCTGCCTCTGCTACCATTCGTTCTGCGAAGTTAGGCGAATGTGTCTTCACCTGGGAGACGGGGCGGTAGCAACAGTACCGAACTCAATGGACTCTTACGGTCACGTGTGAAGAATGTAGCGGGGCACCTTGGGGATGCAGTGTTTAATGTTATAATTAATGGTTGACGTTCTCCATGTTTACTGAGATTGATGAAACAGGAGGCTAAGGACCAAGACGGCCAGCTCGAGGTTCCCGGATAAAACGAAACCAGGAGCTCAGACGGCTCTGGTGTATCCCATCGCCTCCTCTTACTATAGATTTTGTCCAGGAGCTGAAGCTTTTGAATTCGGGGGGAGGATAAAAAAAAAAAAGTGCTCACACAAAATGTTCCCAATCTGAAGAAATTTTTATTTTGATGCCGGCATGAGTCCCTGGCAGGGTGGGCCTGCCCTCTGTGGGGGCCCTGGGAGTGTTTGGGGAGGAGGATGGCTGCCGCCCTGCCCTGAGCGGGGAGGCCTGAGGGAGGAGGACAAAGGGGTGTGTGACAGTGAGAGGTCACAATGGCCAGGAGAGGATAAATATGGCTGCGCAGGGGCTCAGGCTGAGACAGCGATCAGTTCTGTCGCCAGAACTGGACTTAGCAGTCTCTCAGGAAGTTAAATTTCAGGGGCAGAGGTGATTTGGAGGCAAAGTCCTCCGTACATCTCTGTACCCTTGTGAAATGTTTGTAGAGTTTTAGTTGGGGTCCAGGTACCATACAGCACCCTCTCTAATCCTCGGAGCTCTCTTCCTCACTCTTATCCATGGGAGGCCCTGAGGCAAAGCGGGGGTGTCCTCCTTATGGTGGGGTGGGGTTGAACACCTCCCATAGAGCCACCCATGTGACAGAGGAACGCCAGGAGCACCGCTGTACCTGAGAAGATCCGGGGACCCCCTCGAAGGCACTCGGTGTTGTGGTAAGAGACCGTCATGAACCCGGAGTCTCTGCTGCCCTATCACACGGCCCACAGCGGCTGGGGAGTGGGCATGTTCAACACGCCCATGGGGAAACTGCAGCGACAGCTGCACAAGGGGGAATATGACATCTTCAAGTACGCACCTATATTTGAGAGCGACTTTACCCAGATCACCAAAAGGGGAGAAGTGACTGACGTGCACAACCGCGTCAGAGTGGTAACGGTGGGCATCGCGTCCACCAGCCCCATCCTCCCGCTCCCAGATGTCATGCTGCTGGCCCGACTTGCCAACGGCTATGACGAGCATGGCGGGCGTGGCCAGGCCACCAAGGGAAAAGGCCGCAAGGGTGCGAAGACCCTAGAGCTCACCAGGCTCCTTCCCTTGAAGTTCGTGAGGATCTCGATTCACGACCGCGAGAAACAACAGCTGCGCCTCAAGTTCGCCACCGGCCGCTCGTTCTACCTTCAGCTGTGCCCCACTCTGGACGCGCGGGAAGACCTGTTCACCTACTGGGAGAAGCTCATTTACCTCCTGCGACCACCGATGGACGGCTACAGCAACACGTACGCCGTCCCCGCGGACGACATGCTCTGCATCCCCGTGTTTGAGGAAGAGAACAGGAGGAGCCCAGCAGGATCAGATTTCCATGGAAACGCGGATGAGGACCAGGTGAGCATCAGGAGCATCCACGAGGCCTCCGAGGTGGCCGAGGCCACCTCTGCAGCTTTTGCAGGCGGGGAGGGGACCCGTCAGGACGCCTACAAACCCGACGTGGCCGCCGCCAGCCCCAAACTCGCAGGGCTCAACAGGGAGGCGGCGGCGGGGCCAAACCTCGAGCTGGCGGCGGCGGTGGCAGCCGGGGAGGCGGCGGGGGCGGCCGCAGTGTCGACCGGAGGGTTCGCAGCGGGGATCGCCGCGGGCTCCGGGGCAGGCGCTCTGAGCGTGGCCATAGCCAGTTCGGCCACGGCCGTAGCAGGTGCCGCCGCCAAGGGGTCCGGAGGGAGCAGGACCAACCTGGCCATCGCGGGCACCGTCGGCCTGTCCCGGAAGAGCAGGAATGTGGCCTTGGCAGATGGCGCGAAGACGCCCGCGTTTACCTCGGACTCGTCCACCAGCCTCCGCAGGGGGGCCGGCAGGCCCGCGACGCGCGCAGGGACAGAGGGCGCCCGCAAGCCTGGCGCAGGGAAGGCGGAGAGCGCGCTCCTCTCGGACGCGCAGAGCGAAGGCGCGGCGAGCGAGCAGGCGGCGAAGCAGCACCGCAAGAGCCGCAGGGAGCGCAGGGAGCGCAGGAACAAGGAGCGGACCTTCCGCGGGCCCTGTCGCCGCACGGCACCCGACAGTCCCGACAGCCGCCACAAGGCAGCGGGGGACAAGACCCACAGTCCCGACAGCCGCCACAAGGCAGCGGGGGACAAGACCCACAGTCCCGACTGCCGCCACAAGGCAGCGGGGGACAAGACCGACCGGAAAGACTCCAGCCGGTCCTTGTCCGGCCACCGAGCCGCAGCCGCGAGGGAAGACAAGGACAAGGCACGCAGCCCGGGGGGTGGCAGGCGCGCCTCCCACAAAGGCACCAGCCCCTCACCCAACCGCAAGGAGTCCAGGGCCTCCCATAAATCGGGGCCGAGCCTCCCGACCGATGGCCAGGACTTGGCCAGCAAGACACTGGGCAGGATCGCCTCCTTCCTGAGGAAGGTCAAAGCCAAGCTTACTAGCAGGACCACGGCCTCACCACGCGGCGGGGACACGGACGTGCTGACTAAGACCACGGACAGGAGCGGCAAGGAGGCCATCATCGAGGCTTCGGAGAAGTGCGGGGGCCTGGGGAGCACGGAGCGCGGGACATCTGACTATAATTACAGACACCGACCTTCAAAGCCCCTTAGTGAGACTTTCCTCACAGCAGTTTAAATAAAGACTCAGAATCTGAGAATGGCATGCTGCGTTCCGTCTGAATTTCTAGGTCCTGCAGCCCTGTAGTGACGTCCCGGTGGAGTTAGGAGGTCGGCAGTGCTGCCACCTGAGACCCTGGGGGTCTGGTCAAGGGCAGCCCCCACCTCACACTCCTGCTCAGAGCCAAACGAGTGCTTCATCTTGCCTCAAGGGCTGTCTGGCTTGCTCCTGAGGGCCACAGCTGACAGACTAGGGCCTGGGAAGCTCTTCCTCCATCTCTGTAAAGGGTCCTTCTCCTTGCAGGTCCATAGACCATCCCCTCCGAAGCCCCCCCACCCCCCCCCCAACAGGGCTCCCATACCCTCAGGCCAGTCAGTGGAGGGAAGAGGGTACAGCAGCATTCCTTGGCAATCAGAACAGAGAGGGTTCTCTCTAGACTTAGCAAATTCTTCCTTTGGTCTATTCCAATTCCAAGGAAGAAATTGGTTCTAAGACAGAATGTTTGCAAAACTCTGCAAGCAGCCCAAATCCCCCTCAACGCAATTGAGAATACAGTAGGATGTGTATAGACTATACCTACAACAGTGAAAATGAAGGGCAGCTACACACATCGGCTACACCCGCTGGCAGGGGAGGAAATCTGTTCTGTGACTACAGCCTATTCTACCTCTACGACAGTTCACAAACAAGATCCAAAACCGAGATCGAAAGTACGTGGTTGAAACTGTCAATACAAACACATTCAGGACAGTGGTTTTTCCGCGGGTGGAAAGCCAAGACAGGATCATGAGGTGAACACAGAACATTTCCAACACCCTTGAAAGCCCTGTGTTCTATCTCTTAAGCAAGGTACTATCTTAAGCAAAGTACTATCTCTACTATCTCTGCAATCGGAATGCTCCTAGAATCGCCAAGGCAATAGTGATGAAGTCTTGCCTTGGACATCCCTAACCAATGCCTTACGCCTTATGTTTTCACTCCTATGTATGCACTATAGTGTTATGAGCTTATTACAAGAATCCAGTTTAGAGAGATAAATAATTTAATCCCCATGTGGTTATTAAAAAGGAATAATATCTCTATTGTACAGATAGGAGCTCTGCCCCAAGTGGACTGGATTAAGGGAGGGAGGGCTGAGAGCTGGGGAGACTCCTGGTAGTGAGGCACTGTGAGCTGGTTTTTGAATCTCAGTGAGCTCATAGTCTTGGGCTGGGTGACCAGACCACCCTTGAGCTGCATCTGGCTCCCAGGCTCCTATCCCCAGCCTCTGCGTGACCTGCACTGCAGCCATAAACAGACCTCCTGCCTGGGATTCCAGGGACCAGTCCCTGCAGGGGCTGCCTCTCCCTAGACCCATTCCTCCAGCAGCCACTAATTAAATGTTGGTATTGAGAAACCATTCTGAGCTCAGCTTTAAAAAGTTTAAGAGGGTTTCTCCTTACCTAATCTCTCCTTCTGGGGTTCAGAAAACAAATCCTTATAAACCTTACGTGATGGAGATTATTTGTTAGGTCCAAGCAACACGGTTGCTGGGGTCTCTTCTGTTGGTAAAGGGGATGGTGGCCATGAGGTGGGGCCCGGGGCACTGGTGAGGAAGGAAGACAGAGACCTACACGCAGCCACCGTATCCTCCAGCAAAACAAGGTTTGCAACCCCAGGATGGAGAATTATTGGAGTGAGTCAAGTTATTCTTAAAGAAGAAAACAACCTAGAATCATTAACCCGGAGCTGCAGGGGAACAGAATTAATGCTTTACTCTTATCCAGCTTTTCCCTCGATTCAAGGTGGGGAAATCACAAAAAGATCACATCACATTCTTTCGGTCCTATGATCCCCCCCAGGCAAGTGCAGGTAAACACTAGTCTGGAAGAAGAAAACCTAAGAACTTAGTCGCTTAATAGCACTTAGGTTCTTTAATGTACATGTCTCCTTCTGTTTCTCACATGCCTCCACTTTGCAGATGAGCAAATGGGAGTTTCAGAGCGCTTGAAAGCCTTGCTCAAGGTGGAGGTGATGGCACAAAGAGGGGATGATGCAACTCCTTTCGTGTGTCACCTACTGAGTGCCAGCTCTGTGTCCCACAGGGAGGTACAGAGACAATGGAGGAAACAGGGCAGGCTTGAGTCATTATCACAACTCTGAGTGACAGATACAATGAGAGACACATGTTGGGGGAAGAAGATCTATATAGAGGAGGGGTTCTGGGGCATGGGAAGGAAGGAGTCTTGGCTCAGGAAGGGTTCACAGAGGAACTGGCAGGTTGTGTGCAAAGTACGAAGGCTTGAAATATCACAACGTGTTGAGCAACCTCAGGTATTTCAGTATTGCTGGCTGGAGCGCGAGGGGAGCGCGAGGGAAGGGGAGAAGAGGGACCTGAGGCTGGAGAATCAGGTTGCTGGATCTTCGGGCACCTGGGGTGCTGTGTGAATGTCCAGGACTTGGGGGGCCTTAGAAGGCCAGCGCCTGATGGGAGGAAGTTCTCTCTGGCTCCAGAGTGGACAGCTGATGGACAGAGGTCTGTCTGGAGCCAGGGGATTCTCCAGGAAGCCTTTGCATTAATCCTGGCCAGAGATGGAGACACCTGATCCTGGGTGGCAGTGGGGGAAACAGAAGGGGGGCAGAGTCAGGAGATGCTGAAAAGATGGAACAGAACAATTTTCCGCACCATATCCTGAAAAGACAGGGAGCTCATGGTGTAGGCTCTACTAAAGGAGGCAGAACTGACAGAAGTGGGAGGCCCTTGCTCTGTGAAAAGCAAGGAGAAATGTGTTAAGATATAAAACATCTGCCTGGTGGCTAAGGGGTAAACCATCAGGATAAGGCAACCGAGAGGAGAGGAGAGACTGCCTGAGTGGTTCCTTGTCCATGGGGACAGGAGGTATTTGCATTAACCCTCCTCCACTGCGCCCAAGAGTTGCCCGGTAGAGCCCCTAGTGGTCTCGTCCTGGTAATGCAGGCTGCTGCTTGAAAGAGAGGAGCCAGGATGGAGGCTGAGTGGCAGTCACCCCTCTCCTTTGTCACTCTACAGTTAGCATAACACCAGTCTCAGGGATGTGAGCTGGGAGGGAGGGGTCTGAGTCATGAAGGCGTATCTCACCCCGGCTACTGGGCTCCCAGCCTCCGGCAGAATGTGGAGTGACCACAAGACAGATGCCCTGGGAGGTTGGGGGCTCCGACTCAAGGGGACAGAGTGACCATCAAGAATAGAGGTCGGGGGGCACCTGGGTGGCTCAGTCGGTTGGGCGTCCGACTTCGGCTCAGGTCATGATCTCGCGGTCTGGGAGTTCGAGCCCCGCGTCGGGCTCTGTGCTGACGGCTCAGAGCCTGGAGCCTGCTTCGGATTCTGTGTGTCTCCCTCTCTCTCTGCCCTTCCCCCGCTCGTGCTCTGTCTCTCTCTGTCTCAAAAATAAATAAAAAACATTAAAAAAATTTAAAAAAAAGAATAGAGGTCGGTGGAGTTACTGTCAGTGTCCCTCTGAAGCCTAGAAGCCATTCGAGAAACAATTTTTGAGCACCTACTATGGGAAAAATAGTAAATCAGGGCCCATGAAGATGTTCACTGGCAAACACACACACACACACACACACACACACACACACACACACACAGAGGCAGTAACACAAGTCAAAGTGTGCTAGTGGCCTTGGCAGTGTGTAGAAAGAGGCATCATAGAGAAAGGAAGGTCTGAGCAGAAAGATGATGGAGAAAAAGACTAGGGTGTTTGGGGGTCTTGGGAGATGTTTCTAGATGACAGACAAGTGCAGTGTGCCCAGGATGTAATGTGCTTAGGCGATGGGGGGGGGGGGGAGTGGGGAGGGGGCGAGAGTGTGGTGGGAGGTGAGGCCAGGACATAGAGAAGAGACCCAGAATGCTGCATAAACCCCTGAACCCCCCGATCTGCACTACTGCAAACGGGACCTGTAATGCGGAGGTGAAGGGGATAACCGAGCCGGATTTCCCCGGGGAGAGCAGGAGAACCAGAACTGTGTAACAGAGCTCCAAGGCTTCCCACACTCTAAGCAGGTGCTCCCACGGGGGGCACCGGGCAGCCCTAGCCCCTCGGGTTTGGCTGCCAGGAGCCCCAGCAGATACCATTCCAGCGCTGCCGTCTCCTGCGTGTGCCACGGCCTGCGAAAGGCCGGGGAAGCCCGCCCTGGATAGGCACGCCGCGTGCACACGACGCGGTTGGCGGCGGAGAGCCACTGGAGGGCTGGCCCGTTCCCCACAGCTCCACTCGCTGCTGGCCATGTCACCCTGGTTTTCTTCTCCCGTGGACATTATCACAGCCCCGGCACCTTGCCATCATGCAATTTACACTGGTTTTGGAAATCTTTCATAAAAAAAAGTTTTATAAAGCCAAATTCATTTTTTAAAGACCTAGCCTTTGCTTTGAGAGTATGTCCTTCCTCTTGTTTTTAACGTTTTAGTTTGAAGTATAACATACGTACAGAAACCCCCCACGTAACCAGTATTCAGTGATGAATCAGAACATCGCCACAGGTGTGCCCGGGTGGCTCAGTCGGTTGAGCCTCCGACTTCGGCTCAGGTCATGATCTCGTGGCTCATGAGTCTGTGCAGCCTGAAGCCTGTTTCAGAGTGTGTGTGTGTGTGTGTGTGTGTGTGTGTGTGTGTGTGTGTGTGTGTGTGTGTGTGTGTGTCCCTCCCCGCTCGCCCGCGCTCTCTCTTTCAAAAATAAACATTAAAAAAGAGAACATCACCGCAACCCTAGAAGCCCCCCTCATGTTCTCTCTCCGTCACTACCACCGAAGGCAACCATTATCCTAACTTCTAACACCACAGATTAATTTTGCTTGTTTTTCGACTTTATGCAAACAGAATCACATTGTATATATTCTTTGACTCTCTTTCTTTCTCTCAACCTCCTATTCACAAGATTTGCCCAGGATTTTTCCTGGCAACAATTCACTCATTCTCATTGCCATACAGTATTTCATTGCGTAAATATACTCCCATTTATGTATTCATTCAGCTGCTGGTGGGTGTTTGGGTTATTTCCAGTTTGGGGCTATTACGAATAGTGCTGCTGTGAACATTTATAGGCAGATCTTTGGGTAAAAATGTACATAAATTTCTGTCAGGCATCTACTTCGAAACGGAACTGAATATGTGCATATGTTCAGTTTTAGATGATATTCCAAAGTGAGCGTGCCATTACACGCGCCCGCCAGGGACGCAGGAGACCTGGCTGTTCCGCGTCCTTGCCAACGTTTGGTGTTGCTCATCTTTTTCCTTGGAAAACCATTCTGGTGGGGTGAAGTGCCTTTTCTCCTTCTCACAAAAATCCACGTTTTAAAATAAGTTTATTGGGGTGCCTGGGTGGCTCAGTCGGTTGAGCGTCCGACTTCGGCTCAGGTCATGATCTCAGCGTCTGTGAGTTCGAGCCCCGTGTCAGGCTTTGTGCTGACAGCTCAGAGCCTGGAGCCTGCTTCGGATTCTGTGTCTCCCTCTCTCTCTGCCCCTCCCCCACTCATGCTGTGTCTCTCTCTGTCTCAAAATTAAATAAACATTAAAAAAAATTTTTTTAAATAAGTTTATTTATTTTTGAGAGAGGGAGAGAGAGACAGAGAGAGAGAGAGAGAGAGAGAATGCACACACAGGTGAGAGAGGCAGAGAGAAAGAGAATCCTAAGCAAACTCTAGTGCAGAACCTGAACTGTGAGATCATGACCTGAACTGAAACCAAAGAGTCAGATGCTTAACTGACTGAGCCACCCGGGCGCCCCTAAAAATATACTTTTCAAAAACATATATGGTGACCTGTGGAAAATGGTAATTGCATCATAATGTCCTCAAAAGGCAAAGTTAGAGAAGTTGGCCTCCAAATTCGTTCTGAAATCTCACACACCTCTGATATCTTCGAAGCCTTGTTCATACATTTTCAAGGGTTTCTCGTTTCAAAGAAGCTTACGTGTTTATAAGCCTCTCCTACCATCCTTTTCCAGCGACCTTTTGCTTTATAACAAATTACCCCGAAAACTCTGTGACCCAAAAAAAATGATACCTCAGAGATTCTTCTATACCAGGAATTTGGACAGGGCTTACCTGGGAGCGGGGGCTTCTGCTGCTCATGGTATCAGGTGAGGCGGGTCAGTAGTCTGGTCCGGAGAGTCAAAGAGAGCTCCGTTCCCGTGTCTGGTGCCTTGAAGAAAACGGCCATAAGGTAGGATTATCAAGAAGCATGCCTCCACGTGGCCTTCTGGCGTGATGGCCACGGGCCGTCAGATTGGCTTCCCTCAGAGCAAATACCCCAAGATAACCACGTGGAACCTGCTCCTGGCTGAGCCTCAGAAGTCGCCCAGCATAACTGCTACCACGTTCTGTTGGCTATGAGCAAGTCATAAGGGCAGCCCAGATTTAAAGGGAGAGGAATTAAAGTCGACCTCTTCATAGGGAAATGGCGAGATCACATAGTCAAAGGGCATGGAGGGTGGCAATATTATTGTGGAATATACAATTTGCCCCCCACCCCCATTCTAACAAAGTCAACCTGGCCAGGATGTACCTGAGGAGCCCTGAGGTAATTGTGGCCACCTTCATCTTTCATCCTTTCCCTTTCCTGAACTCCCTCTCTTATGTTCTTACCTCTTTTCGTTTTACTTTCTTACTCTCTTCTTTTCCTCCCCCTTTCAGTGAACTAAACTCACGAGGAATCCCACTGGGCGTTTCTTAGGCCTTTCTCCCCATCCCTCCCTGCATATCCCCAAGCTCTTTGACCCCTGGGTGATAGAATACTGAGACACCTAGAACCATAGCATGTCAGGCCCGGAAGGGTCTTGACTAATCCCAGATGCACTTTACATATGAGGAAGTTGCGGCTAAGAGAGGACAGGGGCTTTCCCAAGGTCCTACTTCAAGTAAGTGGCAGAGTTCTGGCGAGCACGGCCCAAAACCTAGCCCACAGTTGGTCCCAAAGAATACCAAAGGCTTTTCCTTCTATTTCTGACTTCCTGGAACTAAAACCACTTGTTTCTGTTTCACATTCATTGCCTCAACGTTACAATGCCTTTTTGGCCTCTTGGTCAAGGAGCGAAAACAGTGCTGGCAGGCCTCTGTTCTCAGAGAGGCCTCTCCCAGTCCTGGCCCAGGTCCTGGCCTTCAGAGATGGGTAGGGGTCTTGTGGACAGAGCAAGGCGGGATTAGCCCAACCAGTCCCCCTCCAACCAACCAACTGCACCCAGACACAATCGCTGCTTTCTGATGCTGAAATCTAAGAATCCTCTAAACTTGAGTATCAACTAGCAACCCGTTTTGGACTTTTCTGGGCATCCAGGGATGGTGAATTTAACTTAAGCTGATGATGACAGCAGTCAGGCTAAGGATAAATCTGAAGTGACACAGGGCCGGGAACACAACTCTATGTCCAGGCCTGAGAGATAGAGACTTGGTTATGTTACAACCTGTTTTGTCTGATAACTTCGCTCAGGAGGTGGCCAGGGCCCCCAAGGGTGGCTCCCAGGCTGGGCCACCAGACCATCCCGTAGCATCAGGGACTGGACCTCAAGGGAAGAGGAAGGGCTAGAGAAAATAGGGGGGTTGGCACATTGCTGTGGGATCTCAGTAGCAAGGACATGGAGAACAGCCTGCTAAGAAGCCTCTCAGAACTTTCCGTGATCTGCCAGCTCAGTGCTTTGGGCCATAAGATAGCAGCTGTGCGAATCGGTGATAAGCTGAGTGTGACATGGGCGTGCTTTCGGGGAAGTCACCTTGGGCCAAGAGTGGGTTCTGGAGGCTGTGTGTGAGAGACAGAGGGGCTCCACCAATCACTCCCGCATCCAGGCCCAGTGCGTCCAGGGCCTTCCACCCTTCCCTACGTCCCTTCCTCCCCTCCTTCCTCTGCTGCTCTGACGGACAGGAGGCCCAGGACAGGGAGAGACATCACTAATGATGCTTAGGCCCTCTTGCCCACAGACGCCATGCCCGAAGACCCTTCCCAGGGGCGTTTCTTGGGAGTGGTCCAGACAAACCGCGCAGGGTCCCCTGCCTTTCTTCCTGGTGGGGTCCCTCCTTCTGGCTCATGTGCTCCTTCCTGCCGATCAAATAAAGGAGCAATTTCTTTTTCCTTCATACTCCCCTCCTGGAGAAGGAGGGGAAAAAAGGAAACGACCTCACTCTCCGTGTCATTTCCCAGCCTGTGGTTGGCCAGCACCCACGCCTGGCCCTTGTCCACACGGCCTGCTGCTGCGGCTGCAGCAACTTGAGTTGAAAGTGTTTGAGCAGCTGCCACGCTGGGCACAAAGCCGAGAAACTGGGAGCCCACCCTGTGCTTCCTCCCAAGTGCTGCCGTCTGTTCCTTGCGTCTTATCTGGGGCTGCCGTGCATAATAACAGTAGGGCCTATTGAGGGCTTCCTCTCTGGAAGCCACTTTCTACAAACTCTCCAGGGGTTATTGTGTTTCGTTCTTTTCCACAGCTCTACAAAGTCGGCCTTGTTATTCCCATTTTATAGATGAAGGAACTGAGGCACAGACCAGTTCAAATAACTTACCCCAGGCCTCCCATGGTGGAGCTGGGATTAAATCCCAGGATGTCTCACACTGGAGCTCACCCTCCAGGACCAGCGTGGGCTGACTCTGTGGAGGATGTGGCCTTTGAAGGCATCTGACTCTGCACCGTGGTGAGTGACCAGCCGTTAGCCAGCAGGCAGCCAATAAACTCCCTGGCTTCGAATACTGGGCACCATACCAGGTACCACCGTCTCCCCTGGCTCTGGGGGTCCCTCCGTCTCCCTCCACTCCTTTGCTACGGACAGTGCCTCTCACTTGGGCCCAGGTGTCTTGGCTGCTGGAAGAACGAGGTGCAGATGTGGGCTGAGAGGTTTGTGTCTTCTAGCTCCATCCTGCTGACATCTGTCTTACCTGGAACCACTAAAAAATCTGTCATAGGCACTTCCAGGCTCTGACACCTCAGACCATCCCTGGGAAGACCCCAGGGATGATTTTCTGGGCCCAGCAAGAAACCCTCGTGTAAGAGAAGGGACAGAAATGGCTCCAGGGAATCTACCGGCCGCTCTCCCGCCAACTTTGACCACTAACTTCCTAGATGACAAATGTCCGCTCTCCAATCTAACTAGCCACACAGAGCTTCTCCACCCACCCCTGTTCCCTCTCCCTTCTCTCCTCTTTCTACCCCAGGGCTCCTCTCCCTGGTCTGTCTCTGTGTCCAGTGAGGCTCTCTGTCCTCCCTCTTTTCATCCCCGCCCCTGACTTCGCCGCTCCCTTCTGACTTTCACTCGGATCTGAGGACCCCTCCTCACCTGGCTCCTGTCCCGCCAAAACTAACCCCCCAACGCCTGCTTCGTGACTCAAATCCCCTCTCCTAGGCTCCATCACATGGAAGATGAAGGTCTGGAAAACAGAGGGCCCCTGACAGAGTTCTCAGTGGACCCAGAGTGCAGGTCAAGTGGATGACAAGACCTCTTGCCTGCAAGTCAGGGCCGCCACTCTCTGAGGCCTGAGGCTGCCTCCCTCTGCCACCTCTATGGGGCACAAAAGCTGGAGCCCATTTGCATTAATTCTCTGAGTTGCTTTGACTCAGAGTCCAGGACTCAGAAGCATGCTAATTTTATGCAAGCTGAATGCAAATGAATATAGAAAACTAGGCGACCCTGAATTTACTGGAAATCAGAGGCTCCCCTGACGGGAAGACTTACAGAAATTTTGGAATTTACTTCCCAAGAGAAATACAAAAATAGTGCGGCCTCCAGTTGGGGGTTGGGGAGGGACATAGCTGGAAGGCATTCAGAGAAAGGAACACGGTCTGGGTTTCCTAGTTGTTTCTAAGTGACCCAGCAAACGTCAGAGGAAGGAAAAGCATCTGGCCACCAAACCTTCCCCTTTATCCTCTCTTGGCACTGAGCTTGGCGTTCAGCTCCTCGCCCTGCCTAAACCACCCTACAGTGTACATCTTGGAGAGCAGAGAACACAAGGAATTATGGCATCTTTGGAAATAGGCGTTTTATTTATATCCCACTTCCCGCAACAACACCCCACTATTCTCTTCTCCCCTTGCATCTCCTACATTGACCTTCTTATGCTTGCTCCTCATTGGGTCTGGCTGGTGAACTGAACAGAATGTTCTGGACCCTGACCAGGAGGGTGAGGGAGTCTAGATGTTCATATAAAGAAGACCTCAAAGGATATCTCTTGGATAGGGCAACCCAGGCACAAAGACTTAGGCACCTCATTTCAAGAGGAAGGAGAAAAGGGCTACTTTGAGAAAGGACAGGGGAGAGGAAGGTGGCCCCAGCAGCAACAGTCCATTCTTCTGACCCTAAACTGAGACGTTCCGAGAAACTTCAAAAGGCAGATACTACCCTTTTCTCAAAGATTTCAAGAGAAGAAAAGATTTTTCCAAAATACTTCCAACAGGCTACTCAGTTTCATCAGAATGTTTTTACCTATATTAACATAAATGAGCTAATCTGGAAGTAATTTTTTTCTGGTTCTTTCCCCCCAAGTCAATAGCTCAGAGATATTAAGGTAATACACCAGCAAACCCTTAACACACGCCATGAAAAGACCTGAAGACAACTTCCCCAAGATTTAGGGACCACTCGCCAATTCCTGGGGAGGAGATCGCTCAAACTAAACCCTTCACCCCCAGGTGAAAAAGAGCAGTGAGTACTCATCCGTGTTCTCTTACCTAGATAGAAAGCTTACTGAGGGCCAGCTGCCAACCAGTCAGTATTTGGGGTTACCCAGAGGAAGAAAAAGTGCTCGTTGATACACTTAAAAGAGAAGGGCATACTTGCGTATCAAGCATGTTATGTATATTATATGCTTCAAGTATTATAACAGCCCCACTAGCTACAGAACATTCCCACTTTACAGTGAGGAAATTAAGGCTAAGAGGGTTAAAGTCATTTACACAAGGTCGCACACCTGTGGCAGAATAATATCCACACTCTCCCTTTCTTTCTAAGCACGTGCTCACCTACATTGCCTAGCCCTCTTGTTGTTACAGGCTGGCCAAGTGACTGAGTTCCGGCCAATGAAATTGGGGACGGAGATGACTTTTTGCCACTTCCAGGCCTGGCCCCATAAAAACCTTACAGGTGGTCCTTCATCCCCTCTCCCGTCACCATTTGGACAACCCAGGGCACCACAAAGCCACATGATTAAGATGGGAGGAGCTTGGTCCCTGAATGACTCGACGGAGCAGAACGCCCTTCACCCTGCCCTCTGCCTCCTGCACTAGACTCTGACTTGGATGAATAAGTCTTCACTGTTTTAAGCCACTGAGATTTTAGCTTATCTGGACTAACCGCACAGTGAAGGCAAGATCTGAAACCAAACCCATCAAACTCCGAAGACCATCCTCTGTCGTTAAGCCATCTTGCTACACAATACAGCAGAAATACAAAAGTTGGATTATAAAATATTATCTAAGGTCACAGTTCAGCTCTTCCCCATCCATGCTTCTCCTACAAGCAAAAACTAGAATCCTAAAGATTTTAGAAGAAATTTAAAGATTTAGAACAAAATCAAGGAAGCAATCGACAAATATTTATTGACTGCATACTACTTGCTGAGTAAGGAGAAACACTTTTATCATTCATGCCAAGAAGCGCCTCTGCACCTTCACCTGCTTCAGTCCATGGGTGTGGGGCTATGAATTTGAAGGACATTGAGTAAAGCCATGGCCATATGAAAGCATGCAAAAGCCATCATGATTTGCATCTCACCACTGCATCCCGTCATCCCTACACCAAGCCAAAGAGAGTTGAGTCAATATCATACAAGGACGACACCATGATCATGGCAAGAAGAAATGCATGTAATCAATCAACCTTTTCTCCATAGGCAGTCAGTCTACCAAATATAACTTAAGACTGATCAGTACTTTGGGCATGACAGAATCAGCACAATCTGATTCTTAAAAGAGAGGGAAACAAAGGATTATTGACAAGAAGGATTACTGGCAAGGAAGGAGTAACAAGGTTTTTACATTTTGTATTGAGATAGGAAATCCTGCAAGTATAATTTACAGGGGCTAGAAGACCTCCCTTGTTACCCACCTCCAACATTTCCTTCTCTACATTCAAGAATTTGTCCTCGGTCTTAACACTCTGTCTCTCCCTCTTAAAATGATGGTCTCTCTAGAGAGAGATTATAACTCACAATTGTCTTATTAGTCAATTATATCTCATTGTAATGCAGGACTTGGTGGAAAGTGCTATTTATTGAATCCTTGTCATATGCCCATTATGGTTCCAGGATCTTAAAAATCATGAGTACCTCCTATAACATGGGCATGGTGCCTGCAGCAGCGAACCAGGGCATAGCAGGTATATGCCTATGACCAATCATTCCTGGCACAGTGGTGGCTAGCCACCAGCACTCACATGGCCCAACATTCCTGGGACACTTGGAGTCCGTGAACCTGTGTCCCACCAATAAGCACTGATAGACCCCAGAATCCTGCTGCCTGCCCAGCCCACCAGGGCTTCATCTACCCAGGACTGCCCCAACTCACTTATGGCCCCAGCATCAGGCCTCTACTAACTGCTTGAAAGCCTTGAAGGCATGACCTCTGCCCTTTGCTCTCTCAGATGGGATAGGGTGTAGATGGAGGGTAGGGTGGCTGGCAGGTGTAGTCCTTTTCTTTTTAGCAACATGATTCTTATTTTGATTCTCCACTGACTTAATGAGCTGTTTCGGGGAGAATCTGATTTTATATTTGGGAAGAAGACCAAAAATGTTCAATCTGAAAAAATTTTAAATATATTATTTTACTCAAGTTTAGTATTTTACAGATGGACAAATAGAGATTCAGAGAAGCTTCATAACGGTCCCGGCCACAGCAGCAGAAGTTAGGTTTGAACTCAACTTTGTCTTTGATTCCAAAGTCCTTGCTCATGGCACTATGCCAGTGTTTCTTAAACTTGGTTGATCTTCAGAATCACCAAGGGAATAGTTAAAAATACAGATTCTTGGTCCTAAAATACAGATTCCTAAATCACTCTCCAGGGGCAGGGCTCAGCAATCTGTGTTTCCACACATCCCAGGTGCAAGTGAAGATGAGCCAAATTGGGGGTACACTCCACTGTGCCTTGCAGTGGGAAAGACCAGAGGGCAAGTTGAGCGGGGACACCAAGGGAATGAAAGGAGAAGAGAATGGAAGGGGCCTTCTGTGCTGTTGCCCAGAGCTGGCCCTGCCCAAACACTGGTGCCTGCCACTTAGTAGTTGAGATCCTGACATTGGACCTGGAGGACAATTAATGACATCATGAAAAGGCCTTTCCAGTCAGCTGTTTTCCTTACATCTCTACTGTGGAAAGAGGATATCATGCCTGTGGAATTCTGCTGCAAAGAGTCATCTCCAGATCTATTTTTAAATTCTCCAGAAACGAAGAAAGAAAAGCCTGTAAAGGTTTGGAATGTGCTCATCATTTTCCTGATTCAGGAAAACTGCTCTGATTTAGTGCTCATTGCTTGTAAGCCTGTGCTCACAGACAAATTGGCTGAGTGTGAGGTTTGTGGGCAGTAGGGGAGTTTCAGCTGAAGGAGACTGAGTCACAGAGGAACCCAGATGGCAGGAGGGCAGGCTCCCCATCTCCCCTTCTCTCAATCCTCCTCAGCTGTGCCCAGGGTCCAGCGCTTCCTCAGGCCTGGTGGTCTGAGCACCTCCCTCAGAGTTCCTGGTAAGAGACTTTGTGATGCTCTCTCAGGAGGTTATTTAATGGACCTGATAATCTGAGAGAAGAAGTTGTTTTAAAGATGATTAAAATTGGGCTCTCTGCTCCTCCCTGTTTGACAGACAGCTGCATCTTCTGGTGCAGTGTCAGCCCCGTCCCCATGACACGATGGTGGTCAGAGTAAATGGATTTGGCCATATTGGGCACCTGGTCACCAGGGCTGCTTTTAACTCTGGTAAAGTGGATATGTCACCATCAGTGACTCTTTAATAAACCCCAATTACATGGTCTATGTGTTCCAGTATGTTTCCACCCACCGCAATTTCAACAGCACCGTCCAGGCTGAGAACAGGAAACTTGCCATCGAAGGAAAGCCCATCTCCTTCTTCCAAGAACAAAATCCCGCCAACATCAAATGGTGATGGTGGTGCTGAAGATGTTGTGTAGTCCACTGGGGTCTTCGCCACCATGAAGAAGGCGGGGGTTCGCTTGAAGGGTGAGGCCGAGAGGGTCATCATCTCTGCCCCTTCTGCTGATGTCCCCATGTTTGTGATGGGTGTGAACCAGGAGAAGTATGACAACTCCCTCAAGATTTTCAGCAATGCCTCCTGCACCACCAATTGCTTGGCCCATCTGGCCAAGATCATCCATGACAACTTTGGCATTGTAGAGAGACTCATGACCACAGTCCATGCCATCACTGCCACCCAGAAGACCACAGATGGGCCTTCTGGGAAACTGTGGTGTAATGACTGATGGACTGCCCAGACATCAGCCCTGCTTCTACCGGCACTGCCAGTGCTGTAGGCAAAGTCACCCCTGAGTTGGTTGAATGGGAAGATCATGGCATGGCCTTCAGTGTCCCCACCCCCAATGTTGTGGATCTGACCTGCCACCTGGAGAAAGCTGCCAAATACAATCACATCTAGAAAGTGATGAAGCAGGCATTGGAGGGCCCCCTCAAGAGCATTCTGGGGCACACTGAGGACCAGGGGCACACAGGTCTCCTGTGACTTTAACGGTGACACCGACTTCCACCTCTGATATTGGGGCTGACATTCCCCTCAATGACCACTTTGTCAAGCTCATTTCCTGGTTATGATAATGAATTTGGCTACAGCAACTGAGTGGTAGACCTAATGGTCCACGTGGTCTCTAAGGAGCAAGAGCCCCTAGACCACCAGCCCCAGTGAGAGCAAGAGAAGAGAAAGGAGCTCAGCTGCTGGGGAGTCCTTGCCCCAGTTCTTCTCCCAAAATATTGAGAATCTCCCAACCTCTTCAGTTTCCATCCCAGACTCCCCTGAAGAAGGGGAGGGAACTGTGGAGCCTACCTTGTCATGTACCGTCAATAAAGTATACTGTACTCAACAACCACAACAACAGCAACGATTGATTAGAATTGCATAGTGATTGGATTTGAATATTCGAGTTGAGAGTTTAACTGATAAGAGAATGTTTCTTTTTAGATAATTGCAATAACCACCATTGTTGAGTTTCTTTGCCAATACTGAGTGTGCACTGAGGGAAAGGGTTGAAGTATTTGAAAAGTCTAAATTGTAGTGGATGCAGGAAAAGCCATTTGATATGCCTTACGTGATGACCCCTTTACTAAGTGTAATGATAAATCCTACCCTGAAGCCTCCAGCAAAGAGGTCACTAGTACCAATTAAAATCCAGGCCATCACCTCAACAGATCCTATGGCTTTGCCCTCTCCAGAGTCAAGAGCGGCCTGCCCAGAGTTCTCAAGGCTCACTGGTGTGGCCTCAGGATCCAATTTCACTGCAATGCACATTGCAGGAGGTCAGCCCTGACTAGGGGCATTGAGCACATGTATGCGTTTGTGCTGTGTGTGTGTGTGCGTGCGTGTGTGAGCATGCACACGCACATCACTGGGAGCTCTCTTGCCCTAAACTTCCATGCATCCCAGACCTAGAGTCTTGTGTTCAGGGATGGGGAGACTGATGCTATGTGAGCTTATGTTTGACTCATTTTATTTTTTTTTATTTTTTAAGCAGTCTTCATGCCCAGCACAGAGCCCAACACGGGGCTTAAACTCACAACCCTGAGATCAAGACTTGAGCTGAGATGAAGAGTAGGACGCTTAACCACCTGAGCCACCCATGTGCAATTGGAGGTCGTGTGGATGACCAGAAGTTGTGCCTCAATATAACAGAACCAAGTCTACTTGCTTCTCTTGCCTAGCCAATTCAACCAGATGGAATTGGTGCCCCTAGGGAGCCTCTGCTCCCATCACTACCCTCCCTTGGTGGCCTGTCAGAGAAGACCATGGCAGAAAAGCAGCTCCAGGGATGACTCCGATACCACACTGCTCCCCAGTCCAGCTTCCTCACCAATACTGTTCCTTCCAATGTTTGCTGTTTGTTTTTAACCATATCTTCCTGTTTCCTTGAAGGTGTGAAGAGCTAACCACAATGCAAAGTTGGCTGACATAAACAAGTGTTAGTGTGACGATTCATTTAAACTTACACAACAGTCAATAAGACTCACAAAATGATATGAAACATCAAGGTATTACTTTGCCTCCGGGTACTTAATCCTGGTGGACATAAATATGCCCAACCCTGCCTTCCCACGTACCGCATCTCCCAAGCTGCAGGCTTAATAGAGGCTTTTCCAATTCTTAGATATTAGCTGGGCCGTCTGGCTCTGTGTTCACTATACACCATCCCGCATTTCTTTCCTATTGGAGACTCTCCTAGTGTATAAGGTCTTGGTAGGTGGCTACATCGGAGACTACAAAGGCCAGGTGCCTCTCTCTGCACCCAGGTGTCCAGGTCATCGGCCTGAGTCAGTACAACACACATCCCAAGACTTCAATGTTGAACGATGGCACAAAGTGCAGAGGCACTAGAATTCTTTCACAGTGATGAGGGGTCCAGAGCAGCCCATTCTGGCTAAAAAGCATTTATTGTGCTTCCTGCTTCTTTCCTGCAGACTCACCCCATACCTCATCCCAATAAGTTTCCTTTCTGGTTATAACAACCGGACCCTGTTTCTGTTTCTTGCTCCTAAAATCATTCCCCAGGTTGTGGCAGGAACTATCGGTAGCCCACCCAACAGCTGCTCCACCCCTTTCTTGCTAATAGAACCCCAAGGTTTCGTTTGCTCATATATCCACTTGGTCCAAGTGGATGGACCATGACTGGTCAGTCCCATCCTCCTCCTGTCCAGTGATTGGTCTAGACCTATGACCCAGTTCTGGCCAAAGAGATCCAAGAGGCAGCTGCTAGATCGAAGTTTCTGGGAAAGATTTCCCTGCTGGGAAAGACTGTGCCACTCTCCCATCTCTTCCTACTTGAGAAGCTGCTACATGAGAATGAAAGCTTGGAGCCCCTGCAGCTATCTTGCCACCATGAGGGGACAGAACAGGAGCCCTGAAGAAGGCATGGAAAGAGAAGATGGAAAGAGCCTGAGCCCCTCATGACCTCCTGGAGACACCACACCAATTCCAGAACCACCTCCCTCTGTTCTGTGGGTTTGCTAATGAATCGGTTCTTTAATCCAAGTGTTGTGCTCTTTGCAGCTGAAACATTTATACACTCTGATTCGCTGAATCTCACTGTTTTCCCAAATAATTAATCACACATTATTGGAGCCAGAAGAGACCTGGGACTCTTCTAGAGCTAGACTCAGCTAGCTTTGAGTCACTTTTTAATAGAAGACGCTGAAGCAGATGTGGAGGCAGAACCAGAGGAAGAACGTGGGCCTCCTTAGTCCTACCCCATGGCGATTCCCCAACACCTTGAAGACTGAGCACCTAAGGCAGGGGCACTGGCTGACACCCACAGGGATGGATCGGGAATCCTGGCATCTGCGAGTTGTGAGCAAAGGGGCAAAAAGAAGCATAGAGTGGGCTGGGCTTGAACAGGTCTGTGGCCAGAAATACCTGAGACATCAGAGCCTGAGGAAGGGTGAGGTGTGTTTCCAGCTCTTTCTGTCAGGGCTCACACACAACTACACACATAGGCAACCACCCCCCGCCACGCACACACACAATGCACAATGCACACTTTCACCCTGGGCTCCACTTCCCAGTCTCTTGGGCCTCTGGGATCTCCTGTTTCCCCACTAGCTTGGCAGCAGGGTTCTCTTCCTCTCACGGATGAGTACTTTTTGTGGTTTTGGTTGGTCCCGTGCCCTGTATTTTGCTCTGCTTCACAATTTTTCTTGCCTCCGTGCTTGGACCAAAGTCAGCTTGAAGAGAGGCTAGAAACTAAGTTTTTCCCTCTGCCAAGCTGCAAAAGAGTGAACCAGACCTAGTGGGGATACCGGGCATAGAAAGCCGCCAGCTGGCAGAGATGCCGGCGTGCTGTGATTTCTTCAGAGGCTTCAGAAAGAGCCTCCCTTCCCCCAGATGCCACTTCAAATCATGCTTCCTCTGCCTGGGAAATCAGTGCTAAAACTCCACCATTAGCGATACGGTGTAAATATTCCTGGGAGACAAAATGCCCCATAATAGTCCTCAAAGTGGATGAGTTTTTATGATCCTTTCAAGAGCATAGACATTGAGAGGGATGAAAGTGGTGTGATGGTTAATTCCATATGTCGACCTGACGGGGGGCTGCCCGGTGCCATTGTTCTACGTGTTTTTGGATGAGATGGACATTTAAATCGGTGGACTTTGAGTAATGTGGGTGAGCTCGTCCAATCACTTGACGTCCTAAATAGAACAAAAAGACCAGCCTCCCCCGAGCAAGAGAGAATTCTTCAGCTACCTGCCTTCCATCTTCATCTGCAGTATTAGCTCTTCCTGGGTCTGCCACAGACAGTCTTTGGACTAGAGCATGTGCATATATTCTATACATATATTATGTACACATTCGATTAAATCCATTCCTCTAGAGACCTTGACTAATATAAGTGGACCAGGCTTATTGGGGGGTTGAGGGTAGCAACAAAAGATTCCTTTTGTTATGCAGGAGAGTCTCTGTAAGTCTATCCTGCTGACGGGGCACACACAGGGGAGCAAGAGAGCTTCCCTGTGTGTGGGAAGGGGAAAAGTTGGGGGAGGGAGAGGGCAGGGAGGAGAGTGGTAGGTATGTCAGGCCATAGTGGAGGACTGAAGCCATCAGGGTAAGGAGTGGACAGTCGCATTAGAAGTGGCCACTAAGGAGTCCCTAGAGGTTCTTGAGGAGGAGAGTGGCATAATCCAAACACTGAATCTGGTGGCTGTGTGGGGAGGGATTGAATGAGGGGACTGAGGTCAGGGAGCCCCAGGGAAGGCCCAGTGAAGGGCTGAGCCTGGGCATGGGGGGGAGGAGGATGGTAGAAAGGTCATGAGGAAGGAACAAAGTAGAATCCAAGTGGCCAAGTCCCCAAGGACATGATGCAGGGATGCTGACTCCAGGAAAGGAAACTAAAAAGTGAGGCTGGTGAGTTGGTTTGTAGGGAAGAGCTAATGAGTACAAGGTGCTTGCGGGTCATCTGAGAGGAAATATTATTGCAATTATTATTGGCCAACACACACTGGGAACATACTGTCTACCAGGTAAGCCCTTCGCATTCGTTATCTCGCTTATTCCTCACAACCCCCGTGGGAAACGCCATATCACCCCCATTTCACAGATGAGGAAACTAGGGCTCTGAGCAGTCAAGTACTTGCCAAGCTCCCATAGCTAGTAAGAACCCAGGTGTCTCACGCCAAAGCCCCTAGCCACCTCTGAGCTCTGGTCCTCGGGCAAGAGGTCAGAAGCTGGTCCATGGCCACAGGGATGACGATCCCACTTAGCAGGATTGGGGTGGGGTCTGGGGTCAGTGGTGATGTCCCCCCTAACGGCTCATTAGCCACAGTGCAGCGTCATTGTTACCCCAACATGAAGGAGGCTGCTTCCACTTTCCAACTCAAATCCTCAGCCTCTGTTTGTTTGTTTGTTTGTTTGTTTGTTTTTTCCTAACCAGGAGTTCTTTTCTAGCTGTGAGTCAGGGACAAAACTCTGAAGCAGAATCTGGACAGTAGATGCAGAGGTGGGGAGCAGGTTTGGGGGTCACTGTCAGCGATTCCTCGGGGGCTTCAGAGGTAGTCTGGGGGGGAAGGCATTGAGGAGGCAAGAGAGCAGAGATGACGGCCGGAGAAGAAGGAGAGACGGAGACGGAGAAACAGGGAAGGAAGGCTTGAGGCGGCTGGGGCCGCAGAAGCATTTGCTCTCTCTCGATCCTCGCTTTTATCCACCACATCCCCACCCTGGGCTCCTGGACTCCCTGTTCATCTCCTAATAGAAAAGAAACCTAAGAAAGCACTTGAACCGGAACCAAACTGACGCCCTTTCCCTCAAAGCCAATCCCATGGCCGCGACCCCCAGGCACCACCTTCAATGCCTCCTCCTTTCTCACCCACGTCTCTGCAGGAGTCAAGAGCAGACCCGTTAGGCTCAGAAACGTCTCCTTCATCGGGCCTTCCCTGTGACCCTGTGAGAAAAGGAGCGAATCTTGGGCGCCTGAAGGAAAGTTCCAACTTGCCTACCTTCACCCTCATTCATGGCCTGGTGAGGAGAAGTGGGGATGAGGGGGAGGGAAGCCACCTCGGTCCTTCCCACTTTGAGCCTATCTTCGTCACCCAAGCCCGCGTTCCCAGGGCCCGGCACACCTGGGGTTTCTGACAGGGATTTGGGGGATAGATGGATGAATGAACAAACATGAAATGAAAGGTGCCAAGGGCAGAGGCTGGTGGGTGGGGGAGTCTCCAGTTTCCCTGCTGACATAGCGGTGAGTCACGTGGCTCTCCACACCTCCGAGGCAAAGCTCTCAAAACCATTAGCAAGCCACTCGCTCTGACTCAAGCCCAGCTGGAGTCACCCTGCTGCAGGGCTCACACACTGGGTGCCCATCCCTTGGACCAGCGGCCTTGCCTCCGGTACCCAACTCCCCCAGCCAGATCCTGTCTCGGACCTTCTGCTCGAGTCCTATTTGGGCAAGGCTGTGGGATGGAAGCTCCCAGCAGGCAGGGACTTGGGCTCACCGCCTGTGTACCCCCGGGGACAGGCTCACCGTAGGGACAGGGATAGATGTCAGAGGGAAAAATGGCTCACCAGGTGCCAGCATCTCGAACACACAGCTGGCATTCACGCCACACGGCAGTTCTGGGAGGCAGGTCCTCCTCAGCCCATTTTTGCAGTTAAGGAAATAAACGCGGGCAGAAAAATTAAGAGATGTTTTAAAGTCTGCGTAGCTATTTTGGTAGCAGAGCCTGGGGTTGGTTCAAATCAGCGCTTTTGTTTAAAGGCCACTTCTTTCTACCAACCATAAGAACTCAAATGGATCTGGGAAGCCTGGTGTCCTGGAGGCCGGGCCATCAGGGCCCCACCCCTCCCCCACCCGAGCCAAGTGGGCGAGGGCGGCAACTCCTCTTAGACCTCGAGGTGGCTCGCTGCCATGCAGCTAAGACTGGGTCTCTGTGGCCTCTGCGGGGAAAGGGGACTCCTTCTGAGACCTACAGGGCCCAGGTAGTATCTGGATGCCAAGGGTCGGCCTGCTGATTCTACCCCAAACCCCAAAGGCCTCATCCTCTTGCTGGGGCCTGGGGGCCCGGAGCAAACAGCTGGAGGTCAGGACACAACCCGTGCTCTGGAAGTACCCAGCGTCCCCTGGGTGAGAAGAGAGACACAAAGAGCCTGGCAAGGGGAGATCATTTGGCCCTTGACCCCAAAGCAGGCTGAGCCCATGGGCCGGCTGACCGAGCCTCTACACGCATGCTCGCGTGCCTGAGAGGCAGCTTGAAAGGGCCCCGGGCACAGTCCGATGCCAGCCGAATCTGCGCCTTGCCTCCTAGAGCTCTGTGTCCTTGAGCAAGTCGCCTCGCCTCTGTGAGATCCCCCCCTTCCCCATGACCATCATAGACTTCAGAAGACTATGAGAAGCATCAAATGAGACGGTGAGTGTGAGTGAAGCAGATGAAAGAAATGGACAGAAGAGAAGACACTCAATTAACCTTTGTTACATGGAGCGGTTCCTATTACTAGCCAGATGCAGAGTGTGCAGCTTTTACTTAGTTGGATCTGGGTGACTACTCCCCCATAATTCCTCATTCTTCCTTTTAATTCATACTTGGGTGATTGGGGAATGATGGTGAACATTAATTGAGGGTCTACTATGTGCAAGGTTAGTCTTTCTCAGAGTCTGTTCCCTGGACAGATTGTACCAACATCTCAAGAGATGCAAATTTGAAATGCAAATGCTTGAGCCTCACCCCAGAAAAAGTGATTCAGAAACTCTGGGCGGGGCCCGATGACTGGTATTTCAGTAAATTCTCTGCTGAGGCTAATGTGTGCTAAATCCACCCTCCTACATGCTTTACCTGAGTATCTCGTTTAATTCCAAAAAATCATCTGATTTACAGACGAGAAACAAGGTTTGGGGAAGTTGGTGTCTTGCCCCAGGTCCACGCTGTTGCTTTTTTTCCTCACTGCTGCAATGCCTCCCAGGAATGGGACAGTTTTGTTCCAAGAGGGCTTCCTACAGGCAGGTGTGGGAGGCAGGAGAACCTGGTGAAGATGGAACGTTCTCCTGGGTTGAGGAGTAGGATAACCGGATACTTTTACCTGGTGTGCAAGACCAGCTGGTCTGTTACCTTTTATGAAAATAGGCAAATGTTTAGCGCTAGGGCTGTCCTACCATTGACTGGCATTCAGAAGCTTGCAGCGCGCCCAGAGCACCTGCCCTCTGCTAATCATGAGTTAGAGCAGCATGGAGACCTGTTGCCGTGATGGAGAATGATGACACCATCGATGATGTATTGAGCCCCTGCTGCTTGAAGGCATTGCTCTAGAGGATTTGTGATTTACCCTCCACCCAGCGTTAGTACGCCCTTTTCCAGGAGAGAAAATGGAGGTCTAGAGAGGTTTAGGGGACAAAAGCTCACAATCAGGGGTCTGGCCTGCCCGGATCTAAGCATCATTCCTTTCATTGTGAGAAGGCAGTTCTCAGAGACAGGAAAATCTTGCACCCAGATCCACTTCCCGGCTGTGGGCTCCCTGCACCAGGAGGAAGCCAGTGGGAGCCCACCAGCGCAGGTGCAGAGAGCGCCGGGTACCGGAGCCCGAGGAGTCCAGGCGCGCCCCGTCCGCGGCCACAAGATGGCGCTGTGGTCCTGGAGACTCCGGGGCCGGCCCGACCCCATCTCCGGGCCCCGGGACCAGCACCCACTGGATCAGGCCGGCCCCAAGAGAGGGACCCCACAGGTGGCGGAAAACCGTCGTGGAGGAGACCCCCCGCTCCCTCCCGCTCCCGCCGCTCTCGGAAGGCTAGACCCCTCGGGGCAGGGACTCCGCCGGGACTCCCAGGCAGCGCCCCCGGGGCGAGCGGCTTCTCGCTCCCTCCCTCTGTCCCCGAGCGCCGCCCCACCGCCGGCCGGGCCCCTCCCACTGCCCTCGCGCGTCACCCGTTATTTAGCCCGCTCCCAAGGTGAGGATTTTAAATATTGCAAAACTAAGCCACAAAAATGACCTTTGCAACTCAATGCTACTGCAATATCGTTGCATGGTGGCAGGTGGTGACTCCACTTATCGTGGTGAGCACTGAGTAATGTATGAAATTGTCCAGTCACTAGGTTATACGCCTGAAACGAATACAACATTGTATGCCAACTATACTTCAATATTAAGAAAAAATTTTAATTACATTTAAAATGATCTCATCTTAAGGCACACTCTGACTTTAAAACTCGGCCATCGAAGTTTTTTTCTCTATGTCAAAAATAAGTTACAAATAGGAGTCAGAGTCGGGCACCTGCTTTCCCAAAGTCTTTTCCCATCACTTAGGAAAAGAATGCACAGGTACATTTGTGCACGCGCGCACTTGATGGGGCAGAATTCTGAGTTCAAATCCTGTATCTGCCGTTAAAATTGTGTGTCACCAGGCAGAGCCCTTCTCCTCTGGAGCCTCACTTTTCTCATAGATGAAATGGGAGCAGTTCTAGTACCCACCTCATAGACTGCTGGAAAAATTAAATATGTGTAAGCCATTTAGAATAGCATTTGACATGTAGTAAGTGCTCAATAAATGTTACCATTAGTATTCCTTTTCCACCGATCTTACTGGTGTGTTCTTATTGGTGGCCTGCACCAGTCATTTGACATTTAGTACCGGCAGCCTTGGGTTTTGGACGGACTTCATTTAGGGTATCTCATGGCCTATATCTGTGTGTTCAGAAGACCCAGCACCGGCCCCGGGCCTGATACACAGAATTAAAGTGGGTCGTAGTGGGTCACCACAAACCACAGTCCCCGACTGCAGTTCTTCCTCCATCTTGTCTTCTCCGGGTGGTGGGTGCTTGCATAGACCTCCCACTGCAACTGCTGAGTGCCCCCACTTCTCTGCTGTGGGGCAAGTGGTGCCGTTTTGAGTGATTAGAGCTATAGCTTTTTACTCACCTCTAGGCCAGGGAGCCCCTTCTGCTTCCCAGGGCAGGAGAACGGAACGTGTAGGGTGGGTAGGGGATGGCGCCAAAGCCTGTTTTGATTCCACTCGGCACTGGAGAGACCACGTGTTCCACATAAAGGCCTGCTAGGGCAGGGGGCGGACGCTGGCTCTGGAGCCTCGGCCTGATTAAGGGAGCGCGGAGCTGTTGCCTCTGCCGTGCACGCTCACGCAGGTGAGCAAGTCAGTGTGTAGATGTTTACCTCTGGAGCTCTTCGGGGCTTCTATTTCTGTCCTTCCCGACTTCTCCGTTCCTAAGAGCTGGGAGCTCCCTCGCCATCCCTCTGTCTTGCACGAACCAGCGCCTGCAAAAAAAACGGCTTTGCTGGCCGGGCACGAGCACTCCACCTGCGTTGACTGATGACCTGAGAGCCAGGCTCTGAGATCTTTAAACAAGCGGCCCTCCGGCTCATCAGATTCCATCAGAGGGCCCTGCAGAAGCCATTCTGAGATCGCTCCTCGTTGCTGAAAAGCGAACTTCATAGGCAAATGCCAATGACAGTGTCAGAGGGGTGGAGTGGGGGTGCAGGGAACCCGGGGTGGAAAGGGCTTCTGGTTCATTTAGGAAAGCTTCCTGGGGGGGGGGGCGCGGGGCAGTTGAAGCTGTAATTGAAACGGATGCAGTTTGACAAAATGAGAGAAGGGTGCGGTTTTAGGCCATAACCCATCCTTTCCTGGTTCAGGTCCTCACTTGAGTCATTCCAGAGTTCCCCTGCCAGCCACTGGGAAGGTTCCAGGGTGTGACATCTGTCAGGAAGCGAGCTGAGTTTCCTAGAAAACATCACCCACAGAGATCTACCACCTCTTCCCCCTAAATCTTTCTTAGAAATCCTACCTGCAGCTAGGAATGAATGGATCAGAGGTCAAGGATTAAGCAATAACCCAATACTGGGTTTGGGGCACCCCGTAACAGTAGTCCGGTTTCGGGTCCGGGCCTCTTGCTGGCACCTGCTCTCTGGGGGAGGACCCAGGACAATTGTGAGCTGAGCCCGGCAGGGGAGGGGGTGTCTGGGGGGTTCTCAGACATCCCCGTCTCTCGCTCAGCTGGCAGAGCGGGGCTGGCACGGGCAGCTGCCGTCTGAAGTCCTCGCCTTCCTGCTCTCCTCTTGGGACTTTGAGAGGGAAATCTAAACCGAGTGCTCCTGATTCATTACTGTGAACTCATCAAGTTGCCGTTTGGCCAGAGTCCTTGGATGTTTCGGAAAGAGGTTTTGGTTTGGTTTCGTTTGTTTCTGTAGTGCTTTTCCTTTGAAACAGGAAGTCCGTCTTTGCCAAGAATGAAATGAAAAGCTAGATTTGAGGCTGGATCAGGGCGTAAGAAGAAATTTAGATTTTTTTTCTTTTGTTTCTCTATTTTTGTGCAATACTAAATAAGTAATTGCTAACGTTTAATCTTGCAAAGTGCGTCATATTATTATCATCCCCAATCTACAAATAAGAAAACTAAACCCAGAAGAGTTAAGTGAATTGCCCAAGTCTGCCAAACCAGGAAATGGTAGCCTTATACACCTGCATAGTGCCACAGACCCACAATACTTCAGGGGGGACTTACAAAAATGTTTTAATTTCTCTTAAAATCAGAAGAAAAAATGAATTTTTTAGGCATAAAGAAAATGTTTTATTTTTTATACTTCTTTTTTTTTTAAGTAGGCTCCATGCCCAGCGTGGGGCTTGAACTCATGACCCTGAGATTGAGAATCACATGCTCTACTAACTAAGCCAACCAGGCACCCTCTAAAGAAAATGCTTTAATACATCGTATTAACATGTTTGTCTTCATACCAACATCGCCATATGGGTTGTAATTATTTGAGAAGCAGACACTGAGTTAGGTACCAGGCAGAATTAGGAGAGGACAGTAGCAGTTACTGGTGGAACTGCCCTTGTGTGGGCTGCTCACTGGGTACAAAGCGACTCAGACACCATCTTATCCCCTGGGGCGGGGGTGGAGCCAAGCCCACATCCGAATACACAGAAGCCTAAGTTTGACAAAATGCTACAGGGTTTTGGACGGGTTGGATCGGAAGGGGCTTCGTGAAGGAGGCGGGTCCTGAGGAAAGAGGGTTAAACATGAAAGGAGAGAAATGGGAAAGTGGGAGCATTTGGAGGAATGAGGAATTCACTCGCCTGGGGAAACTGAGGCAGCCAATAGGTTGTGATGATCATCAGCTAAAATTCAGTTCCGAAACTACTTTCGAATGTTTTCTTATACCTTTCACACCCAGGACTCATATTTAACGATTAACCTCCATCAGTAGTACTTAAGGCTTAATTGTTACTTAAACTCACAAATGATTATCTTATATAATAGAAGGGTAAACAGGACTTCTATTTTTGTTCATTGTTCTTTCCTGTTAGATATTAACCCATATTCATTCCTTAGCCGTTAGTGTCCAGCAGTAGTTAGCAAACTGTCCTAAAGGTCATCAGAAACCATCTCACTTCCTTATTTTTGCGTCAAAGTGTCATACTAAGCATTACAGAGTTTCTATGGAGCAGACTGGTGGTTTGTAAACAGGGCTCCTCAAGGGCTAGAGCTTGGTAAAGATGCCCGGAACCGGGGGCTGGGGGTCTCTCTTACTCCTTTCACCTGAGTATTAGACAGGTAGGTAGGTAGGTAGGTAGATATAGATAGATAGATACTGTAAAAACTTCAAGAAAGATAAATAATTCCAGGAACTCGTTTGTTTATTCTCTGCCTATTCCAAGAACCCCCCAAGGTGATTTACAAAAATAGATATGACACAGCCAGTGTGAAGTTTTTTAAGTAAAGAAGGAAATGGAAAGAAGGGAAATCGTTCTAGGAAAAGTCAGACGTCACCACGGTAAGGTTCAGGCCCCAGTGCTGCCCCAGGGGTTCGGAAGTGCAGGCTGCCGCTGGCAGACGTGGTCCCCCGAAGGGACCATTCTCTATCCGAAGGGACCATTCTCTATCCGCGGAACAAGGTGATGTCATTCTCACGGCCCTGAGCTCCCTGTGGATGCTCCTAGAATATGAGCGAGGGAAAGTGTTTGACCTTGGACAGCCTTGTGTCCTCCTCTCTCCCGGCCGCCATCCTTATCCTCTCCTTCCCTGGAGACCCACAGACCTGTCGGAGGGCTCTGCCCGCCCACCTGGCTGTCCTCGGTCCTCTGGCCACAACGCCCTCCTAATACTATTCTCCACACGCCAGTCACCCCCTCAGAAATGATCAAAGAGCGACGAAACCCAAGCTTGCACATCCAAGGACCTCTGTTATATAGGCAGAGCTACCACTTACATCGCGTGCACTCTGTGCCCGGCACTGTTCCAAGCACTTCGTATGCGTTAGCCTCCTTGATTGTCTCAACAAGCCCGTTACTACCCCCATTTGGCAGATCCAGAAACAGAGGCACAAAGAGGTTAAATACCTTGCCAAGGTCCTACGACTGGTGACGGCACAGGATTTGAATCCAGGTTGGCTCTGTCCTTTTACCCATTCACCTGCAGCCTCCTGGTCTGCCCACACATCCCAGCCCCCTGGCTGGGGATGGTCCTGAGGCTGAGGTCCCGAGTTTTGCCCTCAAGTGGGCCTCTCGGCCTCATTCTGGTCCTTCCTGTTTGGTGGCTGCAGGTGGCACACCGCGCACGGTCCAGCATTGATACCGTAGATTCCAAAGAACACCCAAGGTGGGGGGACCGCGGGGACTCAGAACAGCCCTCCTCACAGTGGAAGAGGCAGCAGGCAGGCCGACTACGTAAGGCAGCACCATGGCCGATCCGTCGTTTTCTCTTACTAACACTAATAACGATCGCGGCCAATGCCACCCAGAGCTAGCTGCTGCTCCAGATCTTTCCCACCCATGAGCTCGTTTAATCCTCAAAGCAGCTGCACGGGCAGGTATTATTTCGTCTCCCTCTACAGGGGAAATGGAGGCCTTGGATGGGCTGAGTAACTCCCCAGAGGGCACGGCTAGCTCACCCCTGCCTTCAAACAGGCCACAGGACCTCTGACCCCTCCGCGGTCACCACCCTTGTGCCCTTATGCCCCCTGAGCCCATTCGTACAGAAGTTCCTCCATGAGCGTTCTCAGGATCTGTCTTTGTTTCTGATCCTGCTCAGGTTGTCGGTTCCTCAAAAGCCAGGGTTCTGTTCACCAGCTCTCTTTATATACCCCCTCTCCAATGCCAGGGGCCCCTCATGAAGTTCTTTGTAAGGCAGACTCTAGTTAGATGCTCCGACTTCACGGCTATGCCTGCATCAGCAGTGGGCATCTCTGGTAGAAACAGCCAGAAATCTAGTTTCCTGATCCTTTATCCCCCCCCCCAAACTCCTCGCTTGCATGGATAGGCATAAAGCATGTACCTACCCAAACACCCCGGACACATCCCAGACACATGTCCAAGAGCCGGCCACGTAAATCATCATGCAAATGAGGTGGCAGCTGGTGGGTGGCCGTAAGGGCCATCTGCATCCGCTCACACGCAGAGAGAACTCAGATGCTAGTAGGACAACCCCATTCCTTCAAGCTCTTCCCTGCCCCGATGACTCAGGGAGAAACCTTGCAGCAATTTGCCGAGCAGCCTCTAAAAGCAGCCTCTTGACTCGCCTGTCAATTCTCCTGCACCACCCCCCCCCACCTGCACCTGGCGTAGGCGGGGAGCCGTGATAATAAGTGGGCTGTTACCAGCTGTCATTGCTGGGCAGCGAAGATGACTGCTCAGCCTTGCTTGGGAAAACATAGTCACCTACCTGTGAGTAATCCCTGGGCATGCAGGGGCACAGGAAGGAACGGGATGCCAGGCCCCGGGCTTAGGTCTTGGAAAAGCCTCTTTACGTCCGTTTTCTTTTTTTTTTTTTTTTTAACGTTTATTTATTTATTTTGAGAGAGAAGGTGCAAGCAGGGGAGGGGCAGAGAGAAGGACACGCAGAATCCTAAGCAGACCCCAGGCGCCGAGCTGTCAACACACAGCCTGACTCGGGGCTCGAACCCAGCCACTGTGAGATCATGACCTGAGCCGAAGTCAGATGCCCAACCAACTGAGCCGCTGAGGCGCCCCCAAAGTTTGCTTTTCTACCATCTACGAGGAAACTGATTTCTAAGCAAACAAATTCAGTTATTTGTTCATTACTCAACGCATACAGGAGAGCATACTCCACGAGGACTAGGGGGAAAGAAACTAAAAATGGCCCTGGGTGCCAAGAAAATAATGGGGGAGATCATCAGTTCTAGCATCTTAGCTGATGAGAGAGAATCGGGTGTTTCCAAGCTGTTTCGAGGCCCTGTAGTTGAGCAGGAAGACAGACCTGTGACTCTGTTTCCCTCTTCGTCGGAGCAGATCCACGGGGCCCTCTTTATTTAACCCTTCGCCACCCCATCCAGTGAAAATACATCTCTCTGAAAGAAGCAAAAGCCCTTGTACTTTACAATATTTAAATAATTTACTTTCTGAGAACTCAGACTCTGCCCCCTACCTCGATTATTCTGAGTTAATGACACGATCCTGAAGAACGACTTTTTTTTACAAATCACGGTGGCTTTGGAATGTATGAAGCAGCTGCCACTCGGTTTCGTCCACAGACAGGCAGCAACGGCATCACCTAGGAGCTTGCTGGAAACACAGACTCCGCAGCCGTCAAATCTCCTGGGTCAGGAGCTGCAGGGTACCAAGATGCCCGGCTTCTTCCAGGGCATGTTAGAGTTCCAAAAGCAGCGCTGGGTTGGGTATTCTCTTCACAGGCAGTGCCTTTCCTTGCAGAGTTTTGCTTTGCTCCAGTGATGCTACCAGCGACTGGATGGTATCTCTAACCACGTACTCTGTTCCGCAGGCAGGCAGCCCTGGGCCCTGCTGAGGACCGGGGAGGGGGGGTTGGTAGCAGAGAACAGCCCAAGGCCCAGAAGGACAGATCACATTAAGGGGTGTGTGCGCCATGACCTTGGCCGCTGGCCTGTAGGCGGGGAGGAGCAATGGGGGGAAGAAGCCCAGAAGGCAGATTCTCCCAGAGGACAGTGGGCGGCGGGAGGGTGGGGGTCTGCATGCATCCCGTGAAAGGGAAGCGCCTGTCTTTGGTACGGGTGGTAGGAACAGGAGAGAAAAGTCCCTTCAGGATCAGCGCAGTAATCCACGAGATCTCGGTTTCAGCCCAGCCCACAGGTGGGTAGGCCAAGGGCTAAGGAAGGGTGGAAGGCAAGAAGCCAGGTGGAGAGCTGTGTCCAGGCCCATTTCCTGCCTTCTGGAGTGTCCGCTCCTGACTTGCGCTAAGAATATGAAGGAAACAGGCTGTGTTCCATGAGCAAGGAGCTAAGACGGGGCTTCTGAGCCTGCAGCTGACAGAGCAGAGAAAGACAAGGGCAGGTTGGGGCTGGCACTGACTTAAGACAACTCGCGCCAACTGCTGCACAGGGAAACATGTATAATTTTCTTGGGACAAACCCTGAGCCCATGAGATGAGCTCAGGCGGCAACCGCGCCCCCTCTCTCCCCTAATAAGGCAGCGTTCCTTCCCCTCCGCGCTTTCCAGGCAGAAGGCGACACCTGCTTGCCGAGCCCCCCAGACTGTAGGGACATATATCAACCTCTTTGAGTTACCCTATTCAATTTATCTTTCTCATCTTCAGGGCATAGAGGCAGCCTTCACAAAGCCCTCCACAATCGCCTCTCTCACCAGCCTTTCATATCCTTGGGGTAGCTGAGAGGTTTCAATGACCATGTCACCAGCTTCAAGCTATTTCTGTGGTAAATTTTACATGCAGTCTAGCAATTCCTTTGGAATGTATTCTCCACTCTAACTTGGCAGCTGAGTCAAAACCCCAACGTTACATCTTGTGGCATGTGTAACAGGATAAAAAAAAAAAAAAAAACCCTGGGAACACCCTAAGTGTTTATCAATATTAGTTTAGTAAATTATAGAACGCCCATCCTTGGAATATTATTCAGTGGTTCAAAAGAATGAGGTCTATCTCAATGTGTGAACACGAGATGGTATCCAAGATGTGTTAGGTGAAAAAGTAGGTATCTTGTATTGTCTTATTTGTGTCTAAAAGGAGGGGGGAAATGTTCACATATATGTCTTTATGTGCAGAGAAGATTTCTGGATGTACATAAATAGAAAGTGGATTGTCCCCTGCTTCTAAGTAAGGGGTCTTGAAGATCAGAGCTGAAGGAGGAAGACAGTTTTTCCTATGCACTATTTGGTTTTTCTGAATATTTGTGTGTGTATATATATTTTTTTCTGAGTATAAATATGAATATATGATATATAGATATATATGCCATATATATGTATATAAATATAACACTTTCAACTCCCAAAGAATGATAGAGTCATTTAAAATGGTGATTATGGGGCGCCTGGGTGGCTCAGTCGGTTGAGCGGCCGACTTCGGCTCAGGTCGTGATCTCGCGGTCTGTGAGTTCGAGCCCCGCGTCAGGCTCTGTGCTGACAGCTCAGAGCCTGGGGCCTGCTTCGGATTCTGTGTCTCCCTCTCTCTCTGCCCTTCCCCTGCTCACGCTCTGTCTCTATGTCTCTCAAAAATAAATAAACGTTAAAAAAAATTAAAAAAAAATAAAATGGTGATTATGAAGATTAATTTAGCAATGTGGAAAATTTTATGACATAATATTAAGTGAAAAAGGCACGATTCAAAGTCATTATGTGCATTCTGATTTCAGTCATATAAAGATAAGGAGATGAACAAAATTTAAGAGCAGTTCTATTATAGTGCTGGGATTTTCCATACTTAACAAAAGTCAACAATAAAGTTGAGGTATAATTTATGTACAGTATAATAAATATAATTTATAAATGCACATTTAGATGAATTTTGACGAATGTATACACCCATATAACCATCACTACACTCGAATTACGGAACATTTCCATCATCCCAAAAAGTTTCCTCATAGCCATCCTCCCCTTCTTCCTTAGTAACCAAATTCTCGACAATGTACCCAGCTAAAAGACTATGCCTCCCAGCCCTCCTTGCAACTAGATGTGCCCATATGACAAAATTATGGTCAAAGAGACATAATTAAAAGGGTCTTGGGAAAGTCTCTGTAAAATCGAGAGACAGATACCCTTTTTCTTTTCTCCCCCTTTGTCTTGCTGTTGGCCTCAAAGCTGCACCTGAAAAGGGGCACTCCAGGAGCCATCTTGGGATATGAAGTGACCCTAAGGATAAGCAGAAAAAGGAAATGAGCCTGGGTCTTTGATGACACAATGGTGCTGCCACACCAGCTTGACTCCTTTCCCCTTAAACAGCTTTTATATTGAAGAAAAAATATGTTTCTTGTCTAAGAACAAGTATCTTGGGCTTTTCTGCTAAATTTGTAGCTGAAATGAATTCTAATTATTCCATAAGCCTTTCAGCACAAGTTGATTAAAAAAAATTATGCATGCTTGATGAAAAATTTAAATTTAAAAAATAAACCTTTATGCCAAAATCTGACCCAAAAAAATCCAATTAAAACACCACAGTCCACTATTTCTCATGAAGATGGATGCAAAATCCTTAACAAAATGCTGGCAAATTGAATCTAGCAATATACAAAAAGAAGAATGTACCATGACCAAATGGGGTGTATTCCAGTATGAAAGGTTGATTCAGCATTCAAAAATAAATGTGTATATTAAGTAACTCAAATTAAAATAAAAAAAGAAAAAAGAAATAAATCAATGTAATTGACCATATTAACAGAATAAACGGTTTTAAAAATCAATCATCTCAATAGATGCAGCAAAAACATTTGAAAAAATTCAATATTCCCTCATGACTAAAAACTCTCAGCAAACTAAAAATGGAAGTGAACTTCTCAAATTGATAAAGGGTAATTCTGAAAAAAACCAAACCAAAACAAAAAACACAAAAAAACTGCAGCTAACAAGATACTTCGTGGTGAAAGACTGAATGCTTTTCCCTAACGTAACAATGAAAGTACGACTTCTTTTAACACGCTTATTGAATATTGTGCTGAATTCCTTAGCAAATGCATAAAACAAGAAAAAGAATTAAAAGGCACAAAGTCTGAAAAGCAAAAAGTAAAACTCTCTCTACTTACAGGCAACATGATGGTCTACATAGAAAACTCTAAGGAATCTTAAAAATAACCCAATCCAACCTGAATTAATAATCGAACTTAACAAGGTTAAAGGATACAGGGACAATATACAAAAACCAGGACACTAGCAACAAACAATTGGGAAATTATAATCTTATAAATCCCATTTATAAAAACATCTGAAAGCATTCAATACTTAGGCGTAAATTTAATGAAAGAAGTGTAAGACCTCTACATTGAATATTATAAAACATTTAATATATTATAAAAAACATTATATATAAGCTGAGAGCAATTAAAGAGTGCTTAAATAAATGAATAGATATACCACATTCATGGATTGGGAGACTCAATATTATCAAGATGTTAATCTCTCCGAATGGATCTATAGATTCAGTGCAATCCTATTTGCACACAGCCGTGGTTTTTAGACACTGACAAGGTGATTGTTAAATTTACGTGGAATTTTAAAAGTAATACAATGAATCTAAAATAGAAGAGGGGTGCCTGGGTGGCTCAGTCATTGGTAAGGCATCCAACTTCGGCTCAGGTCATGACAGCCGATAGCTCAGAGCTTGGAGCTTGCTTTGGATTCTGTGTCTCCCTCTCTCTCTTCCCCTCCCCCACTCATGCTCTGTCTCTCAAGAATAAATAAACGTTTAAAAAAAAAAGAATAAAACAAAACCAATGCTTTAACAGAGACAGCAGAGAGGAGGGAAGAATCGCTTCAATCAGGTAACTCGGAAGAAGCTCCTCAAGGGAGATACCATTTGAACTGCAGGTTGAAAGGTGACTAAATACTTAACAGGGGGAGACATTCACGAATAGCATTGATTTCCTTAGGTTTTCCTGATCGTAAGGAACTAAAATTCATCCTATTTAGTTAAATGAAGGAGCTGCATGTGAAACTATCCAGAAGATCAAGTCTTATGGAAACCCTTAGAAAGACCTCATGGATTCTGAGCTTGGAGGGCAGTCCAGGAGCCAAGGATCTTCTCCTGGCCTCAGCAACCCAAGCCCCTAAATATTTAATGCTGTCTCCAGTCTGTGTCCATCCTCTCTTGGCTCCTCTGTCAACTGCTTTTTTCTCTCTGGACCTCCAGATATGAAGCTAGAAGGACAGCCAGGCGGGTTGGTTTTTATTGTTGTAGCCACTGAAGCTTCTTACACAAGGGAAAGAACTGCTCAGATTTGGTCTTTGGGTGAATAATTCCACTGGTGTGTGGAAAGGCTTTCAGAGGCAGGAGACCTGGGAAGAAGGGATTCCAAGTTAGAGAAAATGAAGCTCAAAACCGATGGGACTCAGTGAATATGGGTGTCTGGGTAGTAGGAAGATACATCCTATTCCGGTCAAAAGTTGTTGAATCTCCTTAGGAAACAAGGGGAGGAAAAGTTAAAGCATCTCCATTTGCAAAAACTCCCTAGTTGATCCTGGTTGAGAACTGCTAGTCCAGACAAAGCGGCATTCATAGGGACAAAGTGAAGACAGGGGTGGATTCAGGGACCCCTGGATTTGGTGGAACAAGAATCCTAGTAACTGCAGGTTGTAGCTGAGGAAGCTGCGTGGATGACGGCTTCATTTTCTAGGCCTTGAGAAATAAAGAGCAGACTAGGTGTATACATGGTACCGGAGGTGAGAGAGGTTGAGAGAATAATTTCTGCACATTCCATGGAGAGAGCCCAGGAAGTCAGACACACTGACCGTGCCCAGAAGACAGTGCCAGAGATGGACCAACTCCAGCCACCCTTTCAGCTCCACGGGGTGGGCCCTGCTGGCGAGAAACGTGCTCTCTGGCCAGACACTGAGTCTTAGGCCCTGAGCAAGTACAAAGCAAATTTCTCCACGGTGCTACTGCCTGTGGTGGTAGTGTGATTTAGCACGGACCCCGTTAGCCCCTTGGTTTAGGATTTCACCATCGTGTCTGTCAGGTCCCAGGATCCCACTCTGATGATTCTTCTGAAGGGACTTTAATGAAGGGATAGTTTACGGGGATGTGGGCAGGACTTGGGGGAACAAACAAGGGATGGGAGGCAGCCGAGGGATTTCATCAGCGGGAGTCTGTTACCACATCTAGGTCTGAAGGCGCAGAGGAAGAGAATGGTACCACTGAGGCCCAGGGGAAATGAGCTGTGGAGGAGGAGTTGCCGGTGCAGGAGAAGCTACAGTCACAGAGGAAGCAGCCACTGCCAGAATGAAGGCTCCAAATCAGGAGGGACAAGGAAGAAACACCCTGTCATTTTATCCCTGCTTTCACTTTCCAGTCTCCTCCTGGTGCCTCTCATGGGTAAACGCCCGCCCTTTGGAAACTAGCCATCAGGGGAGCTAGGGGCGAAGGATGTAGGGATCAGCCTGCAGCCACAGAGGAGGCAGAGAAGGGTGGGGAAAGGGTCAGGTGTATGGGTTTAGGGGGCAAGTGAGATTCACCAGTACAACCACATCCCCCAACACAGCCTGTGTGAGCCAGTGGCTTGGGTAACTGTGTGGAAGGGCAGAAAAGCCACACCACAGGAAGTCAAGATACTGGGATCCCTGACAGGCCTGACCATGCCGCACGCAGACTGTCCTCAGTGGCACACCGCCCGGCATCCTGGGCTCCGACTGCCTTACCTGTGGAAAGAGTAGGTTGGACCATGTGACTTTCCAAGCCTTCCAACATAGGGCCCCTTGACTCTGCTGTCAGCCAGAGTGCTCTCTGGCCCAGCGCATTGGGCTGGGCGCTGTGGTGCCTCATGCCCACGGGGCACCCAGCCTGACCAAGGGCAGCGCCGGGGAATCCTGGGACCGGCCAGCATCTGGAACTAGAGAGGGTGCTCTCTCTTCCAGCGAACCCTTGGGACGTGCAGAGTCAACCAGGGACTTTCTTAAACGTATTTTTCACTGCGATGAGGTACATTCAAAAAGAAAGAAGAGTGTATTCATCTCCAGAAAGCAACAGCCTCACAGACCTGTGCTGCTGAGCTCCAGGTCCTATCCCCCCCTGCTCAGTTCCTGATAATTGAAGTTGAAACTTGAGCAGCAAAAGGGAAGTCTCCTGTCTCCTACAGGGTATCAAATCCTGTTTCTACACAGTTTCAGTTCTTAAAGACACAGGATTCCATATTTTCTCAGCCACTATGCTGGAAGGCCAAGAACGTTCGGTGACCACCAACCACATTTGTATGGCCCTGGGGGGGGGGGGGGGTGAAATTGGAAGGCTTTGAAAGGAGGTATGCATATTTGTGAAATGTATCATCATCTTTCTCCTTATTACTATCAAGAAGTGGTCTGGGTAAGCGCACAGATTTGCTCAGGCTGACCTGGGGCCCAGTGTGCTTCTAATGCTTTTACTTTCCTAGCTTCCTGCGGTGGTGGTGGTGGAGGGGGCAGCAGATGACTCATCATTTTCTTCTGGAGGTGGGAAGATCTGTGCACCCGGGCTGCCAGCTCACTCCCAAGAGTGGCCTCAGGGAGATGCCCGCTCCTTTGATGTAGCACAAAATACCCCAGGCTGCTGGAGAACAGCCCGGGGTGCGAGGTATTGGAGTCTTGCTGCCTTCTAAGCATCTGAGAACACACGTTCAGTTATGTGGTAGTTTTGTGGGCTCTGTGGTTTATTAGAGAGGATGGAGGAGGGGGGGAAAAGAAAGACAAAGAAGGAAATATGAAAAAGAAATGGTGGACCAGGTGTCAGTCAGTGTTTCCAAGCATGTGAAAATACACAATAAAGAAATAAAAGGCGACATGTCCAGTGGAAGAGAAGACGGGAAGATGTTTCCACAAAGATTCTGTTTAGGACCAAGAAGTTTTCTCACCGAAGTTAGACAACAGTACAGGCAGATACAAGATACCATGGAATCTTTCACGTCAGGATCCATTCATTTGGGCATTCATTTATTTAAACAAGCAGCGGCAACAGAATGGGGTGTGTGCTGCGACCTACAGACAGAGTCCAGGGGAGCGCTTTGTCGGCTCACAGAAGACTGTTGGAGAAAATGACATTTAGCGTGTGACAGAGAGCGTGCTCGAGTGAGAGGAAAAACTAAGGAGGAGGAACAGGAAATCTGAGGATCTGACTCAGGGTAACGAGCCCCGGACGGCAAACAGGAGGAATCATCCCAGAGACCCAGCTCCTTGGAGATGACACTCAGTATCAATGCACTCTCTGGCTTTTCTCCGGGTCTCTGTCCACATGGGGTGAACACTGTCCAAAAACACTAGGGTCATTTGGCCCTGTTTAAAAATAAAGTTCAAAAGAAGGCAAAGTCATGGCTCTTGTTCAGATAGGAAACAAACAGGTGTATAAACTTTTACTTGAGAAAGATTAAATAAGATCATAAATGTGAAAGGTCATTAATCAATGGGCGTGGTGGGCAGTTATAACCAGTTCAAAAGAGAGTCCAAAGAGCAGTCATGTTTATAGATTTGGAATATTGAAGCGAGTGCGCCGATGGAGGCAAACTGGCTTCTCAAGGAGGAGAGAGGGAGAGAAGTGAATTGACTTCTATGGACAGGACAAAATTTGCATGTCTAGAAGTGAGAATGATTTTGCATTGCTGACCAATTAGCTATAATTTACAGAGCTGTGAAATTGCTTAAAGACACTGAAAGTGCTCTGATTAGATACACCTGAGGAGTGTCCTCTAGACAATACAGAGTTTTCCCTTGAACTTTCTCCCTACAAGACCGATCTAGTAAATTTCATTCTTTTTCTCCTCCAGGCCAGAGCCACTGGTGACTTGTGTACCCAACGCCTCTGTGCACACATGATAAGTACCCCTAAGCAAATATTACAGACTTAAATAATAATGTTGTAGAACAAATAAAAATATAATAACTATTTTCAACACTTAAATAAAATTGAAGAAAACCTGGAGACTGGTTTCCTTTGTGTTTTCTGCCCCACACCTCCACCTCCACCGTCATCAACCTATTGTGCTTTCGACATTATTCTTACAAGATGTTCATGAAGCAACTTCATTCCTGACTTACAGGAATCCCTAATTGAAACCGGGCAAACTGACCCAAATAAAGAATTATAGGAACAAAGGAAGTAGATGAGGTCTATGCCCTTAAACGGGGAAATAACACCGAGAAATTCACATTACAAACAAAGTAATGTTCAGTGATGGGGGTGCGGAATGGGGGCGGGGGCTTAAATGGAATGAAGACGAATGAAGGAGGAACCATTCATTCCATCAATCACTCAGGCAGATATTTTTAATGTTTCCCATGTGCTAGGCACCGAGTTAAGGAACCAGGGGTATGCGGATAAATGACATGATCTCTGTCTTGTGGTTGTTTACGAACTGAGCAAGAGTGTTCCCTGTCCGGACCAGATGGAGAACATCATTAGATCTCCCCTCCTCGAACTGAGACCCAGGTCTAGAGGTGAGATTTCAGAAGTTCTACGAGAAGGTGGCCCTCTAAGATATGTGTGTGTGTTGGCGGGTGTCTGTCCCTTGCTGGTCCTGGTCCCTCACTCTCCCTCTCCACACACAATGGGCACTTAACTACCGAGTGTTTAAACAACAGCTAATTCGTAAATTAGTAACAATTAATCATTGTTTTATTTTTAAGACTTTTATAAAATTACTTTTATAAATAAATGTATTGGCTTAGTGCAATAAATTGATTATGAGAATAAGTAATGAATTACAAACAAAGTTCAGTGATCATTAATAATTAGCAAATTTTCCGTAATCATTTGAGAAGTACTGCAAGGTACATTCACTGGTTCTTTCCACCCTTTTACCTGAGGACGCTGGCCCTCGGTGTTATTTCTCTGACTCTCTTACTTTCTCAATTTCAGAAAGCATTGCCTGGCAGATTGAGCCTTCTGTGGGTTTGTGACATTTGGGAAGGTACTTTTTTTTGCCTTGCTACTGGTCTAGAGGAAAGACTGCAAGGAAGCTCCATGAATCCCGGGATGCTCGGGAAACAGCGCTGCTTCCCAGGCCCTGGGCAAAGGCACCTGTTCTGTCCATGAACCAGCGGCCCTAAATTCAGACAGAGCAGAGGGTGGTTTCGGAGCAGAACAGAAGCTTACGCCCCGTGCGAGGCAACTGAGAACTTAAACCAGTTCAAGAAGAGTCTTGATAATGAATGGATACTAGCGGGTTATTAAGGGAAATCAGGGAAGTTCCAAGCACATCTCTGGCCTTTTAGCATGGTGTCTTAGAACGTAAACACTGGACTCTCCCTCACTCGTTCCTCAACATCGTGGTCGGAATTCTGGGCTAGTGGCCTTTGGTATCTGATCTGCGATGACATTTCTGATCTTCTTAAGAATATGGGACCAGAAAAGGTCACGCTAGAACACCCAAAAGAGCAGGTGAGCTGCCTCCAGGGCCAGAGTCTGCCCTGCACACAACTCCAGATTTAGGACACGAGTTCTTCAAGCATGCCACACCGAGTGCATCGGCACCTGCTAAATACAGACTTTCAGTGTGGGTCACGCTGGCGGTGATGATGCCTGAGGCGGCGGAAGTGAACAGGTTAATCTCCTTTGTTCCCAAGTAGGTAAGTAAGTGGGGGCAATCTCATCGAGGTGGTCAGTTTCCAAATGGGCAATCCAGAAGAGCTCCCTTGACTCCTAGCATGGTTTGCAGACACTCCGGCCCCTCGAGTTACCTGTCATTATTAGGGGGCTTCCAGCAGCCCATTCCCCCTGGGGATTCAGCATACCTTCCTCAGGAACAGGGATGCTTTAGGTTCAGAGTTCAAGGATCCCTCTCCCTCTCTTCCCAACCACCTTCCTTCTTTCCCTCTTTTTCTCCTTCCCTCTCTCCATTCTCTCTCCACTGGCATCATTGCTGTGGCGCCAATGACCCTACCAGGACTTCCTGGATATTGTGGGAGGGAAGCCGTGTCAGTGAGATTTGGGGCCACCCCTTTTCTTCTAGCTCCTGCTAGGACAGAACCCACAGCCCTGGTGAATACACCCGGTCTGTGGATACCCTAGCATTGATGGGAAAGAAGAGAGGGGCTTTTGGGTCTCTCGCTTTCCTGTCCATTAGAGTCATCATTCTCAACCAAGGTTTGGGGCCAAAATTGGGGACTGATTCAGTGATGGAAACCCCAAGCTTCAAGGCAGGGCTGGTGCAATACAGGGAGGGATTGCGGACAGGAAGTGGTGTGGCTGCGTGGGTGTGAAGGAAGGGTTTCCTCCCTTCGACACTTTCTATGCTGAAGGGGCCTTTCTCAGCCTGCCTCCCTTCCCCCCAGCCCAACAAACAGCCACTTGGAGACCGAATTCAGATGTGGGGTGCCAGCCAGGCAGCGCATACAGCAGAAGTGTGAATACAGCCTAGTAAATCCAGTTTCCAGCAACTTCTCTAATTCCCTTGTCCATCCTGGAATAATACTATAGTTTTTCAAGTTTCTAGAGAATTTGCTTCTTTAGAGCAGGAGCCGGGGAGCTGAGACAGCCCTTGACGTTACCAGGCGGCGGATAGGGGCATTCTTAGCAGCTGAGCTCAGTGAACGTTTGGTTTTCAGAACCCTTGGCACACTGCCAGTTATCCTGGAGGGGACTTGGACCCCAGCACCATGACTCATGATCTTGGGCTTTCCTACTTTGGGTTCTTTGACTCCAAATTTACTGCTCTGACTTTTGGGCAGCTCCCCCTCAATGAACACACAGCTCAGGGAGGAAGCCCCCTGTGATTGGCAGCTAATTTGAATCAAGGCCTTGTTCGGAGATAAAGCAATCAGCACATTGGAGCAAAGTGACTGGATCTGGGGGGATTTCGGAGGCACAAATGAAGGACTTGTGAATTATCCTGGGGACACAGAGGTTTCAATTATGATGCCAAGCGGGTGACAGAGCCCTTTATTCAACAGGTAAAAACAGATCGAGAAGCATCTTTGAAAGGAAGACAAAGAGACTGTGAGTCCAGCTGTGAACGCGTTGAGTGGGACAGGCTTGTGCAATGCTGTCTCTCGCAGACATGTGGTGGGCAGCTGAGGACACCTGCCCTCCTGAGAGAAAGCAGCGCTCTGGGTACAGGTGTGAGTTACCGGTTTAGGGTAGATGGAGACGGAGACTCCAAGAAGAGTCACTTTCTACAGTGAAGCAGCAGGTGGAGAGGTAGAAAGAAATGCAGAAGCTAGTGTCTTCATTTTGGCGGACTAAAGGGAGGGAGGTCCTGAGATCTGTCCATTAGATTTGGCAGCCAGAGCTCCCCAGTGACCTCCGAGTGGGCGGTTCCAGTGAGCGGGTGAGAGCAAACGCGAGATCTCGTGGCAGAGACTGACAGCTATTCCCCAAATACGGTCTGTCCATCCCCTGAGCGCCTGGCTGAATTTCAATCCCCAAGTCCCTTGTAGCTCGGTGAGGCCATGTGACTGGGGTCTGGCTATGGACTGTGGGGGGAGATGGTGTACTATCACCTCCGAGATAGAACCTGCTCCCCACCCTGCTCCCCACCACCCTCCCTGGGCCCCTCATCCTGAGTCTCCCAGCCAGAGTCAAGGAGCCAGGGGACCCCAAGGCCTTGGGGGCACAGAGCAACTTAATGGAAGGAGTTGGGTCTCTGAATTGTCACTCGGAGCCAGGGTTATTCCAGGCAGGGAGGCTGGCAGGCGCAGACACCCTGGGGTTAGCAGTTTGGTGTGGGGGGGGGGGGGAGCAGCTGGCTGAATAGCAGTGCCAGCAGGGGTCAGAGACGATCAGTGGAACTGCTTAAGGGATGTGCCAGCCAGGAGAACGCGGAAGTACCGCAGGACCTGGCTGAGACCCAGCCAGAGCGTAAAGTGCTCCCTGCAGGCACAGAAAGTGCTGGAGTTGAAAGACAGCAGCAGCGAAACACCTGCAAGTACAAGGCACACACTTGGTGCACGTACTCACAGCCACACAGGCCCCTGGGCCCCTGGCTCGGAGTCGGCCCCTCATGGACAGGCTGCTCACCTGGACTGCGCAGTTCTGGCCAGCCTTGTGAGATGCTGACAGAAGGCCATGCCACGTGTAGGCCCCAGTCCTGGCCCCGAGTCGCCTCCTGTGACGTGGCTTCAGCCTGACTCTATCGCTCTACAGTGGACCAGGAGTCAGACCATCTGGGGTTCCAACCTGGTTCTGCTATTCACCACCCATGGCTGACCTTGAGCGAGGCCTTTCCCTCACTGCATCTGACCCCCTTGTCTGCAGAGTGAATGTATCAGGCTGGATGATTTATAAAATCTCTCGTACTAAAAAATTCTACCGTTCCCCTGGAACAGCTGCATTCAGGAAGACCCGGCCTGGTTCTGCCAGCCAGCAGTCGCCCTGGTCTCCAACCGCAGACTTCCAATGCCCCTGAGCAGGCAAACCTTGCAGTCTTGAGCCTGTGGGAGTTACAAGGGACCCGCAGACCTCCAAAAGGCCTGGGGGACAGGGGACCCTTTCCCAGGAAAGAGGAGGCTCGCGAGGAGTAGCCAATATGAATACTCGTATGAAGTCAGCAAGCCTGTCACGCTTGGGAGGGACTTGCGTTCACTTTTCTTACTTTCTTCTTTTTCAACCATCTACGTTTACAACAAAGCACTTTCCTTTCCGTTCCCATTTCCTGTGCCCTTGGCGATGGGACGGCTCTGCCCTCCACAACCCCCCGGGTCCAGGGAAAAAGAGAATTGGAAGAGGACCGGGAATCCTCTCCCATGTTGCTTTTCTTGCCGGGCCACCTTCGGCTTGTCTTGGTTCTGCTTTTCCTGAGATAATAATTAGACGGGACTTTTGAAAGGAAATTGCCCTCCTCATCTGCCAAAATATTTGTGTTTTTAAACTAGGGGGCGGATTTCCCCATCCCGTTGTTGATTCGGACTAACATAAAGGTAGATGGTCCTCTGACCCTATGCCTGCTTATGGAATGGGGAGGTGACCCAGGCGTGTCCAGAGCAGTCAGGAAAATCAGCCTGGAGGGAAAATCTCTCCTGGCAGTCCAGCATGGGTGGGGGGGTTGACCAAGAGCTACCCGAAGCAGGCAGGGGTCACGTCCAGCATGACTGCCTCCATGTGATCCAGGTGGGGGGGCCAGCAAGTTCCAGCCCTCCAAAGGTGTCTCCTGCATCAAGCACAGATATGGCCATGGGGAGGGTGACCAAGAGGGTGAAGCAAGACCCAGGAGCCATGAAACAGAGTGAGGAGACAGAAGATGACCTCTCCGGGACGAGGAAACCCATTGCATTTCTAAATTCCAAGAACTTGGCAAAAGGAGACATTATAACCATCTTTATTATCCAAATTCTAGAGGCAATGAATCTGCACAACACGGAACCTATTAGCTGCCAGAGTGGATTCGAGGTGACTCCTGAGGGTGGCCTCCCTGCCTGGATCGGCTCGAGGCTCTGAGAGGTGCCGGCGGGAGCGTCATGCTGAGCCGTCTGCTGAGGACGCGGCCAGGAGCTCCGAGGAGGGGACCTGGCCACAGGCCCCCCTGTACACAGATGCGGAGGGAACCCTCCTCCCAGGTGTGAAAACGACCAAGGCTCCTCCCTCAGCAGAGGAGGAGGATCCTGGGGCTTCATCGGGGCAGGCAGCCGGCCACGGGGTCCGGCCGAGGCACGGGCACAAAGTTCATGGGGCACAGCAGCAGCGGGCACATCTTCTCGTGCTCCCTCAGCGCCTCGCTCAGCTGCTGCAGCTCCGCGGTCAGCTTCCCGATCTCTCTCCGCAGCACAGTGTTCTCCTGCTCCAGGCACTCATACTCCTGCACAGACACAGAGAACGCGGAAATGGTTGCTGCCGGCACGGTCCCTTCCCGTGATGCTCCGCTCGCTCCTCCCCAGGAAGGCCTCCTCGCTAACTGCGCCCCCTTCCACCGCTCCTATTACTGGTTCGTTGTTAGCTTCATGTTTCTCTCCTCCCACCAGGATGCAAGGTTCGTGAGGGCGGACCTTTTTGAGTCAACTTTATTGAGATACGATTTACATCAAATAACATACACCTGTTTTAAGGGTATATACAATTCAATGAGTTTTGGCAAATGTAAACGTTGGTCGAAGGAACGTTTCCGTCACTCCTAAAAGGTCCCTCAGGTGCCCCCCTTGCAGCCAGCCTCTCCTGCCCCAAATGTTGAACTGCTTTCTGAAGATCTCTGTTGGGGGGTCACTGCTATGGCCCCAGCACCTGGAACAGTGCCTGGGAACATAACAGATGTTGGCAGGCTGCATGAGTAAATGGACGAAAATACCCCTTGCCTTGGCTTCGCCCCAACACTCATCTGCGAAGTTTCCACTCTACCAGAGTTTGCAGAGGCTTAGACCTGGAGGCGGTCCTAGAGACCCCTCAGCCCAACACGCAAAGCAGAAACTGGACATCCAGCTTGTGCTGGGGCCCTCTCTTCTTCAAAGGGCAGTCCCTGCCGTTTCCCTGCTGCTCTATTAGAAAGCTCATCTTTGTGCTGATCCAAAATCTCTCTCTCCTTCAAACCCACCTATTGGGCTTGGTTCCACCTTATGGAACCACACAGAGTAAATTCAATACTTTTTAACATCGCAGTTCTTGAAATATTAGGAGACAGCCCATACCACTTCCCCTTAGGTATTCTCTCAGCTCAACTGTCTCAGGTCCCCTGAGCTCCTTGGGTTTTAGGGCTTCTGGTCCTTCTGCCCTCCTGGAGGTCATCCAAACACACACTCCAATTTGCCAGGGTCTTGGAGAAAAATGCCATTCCCAAAACACACCGCATGATTCTGCGGACGGCCTGACTATGCGGAGGGCAGGTGCCTGGAGGTGGCCCGCCCTGGGGCTGGACCCATGGCTGCAGCCACCTCACTCTGGGCTTGCAGAGAGGTGCAAGCTTTGTCTGCATCTGCTGCTTCTCTGTCTACGTCCGGATGACGGCTGGGGAGTTCCGGAGATTAAAGGAGGGCTCTACAGCCGCTTCTCCTGACTTCCATCCTGTTCACTTGGGCATCTTCCACTCAGCAAAATCTTTTTGGATCTTAATGTGTCAGCTCATGGATCACGATGCTACACAGCTATAAGCTGTCCGTTAGCTTGATGAGCGGGTCTTCCTGGTCTTCACCCAAGTCATTAGTAAGTTCTGTACCATAATTCTCAACCAATGGCAGAGCCCTAGGGTGTGCCAGTAGAGACCATCTCAAGGTCGACGATCTTACTTAAATCTCGCTGCGATGTTGTGTACCGTGCATTCCCTGGGGTGGGGACCCAAACTCATTACCCATCACACCTTTTCTCCTACTAGTACTTTTTAAGAAATACCACTAAAAAAGTCGGTTCTTCTTACAGGCCCCTAAAGCACACGCAAATTCTCAACTCTGCCCCTTTGCTCGTGCCGCTCTCAACTGGACTACCTACCTCCTTTTATGTGTGGGCCCAGCCCAAGCCTACCACCTCCGGGAAGGCTTCCCTGAGCACAGCACCTAACGGAACTACATCCCTCATTATGTGCCCTACTCAATCTTGAATCATATTCAATCTCACTTCTACTAAATCAGGTCTCTCCCCAAAGATCAGAAATGTATAGGACCTAAGAGCCTCTCCCACCCTCTGCGGTAGCCCCGCTTGATGGGCCACAGTGCCCTCAGCCCAGTCCTCTGCCTCCTCCTCTCACCCGCTTCCTTCCCCCCACTAGGTGCCACTAGGTGCCAAAGGGGCTGCAGACGCAGAGGCCATCTGAGCCTTCTCCAGGCAAGCCCTTAAGGACAGTCTGGAAAACTCTCCAAGGCAGCAAGCTGCACCCCTTCCTCTCGCACGCTGTCCTGGGTCAATCTGGTTTCACTACTGCATGGGCTGCATTCTGCCTTCGGCCCTCCTCCATGCCTGCAACTCCCCTCTGGCCTCTCACCCGCTCTAGTCCTGAAGCCCAAATTCCATCAAAGCAGCGACAAGCCCTCTGTGGGCAGGAGGAGGGAAGACAGGGACAGGGTGACAGGCGGCAGCTCTGGGAGGCACATGCACACACGTGCACGCACGCACACGCATGCACACACACGCTCCACCTTGCAACGAGAAATGCCCTTGACCCGCAAGCAAAATGGAGGATAGATGCCAATGGTTTCAATGAGCTAACATTTAAAAGAATTTTTTTTAATGTTTATTTCTTTTTGAGAGAAAGACAGAGACAGAGTGTGAGAGGAGGAGGGGCAGAGAGAGAGGGAGACACAGAATCCGAAGCAGGCTCTAGGCTCCGAGCTGTCAGCACAGAGCCCGACGCGGGGCTCGAACCCACAGACCGCGAGATCATGATCTGAGCCGAAGTTAGACGCTTAACCGACTGAGCCACCCAGGCGCCCCTAATGAGCTAACATTTTAACTAGATTCCAAAAAATAGGAAAAGTCACTTGCTGTGGCAGAAGATTCCAAACCGCGCTTCTATATTTTGTCAGGAAGCTGTGAGCTTCCCAGAAGCCATGAAGGGCCATGCTGCCTAAAGTCTTCCCGAGGCACAGCTGCCTTGCCTAAACCCCAGCCCAGCAGCCACCTCCTCTGCCTTCTCTGCGGGGACTTTCTCTTCTGGGATTTGACTTTTACTTCTAAACCTGCTGAGGGACTTTCACGGAGCTGAGAGAATAAAAAGAGAAGTCAAGATCTCCAGGTGATGCCCGTTCAACAAAAGTAAAAGGCGGAGCTTGAGCAGGTGGAGAGGAGGTGTGAGAACACAGGGAACAAAGGGGAAAGAGTAACACCCACTTTATACCGAGAAGAAAGTACTTGGACTTGACATACATGAAAAACAAGCAGGAACATCAGCCCCTTTGTTATTTCCAAAGAGATGATCAGTTCAGCTCGAATCTTGCCGAGTTTCACGTCTTTCGCCGCAGGAGGGTTGAGGTCGCTGTGCTGCCTTCCCTGGTGTTTGGCAGGACACAGTCGCAAGGCAGAGACCTAAACATTCCAGGTGGTGAAATCTCGGCAAATCCCAGTTCCGCCTCAGAAATTAAGCAGCGATTCTCAACTGGAGCAATTCTGGTGGTCCCCAGGGGACATGTGGCGTGTCTGGAGACAGCTGGATTGTCACAACTGGGGCAGGGGGCGCTACCGCATCCAGTGGGTAGAGGCCTACAGTGCCCGGGACAGCAGCCCCCAAACAAGGACTCATGCGGCTCCAAGTGTCAATAGTGCCGAGGTTGAGAAACCCTGGTCTGGGCATCTAAGAGAGGCTGACTGGGGAGCGAGGGGCTGTCTGGGGGTGTCCAGGGCCCAGGATTAAAAAATAAAAACAAACTGGCAAACAAGCTAATGTGGGTACCAGGAACCAGAGATGATAACAAAGGCGGGAAGTAAATGAGGGGGAGGAAAAGGCCATCAGGAGGGCACAGCCACACACAGACCCCATTTCACAAGCGAGGACAGTGAAACTCTGAGAGGCGCAGTGACTTTTCCAAGGTCATGCAGGCTTGGAACCCGATTTCAAGGTCAACTGCGATCCTCGAGCAAGCACAGCAATTCTGCTTTCACTTGGCAGTGCCTGGCCCCAAATTTCCCCGTGGTGGTTCCTGGCAGTAAAGGGCTGTGAGGGCTCAGGACTTTACAAGAAGTCTATTCCCAAGCCTTAAGCTGATCTCCTTCCCACCAGAAAACCAGTGTCGTCAGGGAGGGCTGTACAAATTGGTGTCATCATCAGTTTCTAAACCAAGGCGGGGTGGGGGGGGGCTGATGCGAAGCATTCTCTTAGAACATGCAATCTCTGAAAAAACCGTGGTGGCACAGACCACAACCAAATTGCCTAAGAAATCTGTCAGTTGGTGATATTTGGGGTTCCTGAGGATGGCACCGTCTGCCTTCCTTTTCTGACTCAACGTTCTTTCTCAGTCTTACACTGTTGGACGCCTGGCTCGAACCAGTCTGACCCACTTCTGAGACACCTTTTGGCTCGTCGTAGAAAGCCGGACTGTTCACTTGGGTCCCTTTCTGTGACTGCGGACTCAGGCGTGTGCCTAATGTTCAGAGATGAATAGAGGCCGAAATCCCCACGAGAGGTGTAAGCGCCTCGACGAGATGATTTGAAAAGCCACAGTGAGCGCTGAGGCACAGAGACGCACGTTAGGAACAGCTTCTCGTCACCACAGTCGGGCTTCCAGCAACCACCTCGCTGAGGGGAAAATTCAGACTGAAGAGTGACTCGAGCCTGTGTCCGGCATGGCCTGCTCCGGCTGTCCCGGCCCTGCCCTCCAGGGAGGCCCGGCCTCGACGGACGGTCCTCCAGCTTCGCAGAAGGAGAACTGGGAGAGGCGGGAGGTGGCCCAGAGGCTTCTAGGAGCTTGGACTGGAGGAGGTTTCTCGGGGTGTTGGAGGTAAGAGAGGTTCCAGTGAGTGCACGAGGTGGGCAGGAGACAAAGGCGGGAATTTTAAACAAGCCCTAAATATTCCCCTTTGTGGTATTCAAGAAAGGCAAATAAAGATCCTGAGTGACTTTGAGATACGCAGCAATGCTACCCCACAGTGTGGGACAGAGGACGGGACTGAGTGCAGCCCTTTTCATGGGCTAATCTCCCCAGGGAGCGGCAGGCGGCCATGGCTACCAGGTGCCGCTTCCTGCACCCCTTAGTGTCTCCTGGAGACTGGGCCCGGTCCCGGGTTTGAAGACGTTTCTGAGAACTGTGTCCGGCTCTCACTTCCCCGTCCTTGACGGAGCCCGAGGGGCCCGAAGGGCTTTTTTGCCATGTGCCCTCAACTCACTCACCGGAGCACGCTGAAGCTATGCGTGACCGCAGGTTTTAACCAGATATCCCACCCTCAACACGTAGATTTTTTTCAAAGTTTAAAAAAGTATTCATTCTTTTTTACTGTATTTACTGTTGCTTTTTGTTTCGTTTTGCTATGTCGGCCCTGCAGAACACAGCTCCCCACAGGTGCGCCGCCCTCCCTGGAAGGAGACGAGCAATTACCAGTGGAGAGAGAATTCGTGTGCTACCCTTCGGTCCAAAGAAGACATTCCTCTCCTACAGCAGGACGGGGATGTATTTCCATTTTCCTGAGCCAGCCACCTGCTCCCCCACACCCTCCCGGGACTGATAACACTCGCGTGTCGCTAGTTACAGTAAGGTGTGGGCTACGGCTTTATGGTCTGCCAACGGACGGAGCCACTGTCTTGGCCTCCTCGACACTGTGCTTCTCTCACAGCCTGTCCTTGATGAGATGACCCGCTCGTGGTGGGTGACACCGGACACACTCTCTTGGCTCCACAGAGACAGAAGGGAGCGTTCTCCCACGAAAGGTCTGGGTTTCAGGTCGGTTCGTCCCATTTCCCCAAAGAGCACCTGGCACAATTGGTCACGTGACACGGTGTATGGCCAGCAGAAGAGGCTAGGAACCCTACAGAGGGCCCCTCCACCGCGGCTCTAAGAGGAATCAGGCAGCAGTAAACGTGGTTCCACCCCTAACTTTCCCAGGCACCCAGCTTATTTGGGTATCAAATCCAGCAATGACAGATACCGAGAGAAACCTGTCTTTCTTGACACTGGAGTATTTATGTTAGCCTCTGAGGGAGACAGTATAAGGGCCTCCCTGAGAGGTCCACATCCATCCTCTGGCGCCTGTGAATAGGTTACCTCCCGTGCAAAAAGGACTTTGCAGTCGTGATTAAGAATCTGAACGTGGGGAGGGGCGCCTGGGTGGCTCAGTCGGTTAAGCGTCCGACCCTTGATTTCCGCTCAGGTCATGATCTCATGGTTCATGAGTTCAAGCCCTGCGTCAGGCTGTACGTTGGCTGCTTGGGATTCTCGGTCTCCTTCGCTCTCTGCCCCTTCCCCACTCGCACGCTAGCACTCACTCGCGTGCACCCACGCACACACTCCCTCTCTCTCTCTAAATAAGTAAACAAACATTTAAAAAAAAGAATCTGAACATGAGGAGATTATCCTGGGTCACGCAGGGGGACCCAGTGTAATCCTAAGGGTCCTTATAAATGAAAGAAGAAGTCATGAGTCAGAGGAGAGGTGACCGTGGAAACTGTGTCAGAGTAACACAGCAGGAAAAAGCTTAACTAGCCAGTGTTGGCTTTGAAGATGGGAGGGGACCACAAGCCAGGGAACACAGAAGCCTCAAGAAGCCAGCAAGGGCAAGGAAACGGATTCTTCTCTGGAGCCTATGGAAGGAATGCAGCACCTTTTGACACCCAGCTTTTTGCCCCGTGAGACCCATTCTAGACACCTGACCTTCAAAATTGTAAGATAATAAATCTGTGTTGTTTAAAGTCCACCAAACTTGTCATAATTTGTTATAGAGGCCACAGGAAACTAACTACTTTCCTTGAAAACTCCTATGCTTCCCAAAACAGGAATGAGATCTTACTCCTCTCTTTGTGACCCAGCGGCAAGGCCTTGGCCATGACAGTGCTTCACAAATGTTTGGGGAAGGTCCTGTCAAAGTCACTCAGTCACCACCATGCACATAGTCACTTGGGACTTACAACGGAGTGTCCCCTAGTGTTTTCTTAAGTGAACGCATCTGGCTGGGACGAGAAGCTTCTTGAGGGAAGAGCCCCTGGCTGTTTGTCTGGGGCGTGGGGTCTGAACACAGGGCCATGCACTAAGTGAGCCGAAAGTGCCCTCTGGGGTTATCTGGTAACACGAGGCTCGACCCAAGACTGCTTCGGCAGCAAAGGGGAAGGAAGAAAGCAGTCAGAGGACATTCCAACTCTTCTGTGGAAAGTTTCCAGGACGATTATGGGCTGGGAAGGACCTTCCCTGACCCTCATCTGAAGACCCTATCTCTTTTTAGGGCCCTGCCTTCCTGCTCCCAGGAAAGAGTCTAACGTATCATTCATGCCCACTGTGAATCCATACCAGTGGGTCACCTCTCCCTGCAGGTTCACTCTGTCCTCGGTTCGTTGAGAAAGGGTTCTCAGAGATTGCTGTCCCCCCTCATTACACCTCGGTCGGCTATGCCATCAGTGCCCCCAGAGTCGCCTTGCAGAGACAAGCTGTGGCAAGAGAGCAGGCAGGGAAACGCTTAACTGAAATCCCCAATTACTCGCACCAACTCCGTGTAAAGACGAGAGTTCAGAACTGTCACCAATTCTTTGCACCGGCCCTCGGATGCCTTCGAGGCCAGTTCCTGACATGGGGCAGTGCCCAATCCCGGCTGGGAGACCGTGGGATAGGGAGTGGAGGGCAACGGAAGAGTTTAGGGTAAGTCCCAGGTTCCTGATGTGGGTGATGAGAAAGGGGGTTGGCTCTATGAACTGCGACTTGCAGACAGCAGGAGTCTCAGGGCAAACACGCACTGTCACGGCCATGCTGCATCCACGCTGCCTGCGGCAGACCCATTTGGAGATATCCAAGCAGACATTCAAGACACGGGGTTGAGGGCCCGGGACAGAGGTCTTGTCTGGCGTAATCGATGTGGGCAGCTGATGCTGCGAGAACAGATTCCTAGATCAAAGCTTCCGGGATGGGAGGGAAAAGGGCGGAGTCTGAAAGCCCAGTCAACACCAACATTTGAGCAAACAGACAGAGGGAGAAAAGGCAGTAAAGAAACTAGGAAAGGTGGTTAAGACAATCGAGTGGTAAAAGTGGTCTTTTAGAAGCTAAAGACCTTGAGAGAAGGTCTCAAGGAGGGAAGGGTTGGGGCGCCTGGGTGGCTCAGTGGGTTAAGCGTCTGACTTCGGCTCGGGTCATGCTCTCACGGCCCGTGGGTTCGAGCCCCGCGTTGGGCTCTCTGCTGTCAGCTCAGAGCCTGGAGCCTGCTTCGGATTCTGTGTCTCCCTCTCTCTCTGTCCCTCCCCCCGCCCATGTGTGTTCTCCATCTCTCTCTCTCTCGAAAATAAACATTTAAAAATCTATTTTAAAAAAAGGACAGGGTCAATGGTGTCAAATGTTCCAGCAAGGTCATGGTTTAGGAGACTAGAAAGAGGCCCCTGGATCAGGGCACTAGGGGCCTCAGTGGGAACAGTCTCCAAAGGCAGGGCGTGTGTGTGTGTGTGTGTGTGTGTGTGCACATGCATGCCTTGGGAGGGGAGGGGGCGGCAGAAACGATATCACAGGGGACTGGAGAATAAATGGAACTGAAGACACAGAGACAGCAGGTCTCTAAGGAGCAGGGAAATGACGAAGGAAAGAAAATAAGTGGGGTAGCAGCTTGAAAGGAATTGGGATCAAGAGGAGGCTTTGTTTTATTTTGTTTTGATTTATAATGAAAGAAGTCGAGAGTGAGGAACGACCAGTGGACGAGGGAGAAAGAAAGAGGTCAGCGAGTGAAGAATCAGAACACTGAGCTGAAGGACACGGTGGATTGAGACGTGCGTGTCCAAACGGGTGATGACCAGGACATGACCTCGGAGCCACCACCACAAGCGCAAGGGCAGAAGGTGGCTCCTCTCCGTGGCCGTCACGTGGCTCTGCCCTGACCGACCACAGGCTCACCTCGTGGAGTTTGTCAGCCTTCTGGGTCTGCTTCTTCCGACTTCTCTGAGCAGCAACTCGGTTTTTTTCTCTCCTTCGGACTTTCCGGTCATCGTCCTCCGGGCTCTGGGGGGAAATGTCTGGTCAGGTGTGCTGTCCGGGCCCCTTGCCTCACCCTCCTCTGCCTTGCCTCATGGAGCCTCACCGTCTAATCTGCAGTCACGGCAGAGGACCTGCTGCTCGACCCGCTGCTTGTGGGGGACGGCAGGAGCCCCGGATTCAGGAGCGCTCACTGCAACCCTTGGCTGAGCTCAGCTGCCAATCCCCCTGACTACCCTGACAAACGTGTGGTGTGACTGTCATTTAACGGATGAGGAATAAGAAACTCAGAGAGGTTAAGGAACTTGCTCCAGGTATAACAGCTAGTAAGTGGGTAAGTGGGAAGTGGAACTCAGGTCTGTTGGACTCCAGACCAACGTTCATAAACCTCTACCCCACAGGGTGTGTGCCTGGAAGAGGTGTGGTGTCAACGGGAAAGGCAGAAGGCATCTGCTATCTGGGACCGGCCGCATGCCAGGTCTGAGAACTCCGCAAACAAACATGCACTTTTGATGCTGCATGCAAATCGCATCACACTTGTAGCCACTTGCAACCACACAACGCCACCAACCACCAACGCACCACATGATCTGAAACACCACAGACAATACGTTCATTTGAACAATGTTGGATGGACATTTTGTTTCACGGGTCAGAGTGAATCAGAAAGCAAACTGATGATGTGTGTTGAGAGCGCTTACCTGTGTATAAAATTTAACCAAACCTAGTCAAATCCTGCAAGAGTTGTCCTGAAACAGGCAGGCTAAAAAAAAATGAACCTACCAAGGTAAAAACATCTCAGTTATAGAAAAAACATGGAGAAGTAGGGACTATTTGCCTTCCAGAACCCTGTGAGAAGGTGCAAGAGGGTAGGGAGGGGGTCTGTTATCTTTAAACAGTTTAAAAGCTAAGAGATTAGTAGGATAGAAACCCAGGAAAGCTACTCAATTATTAATATTAATGTAAAACAAATATTGATAATATAAAATAATGGGTAATCGCAGTTATCATTTTATCTGGTCTTCTATTCCAAATATGAGAGGCATATCTTTCCCCCCACGTTCCAGTGGGTAAAGAATTTTCAGTATATGGAAGAATCTAAGTCTACAGAAGGAGATAAATAAATAACATACAAAAATAATATAACGAATGGACAAATATAACAACTGGTCTGGAGGTAGTGCTTAAGGAAATAGGCACGAGGTGTCAAAACGTAGTTTTTTAGAGGCAAAGACGTCTGGGTGAACATAACCAGAACACCACATGGGCAAAATGTGGTGTACAGGACAGACCTTTAGCTTGAGAAATACATGGCTCCTGGTTTTGCCTCTTGCCGTCATTCTAGCCCGAGGGGAAACTCGGCTTACATTCTCTGAATGTCCAATTTTCTCATTTATTGTAAGTGTGAGTCATTCATTCTTTCAATAAGTATTGAGTACCTGCCATGTGCCAGGCACTGTTTTAGGCACTGGAGATGCATGCCCTGAACAACCGACCGGTAATCTCTGCAGCAATCATTCTAACAGCCTAATGCCCAGGAGAGCAGATGACAAAATGAGATTTTACCCTAAAGCTCTTAGCACATGGTATCCCCTCAGTCATCTCTGCAGAGGTCGCTGCTATTTTTTGAATCCCCCATAGTGCTTGTCATCAAATCATGCCTTTTTGTCCGCAATCAAAAAGTCACAGGCCACAAGGAAGCAGCCTGCCTCCTGTCCTCTGGGAGCGGACACTCCCATATCCATAGAGTCACACCTGACAACTCAGCAGTAACATTAAATCAAAACCGAAAGAGGGGAACAAAGTGTTGAGACAGTCATAAATTATTAACCATATCTTAATTAGTCCTCATTTAAATCACCAGAGGTTATTATTATATTCATTTTACACATGGGGAAACTGAGGCTCGAAGATGTTAAGCAAAATGCCCAAGGCTACTCAGCCTGTGTGTGCTAAAACGGAGGTCCAAACTCAGAAATGCGTGACTCTTTGGCGTCACCTGATGACACTGTGTGCCAGGCATAGAATTGGTAAAGGGAGCATAACAGCGAAGACTCCGTCCAAATCAGTTGAGTGGAAAGTTCTCTGAGGGCCATCCCCAGGGGCAACCTTGTCTGTTTCCTGAGAGCACAGTTTTAAATGTGGCCGCGAACAGCAGAGGACTGGATGGGGACCGAGGGGTTTCCACCAGCATTGGGGCTGGAGTCCGCCCACTGCAGCCCCCCCACACACCCCCCCCCCCGCACCCTTAGATTGATGGGTCTCGAGTTCCCCATTCAGACGGTAGGTGTTGGGAGTGCCTGGACACGAGCTGCCCGTCGGGCCGAATTTCCCCTCTGCGCACCCTGGCGCCCGGGAAGGGTCACGCGCGCCGGCGGTGGGGTGGCAGCGGGCGCCAGAGCAAGGATGGCGACACCGGGACAGCGCGGATCCCACGTGCGGGGAAGCGTGGACCATGCCTGGCCCAGCCAGGTGTCTACGCCCTCCGGTCTCTCCGCTTCTCGGGGCACAGGAGACGGGTCACCATTCGGGACGCCGCGGGCACTGTGCGTGAGCTGGGGACTGCCGGACAGAGGCGCACGCGGGAGTCCCGGACCCACCCCGCGCCCCCACTCCTGCTGGTCGCCGGCTCCCGCAGAGCCCTCCACCCCCACACTCAGCGGTCACCACTCCGAAACCCCAGACCCACCCACCTCCTCGTGCCAGTCGGCGCCCCCATCCCCGCGTGCCCGCGGACCTCCCTCAGCCTCCTCCAACTACCTGCGGCTGCGGCTGGTTCCCGGGCGCCGCGACGCTCCTCTGCAGGACGCTGCCGGCCGTCGGGAGCACTTGCGACATGCCGGGCGCTCCTCCGGCCCGCCCCGCCCCGCCGCGCAGCCTCGCGGAGCAGCGGCCGCGCGGCCCGCCGCGCCCTGCACGCGGGGCGCTGCCTACCGGCACTCTCCTGCCGCCCGCATCCGCGCGCCCCCGCACCTGCCGGCCGCCGCCCTCCGCCCCGCCCCCTCGGGCTTCCCGCTCTCCCGGCGCGTGCGGCCGCTGCGCGCCGCCAGGGTTTCCCCGCCCCCGGCCCCGGCCCCGGCCTGCGCGTCCCCGAGTCTGCCCGCCCCTCCTGCTCCCACCCCCGCCCCCTTTCCTCCTCTCCCCGCCCCCTCGCCGCAGCTCGGGGTCCCAAATCCCACCCCTGCGGCGGCTTTCCGCTGGGCCCCGGCGCTTCGTGGAAGTCACGTGGTGGCCTGGAAACCCGGGGGGGAAAGCGAAGCCCACCCACGACGGGCGACGCTGCGGCGACCAGGGATCAGGGAGACGCAGCGCAGCCTTTAGGGTCCTCCGGCCGCTCTCGGGGACCTCAGGCTGAGAAACACAAGTGGGTGGCTTTGCGCGAGGTTATTTCCCGGTCCCATCTCGGTATCTTCCCGCGCACCGGCCCCGCCTCCCCGTCGCGCAGGGGTCACGGTCTCCCGGGACTTTCTTCGCCGCGATCCGTTGTCCTGGCGCCACTCTCACTCGTTCCTCGACCCACTGCTCACCCGTCTGCGAGGCTCAGCCCAAGGGAGGGACAGCCGGCTTTGCCGGGTCCCGCTGCGCACCCCGAGAGCCTCGGGCACCCCAGGGCCTGTGTGCGAGGGGCATTTGCTTCCCTTTTCACCCGCGCCGTGGGGCTGTGGGGGAGCGCGAGGCCGGGCGGCCCCAAGGGTGAATTCCCCCAGTGTGGGGTGGGGAGGAGGAGGTTGACCTGAGAGCGAATCTGCCGCGGTGGACCTCACTGTTGACGGGTTCGGGGATCTGAACCTCAGATGTTTTCCTTTTCAAGATTAAAGTGGCAGATGCTCTGCCTACAAGTTAAGATGCGTGGATTAACCCCAGCGTGGGGACAGCGTGGAGGTGTGGCGCGTTCCCCTCCACCTGCCTGCCAGGGAAAAGATACAGTCAAGCAGTATTGTACTTGGTCCCAGCAAAGAAAAAAAAAAAAAAAGCGGTTTCGGGTTTGTGGTCTGCACCGAGAAAGAAAGATAATTGCGAACCTAGGTGGGCGGGTGGGAACCAGGACCAAGAGGTCAGACGTGCCTTCCCACTGCGGTCGCCTAAGTCTTCAGGCTTGTGGGCAGCTGCAGGGACGGGGCGCGGGCACTTCTGACTCTCAGTCCCGCGCACGTGGCTGTCCGCCGGGATTTAAGACCCCGGCAACAGCTTTGAGAAGCACCTTGAATGAACTTGACTGCCTGGCTGGGGGCGGGAATATAAGTGGACGGTCTTGTTTGTGGGATCAGGGGCTCTGACCAACTGAACACAGGGCTGAGGGGCAAGGCAGCGGGGAGGACTGAAGGGTGGGCACAATGGGACTGTGCCGTATCCCTCGTACCATCAAGGCTACACAACGGAGCCGTCTCCACGTTCGGTTCTCCACCTAGATTGATCTTCTCATCTTCCGTTTATCCTTTCCACCGTGCTACGCAACTCCGGAGCTATTACTTTTGCAAACCACACGGAGACACACAATGTTCCTACGACAGCGCTGGGCCCAAGTGCGAAGTAAATCCATTTGAGTAGGTCGACTGAGAGCCCTCATTCCTGGAAACATAAGGACCCTAACAAGATAGGAAAACCTGCCGGCCATGTGATCTTTAATTTTCAGAAGCGCTTTCATTCCCCAATGTTGTTTAGGAAGGGAAAGGGGATGGCGAGAGCACGGCGGAGATCTAGGTGCAGTCCCATCCTTCATTCTGGGTATTGCCACTTTTCTGTTCCCGGGAGTCACACCACAGCCTAAGTCCGCAGCGGCTGTGCCCTCCACCTCGCCCCCCACGGAGCCTGGATCCGGATCCCAGCCTCGTGAACTCTTCATACAGACGCAGGCCTACTCTCCTGCCTTACTCAAATATAGTTCAAGGAGGAGTCGTGGTTAACCAGCGAGCATTTAAGAAACAGGTCAGTTTGACAGAATTAAATTCTTTATTAAAGCCCCGGGATAAGACAACGTGGGGAGAATTTTCTGAGACAACACGTGACAGGAGAAACCAGGCTGGAAAGATCTAAACTATACAAGAATGCTAAAGTGCTGTAGATGAGAGCATGACCAGAAATTACCAACAGTTGGGGGAAAATAATCACTATAGATTAGATATGATAAGGGGTTAAAATCTCTACTTTATACACAACCCCGAGACAGCCTCTCAAAACCGAACGACACAAGAGGCACGAGCTGGTTATTTCCCAACAGAGGAAACACTCCAGGAAAACAGATACAGGAAAATATATATATTAGAAAAAGAAACATTTAAAAATATTAAATTAGCAAATCGAAAAGTATCAAATATTGATGAGAGTGTGCTGAAACCGGTGCCCTCATCTTTCATTGGCAAAACAACTTTATTGTCCTTTTTAAAGAAACCATGCAGTACTCATCACTTGTGACTTCGTTTTCCTTAGAAAACTTCTAGAAAAGCATCATAGGAAGACGATTGTAAATGACGAAAGAGAAAAACCCTGTATGCACTGAAAACTCATAATATTTTTTAAAGTAAAAAATTATAAGCAACATAAATGTCCAATAATTGGAGGGTGGCTGACTAAAATATGTCTTGGTCATGGGACAGAACAGTATGCTTCTTTAAAATTACAAGCATGGGTACAAATTTGCCACATGGAAGATTTATTGGATATAATAAGGTAAAGTAAGAAGAAAAGTCAGATTACAAAAAGTGCAAGTATGTCACATACATAAAAATGTGAGTATAGGGGCGCCTGGGTGGCTCAGTTGGTTGAGCGTCCGACTTCGGCTCAGGTCATGATCTCGCGGTCTGTGAGTTCGAGCCCTGCGTCGGGCTCTGTGCTGACGGCTCAGAGCCTGGAGCCTGGTTCACATTCTGTGTCTCCCTCTCTCTCTGCCCCTCCCCCGCTCATGCTCTGTCTCTCTCTGTCTCAAAAATAAACATTAAAAAAAATTTTAAAAAAAATGTAAGTGTAACACTAGTGTACCGTACACTTAAAAGTGGTTCCGATGGTGGATTTCATCCTGTGGGCTTTTTATACAATGACAAATGTATGCCTATGAGAAAAAATTGGAAGACAATATACCAAACTACTAGCTTTTCTGCATGGTGGGATTATAAGTAATTTTCCTTTTCCTAACTTTTTGAAGAACATTTTATTATGTTAACATCTTAGAGCATTGTATATTTGCAAGCACTAACTACTGCCTTCCGTGGCACTAAGTTGATTTGTTACATTAGAATGCCAACATCTCTTTGGCCAAATGGGATGCTCTAGAAACAGCCTATTCTCTTGCTTTTCTGTAATATTTTCTGGTGCATTTTATTCTCAGAAGGAGAAAGAACGATGAAAATGAAGGAAAGAGAAACAAGAATCGAGATTTCAAGTGTCTCCTTTTCTTCCTCTGCCTTTCCTTTTCCTTCTGTAGTTTTTCCTTTGAACTGGGAAGAGAGCTCATATGGTTTGGCATTTTCCTGTTACTACCATAATGACCCCGGATTACATCTTCAGGGACAGGGGGTGGAGGTGCAGGAGGATTTGCTCTAGCTCAGTGCTCAAATCGTCTGGTGATTCACTTCACAAGATGACAGTTCTTTATAGAAACAGGCTGCTCGAGTGCTAGAAAACCCTGTCACTACTTGACCTCGGCTCTTCTCTTTTAGGGAAACTGACTTTCCAGTAACTGTATTTTCCCTGCTCTTTCTCAGAAGGTGGTCCTGTGGGCTGCCGGTGGGGCTAGAGAAAGGAAAGTTTAAGGCAGAGCCCCCTGTGTTTACCAGAAATCGGTCGCTGTGTCAGGCAGCGTTCTAGGCACCGGGATATGGCCTTGGACAAAGCAAACTCAGGGAGCTCACGTTCTAGAGGAGAGAGACGCGCAATAAACCAAATGTGGTATTTAGATGGTGGTATGTTCTACAGAGGAAGATAAGGGAGGGATGAGAAATAGGGAGTTGTGAAGAAAGGCCAAGCAAGGTTTTCCTGAAGGAAGTGAGAGAGGGGGCCATGAGAATAGGTGGGCGGGATGGTTCCGGCTGCATGAACAGCAAATGCAAGAGCCCCTTGGGAGCATGCCGGACCATTCCAGAAACTGTAGGAGGCTGGAGTGCAGTGAGGAAGGACCCGGTGATGCAGGGCTCTCTGGACTGTTGGCTTTTACTTGAAGTGAGATAAGAAAACATGGGGCTATTAACAGAGGTGCGATATGATCTGTCTTAAGGTTTTCCTTGAGCATGGCATTAGGAACAGTCCAAAAGGGGTAGGGAATAAACAGGAGGGGATGGCAATCATCCAGGAGAGAGGGGATGAGGGCTTGGAAGACGGTGAGAGCAATGGAGGCCAAGGCACGCTTGCCAGGAAGTCAGTGTGTGTAGGCTCTAAGGTTCCTCATTTGGACAAGGCCTCTTTCAAGACCCAGGAGGGGCCCTAGCGATGTGTTCATATGGTAATAGCCCCAATAAAATTTGTAAAAGTGGGTTGTTTTAACTAAACTAAATGGTTAGGACTACTGTCTCTTTTCACCCCCACTTCCCCTCGCTCCCTTCATGTCTGGTGATGTTGAACTAGCTGTGGGCACCTGGGGGACTTTACCAAGAAGGGTTCGCCAGGGCTGTATTTCTATATTGGGATCTATGTATGTGCTCTGCAGTCATTTCTGTCCAGAGTCATACTATCGCTAGCTGTATGGCTTCCAGGAATACCCCTACTGTCCAGCATGCTAACTCACCTGAGAAGGTCCTTTGCGCTGAGAAATGAACATTTCCACACTGCCCAGCACCAAACCAATGTGGGTGGTGGGGATAGGTTTGAAATGTATGGCCTCAGGAGCGAATCTAGGAAAATTCTTCAGCTCATCACACATGCAAAATTGTAAGCAGGGGGTTGTAGTCAAAACAGCATCCTCTCCTGTTAGGAACAAAATCAACAGTACAGCTTATATGATTATAAATATACCTTAGGGTTCTTTTCTTTGCTAGGTAGTATAGTCGATAAAGCTTGACGATAATTTTAATTGCTGTTTGGCAATATGTTCTGGAACATTCTCAATAAAAGTTAGAAAGTCCAGATTCCTGATTTGTTCATATGTGAAGGGCATCCTCTTTTACCATTTCTGAGTTTATTCGTGTCTTAGAGAACTGAGAGAAAAAATATATACGATTCGTGAAGTGTAAAATAAGGGAGGAAAGGTAAGCAATTAAGATCAATAGAAAACTTTCCGACGTCAAAAACGCGAACTGTAAAAACAAATTTCAGACTCTACTAGAGGCAAAGACGTCAGAAGAACAGTGTCAGACGGAGGCATTGAACAGACTCTTGCACAGTCTGGTCGCTGCAATAATGGAGTAGAGCGGACCGAACACACAGTGGAAAACATTTACAACTGTTGCTGTTCTCGTCTGAGTGACTGACATCGGTGAAGATAATGCGCCACTATGGGGGTGATGATTGGTTAACAAGTGTCATCGGTTCTAAGAATATTTAGGATGAATCAGTGGAAAAGAAAAGGAACTGCCCCGAAATATTACAACTCGCCCATTAAAAAACATAGAGGTTTTTCCAAATAGGAAAATTCTTTAAAAAATGACAGTAATAGTTGTGCTGTGAAAGAAGTTATCTGAATGTTTCTTTTAAGTCAAATTTTCACACACCCCCCCTCCCCGTTCCCCCGGAAACACTGGATTGTCTTTCTACTCTAGTTACAGATAAACTACACTACGGAATCATGGTCTCATGAAGAGGAGAACAAATTTTATACACCTTAAAATGGTAAGAAAAAAGTATTAGAGAGGTATGTCAGGGAGGTAATTAATAAAAATATGGTATTTTTCTGCTGGTTTTTGTCAGATTTTTTTTAATTTTTTTTAATGTTTGTTTATTTTTGAGAGACATAGAGACATAGCATGAGCAGGGGAAGGGCAGAGAGAGAGGGAGACACAGAATCTGAAACAGGCTCCAGGCTCTGAGCTGTCAGCAGAGAGCCCGACGCGGGGCTCAAACTCACAGACCGTGAGATCATGACCTGAGCCGAAGTCGGCCGCTTAACCCACTGAGCCACCCAGGTGCCCCAGATTTTTTTTTTAATTTGTAATTTGTTGTACATTTTTTTTTAGAATGAGAAAATTACTTTCCTAGTGCCAGCCAATTATTGTGCAAAGCCCAATAGTGCAACTGGTTAAGAGTCAGCTAGCTGACTTTATAACCTTTGATATTTTTATGATACTAGGCCATACATGATAGTAAAATCTAGAACTGATTGAAAAACATACAGAAGAAACAGACTTCCCATTATCCAAGCACCCACACAGAGATAACTCAATTAGTATTCTGGCATATTGTGATGGTTTTATACGTCAACTTCACAGGGCAAAAGGACACCCAGATAGCTGGTAAAACATTATTTCTGGGTGATTCTGGAAGAGATTGGCATTTGACTCCGTAGACTGAGAAAAGAAGATCCTCCTTCACCAATGTAGAGGGATTGTCCAAACCACCAAGGGCCCAAATGGAACAAAAAGGTGAATTCCTTACCTCTTTTTGAGGTGGGACGTCCGTCCATCTTCTCCTGCATTGGACATCAGAGCTCCTGAGCTCCGTGTTTTTGGTCCTTCTGACCCCGGGAGCACTTACAGCTTCCCACGCCACCCCCCACCCCCGGTTCTCAGGCCTTTGGACTCTGATTGAATTATACCACTAGCTTTCCTGGTCCTGCCAATCTGGAGGATGACAGATTAAGGGACTTCTCAGCCTCCATAACCATCTGAGCCAATTCCTATAATAAATCCTGTCTTATTATACCCCTTTCCATGACAATAAATATGCATCTACATCATCACTTTAAACATACATAAAACTCCATTGCAGAGATATACCACAGTTGCACTAGTATCTATTACTCTGTTATTTTCAACTTTTCCATATGTGCAAGCAACGTTGTTATAAAAATCGTCTTAGTCAGCCTGGGCTGCCATAACAAAATACCACCGACTGGGTGATTTAGACAACAGAAATGTATTTCTCATGTATTTCTCCACAGTTCTAGAGCCTAGAAAATCCAAGAACAGGTGCCGGTCAGTTGGGTTTCTGGTGAAGACCCTCTTCCTGGCTTGTAGATGGCTGCTTTCTCACCGTGACCTCCCATGGCAGGGAGAGAAAAGAGAAATGTCTCTCTCTTCCTCTTTAAAGTTTTTTGTCAACATTTATTTATTTTTGAAGGACAGAGAGAGACAGAATGTGAGCAGGGGAGGGGAAGAGAGAAGGAGGAAGACACAGAATCTGAAGCAGGCTTCAGGTTCTGAGTTATCAGCGCAGAGCCTGATGTGGGGCTTGAACCCACAAACTGCGAGATCATGACCTAAGCCAAAGTCTGATGCTTAACCAACTTGGCCACCCAGGCACCCCTCTTTCTTCCTCTTCTTATAAGGCCATGGGCTTATAGATGAGAGCCCAGCATTATTACTTCATCTAACCTTAACTCCCTCTTAAAGACCCAATCTCCTGCTACAGTCACATTTGGGGCTAGGGCTTCGACCTATGAATTTAGGGAGGGACATGATACAGTCCGTATCAATCCTTATACTCACATATTTTTGCACCTCTCTGATTAGGTTTAATTCATAGAAATAGAATTGCTAATTAAAAGGAATATACCTATTTTCAAGATATTTGACATATATCACAAAATGGCCTTATAATCAATAGTCCTGCCAGCCGTGTATGAAAAATTCTACTAGCTAATGAGGGAACTCTTTTAGGTGGACTACAGTTGAGCTTGTTGGATTCCTGGTAAAGAAGAAAAAGAAAAACAGGAACAGATATATATAAGATGAACACGTGCCCAAAACAACAGGTCAAGGGTTGTTTTTAGCAACTTCCCTTCCATGGCCCCTTCTAGAAACATCCACTCCCTGAAGCTGTCTACCCGATTCCTGGGACTGCCCAAGAGGCATGCAACCCAAGGGGAAGTTCTGGACTCCATAGAGTCCAAAACGCCACGACATTTCACGACATCTCTCCAAAGCTGAACTTCCCACCCTGCAGGCTTTTCTCCTCCGCAGCTCTCAGAGAGGAAAAAGACAAAGACAGCCAGTTAAACCTGGGTGTTCATGTTACCTCTACAGAAGGTGTTTACATTTTAAAAGGAAAAAGTATTGATAATGCATTAACACAAAGGAAATCTCAAATAATGGACTATTAGGCTCTCTGGCTTTAGGAGTGGGAAGAGATTTGGAGAGGGTGATTTAATCACACTGTGTTAGGTTATTACCCTCTTACTCCTATGTGTAGAATTGGCCCTGAAAAACGAGAGAGGGAAAAAGAAAAAGGCCAAAGGAGAAAAAGGAGGAAAAAAGAGACAGGAAAAGAAGGAGGTACTTATGTGGGATGCCAGTGAGTGACCCTAGAAGATTCTGGAAAAGAGGCTGGGAAATGTAAATGACTGGTTCATCATCCTTGTTCTGTCTCTCTGTCTCTCTCTGTCCCTCTGTCTCTCTCATCTCTGCAGCTCTGCCTGCCTCCTAGCCAGCGCTGCCCTCTGAGCTCTATCCTCCATCCTTGGCCCTACTTCTTTCATTCCGAGTCTTTCTCATTAATAGCTAACACACTCCTTATGCTTTTATTACACCTATTTTTTGGCCTTCTACTCTTTGACCACCTCTTCTTATAACAATTTATAACAATGCATTTGGAAGTTACTTTTACAGAAGAGAACAGAAAGATCATTCAATCTTTTCTTTGATGGGCACCAGCTTATTGATAGTTGAGATACACGAATCTTGTGATTCTATAGCGTGGTATACTCGCCGCTCACATCCTCAAAGTACAGGAGCTCTGGTCAATTCTGTTTCCTATGATTCTCATCAAAACGTTTGTGTGTATATAATTGTGTCAGCTGCATCATCAGGTGAAACCCGAGACAGTGAGGACTTCCTCTTTGACTTGGCATCCATGAGAACCGAATCTCCTACCATCACATGGCTAATAATGGAAGACTCAGTCACCCACTAGCTTTGACTGAGTAAATTTCAAACTTCCACTGCCTGCTTGCTTCTGGTGCCAACCCCATAGGATACCTTCATACCACAGTAGCCTCTGCCCTGCACTTTCACAGGGCCACGTCACGTGAGTTGGCACAGTGGGTGTTAAGAGTGTCCTGGAAACCATTCCTAGACCAGTCTCCTATCAGTAACAACTCTACTCTCGAACTAAACGTATACCAACCCCAATCCCCTTTGCTGTCTCTCAAAAATGCACACCATGATCCCGGTGTCACCTGACAGGAGAGGAAATATGTCAGAGAGAAAGTCGGAGTGGAAAGAAACCACAGTCTTAATTCATGGCAGTTAAAATATCTTTCTTGCTAATTTTATGAAAATATATAACCAAGCGGACATAGTGCGATGACCCCTTCCCGGGCCTTGGAAAGGTCTACACGATGGGCTCACACTTCACTGGCTTCAGAGTAAATCCAAATCCGGTTCTTTTTTTGTTTGTTTGTTTGCTTGTTTATTTACTTTGAGAGAGAGAGAGTGTGTGCTGGCACGTGAGCAGGGGAGGGGCAGAGAGAGAGAGGGAGAGAATCCCAAGCAGGCTTCACACTGTCAGCACAGCAGCAGCCAATCAGGGGTTCAGACTCACAAAGCACCAGATCATGACCGGAGCCAAAATACAGAGTTGGACGCTTAACCCACAGAACCACCCAGGTGCCCCCACCTCTGCTTCAATCTCCAACCTTCTCTGGGATTCCTCCCTCCTTTCAGATCCCCCTCCCCTACATCCTCTTTCACCAGGGGCCATGGAACAGCCCAATAATAGACCTTCCTTCTTCCGCTCTTGTGGGCCTCCAGACCATCTAAAAATGCAAGTTTGCCACGTGACTCTTGTGTTTAAAACCTTTCCTTGTCACCAGGATGTCCTTTGTCACGAGGGTGAAGCACTACTCCTCTTGGCTGCCACGGCTCCCTCCATCTCTCTGACCTTCTCTTGCTTCTAGAGCCCCGTCACCCCTTACGTTCATGCAGTATGACTGCTTGCAATCCTCCAGACCATGCCAAGTTGTCTCCACTCTCTGGCTTTTGTCTTTTTGCTTCCATCTTCTTTTTTCCACATATATCCCCTTCCTACCCCTAGCACAGTTGACTTGGTGAACATCTACTCTTTCACAGTATAGCTTAAGCATCTCTCCCTCCGCAAAGACTTTCCTTGACAATCAGAATTAACTACATATCTTTTGACTTCTTTATGAAGTTATAATTTTTTTACATTTACATAACAAATACCTGAATATACTCCCATTGTAAAAAGGGGAGACTTGGGGCGCCTGTGTGGCTTGGTCGGTCGGTCGGTTGAGCATCCGACTTCGGCTCAGGTCATGATCTCACAGTTCATGGGTTCAAGCCCCACGTCGGGCTCTATGCTGACAGCTCAGAGCCAGAAGCCTGCTTCAGACTCTGTGTCTCCCTCTCTCTGTCCCTCCCCTACTCTCTCTCTCTCTCTCAAAAATAAATATTAAAAATTTTTTTAAAAAGGGAAGACTCAACTCTTATAGATAAATTAAGAGTGATCACCATCCACAGTTCCAGTTGTTAGTTTGGTGTGTGTCTTTCCAGTTCTTATGTATATTAATGCCTCGTTCCTTATTTACATGTCTTTCTTCCCCTACTAAATTAGAAAACTTACGAAGGCAAAGGCAATGCCTTATTCATCACTCTAGCCCCACTGCCCAGCCCAGTGTCCGGATGTAGGAATAACCAACACTAGAAATGAAAGCATCGAAGCACAGAGAACTCAAGAACTTGTCCGGATTACCCAGAAAAGTGGCAGAGTGGGCATTCAAACTCAAGTAGAACTAACGTGATTAATATTAATATTAAAAATCAATATATAATTAATGTACAGTGAATACCCACATTAGGGCAAGTAGCATTTGGATTAGAAGAGTTGCCCCCAGAGAAGGTCCAGCACATTCCATCAAAGCACATTAATGACTTACGTAAGCACCTTGGGAGCATACTTCACACAATAATTGATTGCTTTTCCTTTTGTTCCCCTCCAATTGTGTTTCCTACAGAACAACATCTAGTAAAAGTGTTTTCACTAGTTATGCAATGCAGCCCTAAGCTACAGCATTCTATCGGAATTATAATAGCCCTAGTATCTGAAGAGATTACTCATTATTCTCTTTAAAACAATAAATGAGACATTTGTGACTCACTTTTTAAAATAATTTCACTCATTTCCTATACAACATACCACTATCTACAACTAATTTGTAATTTCCCTGGGGGCAGCTCCAACTGCTTGTTGTGTCTAGCACAGAGCTGGGCTCGGAGTCCTGGTCGCACATCTGGTGCATGAATACGCTGTGAGTGACTTCCACTGACAGTGCAGTAGATTTCACTAGAAAGAGAGCAATACCTTTGATATTCCCCCAGACACTCGAGATGAGTGACTGGGGTCGTTTCACGAAATCTCTTTTCTCTATTAACAATCTCCCATGCTCTCGGCCTCTTTAGGGCTGAAAGAGCCTTAGGTAAAGGCTCTTTGTAAAAAAGGAGCCCAAAGTCAGCCTCTCAAAAGAAGCTGGGCTAGTTTGTCATTTACCTCCTAGACCTCAGGTACACAACATTGAATTAACTTTTATTCTTGATTCCTTCTACTCTGTCATCATTTGTTCTTTTAATTATTTATCATTTTTTAAGTTATTAATTATACAACAAGCATCTCTAACTCCACCATCAAATCCAAGAACCAGTACACCGACAATCTCTTTCATTCACTTTTATGCTCCTCCCTATTCTACCCCCTTCCCCCTTCGCTATCCTAAATTCTGTGTTTATCATATTTGGGTTTTTTAATTAAATATTTTTTTAATTTTTTTTAAGGTTTATTTATTTTTTGAGAGAGAGAGGAGAGAGACAGAGCATGAGCAGGGGAGGGGCACAGATAGAGAGGGAGACAGAATCTGAGACAGGCTCCAGGCTCTGAGCTGTCAGCACAGAGCCCGACGCGGGGCTCGAACTCGGAACAGTGAGATCATGACCTGAGCTTCGCGAAGTCAGATGCTCAACCGACTGAGCCACCCAGGCGCCCCTAATTAAATTTTTTATTTGGAGATATTTTAGATTCGCTTGCAGTGAGATCCCATGTGCCCTTTACCTGGTCTCCTCCAGTGATAAAATCTTTAAAAACTTTGGTACAGTATCGCAATGGATACATTGATGCAGTCAAGATCTAGAACATTCCCTTCACCACAAAGATCACGAGTGAGTGTCGGCAATACCGTCTGTAGTCACCACCACTGCTGTCTCATACTTGGTCCACCCCATCCTTAATCCCTGGCAGCCACTAATCTGTCCTGTATTTCTATAATTTTGTCACTTCAAGAATGTTGTATAAATGTAGTCATACAATATATGATCTTTTGAGATTGACTTTTCTTTGCTCAGCATAGTTCCCTGGAGGTTCATCCAGGTTGTTGCCTATATGAACAGTTCATTTTCGTTGTTACTGGTGAATAGTATTCTATGGTATGGATGTACCACAGTTCACTTAACCATTCACCCACTGAGAGGCACCAGTTCTTAGCTATTATGAAGAAAGCTGCTATAAACATTTGTGTACAGGAATTTGTGTGAACATAAGTTTTCGTTTTTCTGGGAAAATGCCCAGGTGTACAATTGCAAGGTCTTAGAGTAGTTGAGTGTTTAGTTTTTCAAGAACTGTCAAAGTGCTTTCCAGAGTGGCCAAACCATTTGAAATTCCCACCAGCAATGTATGAATGATACTGTTTTCTCAGCATGCTCTCCAGCATTTTGTGTTGTGACTATTTTTTACTTTAACCATTCTGATAGGTGAGTAGTGTATTTCATTGTGGCTTAAATATGCATTTCCCAAATGGCTAATGATGCTGAATACTTTTTCGTGTGTTTGCCATCTGTGTATGCTCTTCAGTAAAATTTCTCTTTGTGTCTTTTGTCCATTTTATAACTGGGTTGTTGTTTTGCGGTTAAGTTGTGAGAGCTCTTTATATATTCTAGATACTAGTCTTTTGTCGGATGTATGGTTTGCAAATATTTCCTCCACTCTACTTTTCATCTTTTTACAGGGCCTTTTGGAGAACAAAATTTTTAATTTTGATGAAGTCCCATTTACCAATCTTTCTTTTTATTGATCATGCTTTTGATATAGTCTAAGAATTCTTTGACTTGCCCTAGATCCTAAAGTTTCTCTTTCACTTTTTTTCTAAATGTTTCATAGTTTTTGCATTGCATTTTATATATTTTTTAAATTTTTTAAGGTTTATTTTGAGACAGAGAGAAAGCACGGGCGCGCGTACACACACACACACACACACACACATACACACACACACACACACACACACACACATAAGTGAATGGGGGAGGGGCAAGAGCGAGACTCTCAAGCAGGCTGCTCACTGTCAGCTCGGAGGCTGATGTGGAACCAGAATCATGAGATCGTGACCTGAGCCGAAGTTAAGAGTTGGCCGCTTAACTGACTGAGCCACCCTGATGCCCCTGCATTTTATATTTAAGGACGTGATCTTTCTTAATTTTTCTGTAGGATGTGGAGTCTTAATTAGGGTCTTTATTTTGTCTATGGCTCAAGCACCATTTCTCCGAAAGTCTATCTTTCCTCCACTGAATTGCTTTTGCATCACTGTCAAAAATCAACTGAGCATATTTTTGTGGGTCTATTTCTGGGTTTTTAATTTATATGTGTCTATCTCTCTGCCTATACTACATAGTCTTGATGACTACAGCTATATAATGTCTTGAAATTTGATAGATGGATTCCTGCCAGTTTCTTCCTCTTTTTCAAGATTGTTTCGTCTATTCTAGCTTATTCGTCTTTCTATACAAATTTTAGAATAATCTTGTATCTACAAAAAATTTTTCTGGGATTTTCATAGGAATTGCATTTAGTCTGTATATAAATTTGGGGAAAATTGGCATCTTCGTAGGTTGAGTCTTCCAATCCGTGAGCACAGTATGTCTCTCTACTTAACAAGATTTTTTATTTCTTTCATCAACATTTTGTAGCTTTTAGCATAAGTCTTGTATGTGTCTTGTTAGATTAACACCTAAATATTTCTTGAGTTATTATTTAAAAATTTTAAATTTGGGTGTCCACGTGTTCATTTGATTTTTGTAGGTTTATCCTGTGTCCTGTGAACTTGCTGAACTCACCTATTAGTTTTAGGAATTTTTTGTAGATTCCTGGGTTCTATGTAAACAAGCATGTCATCTGCAAATATGGACAGTTTCATTTCTTCCTATTTGATCTGTATACTTTTTATTTTTTTTCTTGCCTACTGCACTGACTAGAATATTCAACACTATGTTGGATATGAACCAACTTTCTTGCCTTGTTCCAGATCTTAGAGGGGAAAGCATCCAGTCTTTCACTATTAAGTATAATGTTAGCTGTAGTGTTTTTGTAGATGCTCTTTATCAGACTGAGGGAAATAAAGTTCCCCTTTATTCCTGTTTTTCTGGGAGTTTCTAACATGAATCATTGCTGAATTTTTTCAAATAGTTTTTCCTCATCAATTGGTATGTGTGATTTTTCTTTTTTAGTCTGTGAAGTGGATTATATTGATTGATTTTCAAATATTGAGACTGCCTTGTATCTCTGGAATGAACTCCATTTGGTCATGATGTAGAATTCTTTTTATATATTGGTAAATTCTATTTGCTAGTATTTTGTTAAGTTTTTTATTCTATATTCATGAAGTACTGATTTTGTCTAATTTTGGTATCAGGATAAGACCAGTTTCACAAAATGAATGGAAAAATGCCCCTCTTCTGTTTTTGGGAAGAGACTGTATAAAATTGGCATTAATTCTGCTTTAAATGTTTAGAATTCTCTAGTGAAACCACTGGGATCTGGAGATTTGCGGAGGGGGGTTAGTCATTTCCTTTAGTATTTATAAGACTATTAAAATTGTCTGTTTCATATTGGGTGAGTTGTTGTAGTTCATATTTTTCTAGAAATTGGTCCATTTTGTCTCAGGTGCCACGTCTATGTGTGCATAATTGCTCATGGTATTCCTTTATTATTCTCTTGATACCTGGAGGTTCTCTAGTATATTCTATTTCATTCCTGATATTGGTCATCTGTGTCTTCTCTCTTTTTTCTTTGTCAGTCTTGCTAGAGGTTTGTCAATTTTGTTTATCTTTATGACGAATCAACTCTTTGTTTCAGTGGTTTTCTCTGTTGTTTTCATTTTTAATTTCATTGATTTTTATTATGTCCTTTCAGCTTGCTTTTGGTTTTTTCTTTTCTTTTTCTAGATTCTTAGGGTGAAAGCCTGAGACATTTAATGCAATGAATTTCCCTCTTAGCACTGCATTAGCTGTGTCATGCAAATTTTGATATGTTCTACTTTCATTTTCATTCAGTTTAGGTATTTTTAAAATTTCCCTTGAAATTTTCTATTTGACCCTTGGGTTGTTTAGAAGAGTGTTTAGCCCAAGTATTTGAAGATTTCTTGTAACCTTTCTGTTATTGATTTCAGTTTGATCCTATGTGGTCAGAAAATACATTCTGTATGATTATGATTTTTTTTAATTTATTAATGTTGGTTTCATGGTCCAGGATGTAGTCCATCTTGCTATATGTTTCACGAGCACTTGAAATAAATGTTTATTCTGCTGTTGTTGGGGTGGGATGTTCTACAAGTACCTATTTGATTGTGTTGGCTGATGGTGTTGTTGAGTTCTTCTATATCCGTGTTGATTTTTGAATAATTATTCTACCAATCATTGTCAGATATCTTAATTTTTGTCTGTCTAGCAGGTGGATAATGTTACGTTGTGGTCTTGATTTGCATTTCCCTGAGTTCTATTAAAATCGAGGATCGGGGTGCTTGGGTGGCTCAGTTGGTTGGGTGTTTGACTTTGGTTCAGGTTGCGATCTCACAGTTTCTGAGTTTGAGCCCCACGTTGGGCTCTATGCTGACAGCTCAGAGCCTAGAGCCGGCTTCAGATTCTGTGTCTCCTTCTCTTTCTCTGCCCCTCCCCTGCTTGCATTCTGTCTCTCTCTTTCTCTCTCAAAAATAAACATTGAAATCGAGGGTCAAATTAAATATTTTCCTTCCTCCCTAATTGTACTTTTTTACATGTAGTTAAGACTTTCTTTACCAATTATTCAAACTTGTTTTTTTTCCTCTTATTTCTGTTTTTTGTTCTTGTTTTTCTTTTTACATATATAGTAGCCCTGGTGATGCATCATCTGGATAGAAAAGTTGGATAATTCTTGTGTATCTCCATCTGGTATATTGCCACAAGCAATTAGACACACACTTAGGTCAAAAACCTCCAATGACTCCCATTTTCTGAAAAATGCAGTCCTAAGCCTTAGCATAGCATTTAAAGCCCATATGAGGTACTTCTGATTTAACTAATCCAACTATCTCAATGCCTCACTGGTTCCCTAATAAGTAGCCCCCTGCCTCCACACTTTTGCCCATGTCATTCCCTCTGCCTAGAATGCTTTTTTTTGTCACTCAAAATCCTACTTATGCTCTAAATGTGGCTCAAATGCTCCCTCTATGGAGACTATCTTGATCATTCCAGCTGGAAGTGATTGCCCTTTTCCATTGTCCTATAACATCTGCCCTAAGTTGGTGTGTAACTTGGTATCATAATGCACATGTCTGGAAAACCACTGGGTGGCTTCACGTCTGTGCTTCAGACCATGACTGTGTTGTTGCTTTACATTTATTTCTTGGCAAAGTGCCTCTTTTATTGGTACTCTAGCTCACATGGTGAACATCGTTAAAATTCTATCTCAAATGACCAAATTCACCAAAAGTAGGCAAACCACCAATTTGTTAAGAACAGATTAAAAGAATAAATAATTTAGAATACTGATAAACTCATGCTATGAAGTGATTTCCAAATACATGTCTGCCGGAGTCCAGCTCCGGCTGAGTCCAGGGGTCCCCGGAGGATGGACGGTTAGGAGAAAGGAACGAGAGAGGCACGAGATGTGGTCTGATCACCAAGCAGGCATCTCTGGCTATTCTGGCATCTCTCTCTCTGCTCTGCTGGTCTCTGTCTTTATTTAAAAGTAGTGAGTTACATTACAGCAATGAGTGACATCCCATCAGTAAGCATAGTTTGAACAATGTGTTTTTATCAGCAAAGTGGCAATTTCCTCAATCTTGTAAGTTGTTTTTAAGTTAAATAGCATATAAATTTAAGGCAGGGGGAGAGAACAGGGCGTTACCTAGGCCTGCCTATGTTAATTATCTATAAACAGGCCAGGAGTCATTCTGCCCATTCTTCCAACTACGATGGGGGAGGTGCAACCCATCCAGCAAGGACAGAATTCCCAATGCTTGTCCTTTGCTTGTGAATGAGTGAATTTACATAATGGGAGCCTAACATTTACACAAATCACACCAATATTCAGCCAGCTCATAACGGCTATCAATTTGTGCAACCCATCCCCAAGATGCAACTTTAAGGTTACCTCTGGCCAGGCTACTCTCATTCAGATGTAATCCATCAAAGCATCGTGCTCCAGGTCCTTCCCTTTTATCTAAATGCCATAAAACAAAAGAGCATTACATTCCTTGGGGCCAATGAGAGTAGCTCAAGAAATTCAAGTCTGAAAAATTAATTAGAAGGAGGTAAGACTAGGTGCCATCTTGACCAGTGGGAGCTTTGCTTCAACCATCTTTTCCACACAGGGAGGGGTCTCAACCTGTGAGCCCACACAGGGAGGGGTCTCAACCTGTGAGCCCACACAGGGAGGGGTCTCAACCTGTGAGCCCACACAGGGAGGGGTCTCAACCTGTGAGCCCACACAGGGAGGGGTCTCAACCTGTGACCCCAAAATGGCTCTCAACACATGTCAGTTGAATGTGGGACATGAACTAGCAAAACAATCAAAAAATGTATTTTTAAAAATCTGATTTGTTTTATGGAAGTTTGCAACACTCCACTGAGTTTTGAACTTTTGTTTCTTTAAGCCAGGTGATAGTTTCAGTAGACTGTGTAATATAACAGGACTTTAAAAAAGCAAGTTTAGATAATACCTTACATTCTATTTAAAGTCAGAAATACCAGGAAAGGTACATACAACTGATCTACATAAAAGTAGTGAAATTTTATATCTCCCATTTTTGTATACCAGGCAATTGTGGTCTTTATTAAAAATCTAACTATAATTTTTTTTAAGTCACAGAAGACTAGAAGAAAAATTTTTTAAGATTTCTTATCTTACCATAAAAATGAAATCCGGGGCACCTGGGTGGCTCAGTCGGTTGGGCGGCTGACTTCAGCTCAGGTCATGATCTCGTGGTCTGTGAGTTCAAGCCCCACGTCGGGCTCTGTGCTGACGGCTCAGAGCCTGGAGTCTGCTTCCGATTCTGTGTCTCCCTCTCTTTCTGCCCTTCCCCTGTTCACGCTGTGCCTCTATGTCTCTCAAAAATAAATAAACATTAAAAAAAAGGAAAAAAAATGAAATCCATTTATTATAGAGAATTAGAAAAATAATGATAATAATTACTATTGAGAATTAATAAACTACTTGGTATTTAATTAATAAATAATTGTTACCTACCATAACATAGAATGACTTTGGAGAGGTTGTTATAGATCTTTTTTAGTCTGTGTTTAAACAAGACTATAACTGATAGATTTTTTTAAAAAAATTAAGAGTCTATACCTACCCGTGGTGTTCCAGGATGTAATAATGCTGATGTTTGGCAGTGCTTCGTGTTTATTTTCAGTTCCACATGCTGTTCTTTAGGCCCATTTCCTCTTGCTCTCTCCCCAGCAGAGGAAGAGAAGTGTTGACCTCTCTCTTCTGCCTCAGAATCTCTGTAGAACTAAAGCACTGTGCCTTCAACCTGCTTGTCTCCAGGGTGAATCAATCCTCTTTCTCCATGGTGTTCGAGTCTCATTTTCCAATTGTTTTATCACTTTAAGGTATCCCCAGAACCTTCGAAGGGCTGAGACCAAGGCATATTTTTCCTAATAACTAGTCGTCTTGGTTATCTGGCATTCTCTTTCCTGATAGTGGGGGAACTGGATAGATGACTCTTGGGGCTTACTTTCACTTGTGACTTCATGAATCATTTTATGGAGATTGGCTGAGGATTCTACATGTGGCAAATATTTAGTAAGCCTTCCTGGCTGTCTGACTCAAGAGTGTGGTTCCAAATAAGAGCCACAAATGGTTAAGGCAGTTCCAGGAATTTGCTGGTTACTCAGCAGTGTTGGATCAAGCAGGGAAAACAGTGCCTGCTTCCTGCCCATTTCCCAGCCACTTCTCCCCACATTCATTGTGAAATGGATGGTCACAAAGAATGGTCAGAGGAACCAGCATTGCCTGTTGCAGGGTGCTCCCTGGCAGGGGACATGGCCTGTGGATTATGTTCTTCAAGGACCTCAGGCTTCTTATGGGCAGCTTTACTCAACACGGAATAGAGCTCCAGGTAGCTGGGGCTCACCCAGGTTGCCTCCTGCTAGTATCAGTGTTTCTTTTCAAGGAATCTACTTTTATTTTTATTTATTTTATTTGAGAGAGCACATGAGAGCACGTACACACACACACACACACGAGTGAGTGAGTGAGTGAGTGAGCAGGGGAAGGGCAGAGAGAGAGAGAAAGCATCCCAAGCAGGGTCCACGCTCAGCATGCAGCCCAATGCAGGGCTCGATCCCCACGATCCTGGGAGCACAATCTGAGCCAAAAATCAAGAGTTGGGTGCTCAACCGACTGAGCCACCCAAGGGTCCAGGGAAGCCACTGTTAAACCTGGTGTTGTTGAGGCTGCACTCTGGCACCTGTGAACCTGAGATACAGTCATGCTCATCCTGTGTCCTGATATGAACCCTTCCAGAAGTGAATGGGAGCCCAGCAGTGGAGCGACAATGCCAAAGTGATCTCCTTCTGGATTCTCAGACTCAATAAATGTTCACCTTTGCATAAGCATCCCAGGCACTGGAAAGCTTTTGCAGAAAGTGCTTGGACAATCCTGTCAAACTCCTTCCCCAAATGGCCCACCATTCTTTGCAGCTCTTCACCAACCCAAGAGTAATTTGGATTGCCAAGTAATATCTATATAAATAAATACATGAAAATATATAAATATAGATTTATTTATATAGACATTACTTGGCAATCCATATGACTCTTATGTCTTGGATATTCCTTTTTAGGTCATACCACTTGCCCAGAATATCCCCAGTCAACCTCTATCTTCTCCCATCATTCAAAGGGTTTCTGAAACCACCTCTTCCAGGAAGTCTTCCCTGACTCACTAGAGCAATGAAACCTCCTGGCCTCCCTCCACACTAACCACTCTCCTCAAAGAACTTCCCCTTTGTTTCCACAGAACATAAATGCTGCAACTTATTTATTAGTTTAATGTGTATTTTGAATAGATTCTCAGGAAGGATGTCTTCCTGAGGCATCGTAATAGGTGATGACTTCCAAGAAGTAGGATGCCTTCCAGGAAGTAGGACACCTTCCAAGAAGTAGGATGGTGTCTAACTGATGTGTAAATGACCCCAACACATAAGAGCAGCAAGCGGGTACTGCTATAGGTGTGACTTTGCAGGTAGTTTCTCAGACCTTGTCTTCAGAAACTGAACTTCTACATTTCCAGTGGTGCTGCTTATTAGCCAGATGCTTCAGTAGTAGTCATTCAACAGATGTTTGCTCAGAATCTACTGTGAGCCTAGCATTGTGTTAGCCACTGGAGATGTAGTGCGTTCTGGAAGTTTTTAAGACTATTGTGGTGGCCCATATTGAACCATGCCTCTCAGTATTCAGGCCTTTGTGTAGCCCCCACACCCACCTCTTCTCAAGTCTGAGTGTATCTATGAACTGTTCTAAATTGAGGGTAGAAGTACGTGCCAGGTCAGGCTTAAGCCCAAGAAGACCTGCCAATTTCTGTTTCTGTTTGGGGGGGATCCCTGAGCTATCATGTAAGAAGTCCAGCTACTCTGTTGGAGAAATCATGGGGAGAGGCCACTTGGAAGGGGAGAAGCCCTGAGAATACAAGGAAAGAGAGAGAGACTCAGCCACCTGAGTCTCTGCTGAACTTAGCCTTCAACCAACCTGCCAGCTGAGTGCAGCCACATGAGTGACCAACCACCGGTAGAAGCTCAGACTGCAAAACTATGAGCAAATAACCATTTGGCTATTGGTTTAAGCACTTTCTTGGTATGATTTGTTATACAGCAATTGATAACCCAAACAAAACAAAACAAAAAACCAAAAACACATATCATTCCTAAAAATAGGAGGGGAGTATATGATCTTCCAAAGTGGCTTCAAGATATGTTTGTTGATAGATCAGATGTTTACAAATTCAATAGTCATGTAGAATTGTGGTAGCAATAGGCCTTAAAAAAAACAACCCCAAAATTAGCCCATACCAAATTCTTGGATAAGAGTTGACATGTCCGTCTTCCTTAAAAAAAACAAGCTATACGGCATTATTGACAATAGTCAAAGTATGGAGAGAGCCCACATGCCCATTGACTGATGAATAGATAAAGAAGATGTGGTGTACACACACACACACACACACACACACACACACACACACACACACACACTGGAAGATTACTTGGCAATCAAAAAGGATGAAATCTTGCCATCTTCAACAACTTGGATGAAACTAGAGAGGTCATTATGCTAAGTGAAATAAATCGGTCAGAGAAAGATAAATATCAGATGATTTCACTCATATGTGGAATTTAGGAAACAAAACTGGTGAACATAGGGGAGGGGGCAACAATAAGATAAAAACAGAGAGGGAGACAAACCATAAGAGACTCTTAGATACAGAGAACAAACTGAGGGTTGCTGGTGGGGTGTTGGGTAGGGGGATGGGTGATGGGCATTAAGGATGACAACTTGTTGGGATGAGCTCTGGGTGTTATATGTAAGTGATGAATAACTAAAATCCATTCCTGGAATCACTATTACACTATATGATAACTAGGATTTAAATTAAAAAATAAAGAAATTATAAACAAACCAACCAAAATAACCTATAAAATTAGTGCAATCCCAAAACTCACCAACACGATTTTTTTTTTTTTTGGCATCTGATGCTGAAGTTCATGTGTGGGAATAAGCAAAAGTAGCCAGGAACTTTCTGAAAAAAATAATGATAACAAGCAGAAGACGAATAGTCTTAAGAGAAAATAAATATATCTTAAATCTGTAAATTTAAAGCAGTTCGGTATGGGGAGTATGAATAGAACAGAATAGAAACACACTCCAAACATATACTAGATTGTATCAAATGGAAAATGTGGCATCTGACATCAGGAGTCTCTATTAAAAAGAGGTACTATTATATAAATGGTGTCGGGACAGGTAGTTGGTCGTCTGAAGGAATCAGATCTTCCCTGTAAACTACTCTGTGGGATGATAGGAGAAAAATAAATAAATAAACACCAGCTTAGACAATCCAACTCAATCCAATTATTTAAATACTTTTTAGGTGGTAAGTCTGGCTCTTTTGGATGATTTAGTATCTTTCAGATTTCCTTGTTTCTCGAGGAGATTGCATGCGGGTGTTGGGGAAAGAAGGGTTTCTAGGGCCATCTGTGCAGAGCCTTCTACCTTCTTTGGTCCCTCCAGCTTCCACAGCGACGCTCCTGTCCACCTGTGTCTGGGAACATCTGACATTGTGACCCGTGAGGTCTGGGCCAGGCTCGTGGCCCTCCCTGACGTGGCTCACCTCAGCTCCGGCCGGCACCGTGTGACCCGCGAGGATGGCTGGGACTGCCCTTTGGTGTCCAGACCAAGGCAGGATGAGGCAGTCGCTCTCCCTAGGGTCCCTCTCAAAGGCTGCCAGCCACCTCCACTGGCTGCTCCCACAACCCTCCACGCGGCATGTGGGAATCTCCAAATGCCTTCTGTGAAACCACAGGGCTGAGGCAGGTGCAGGGCTGAATTGTGGAGCACTACACGGCATTGATTTCACCCTCCTGTCTGACTGTGGTTAGATGAGGGGCACAGGTGCTTCCAGGCTGTGTCCTCTCGGAGTCTGAGAGCACTCCCCAGAGAGGGATGTGGGGCTCTGAGTCTACCAGCGTCATCCCGTTCATCCTCATACATCCTCTCCTTCCTCGCCTAGACCGCGCTTCTAGCTAGTCTACGAGCCCTGGCTCTGAATTGTGATGTGGAGGTAAAGGGAATTTAGAAAATCCTTCTCTCCAGGAACAGAATAAAGCTTTCGGGACTTGCCTTGATGTCCAGTCGTCCCACAGCTCTTACTTCCAAGCCATGTCCCCCTCCTCACTGCCGAGGGGCAGTGAGCCTCAGAGCTCTGCCTCAGACCTGGAAGGCCAGGAGACAACAACAGTAAACTAGGGAAACAAAAGTAAGTCAGGTCAGTGTTGGCAGAATATCCTCTTGTCACAGACAGTACAGAAATTTGGAAGATAATTTCGAGCAGCTATCAACTAAAATGATTTCCTTTATAATTCAGATAAATATCAAAAACAAGCCACTGCGGAGATAAGGCAATGAATTAAAGGCGTGGCACATAATTTTCCAAAAACACTTGATGACTAGGCTGTCTGGAAGTTGCTTTAAGACCTTATTAAGTCACAGTTTGCCAGTTCAGAATTTCTTCTAAATGTTAATTCTGAACAGACACAATGGTTCACTGCCTACGATGAAGGGATGGTTGGCTATAATGATTTCTATTTTCCAAGTAGCTGACAGCAAAAGGACGTACAGAGGTTTCCCCTTACCTTCAGGGGATATGTTCCAAGACCCCCAGTGGATGCCTGAAACCATGGACAGTACCAAATCCCATACACACCATGTCTCTATGTCTCTATACAGATAAAGTGGCGGGGAGACTCCTGTGTAAAGTTTAACTTAAACATTAGGCACAGTAATATTATGAGTAGTAATAATAAATAACTAATAATAAAATAGAACCATTATAACAATATACTGTTATAAAAGTCATGTGAATGGGATCTCCCTCTCTAAATATCTTACTGTACTATACTCAACTTTCTTCTGGTGATGACACAGAATGATGAAATACCCATGCGATGACATGAAGCGAGGTGAATAATGCGGGCATTGTGATGTAGGGTTAGGCAACTATCGACCTTCCGACAGAATGCCAGAAGGAGCATCATCTACTTCCAGAACACAGCTGACTGGTAACTGAAATAGAGGAAAGCAAAACCACAGATAAAGGAGCAGTGGGGAGACTCCTGTTTTGAATCTCCTTAAGTTAATCGACTACTTTAAACCACTGAGGGCAATTTCTTAGATGCTGCTGTTATCTGAGAATGTTAGCTGTTCATTAACCCCTGGAAAGTTGAGAAATATTTGTTGTTAACATATGTTGTCATTAAGTCATGAAGGAGGAGGAGGGGGAGGAGGAGGAGGAGGGGGAGGAGGGGAGGAAGAAGAGTCAGCAATGTAGCTGTGGCGTAATGGCAAAGAGGTCTGAGTCCCTGGGTGAGGGTCCTTAGCTGTGGACCATGGGGAGAGAGACACAGGGAGGGCTTGGAGTCCTAGAGCCTCGCCCCGCTGTGATAGTCAGCGGACCTGGGGAAAGCAGCTGGGTGTGTACTCTCTCTCACGTCTATCTTTGCATCGTGAGAATGGAGAAGATGGCCTCTGTCTAAGGGATTATTTGAGATTTAATGAGATGATGCATGTGGACCTCCCAGCATGTTCCTGACACTTGGGAAGCACTCAACACTTAGGAAGCACTCAACACATGGTAACTACTAGTATTTTTTTTTTAATTTTTTAATGTTTATTTATTTTTGAGAGAGAGAGAGACACAGTGTGAGTGGGGGAGGCGCAAAGAGAGAGGGAGACACAGAATCCGAAGCAGGCTCCATGCTCTGAGCCGTGAGCACAGAGCCCGATGTGGGGTAGAACCCATGAGACACAAGATCATGACCTGAGCCGAAGTCGGACACTTAACCGACTGAGCCACCCTGGTGCCCCAGTAATGACCACTATTTTATTACTATTACGTTCAGCAAATAAGTTGATAAGATTACATTTAAATATTTATAGGAAAGTGTATTTGTACAATTCTTGACGTATAGTGGCCTCGTCGTATGCTTGTTTAAAAAGTATGTTCCTTTCGACAGTTCTACAATTCACACTATTAAGAGCCTTTCACCCAATTGTGCTGCACTGTTACAGTTGTGGCTTCACTTAATCTCTTCCTTTTCTTTGGGCAATCTTTTTCTCGAACTACCAAGAGTAGCATATATTGGGACCTCATGTCGCTAGAACAAATCTGACACCGTGGGTTTGTTTAAACAATTTTTTTTTCAGATCAGATTTATAGGGAGATATGAAAGAGAAAAGGAGTGTGGTAGCGAAAAAAAATGGTTTCTGAGAATTCTAAGGCACTGGTCTGACGTATTAAATAGTGAAGGGAACCACAGGTTTCTCTGCATATTATATGCCCCTGGATGAGATCCCCGGAGAGTGTAATACCTTCACGGACAATATAGGGGGTAAATCTGATCCCAGTCCCTTTGTTGCCACATCTCTGCTTATCTTCCCTGTGACTCAGATAACAGCTAGGGGACGGGGGAGAAGGGAGTCCAGGCAGAACTGCCAGCGAATTAAGTCCAGTGTTTCAGGAAGGGCAGCCTGAGGGTGCTAGGGTCGGGAGATAGGGGTCGCGGAGTCCATCACCCAGGCAGAAAGAAGGAAACGTTTATTTATGTTCTTGAAGTTTTCTTCCCTTTGAGCGTAGAGGACAAAAGAAATGAGGATTCATTTTAGTAAGAAGTTTTTCTAGAGAAGCAACCATTTGCCAAATCTGATGATTTCCCTTAAAAGAAAAGCTCTTGGGTTGGGCTTGTAACAGAAATTGCAGTACGTATCAAAATTTTCCAGTAAAGTACAGGAATTCTTTAGTACTCCATCATAGCTTCTGAAACCAGGTAATTTCTTGCAAGCAGTTAATTCCTCAGAAGTCTCAGAAACCTATGGGTTTCACTCTCATCTTCCGTCTGGGAACCTGGAACCCCATAAAACAGTAAGATGTGTCCCCCACTCGCCTGCTGCTCTTGGGTCTTTCCCTCCCCTTCCCCTGTACCACCGTATTGGATGCTCTCATGACTCATGGCAGACGTGTGGGCAGGCTCTATGCCTTGGCTTCCGTGTGCATGTCTGTACACACCTTAGCACACTATTTGGATTCACTGAGTATTTATGGAACGCAAGAAGGCATGTATGAAAACTGATTTTAAAATATTGTTTGGCACATAAGTGGGAAAGACCATAAGGCTCTGAGGTGGGTTTTTCGGGACCCGGAGCAGAGATGTCCTACAAATTGTCCAAATGTTATTCTGCCCCTGTGATCCCCTAATTTCTATAGCCACACAGGATCAGAGGCGGGCAGATGTCACAAAAGCTCATGCCCACACCTATTTTGGCCTTTTGCCCACCAATTTTTTTTTTTTAATTAGGGAGGGAAATGAAGTAAGATACACAGGTCACTGCATCCTTCTCCTTTTTCTACCTACTATTCTAGGAGATGCTCAGCTGTAATATGGCTCAAAAGAAAAGGAGGTCGAAATTCAGGAACAAAGGGACAAGGAAGCTCTAACACAGGAAAAAGTCACCAAACCAATGGTGCAGCCAAGGGTAGGGGAGGACAAAGAGGCAGTTGGGGTGACGCAGGCAGCAAGGACCCTGAGAGGGAGGGTAACCACTGGCTACTTCATGGGGGAACCAAACCTCAGAAGAGTTTGAAGGAACAAAAAAAGTGAAATGCTCAAGTTTTGTATACTTGAAGACTGGTGAGGAGGGGCACGGAGAGGATTCCCATCAAGGTAACACCAGGAACAGAAATGGACAGAGGGCTCCAGGGCCACAGAGCCACACATGCGGGCAGCAAGGAGGCCTTAAAATCTGTGACCAGGTAGGAACCCAAAGGCATGGGAGCCATTCTCTGAATGAGGCGAGTCAAGATGAAAATACAGACTGCCTGATCCTTCCCAGGCATGGGGTTCGGCCAGAGCAGGGGACTCTGAGGGGTCACATTTTCTTATCTGGCTACGCCAGGCCACACAGAAGTCAAAGGAATACAACCAAAGGAAAAGAGGGCTGGAAGGAAAATATATCCCTTTCACCATGGAGTCAGTCTGAGGGTGTGAATGCCATCCTCTGCTCTGATACCCTGAGATATGGGGATTAGACTTCAGCTTCAGTAGCCTGGAGACTCTTGAGCTCTGGTTCAGGCAAGTTTCCCGGTGATTTGCCCTCAGTCCCTTAGATCCCACCCCCTCCCATGTCTCCACCCCCCACTTCTCGTGGTAGTTAGCCCATCTTCTAACCTTAGTTAATAATAAATATGAACATGAATGGCAGTCATTAATGTCTGAGATTGTGATCTAGGGAGAACTGACAAGTCAAAAATTTGCAGTATGAAATCATTCATTCATTCAACTAACATTAGTGAAAAGCCCACAGGGTACAAGTGATGAATTATGGGAAGACTCTTGAGGTTCTGAAATTTCAAAGCAACAGAACATTAGCTTCCCCAAATCCTTTCATAAGGTCTCACCTACTTCTTCGGTGGTTCTTTCGAAAGATACTTTTTCATCATTTTGGTATGTAGAAGCTTGATAATAGAATCTATTTGCAAAACAATAGGTCAGAAAAAAAAAAAACCCCAACCCTCTAAAGAAACCAAAACTCAGCTCTCAGCTAAAAACAAAATCTACAAGTCTTATCTGAAATATACTGAGATAATGGAACTGAAACCCTGTAAGAGCCCCCAGGGTATAATTTGTCTCTTAATTCTTAATGATAGGAAGAATGGAAGATAGAGTCAAAGATTACTCATATTCACTTGCAACCGTGTGACGGTTTTAAGATCACTTAAAAATCAAATTTACTTTTATGCAAGTATTACATGCACATAAAGAATCAAATCTATAAGGCTTATAACCAAAAAACATCAGTCCCTTGGCCTGCTTCGCCCACCTGGGATCATTCACTTTCTACTCTCTTAGCTGTTTCTTTTCTGTTTTTGTTTTTCTGGTACTTACTTGAATAATATCCACATTGTGCTGTCTTTCGATTCAGCTATTTCAGAGATCATGCACTGACTTCATTGTGGTGAAGATTTCACTCCCCGGCATTCGCATTTCATCATGGCTGATATTCCAGTGATACCGTTACAACCAAATGAGTTGTTTCAATACTGCAAAATGAACTTCTGTAATGGCTGGCACAGAAGCTCCCTCTGTGCCCAATCCCGTCGCCCTAGCTGCTCCAGTGCGTGGACTACTATCTGCCCTCTCTGCCCAGTGTCCTTCCTCTACTAATTCCCAATCCTTTTATCCCCCCAATAGAACTGTTCCAATTTTTTATTGAATTCAGACTTGAAGAGTTCATTATTGTCTATATAAACACTGGTCACTGTGAAGCCGATTTGTGACTATATTTCTTTTCTTGTACAATATTCTGCTTTTACTATAGTCCATAATTGCTTTTTTTCTTTTTCTGAACATCTGAATACCACAAAATATCTCCTTTATACAATTTTCCAGGTAAACGATCACTCATTTTGTCAGTTATATCTCCTCTTCCTGAAAATACCTCTTCTCGAGTCTTAAGTATTCATATCCCAACCTGGTCTGACTGGACTCTTCTCCAGATCTGCAAAAGTGTCCTGTGGACTTGAGCTTCCCACTCTCTATCTTACAGCGTCTCTTTGCTAAACCCCATGGTCGCTGCTGCTTTGTTTACCCTTTGTAGTGGAGCACATTCACTAGTAGTGCCCCAAACTGCATGTATTGGGGGTTATACAGATAAGGGGGAGGGCAGAGAAAGAGAATCTCAAGCAAGCTCCACACTCAGTGCTGAGCCCAACTTGGGACTCAGTCTCATGACCCTGAGACCATGACCTCAGCTGAAATCACGAGTCGGACACTTAACTGACTGAGCCACCTAGGTGCCCCAAAAAATATACTTTTAAAGTATATATTTATTTAGATTTTGCATGTTTGAGAATGGCTTTAGGTTAACCTCTTACTTGATTGATAGTTTGGCTGGTTATAGATTGTTAGCTTGCAAATCATTTATACTGAGAATTTCCAGGTTATATTGCTCCAGAGACTTCTAGATTAAAAATTACTGTTGAGTTCTTTGATGCCATGCCATTGCCTCTTCCTTTTTCCTCTACTGGAAGCTTTTAGGAACTTCTCTTTATCTAACATTTCTCAGTGATGTGCCTGGTAAGGGTGATTTTGTTTTTTTGTTTCTTGTCTTTTTTCATTCCTTGTGCTGAATATTCAGTGGGGCTTTTTCCTTCTGGAATTTTGGAATCCATCTGGAATTAGCATCTTGTATTATTTCTATTTCTTTACCCTTGTTAAACTGAGATATACTTCACAGACCATATTAATTTACTCATTTAAAGGTATAGTTCCATGGGTTTTAGTATATTTACCAATCAACCACCACCAACATCAATGTTTTTTTTAATGTTTATTTATTTTTGAGAGAGAGAGAAACAGAGTGTGAACAAGAGAGGGGCAGAGAGAGAGGGAGACACAATCCAAACCAAGATCCAGGCTCCAACTGTCAGCACAGAGCCCGATGTGGGGCTTGAACTCATGAACTGTGAGATCATGACCTGAGTCGAAGTCAGACGCTTAACCAACTGAGCCTCCTAGGCGCTCCTGCCAATGTCAATTTTAGAGTATTTTCATCACCCCCAAGAGAAACCCTATACAATCCCCATTCCTCCTCCTCTCTCCCTTCCTCCATTCCTAGGCAACCGCTAACCTATTTTGTTTCTATAGATTTGCCAATTCTAGAGATTTCATGTAAGTGGAATTGTACAAGTCTTTTGTGGGTGACTTCTGTCACTTAGCATGCTTTCAAGTTTCATCCACATTATAATATGTACCGTACTTATTTCCAAATAACATTCCATCAATTGGATATATCATATTTATCAGTTGGTAGACATCTGAGTTGCTGCTACAAACATTCATGTACAAATTATTGTGTAGACATGTCTTCAGTTCTTTGAGGTTTAGACCTTAGAGTTGAATTGCTGGGTCATATGGTAACTGCATTATGTTTGAAAATTTTAACTCCTTGGTGTTTTTCTGCACTTTTTGGAAAGGATATCAATTAGATATTGGACCATTTGAATTTATTCCTTTACTCTTATTTTTTCTAAATTGCCATCTCTTAATCTTGTTTTACTTTTGGGAAAATTTCATTTCATCTTCAACTCTTCATACTGAATTTCTTCCAACCTTTACACCTTTAATTTTCAAGAACCTTTTTTTTTTTTAATGGAATTATCTTCTGTTCTCTCTGGGAGGATAGTAATTTATCTTGAACTTTGTTTTGTATTTATCTCTGGGTTTTTCTGAGGTCCTATTTTCTCTGTTTTTTTGTGTCCTTGTTCCCATTCATTCGGTTAACCAATATGCACTGAGAAGCTATCATAAGCCAGGCAATTTTCTAGGTGCTTGGATACATAGATGCATAACAAAGATTTCTGCCTTGTGGGACTTGGTCTTTGGTCTCTGCATTTAAAGACTTTCCTCAAATGTCTGGTAAATCTCAATTTGTGTATTTATTATTTTTTTAGATAAACTTACATAAAATGCATAAATTAAGTGTATAGCTAGTAACACATATATACAGCCATGTGAACAATGCTCAGATAAAGATCTAGAACATTTCCTTCACCCTAAAGAGTTCCTGGTGGTTATTCCCAATTAATATCTCCCCTCTCCCCATGGAGAACCACCATAGATTAGTTTTGTCTATTCTGATTTCATATACAGCATGCACTCTTCTGGGCCTGGCTTCTTTTATTCAACATAATGTCTTTGAGATTCATCCATGTTGTGTGTATATCAGTAATTCACTAAAAAAAAATTCTTGTGTTGGGTTTCATTATATGTATATGCTAAAATTCCTTTTTTCATTCTACTATTGATGGATATTTGGGTTGCTTCCAGTTTTTTATGCTGTCCACTTATTTTTGAGAGTGAAATACAAAAATGCTTCTGGAAGTTCTAGGTAAGTGGGACTTAGACGCTAAATGGCTCCACGGTAGGAGTGTTCGGAGTGGTCAGCCGAACATGTGGTTTGTTATCTCCAAATACCACTATCTGTATAGGTTGTTCAATTTCTCTAAAGGATCATCCAATATGTGAGCCAAGCTGCTAGTATTCTGGAACTTCAAGTCTTACCATTCCAATGGGACATTTTATTCTGACCACTTTTTTGTTTTGTTCTGAGTTTTGCCCTTACTCTCCAGGGACTCTTTCAGTTTTTGTCAGAAAATAAGCTCCTCTGGCAGAGGCAATCACTGACAGTGAGTGCAGGGGGGTACAGAATCTCATTTTTAGGCTCCTTTATCTCATCTCAACCTTTTGCAGGGTCCTCCATTCTTCGGGGTTCTACAGATTCTGAGGGCAAATTGGCCAAATTTCTCTTGCCAATGTCTCTCTCTGCGGACACTTAGACTTGTTCTTCCTCTGATCTGTTAGTTCATTACTCTTTTCTCCATTCACATTCCTTCTTCATAGGCTATGATCTGGGCAACATACATCTGGGTTTCATCAGAAAACGAGTGTGAGTTTCTCTCTTGCCCTTGCTATTTTGGGGTAAATGCTACACAAGGAGAAAAATGGATTCAATAGGTTTCCATTTCCTTTCCCCTCCTTTGTGGTTTCTCATCACCAATTCTGAAATGAACAAAGTTCTTTTTTTTTTTTTAACGTTTATTTATTTTTGAGACATAGAGACAGAGCATGAGCAGGAGAAGGGCAGAGAGAGACGGAGACACAGAATCCGAAGCAGACTCCAGGTTCTGAGCTGTCAGCACAGAGCCCGACGTGGGGCCCGCACTTACAAACCGTGAGATCATGACCTGAGCCAAAGTCGGCCGCTTAACCAACTGAGCCACCCTGAGGCGCCCACAGGCGCCCCTAAACAAAGTTCTTAAGAGCTGATCCTGCCCCGTTCAAGTTCACCTATAACAAGTTTTTTTCTTTTTTAATTTTCTTTATAACAAATCTTTCTTTTTATAGCCTTACCTGATGCACACCACGCATGTGGTCTGACAACCACCAGCCTTGGGATATTCTCTTCACATTGCCAGGAATCCTCCTCTCTGATTATTTGCCTAAAATATCCAAAACTGCAGAAATGTCACCTCTTCCACAAAGACTTCCATGACTTCTCAAAGTCTGCCACATATACATCTATATAGCATTTGCTGCTTTGCATTATCATTGTTCATTCTCTTCCCTAGAATATAAGCTTCTGGAAGGCAATGTTTATCCTATGAATGTTTTCATTTCTTTCATCAAACCAAGTATTAATAGTGCTTACAGAATGCTCACTATGTAAACTATGTGCCAAGTAGTAGCCTAAGGACTTTATATTATGAACACATTTACTTCATAAAATATTAACATCATCCCCATGTTACGTTAGAGAAGACAGCAACACAGAGAGGTTAAGTAACTTGCCCAATGCTATTTAACTATTAATAATAACCAATAGATGATCTGGCTCTGAGACTATGCTCTGAACCTGACTTTTGAACTGAGGAGGTGCCTAACATGTATTTGTTGAATGGAGGAATAAATGTGAGGGTAGAGAATGAAAAAAATCATAGCCTTCAACAGAAGTCAGACAAATCTGGTCTTAAGAGACAATCATATTTTGAAGCCAACAAAAAGTTTGATTTTATTGACTTTGTTCTCCACTGTAGCCCCAGCCATAAAGACCCAGAAAAAGAGGTCTCGGGTAAGACTTGTGCTGCCAGCAGTTATGGACTGAATGTTTGAATCTCCTCAAAATTCCTAGTTGAAGCCCTAACCCCCAGTGTGGCTCTATTTGGAGATGGCGCCTCTAAGGGAATAATTAAGGTTAAATGAGGTTATGTGGGTGAGGCCCTGATTAAACAGGATCAATGTCCTTGTAAAAGAGATACTAGCACTCCCCCCACCCCTAGGTATACACAAAGGAAGAGAGACCTCACCAGACACCAAATTTGCCAGCATCTTGATCATGGATTTCAAGCCTCCAGAAATGTGAGAAATTAAATTTCTGTTGTTGAAGTCACCCAGTCTGATATTTTGTTATAGCTAACGTAGTTCGGAGTGGCCAAAGACTGGAAAACAGATTTTCCTTTCCTTCCTTCAGAAACCAGCTGCTTTAACGTGTTTTTTTCTCCTTTTGAACTGGGTTTGACCTTGTTGCGTTGTACTTTTGTTTTTGTTTTTTGTTGAAAGGAAATTTTAAGACTCCATCCAATTCAGCCTTCTTTTTACGATAAGGAGGCTGACTTCAATACTGCCTAAAACTATAGACTTTCTTGCTTTTCATCATCTTAGTTAGCTAATTCACGGCTTATGTAGGAATTCACTCTTCTTAGAAATGTATACTTAACCAATACTTTTACTTGTATCAGCCATGCTTATCCTAGTGAAAAATGGTAATATACTGTCTTGCCAGGGATATTTTATTTGGAACTCCCCTGTAACTGTGGAGTGGAACTCTGGGCTCTCTGAGGGATTTCAAGTTTCAGCTGTCTGGGAACTTTAAAACATAACAAACTTTTTTTTTTTTTTAATTATAAAAATTTCCAAATAGACACAAGAGTAGAGGAATGGATACATCGCACAGAGCCAATATTATCAAGATTTTTTCCACATTAATCTATTCTTTTGTTCTGCGCTGACATGTTTCTGAGCAAATACAACACATGAAGTCATTAAATTCTACATATCTCAAAATGTATCTCTTAAAAAAGGAAGACATTTTCTTAGGGGCACCTGGGTGGCTCACTTGATTAAGTGTTCACCTTTGGTTCAGGTCATGATCTTATGGTTTGTGAATTCAAGCCCCATGTTGGGCTTTGCGCTGACAGCTCAGAGCCTGGAGCCTGCTTCGGACTCTCTGCCTCCTTCTCTCTCTGTCCCTCCCTACTCACACGCTATCTCTCTCTCTCAAAAATAAATAAACATCTAAAAAAAGGAAGACATTTTCTTATTTAATCACCAACGCAATTATCTAGGAAAATTAATAATTGTTTTGTTTATATGCTGTTGAAGTGAAACACCTCATACAGAATTTTTTATGCCATAAAAAACTTAGCAATATTCTGCCTCATAATAATTCTATTTTTATGTTTTTAATGTTTGTTTATTTTTTAGAGAGAGAGACAGAGCGCCACCAGGGGAGGGGTAGAGAGAGAAGGAGACACAGAATCCGAAGCAGGCTCCAGGCTCTGAGCTGTCAGCACAGAACCTGACATGGGGCTCGAACTCACAAGCCGCAAGATCACGACTTGAGCTGAAGTCAGACGCTTAACCGACTGAGCCATCCACGTGGCCCTCTACCTCACAACAATTTTGAAGTGGAATTTAGTATGTTGAGAAATGCAGGTGCTTATTTACCACTCAACTAAAGCTGAGCTCGAGATGCCTGAGAACTAAAAAATACACAGTAACAAGATTTTAGTTCTTTGTACATTATTTTAATAAAAACATACTGCTGTTACAAATATGCAGATATGAAATTGTAACATTAAAATAGTGAAATAAAGTGGCTTTATAAATTATCTACACTGAGTCAGATTTTCTGTCACATTTAGACATTTATGGTTAAGACATAATAAACAAAGGAAGTACAGATTTTCCAACCTCATGATTAGTAAATCCCTCGGCAAAGGAATGAAGTCATATGGTTATCAAAAGAAGAAAAGAAGCCGTGTCCACACTGTATTACTATGAAGAAGAGGCACAGTAAGAGCTATAAGAAACTGTAGTGAAATGTTAGAAGTATAGGCAATATAGCTTTCTCAGACTTCTACCAATAATTATATCCTTGATAAATAAACATCCTTAACTGTTAAACAGTTCAGTATGACTACATCAATATTTGTTCCACAACGACAATTTGTTAACGTATTAATGCAATATATATTTTTGAACTGTAATCATGTACAAATAAGAAGAAACCTTAAAAAGAAACGATTAGTCCTAAGTCACATAATATTTAAAAGTTGAAAGGCCTGTGGACAACAAAAGTGTGGACAAGAACTATTGGCTACATGTCAATTTTTATTTCTAAGAGAAAGTCTTATATAAATAAGTTTTCTTCGTCTTACAAAACGAAAACAAAAAAATCCTAAAAATGACACCACAAATCCAAATTAGCTGTAGTTGGAGTAACAAAGCCAGTCTTCTCATCTGCCTATCAATGTGATAAATCAAAACTGCACTGAAAAAAAAACAAAAGCAAAAACACCCACTGCATCTGCTCCTGGCTCCTAAACACAACAGAGGATTGCTGTTATCACTTAAATAAAGACAACTGCTACACTGCTCTTTTTTAAAGAAACATGTATACCAGAAATCCAACAGAATGTGTTACTTGTGATATTCCACAAAAGCTGTAAGGCAGCCAAGAGTTGATTACATTTAAGGACAGTAAAAGCTTGCACTCTTAATACCCACTGATCTCTTTGTGCCAATATTCAAAAAACATGCTTTTCATCACTAAAGACAAAATGATAAGGAAATACAATGATTACATTATATCTCAGCATAGAGCTACTATATTTGTATAAAGGAATCACTAGTTAAAGAGTTATTTGTCTTTTTAAATGAAGTCCTGTCTAGGCATTACGCTGTAATCTAAATGTTGATAGTGCTGAATTTCAACTCCCAAGATACACAGAATGAGCTGTCAAGAGGTGTCAAGATTAATTCTCTTTGGCCGCAATGGATACCATTTTCTCTGGGGACAGTCTTTAGTTTGCCTTCTTTTCAGTACCACGTCAGTGGCTTTCCTGGTAGAAGTCTCTGTTGGTGTGGTTTCTATTTGTGTAATAAAGCTCTCAGGTTTAACATCTGGTTGCCTGTAACAACCGGAAAAGACTTCTTGGTGGACTCTCTGGAGCTGGATAATAGGCTGCATCTTTAAAACTTGGGAAAATCCATCTCCTTGTTCAATTAACGCAGGCAAGGACTTAAACAAACAACAAATGTTTGTTAAACAAACAACAGTAATACTTAACATTAATCTCAGTTTGAAACACAACCACACAGAAACAGATACGACACTCTCAATTTTAATTCTTTAGGTCAAGGCTTTTCTAAGACCTAATTATTTGGATCATGGATATTCGCTTTTACTTTAAAATACCTACTTTAAATGCTGAGAAATTTTAACCAAAAACTAAAACTAAAAAGATATGTTCTATTCCTACAATGCCTGGTAGTAAAATAAAAACTTTGGCAGCAGGAAGTTAACAGAATTTCAGAGCCAAGGATTTAATGTCTGAAATTCCATATTTTAGGAGAGTAAGTATTATAGAAATCTTGATCATCAAGAGCAGGCAGCGATGAGTACGTTTTTCCTGTAAAGGGCCTTCCATCCCTGTCACAATTACTCAACTCTGCCATGGTAATGTCAAGAAGCCACAGACATGAAGTAAATGGATGGACATAGCTGTGACCTGAAGTTTTATTTACAAAAACAAGTGCAGGCTGAGTTCTTGCCTGGCTCACCAGTTTGCTGACTCCTGAGAAAGAACATGCTATGGGAGAAGCATGAGCACGAGAAAATCATGGGATCAATATAAACCACAAAAGAGTGTTATAGAAAATTATCAGAACAAGGAAGATTCAGGAATTTTTTAAAATAATTTTCATATACTAGAAATTCAAATGTTTTCCTGTTTGCAAAAAATAAATGTCAAGAATATAAACAATTTTATTATAATAATACTAAGACTCCAAATTGGATATGCGGCATACATAATTCAGTGGTTAAGAGGATACTGAAACACCTGGGTAGCTCAGTTGGTTAAGCGTCTGACTCCTGACTTCAGCTCAGGTCATGTTCTCAGAATTTGTGGGATTGAGCCCCACATCAGGCTCTGGGCTGACAGTGAGGAGCCTTCTTGGAATTTTCTCTCTTCCCCTCTCTCCACCCCTCCCCAATGTGCATGCGCATGATATCTCTCTCTCTCTAACTAAATAAACAAAACTAAAAATAAAAAATAATAATAATAATAATAAGTAAAGATTCTGGAGCCAAATATCCAGGGTATAAGTTCTGACTCATTTATTTGGGTAATTCTAGAGCCTCTCTGAGCCTCAGTTTCTCAACTACAAAACACGGAAATTAGCAATACCTATCTTATATTGTTATTGTAAGGATTAAATGAGATAATTCATGTAAAGCAGTTAGCTGGTGTCTAACCCATGAATGCTCACTAAATGTTAGGGGGTATTATTTTCCAAAACTGTCTGATAGACTGCTAACTCTTAGAATGAAAAAATATAATCAATCTTCAAAGAAGTCAGATATACTGGCACATATTTCCCATTAAATGGTAGTTATTCTGAATGTTATTGTCACTTCACAAATTCATTAAAGATCTACTTAAAAGATTACTGAGAATTCCTGTTACAACAGACTAAAATACATATAGATGTTGAAAGCAAATACCTAGCTATAGATTTCATTCATTTTATAACTATTTAGCATGTAGCTTTTACCTTCATGGCTTCACTGATCTCTTTAGCTATTGTTTCTCCTCTGCATTTCAAATTTTCCACACGAGAGGCTGCAAAGAAACCAACCAAACAGTATTTTAGGTTCTTTATCTAATACCAAGTCATAAAAGATACACAGATGCTATTTGGACAAAAATCTGTTAGGACTACCCAGCTTAGCTCAATATTTCTTAGCATACTTTGTAATCTATTAAAACAAGTGTCCCATTAAATTTATCTAGATAAATAAAAAGACTAAGGAAACGTTAGAACAGTGGAGTAAAACTAACAGGTATGATACGCAACAAGAGCTCTACTAGGAGCAGTCCTAACACCATGTGCCCCTAGTAGCCTAATGTTTGTTCTGTACGGGATCTACCACTATACTTAACATCTCCACGCATTATCATCCCATTTTAAAGTAAAGTAAATATAGGCTAATATTTGATATTTGTATTACTCTGAATTTTATACATGTGTATAAATTCAGAGTTCATAACAGAACTACATATACAATGATATAAAGGGACAAATATCCTATTAAGCTCCAAGCAAAACTGGATAAGAACTATCCTTCCATTTTGAAATCATCTACAAATTAATTTTTAAAAGAGTAGTTCTCACTGGAAATTACTTCAAATCTAAGCAAATATATAACCATGTTAGGAGAGCTACAATCTTATTGGCTTCAAGAAAGTGGCAAATAAACCAAGCAAAAAAAATTTTCTTTCATAGCTGCTATTTTCTTTTCTGACCTTCCTTAGGTCAAAAGTAGAACACATTTAGAAAAAAACAAAAAAGGAAATGAATAGCAAAAGCACCCAGAAGAAAGAGGGCACTCAAAGGGAAAGGCAACGATAACAGGATGGCCTCAGAAAAAGTGTTCTGAACCAATTCTGCCACCAGAGATTTCTTTGGCATTTTGATGAACGATAACAGGATGGCCTCAGAAAAAGTGTTCTGAACCAATTCTGCCACCAGAGATTTCTTTGGCATTTTGATGAAGCCTACAGACCCTTTCTAAGAACAGTTCTAAATGTGTTAGTTTTTTAAGTGAGGAACGATTTACATACAGCAAAATGTAGATCTCAAGTTTAACATGCAGTCACTTTTGACATATGCAAACAGTGCATGGGACACTTCCAACGCCCTACAAAGTTCCCCTGTGCCCCTTTCTCAATCAACCGTCTCTACAAGAAGCAACCACTCATCTGATTTCTATCATCATTCATTGCTTTTGCTTACTCTAGAATTCTAGCCAGCACTGGGTACTCAGAGTAAGGAAAAACGGTCTCTGCCCCTCAAGTAACTTCCGGATTAGAAAAGACACATAGACACACAGAAATAAGTCAGTACTTTTGAAAATCAGTTTAAACTTTTCCTGCACAGCCTCACGTTTCCATGATCCCTGCCACAAACTCCACCCTCCGCCTGAACTGGCATTCCCCGGCCACAGACTCCCTCTGTGTCCTCGACAGTTCTGGTAGAATAACTGGAAGACTTCATTTTCTCAATCCTATCAGACCCAACTTCCCCCTTTAGAATATATTTCGTAAAGATAGTATTTTTGTACAAATATATAAAAATACAAAGGAAAAATAGAAGATATAATGAAGTACTCAAGTAATTGTACCTATTATCCTGAGGAAATTTGGATTTGAGAAAATTTATATTAGAAGTCGTCCTACATAGAAAACAAAAGATCATATAAGCAGAAATAGAAAATTAGTGTTTCATAAAAAATAACAGTCTATATTATTTGAAAATGATAAAAAAAAAGAGGAAATAATGGAGTATGGATAACCTACCAAGACAAAGTATAGGCTGTTGAAATGGTGAAATTAGGAAGTGCAAGAAATATACTATGAGATGCCCTATACTTTGAGATGGCCTTATTAAAAGTGTCATGTCAAAATAACATGGGAAGGTATAAGATTAAGTCCTATTTAGAAATTCCACCATAACTCGGACTACATTCAGTATATACATTTTCTTAAAAAGACTTTAGTAATCATACTATCAAAAGGCAATGAGGAACACAGGATAGACTGGGCCAAAACAAGAATGTGAGAAACTATAGAGCAGATACATGGTTGACCTCTATGGATAGATTCCGAGTAAGAAAAAACAGAAGCAATCTAAAAATATAATCAGATTTTTAATATTAAAATTTTAATATTCATATAACATCATTATACAAAAATATAGTTTTAAATATTTAGTGTGGCAATAAAAGCAAGCATTTAAAAAATAATTTTTAATGTTTATTCAAGTTTGAGAGAGAGAGACAGAGCGTGAACAGGAGATGGGCAGAAAAAGGGAGACACAGAATCCAAAGCAGCCTCCAGGCTCTGAGCCACCAACAAAGAGCCCAATGTGGGGCCCAAACCCACGAACCATCAGATCATGACCAGAGCTGAAGTTAGATGCTTAACCGAATAAATCACCCAGGCACCCCTATAATAACAAGTATTTTAAAACCATTTCTATTAAAAAAATGAAGGGCACCTAAGTGACTCATTCAGTTAAGCTTCTGACTTCAGCTCAGGTCATGGTCTCCGGTTCCTGGGTCTGGGTCTTGTGTTGGGTTCTGCGCTGACAGCTCAAAGCCTGGTGCCAGCTTCAGATTCTGTGTCTCCCTCTCCCTCTGCCTCTTCCCCATTTGTGCTTGCTCGCTCTCTCTCTCTCTCAAAATAAATAAACATTAAAAAAATGTAATTAAAAACATGAGATTCCTACTTTTTCATGTTTCCCCTATTTTAGTAACATTTGGTTCTAGTCCTACTTAAAAACACTCTCAAGTCTTCTATTACATATTTCCCATCAGCATTTTTGCTTTTGTAATAACTACATACTGTACCAAAACCCTTTTCAATTAAAAATTTTCGAAAAGTTCCTTAGTAATTCATTGTCTTTTGAAAAAAGGGAGTATGAAAGTTGTAACTAAACCTAATACATTTCATAGACTGATAAAATATGGCTTTGGCTGCAAAGATCTGTTTGTTTCTTTGTAGCTCTCTTTACCTTTCCTGCACATGTTAACTGACAGAGAAAGGATATCTGAAGAAATACGATGATGTAATGATATAAGTCAGAATAGTGGTTACCTCTTATGGCCAGGGAATACTGACCAGAAAGGAAGATAAGAAAACTTTTTTGGAATGGAAATGCTAAATAGTAGCATGGAAATGCTATATAGTATGGACTATCAATCAGGATAAATATGTGTTAGTTTCAGATATCAGACTCAGTATCTTTTTCTTTAAACTTAAATTACCTTTTCAGGTAAAATACTTCTAAATTTAAAGCAATGGGTCCAATTGTTAATACACGAAAAACACAATACATAGACTATTTTCCTTGCTTTTAGACTTTTTGGACACTTTCAATTGTACTTATTATATACATGAAAACATAATGGACACCTTATTTGAAAATATAAGTAACATACTGTTTAAAAGTAAGTTTGTCCTGAGGCGCCTGGGTGTCTCAGTTGGTTAAACATCCCACTCTGGATTTCAGCTCAGGGTCATGGGATTGAGCCCCCACGCTGAGCGTGGAGCCTGCTTAAGATTTTCTCTCTCCCTCCCTCTTAAAAAAAAAAAAAGTTTGTCCCATGTTTCCCAACTATGCAGACAGTCAGTACATCTAGATTGAGGTAGCAGTTACATGTGTTTATGTGTGTGTATAATTTCATCAAGCTATGCACTGGTTATACCTCAACATATACACACATACGCAGAGTAATGAAAGAGTATTTTTTAACATTTACTCTTGAAACTCATCTTTTATTTATAGGATATGGCAATTAATATTCTTCTTCATTGTTACTGCATGATTTACAAAATAATCTATCATCCAAGGGATTCTTAATTTTGGTATAAACATATGCCACTTCGAAAAAAGTTGTCTATAAACCCATGGTGATGGACACAATAGCTGTTCTCCATCTGCTGCCCAAGCAATGAGAATGTAAAAAGCGCCAAGAGTAGTTTAAATGTAAAATGGAGTTAGATCCCAGGTTTGGATAATTATAAACAGATTTTGACACATGGACTTCTGGTGGAATAATCTAAACTTGTGCTGGACATATAAGACATTTAGTATTCTTGGCTCCTGACTACAAAATGCCAGCTATACCCTCCTCTTTACTATGGTAACCAAAAACTTTTTCAAGAGGGCCGCTAGGGGGCAGTACTGCCACCAGTGAGAACCATGGTGTTCTAACTTAAATTTTAGAACTTCCTTGGGAACAAGAATCTCTTTTCTTAACCCTGGACTCCCTAAGTGCTGAACACAATGCCTGACACATAGAGCAGGTGCTCAATTGGTACGATGGAATGAGACTATGACAAGAGTGCACTGTGGAGGCAAAAGAGGGGTGAGGCCAATCCAACTGTGAAGTTGAAGGAAGAACAGAAGTTTCATAGGTGTTCTAAGGGTTGTCTTAAAAGAGGATCTGGTGCTGGATGGCTGGGGCAAGTGGGAATAGGAGGTGGATGGTAGAGGATGTGCTATACCAAAACAAGGGAATAAATCAAGAAAGAAGAAAACACAGGAACCAGGAAAAAGGATTCAAAACAGAAGTACAGGAAATTCCTAGGATGATGAGGAAAGGAACAAATGGGAAAAAAGTTTTGCATCAGGCCTAGAGAGCAAGCAATCTTGATTAGAATAGGAAGACAAAAGGTTCCCAGAGGAATATCTCCAAGAAAAAGGAAAAGGTTTTAAAATGGATTTGATGGAAAACCTAAAGTGTTTACTATATTGAGAGAAATTTTATAGTTCTATTGAAGTGTTTGGGAAAGAATTAGTGATAGACACAACAAACAAAGCAAACAGAAAAATAAAGCAATTATCATTCTGAAGGAGGATGGGAAGCTGTTCAAGAAAGAAATATACTCATAGTAAAGATTGCCTGACTCATACTGAAGAACATTTACACAGTCATAACAATATAAATACTAACTACTACTGATTTTTGACAAAAGTGAGAGATTAAAAGTGAAGCTGATGACTGTGGATTATTTTTTGAGAAACTTGGCTATGAAAAGAAAATAGGAGTACAGAGAAGAGAAACACAGGGGCATGCTAACTGCCTCTACTTAATCCCCACAGCCCATTCCTATAGAGTGCGGTGGCATCCACTGACAATCCATCTTGTGGACTACCATAAGGAATCCTGTGAGGCAAGCAGGTTTCATCAGCCTCCTTTTATAGATAAGAAAACAGAAGCTGTGAGAACTGAGAAATGATCTAGAATAGAGTTGGAACCCACATTTCCTAGAATTCAAAGCATATGCTCTTTTATATTCTACATGTAACTTTCCAAAATACTACTTTGCCTGGAATTATACTATACTCATAAGAACATAACAAATGGTTAAAAATTAGCTCCAACATATTAAAAATCTCTTGAAATAAAAACAAGTTATGAATGGTAAAAACTAAAAATAGAACAATTCTAGAGTTAACTGTTTTAACTATTAACATTATAGTATCCTCTACTTTTTTAAGTTAAGTGAATTAAATTCCTTTTGTTGAAAATTAAGGAACATCAATAATTTTAGGAATAAAACCAAGCACACAAAGATTTTAAAAAGCACTAAAGGGGGGGGGACAAACACAATTAAAAATGATCACTAACATATGTGAATATGTTGCCTATAAATGCATCAAAAAAGCATCTTCCAACATTAACATCTGCTTAGAAAATTTCAAAATATATAAACTTTCTCTCCCTCACTCAAGATTTTTAAATTGATTTTTCACTTCTCATTAGTAAGAGCATGTACATACCCTTGTTACACAAACATCTGACTTAAGAATGCATCACGTGCAGATGGCTGGTCCCTGCCATGTAGGAGACTGGGGACGGGCTTCCTCCAGAAACATTCCCAATGTCCTTCTCCCCATTGCTTTCATGGGAATATCTTGGCGACATCACTTCCCTCTCACTGCAAAGGTGTTTAGGGATCCAAACTGTTCCCCCCAAATCCTATTTAAATACCTGTAGTGGAATTAATGTGCATCTGAAATGTGATTTTCCTCGTATTTTTCAACATAAATGTGTAGTATTTTGGCTACATTATAGGAAAAAATTGGATCTTTAAAGAGTAGCCTACAAACTTACCCATTTATAATACCACTTGCAAATTTTTTTTTTGGGGGTGGGATGCATTTCAAATTCCAAAGCTCAGATTAAGTAAGAACTTTTTAAACATAACCATTTTTAACTGGGTAACTACCTGAAAATATTCTGGCAGTGGCTTAAGCAAGCTGGCATTATTAGGAAAGAAGAGGAACTATCTCTAAGTCTTTAACTTGTAGGGTCAGCAAAAGAAGTGCAAGTATCACGTCTACTATAGAGAAACTTAAAATAGCTCCTTGTCATCACTATATGTTTAGTGAAGGACAGGGGGAAAAAGAAAGTCTCTTCAATTAACATCAAAGAACTTTTCAAAAAAGAAGACAATACAGAGGCAATTATTAGTTTTACTAATAGGATCACAAAAGGTTATAACTGACAAACGAAAACTCATAGGTAGACAACTAATCAGAGAATTGCTGCAAGGATATAAAAAAAAAGTTTCCTCTTAAAAATGTGGAAGTTAGGCACCCTTGAGGACACTGTCTTCCCTAGTCACTTGCCTTCTAAAACATAGGGAAACGAAAAAGTGGAAATGAAAGATTGGGTAATCAACCTAGTTTTGCTTTCAGGTCACTGCACTGACTAAACTGGGAAACATGAACTTCTAAAAGCCTGCACAAATTCAGACATCCAGCAAAAAAGCATTAACTGAGGTCTTCCTTTCTATTTGCAACGTATTTTATGTGCACAAATGAGCAAGCATGCATAGCAAAGGATATCCCTTGCTAAAGGAATAACCAAAGGCATGAATAAGAACCATGAATTGAAAAGTAGCACCCCTGGTGAAAATGAAACAAAAAACAAAGCAGTGATTTATGACGTTCTAGAACATAACCCTTTGCTATGGCTTGAACAGAACTGTTGAACACACCTTCCAGCTGACAGACACATAATCCTCTATATCCACTCCCACCTGCTCCTCGCCAGCATCTTTAGTACTGAAGAGTTGTCTGTCTCTTAAGGTACCATCTATTTTCAAACTCCTAGCCCGTGTTTGCTGGCCTGGGCCACGTCTCCAACATTATTCTGTAATGTTCTTCCTTCTATTCCCCCCCGCTCTAGTCTCAGTGGTCTTTTATTCCATAAATACTCAAGCTCACTCTTGACTTAGGAACCTTGTTCTAGCTCTTCCCTGACTGAAAAGCTCTTCCTCTTGATTGTCATAAGATAAACTCCTCCTTGTTACTTCCTCAGAAAGTGTTTCTCTTACTTAAACACATCACCCTCTTACTGTTTACTTTTAGATTTGTTTATACATTTTGTCTCCCACCTGAACATAAGCTCCATAGAGCAGGAACCTTGTTTGCTCACCATTATCTCCTCCACAGTGAGAACACTTCTGGCATAGAGTAGACATTGAATAAATATACTGTACTGAATACATGAATAATAGTCACATAGTATTTATTGAGCATGGTGCTATATGCTGGCCACATATAATGCAAACGCAAAGTAAAAAAGCTCATGGAACTTTCGCTTTTGTGAGACCATAAACAAGAAAATTCACAAATGGAAACAAGTGTTATTAAGGAAATAAACAAGTATTTGATGGAGTACTGGGGAGAAGCTACTGTCATTAGGGTGGTTAGGAAAGCTCTCTCTGAGGAGGTACCATTTAAATGAGAAAGAAAAGAAGAGAAGATGCCAACTTTAGAAGCACTAGGGAAAAGCATGTGTGAAAGTGAGGCACTTTAAAAGAACTGAAAGGTAGACCATAGGGCTACAGAAAAAAGGAAAGTGTCTGAAATGAATTTGGAAAGGTAGGTGAGGACCAGATCACATAAGGGAATGTTAAGAAATTTGAAATGTATTATACGTATATATATACATATATGTACATATATTTGGTTTAAAAACATTTTTTTTTAATTTTATTTTTGAGAGAGAGAGGGACAGAGCACGAGCAAGGAGGGCAGAGAGATGGAGACAGAATCTGAACTGACAGCACAGAACTCGACCTGGGGCTTGAACCCAAATGAACAGTGAGATCATGACCTGAGCCAAAGTCGGACGCCTAACCAACTAAGCCACGCAGGTGCCCCCATTTTTTTTTTTAATTGGAAGATTTTAGAATTTTTGGCAAAGGAATGAAAGCTGAGAAAAAGCTGTTAAGTCAGGCCGAAGTTGCAGACTCACCAGTAGGCAGACGGTAAGTAGGCAGTAGGTAACTAGGAATCTGCTTCCTGTAACATAAAAGGGGCCCAAAGTGCTCCAGAGGAGCAGGAAATGGGGGAGAGTCAACTTTGCTGTGTGAAACCAAGGGTTGAGATAGAGTTTTCCTACCCTGAAAAAGACCTGCCAGCTCTACGGTCGGGAGCTGAGGCATATGTTAGAAGTGACGGGATGCAGATAATGCCGCAAAGCCTGGGCCTGCACCACACTGCCTGCTGACCTAGGGATGAGACCCAGTATCTCCGATATCACACTGGAACAGGGGCCCCATTCTGCCCGTGCAAGATCGGCTCTTGCCCGAGATTGTTCAGGGGCACAACTACTAGACAGGAAGGGGGGAAAGCAGTGACAAGAAAATAAGCACGTAAATAATCTTAGTGAAAGAGCGTTTGCAAATCAAAATTCCAAAATACATGAAGAAATCACAACCATGAATGACAGTCAATATAACTAATGTGAAGGTGAGAAATTTAATGCAAACGGCATGAAAATAATTTTAAAAGTTTGAGATCCTCTCATAACTAGAGGAAATCATAATAGACATGACAGCAGCAAAATAAATTATTAAATATAATAATGAGAATACAAAAATAGAAGAAATGATGAAGCAAAGTTCAAAGATTAGGTTAAAGATTTTCTAGAAGATGGGAGTCCTCTGAAAGTATACTTGTAAATGTGAGTGGAACATGGGAGGAAAGAGGACGCAAACAAAACAAATAAAAAATCCCACCCTTCCTCAAATGTATATATTTAAAGAAAATTATGTGTGTGTACAAAGAAATTACCAATAAAATGCATAGAGTTGAACTATTTATTACACTGTTGAGTAAAAAAAAGTCACAGAATGTATTATGTAAAACTTACATAAAAAAATAACTCAAACCCGCAGCTGTCTGCCCATGTACGAATATACTGACAAAGATCTACTGGGGCCCCTGGATGGCTCAGTGGGTTAAGCGTCCGACTCTTGATTTCAGCTCAGGTCAAGCCCCACATCCAGCTCTGCACTGGGCATGGAGCCTGCTTAACATTCTCTCTCTCCCTCTCACACTTCCACACAGGCACACACTTTCTCTCTCTCAAAAAACTCAAAAAACAAACAAATGAACAAAAAAAACCTGGTAAATATCTAAAATCAGACATATCAAACTGTTAAAGTAGTTGTCTATCTGAAGGTGTGTGGAATGAGACAGACTTGGGAGGACTTTCATTTACTACTATATATATACTGTTGGTTATTTTAAAATTTCATATTAAACTACCTTCACTAAACTAATTATAAAACTAATTATAAATCTAATTAGCACAAAAACTAATTATAAAAATATAAAATAATTTAAAACGCTAAGACAGATTTATGGCAGTTGAATTGGAAGAATTCTACCATATACTTAAAAGAGCAAATCGCACATAATTTGAAGACATGAATCAATTTTCTGTAAAGTACATTACACCCCAAAAGTCCAGTGTATATGTACTCCTGTATGATTATATGAGTAGAGAAAAATGGATAAATGGATTTGCACCAGGTTAATAGTGGTTATCTTAAGGGGTAGTAAATGGGAGAGAGGAAGCCAAAAACAAAAAGTAAAAAATAGAATGCTATCCTTATTTTTTGAAAAACTGTACATGATCTATATATATATATATATATATATATATATAATTATGTATTTATTTCACAAATACTTCTTGAGCATACAATGTCAGGTAATGATTGTAGACAGCTGGCTAGGGGATACAGCAGTAGACGAAACAAAGTCCTCGTTCACAGAGAGTTTATAAAACAGTGAGATGAAGACAATAAAATAAACTATATGTCAGTCAAGTGGTGAAAAAACAAAAGCAGGTTAAGGGGACAGAGGATGATCAAGGGGGTCAGAAGGGTCTGTGACATAGGTTGTCAGGAAAGACCTCTCTGATGAAGTAACGCTTTGAACAGAGAGCTGACTGAGGTGAATCAGGCAGGTGGTTTCAGATACGAACCATGGAACGGCAAGTGCGAAAGCCACAGGGCCAGCGTGTGGCACATCCTTGGGGAAACAGCAAGAATGCTAGTGTGGCTGCAGCATGATAAGGAAAGGTGAGAGTGAGAAGAGACCAAAGTCAGAGATGAAATCAGAGAAGCAGCCAGGGCCCCGGTCAGAGAGGATCTTGTAGACCAAGGGAAGCAGGATGGGGAGTCACTACAGAGTGATAAGAGGGAGTGACATGACCTGATTGTGCTTCGAAAGGAATCCTGGGGATGCTGTGTGGAAAACTAGAATAAAAGGAAGGAGGCCAGCGAGGAGACTATTGCTGTAATCTAGCTGCGAGAATATGGGTAAGAGAGGTAGTAATGAATTTGGTGGAAAAGTGGCTAAAGTTGTAATATGTTTTCAAGGTATGAGCAACAAGATCTTGCAGGTGGATTGAAGGTACGGGAGTCAAGCAATAACCAGTAGTATGTGATTTCATGTAATGTGTGTTTCTTACCTTTTAACATTTTTAGAATGTGAATGTATTTGCATATAATCAAGAAAAAGCAATAAAGTCATTTTCGATGTTAAAAAAAATTAGAAAAAAGTATACACACCAAATAATATGCTAGATAAATAAAAATTAACATCTAGATACATTGTGGTAAAATTGTAGAGCATTAAGAATACAGAGAAAATCTAAAAAGTCATGAAAGAAAAAACAGACCATCTACAAAAGAATGGCATTTATAATTTTTTTTTAACATTTATTTATTTTTTAGAGACATAGAGACAGAGTATGAGCAGGGGAAGGGCAGAGAGAGAGGGAGATACAGAATCCGAAGCAGGCTCCAGGCTCTGAGCCGGCAGCACAGAGCCTGACGCAGGGCTTGAACTCACAGACCGTGAGATCATGACCTGAGCCGAAGTTGGCCGCTTAACCAACTGAGTCACCCAGGCGCCCCAGAATGGCATTTAGAGTCTCAAGAGACTGTTCATCAACAGTGAATGTCAGACACTCAAATTGGAAAAGGAGAAATAAAACTATCACTACTTGCAGATGATATATTATTTTATATAGAAAATTCTAAAGAATCTACTAAAAAAACATTAGAATAAATGAGTTCCACAGTGTTGCAATACACAAGATCAATAAATAAAAATCAATTCTACTTTTATAATAATAACGAACAAAGTGAAAATAAAATTTTTTAAAATTCCAATTACATTAGCATCAAAAGAATAAAATACTTGGGAATAAATGAAACAAATCAAGTGCTAAAAACTAGAAAACTTTGTTGAAAAAAATCAAAGAAGACCTAAATAAATGGAAAGACAGTTTTTTTGTTGTTCATGGATTGGAAAATTTAATATTAAGATAGCCTTACCCCCAGATTAATCTACGATTTCAACACAATCCCTATCCAAATGCCAGCTGGCTTCTTTGCAGAAATTGACAAACTGATTCTAAAATTCATATGGAACTTGAAGGGAGCCAGGAGAGGCAAACAATCTTGAAAAAGAACAAAGTGGAAAAAGAACAAAAGAATCAAAGTACATTCTGATTTCAAAACTTAACTACAAAACTTTAATAATCAAACATCTTTTGTAGATGGCCTAAGGATATAGAGATCAATGAAATAGAATTATAAACCCAGAAAAAAACTTGTACATTATAGTTAACTACTTCCAACAAAGTTGCCAATACCATTCAATGAAGTAAAAAATAGCCTTTCCAACAAATGGTGCTGAAAAGTTATACATACATATACAAAAGAATGAAGTTGGATTCCTACGTCATGCCATACACAAAAATTAACCCAAAATGGATCAAAGACTTAAATGTAAGAGATAAAACTATAAAACTCTTAGAAGAATGCAAATATAAATCTTCATGACCATGTATCAGGCAATGGTTTCTGAGATATGACATCAAAAGTGTAAGCAACCAAAAGGAAAAAAATAGATAAATTAGATTTATCAAAATTTAAAACTTTTGTACTTCAAAGAATACCACCGAAAAAGTGAAAGACAACCCATAGGAGGAAGTATTTGCAAATCATGTACCTGATAATGGACTAATTTCCAGAATATAATAAAGAACAATTACAACTCAACAATAAAAAGATAAATAACACAATTTAAAAATGGTCAAAGGATTTGAATAGATATTTCTCCAAAGGAGATAAACAAATAGCCAAAAGGCACATGAAAAGATGCTCATCATTATTAATCATCAGAGCAATGTATATCGAAATCACAGTGAGGTATCACTTCCTACCTATTAGAACAGTTATAAACAAAAAGACATAAGATTTGGTGAGGATGTAGGAAAAATGGGACCCTCATATGCTTCTGGCAGAAATGTGAATTGTACAGCTGCCTTGGACAACAGTTCAGCAGTTCCTCAAAAAACTACACAGAGTTATCAGCAATCCCATTTTTAGTTATATACACTCAAGAGAGTATATATACACACAAAACTTGTACACAAATGTTCATAGCAGCATTATTCATAATAGCCAAAAGTGGACACAACTCAAAAATGTCTCTGTAATGGGGGTGCCTCGCTGGCTCAGTCAGTAGAGCATGCAACCCTTGATGTCATGAGTTCAAGCCCCACATTGGGCACAGAGTTTATTAAAAAAAAAAGAAAGTCTTGGGGTGCCTGGGTGGTTCAGTCGGTTAAGCGTCTCACTCTTGACTTCAGCTCATGTTATGATCTCATGGTTCATGAGTTCAAGCCCTGCATCGGGCTCAGTGCAGAGCCTGCTTGTGCTTCTCTCCCTTTCTCTCTCCCCCACTTCCTCTCTCAAAATTAATAAACTTTTTAAAAAGTCCCTACACTGATGAATGGATAAATGAAAAGTATACACATAAAAGGGAATATTATTCGACAATAAAAAGAAATGAAGTAGCGATACATGCTACAGCATGAATGGGCCTTGAAAACACTATACTAATTGAAAGAAGCCATTCTTAAAGGACTACATATTGCATGATTCCATTTATATGAAATGTCCAAAACAGTCAGACACAGGAAGAGATTGGTGACTACCTAGGGCAAAGAGAAAGAGATAAGAGATGGAGAGACTGGCTAGGGAGTATGGCATCTTTTTGAAGTAATAAAAATGTTTAAACACTGACTTTGGTGATGGTTGTATAACTCTGTGAATATACTGAATGCCATCAAGCTGTATACTGTAAATGTAAATTGAGGGGTGTCTGGCTGCCTCAGTCCACAGAGCATGAGACTCTTGATTTTTGTGGCTTTTAAGTTTGAGCCCCACTTTGGGTGTAGAGTTTACTTAAAAATAAAAAATGGGTGTAAGTGATGAATCACTAAACTCTATACATGAAACTAATAATATACTGTATATTAACTAACTGGAACTTAAATAAAAACTTGAAGAAAACAATAAAATCTTTCTTAAAAGTTAAATAAATAAATGTGTAAATGGGTATGGTGTATAAATTATATCTCAATAAAGCCACCCAAAACATGAGTGTCAAAGATAATGATGTAACATATTCCCTATTACCATAGGGAATATGAAATGAAATGAAATGAAAATATTAAATGAAATGAAATATAAATATGAAATGAAACGAAAGTAAATACAACAGAATTTAAGAGCTAGGATGAAATAAAAACTAAAAGAGTCAGGGTGCCTGGGTGGCTCAGTTCGTTAAGGGTCCAACATCAGTTCAGGTCATGATCTCATAGTTCATGAGCTCGACCCCCACACTGGGCTCATACTGTGAGTGCAGAGCCTGCTTTGGATCCTCTGTTCCCCTCTCTGCCCCTTTCCTACGTGCGTACACTCTCCCTCTCTCTCAAAAATAAACATTTAAAAAAACAACTAAGAGAGTCTACCACCCTCAGATTTACCTAAAGAAAGCACATCACCCTCAGATGTACCGAAAGAAGCACATCAGCAAGGACAGAGAACCTAGAAGGCAGGCATGAGATTCGACAAATAGTAATCACAGTAATGAAATGAAATTTTCCAAATTTCATTGGAAAATTTTGTTGATACATTTAATCATGGAATGCAGAAAAGTAGAAATGAGTAAACTGTGTTTTTTAATAAAAGAAAAACTAACATTCTAGACACAAAGAAAAAGACTGAGGAGGAGGTGTGCTTATTCGGTGAGTAAAATGCAGTAAGGTCCTGGTCTTGCTCAGAAGGGGACTTGAAATAATGAACAACTCCAGACCATGTCAGATAATTTTAGAATTCTAGTATGCTAAAATTTTATAGGTAACACTAAAAGAAAAGAAACATAGCATATAGCTTCCAAACCAGAAAAAACAAAAGAATAAAGAAAATTCTACCAACATGATAGAAGGGAAAACAAAACAAAACAAAAAAGAGAGAAAGTAGTCAAAGAAAATGCCTATATTTGCAAACAAAAAAATACTCAGAGCTAGACATGGCAAGACTTGAAAATATAGCTAAAGCAGGACTTAGAAGCCTTCAATGTATTTATTAAAAAATAACTCTGAAAAAAAGTGTTAAACCCAAGAAGCTATAAATTACAGAGAAAACTCAAGAAAGCAGGAAGACTATACTAAAGATAAGATCAGAATTCAAGGAACCAGAAAACTAAAAAAAAAAGAGAAAGAGAGAAACAGAAAACCTAAAAGCTGACTTTTGAAAAGACCGTATAAACAAAGAAACCTAAAGCAAGATATTACAAAAAAAGAGAAAGCATAATCAATGTTAAGAAAGAAAATAATCATATGCGGAGTACAGATTTTTCAAATAGAAGCGGCTAGTATACACAATTTCACGCCAACATACTAAGCACATGGATGAAAAAAATACTACCAAAATATTTTTCCAAACAAATACTAATAAAATTGATTCAAGAAAGGAAAAATACCTGAAAAAATAAATAATCATTAAGTATATTAATGGTTAGAATACCAGGCTAAAGCCTATGTCAAATATTACCCAACCACCCACTAGGATCAGACAATTTTATAAATGAATCTTATCAACTTTTAAAAGAGCAAATAACCTCTATGTTTACAGTTTTATGAGGGCAGTATAACCTTGATGACAACATTAGAAAAGGACAGCATCTTTTTTTAAGTTAATTTACTTATTTTTGAGAGACAGAGAGGGCATGAGAGTATGGTTGGGAGAGGGTCAGAGATATATATATATATATATATATATATATATACACAGAAAGAGAGAGAGAGAGAGAGAGAGGGAGGGAGGGAGGGGGAGAGAGAGAGAGAGAGAGAGAGAGAGAGAGGGAGGGAGGGAGGGAGGGAGAGGGAGAGAGGGAGAGAGAGAGAGAGAGAGAGAGAGAGAGAGAGAGGGAGGGAGGGAGGGAGGGAGTATCCCAAGCAGGCTCCACGCTGCAGAGTCCAGAGCCCAGTTCAGGGCTCGAACTCACCAACAGTGAGATCAGAACCTGAATCGAAATCCAGAGCTGGACGCTTAACGGCCTGACCCACCCAGGTGCCCCAGAATAGCATGTTTTAAAACACCACTTGTTCATTTTGTGTGTGTGACTACAGAGATGCAAATACACTAGAGGTAAATATATTAAACAAAGTGTAGGTAGAAAATATACGTAAATTTAATTCCACAGTGTATGAAAGAAAAAAATATATTACTAAGTGGGGTTTTCCCTATAAATGCAAAGATAACCAATAGAAAAATCTGTCAGTGTTTATTTACCATATTAACAGAGTTAGAGACAAAAAGCATAGGATCTAACTGCACAAAGGAACTTTATGAGTGGCAGAAAATGCTCTGTATCTGAATTATAGTAATGGTTACATAGTTGTATACATTTGTCAAAACTCAAACTGTATGCATAAAATTGAAGTATTTTATTATATGCAAATTATTCTGCAATAAAGTTAGTTAACAAACATGATCTCAGTTGGGGCAAAAAAAAGTATTCAATAAAATTATATACTTATTCATAATTTAAAAATATTATGACCACTATCATTGCTACTAGTCACCATTATACTGGAGATTCTAATTGATGTAATAAGACAAAAAAAGATGTGTAGGAAAAAGACAAAACCCATCATTACTTGCAAATGACACGATTACTTACATTTTAAAAAATCTAACTGGAATTAGATAAACCATTAAAACTAATAAGAGTTCAACAAACAAAAATCAATGGTGTTCTTAAACATCAGCAACATTCAATTATAATATGTAATCCCAAAATGTTACTAGTTATCAACTCTTGATTTTGGTTCAGGTTATGATCTCACACTTTGTGAGTTTGAGCCCAATGTCAGGTTCCATGCACTGAGCGTGGAGCCTGCTTGGGATTCTCTCTTTCTCTTTCTCTGTCTCTGTCTCTCTTTCTCCCTCCTCTGCCCCTCCCTCCCTTGCACACGCTCTCTTTAAAAGATCAAAAAAAAAAAAAAAAAGAGTCCAGAAAAAGACCCCCAAACATATGGAAGCTTAGAATATTAGAGTGTGACATTACAAAGCAGTAGAGAAAAGATTGGGAGGGAGGTACTATTATTCAATAAATGATGCTGAAACAACTGACTATCAGAATTAGATTCCTTCCTCATAAAAAAAAAATTCAGATGGATTCAAGACCTAAACTTGATAATCAAAACAATAAATATCAAAAGACCTTCACATCACTTGAGTAGAGAATTTCTAAAAGACACTCGAAGAACAAATCATAAGGGAAAAAAACCTGGTAAATCCGATTATATTAAAATTTACATATAAGGTCATTATAAATAAAAAGACAAGCCAAAAATTGACAGCAATTATTTACAGTGCTTATAAGCAAAGGATCCAGAATATGTGCACATGTGTGCATGGATATGTGTCTGTATGTATGACTCTTAGAAGTGAATAAGAAAAAACCGAACAACTCGACAGAAAAATGGGCAAAGAATATAGATAGAGGCAACTCACAGAAGAAACTACATGTAGGGTCAGAAAAACATAAGAAAGTATACTCAACCTTTAAATACTACTGCATGCCTATCAGATTGGCAACAAAAACATTAAAATATGTGTATTTGTGAATATATAGATACAGATACACAGATATATATATGTATACATAGAAAGCCTGACAGTGACAATTACTGGCAAAATATGGGAAAGCAAGAATATATACAATGTGAAGGGGGAAAAAGTTGTAGAATATGATCAGTATGATATTATTTATATAAAAATTTAAAAACAAATGCCATTTATTATTTATGGTTACATATCCATAAAGAAAAAGCATAAAAAATGGGTAGGAAAGATCCACTTAGCTTGAAGACAGTGACTACTTCTAAAGTAAGAGGGAGGCAGGATAGGATGGTGAAGGAGTACAAAGAACGCTTCAACTATATCCATAGCTTTTAGTTTCTAAGAAGGTCCGAAACACATTTGGCAAAAATGTGAATAGCCCTTAAATATGGGTGGTAGCAACAAAGATGTTCATTATGTTATACTCCATATTTTGTACATCTTTGAAACATTTCAAGAATTTTTAAAAAACCAACTCTGCCTGGGGTGCCTGAGGTGGCTCAGTCAGTTGAGTACCCGACTTTGGCTCAGGTCATGGTCTCGCTGTTCATGGGTTCGAGCCCCACACTGGGCTCGCTGCTGTCAACACAGAGCCCACTTTGGGTCTTCTCTCTCTCTGCCCGTCCCCACTTGCTCGCTCACTCTCTCTTTCAAAAATAAACATAAAAAAATTTTTAAAAAGGAGCTCTGTGGTTATATAAATTTTAAAAAAGTCAATTCTGCCCAATAAATATATATACAATGGACAGGAAAGAACAACTGTGAAACAGTAAGACCTTCTAGAAAACATGTAGAGAAATCGTGGCTAAAGTGACGGTGATCTAGATTAGAAGTGATAATAACAGGATAAAGAGAAGTAGATGAATGTGAGATTATATTTCAAAGGAATAATTTGTAGGATTAATTGATGGACTAGATATGAGGAATTCGGGGGAGGAAAGACTCAAGACTGACTTCTAACTAAAGCTATAATGTAGCTGAAGGCGCCTTTACTCAGATAGGGAAAACAGAAAAGAACCAGTTAAAGGACATGAAAGAATTCTGTTTAATGTTCATCTCTTATTTCTTTTACTCAAACATAAGCTCTTTGAGAATGTCTGCTTTATATCTGTATCTTCCAAAGTTCCTAATCTAACTGCCAGACTAATGTTCTACACATAGCCTAAGTACTGCTTTTTGAAAATTAGACAACCTTCTTTAAAAAATGTCAGCTTTCAGGGGTGGTTGAGTGACTCAGTTGGTTAAGCGTCTGACTTCGGCTCGGGTCATGAACTCATGGTTCATGAGTTCTGGAGCCTGCTTCATTCTGTGTCTCCCTCTCTCTCTGCCCCATCTGCACTCATGCTTTGTCTCTCTCTTTCAAAAATAAACATTAAAAAAAATTTTTTTTTTAATTTAAAATGGCAGCTTTCAGGGAGCCTGGGTGGCTCAGTCAGTTAAGGGTCGGACTCTCAATTTTGGCTCAGGTCACGATCTCTTAGTTTGTGAGTTCAAGCCCTATGTCAGGCTCTGCACTGACAGTGTAGAGTCTGCTTGGGATTTTTCCCTCTCTCTCCCTTTCTCTGCTCTTCCCTTGCTCACATCTCTTTCTCTCTCAAAATAAATAAGCAAACTTAAAAAAAAAAAAAAGTCAGCTTTCAAATAAATTTGATATCACTTACTATTCTTACAAAAACAAAAACTTTCAAGAAGTTCCCATAAGTTTTCCTATGCAGCTTATTCGAACTTTTAGGTTCTATTCAAACTTATGCTTTCTATTTTCCTCCTAAGCCATTTTAATTAATTTTGCATGATTTTACCAGTTTGATTATAAGCCATATAGTATTATAAAGCATGCCACTATAAATGATTTATATTAAGATTATTATTACATAGTATCTCTTTATAAACTTGTACTTATGTGTTTTAGTTTTATATTATAGAACCCCTCATCTCTTGTGATTTGTAATACAACCTCAAAAAGTAGGCAGAACAATGCTATAATATTTAGTGACAGAACTGGAATTAACACCTAAAGCATCAGGCTCCAAATCTAGAACTCACCATAAAGAAACTGAGGTTGAAGAAATCAAGGGACTTGCCCCAAAATACACAGTTAATAAAACTGTAAGTTAATTTTGCTATGCTTAAAGAACTTATGCTGTTCTAAGTTTATGAACATTATGAAAATGTAAAATGACAAAATCTCAAAATTTATCCAAAACATAGATTCTAACTATTCCTTTGCTTAAATTTGAAGTCAGAATCCTATGATACAGAGGATTTTTTCCACTATTACTACATAACTGGAATGGTAAGAATAAAATCATGTAGACCTTCAAAAGATCATTTAAGTAAATTTGTTTTCCCTCTTAAGATGAAAAGGTTACGAGTTTCTTTAGAGGAAAATTAACTGTATCTAAAAAGTAACATGTGGGGGGTGGCTGGCTGGCTCAGTCAGTAGAAAATGTGACTCCTGATCTTGGGATGGTAAGTTTGAGCCCCAAGTTAAGCACAGAGTTTACATTAAAAAAAAAAAAAAAAAAAAAAAAAAAGAAGTAATACTTGGGTAATTATAATACCACAAGTATCAATTATTATTTTTACACTGTTCAAAACCAAAACAAGTATACGTTAACCACTGCATTTTGGCAATTTACCCTTCTTAGTAAGCCATGACAATTAAGCATTAGGCCATAGGTCAATTTTTATTTGTCAACACAGTGGATGTTGTGATTTTAACAAACTTCAGAGTATCTTTACACTTGTACATCCCCTTCTTCGTTTATCTCATTGGCTTTGGGAGATTTAGGAGGGGTAGGGGACATGTTAGAAAGTAGTGCACAATTTGGCAAAGATAAAGTACTCAAAGCCATAAGTATAAATAGCCCATACAAATAAATCAAGGTCTTAACTTTTTCTAATAGTTCAGAACTGCTACTTCTGAGTGCCAAAGGAAAATACCAAAAGGTCTCTTAGGGAAATTTTTTCAAATTTGTAAATGCAAGAATAGAGCATTTAAAAATATATATGATCCACATTTTTAGCAATGCAAATTCTGTTGCTAAATTTACATAAGTTTGTATCGATTTTATTTTTCTGTGTTATAAAGGATCCATCTAAATGGAAACAGAATTGAGTTCAAAGGTATATCAAGTATGCGTATCTCTTCTGAAGTTCAACATTATATTTTAATTGGATTTTATTTTGTAAATGATGAGAAACCAATGATGGTTATCACAGTGGGGAGGGACATTATGAAAGCTTTAACAGTATAACTTTAGCTGTGATACAAAGAATGGACAGTATAGTAGCAGCTAAAAACGGAAGGGTATTACGATAGAAGTTAGACATTGAAAAGGTGTTATAATATTCTAGGCCTAGGGAGAGGTTTATAAATTCAGATTCCCGGTACCTACTCCTGGAGTTTAGAGCAAGTTCTGATAATCTTAGGTGAAGAGCGAAACATAGATGACTGGTAGTAAGTTAGAGCGTCATAGGGAAGATACCCTTCATGCTGACACCTTTAAAAGAGTATCTGGAACTCACAAACATTAAAAGCAATGCTTCACTTTTACCACAAATGAGCACTGACTCACCTGGATCAGGGTCATATTTTAGGTCCAATGGATGTACAACAGGGTGGTACTGCTTCTAAACACAACATAAATTAAACAGATTTAATTTAATCACTTAATCCTTCATATAAATATTTCCTTCAGCTAATGTAAGCAAATATACTATTAGTCAAAAAGTAGAACCATTCTTTTTGAGGGGGAAGAAAAATCCTGAAATCTATAGGAGAGGGGAAAAGAAGAAAGGGTCCAATTAAGTCTGAATTATACCTGTTATAGTATTGCCACCTACTGCATACACTAAGAAATAGCACCATTGAAAAAGTTTAGGAAAAGCAAACAAGCAAATTAAAGGCACAGAGATTGGATTTTGTATTTAAAGTACAAAGTAGTCTCCAAATTAGGAATAGACTACTTTCCAAAAGTTCATTTTAAGGTAAGTGTTTGGAACTCAGAACTCCTATTTCCACAGAAACTCTGTTTCAAAAAGTGGCCAGGCCACTACCATGTCAGCAAACTAAAGCCTGTACACCCTGTGATCCACTGGGACTGTAAGAGCAGAGGTATGGAAACAGGATCCACCTGCTGGCTTCGGCGGCACATATACTAAAATTGGAACGATACAGAGAAAATCAGCATGGCCCCTGCACAAGGATGACACAGAACAGGACTCACAATTTAGCAAAAAGAAAAAGGAAAATGTTCTGCCTTACTCCTGCCCAAGCCAGCAGGAGCCAAAAATGTTTTCTAAAAAGCTGTCTTTAGTACCCTTACCCTATCCATCCATTTTGCATCAGTTTTAAACCTCCATTTCACCCAAGCCTGCTTTCTTTCTTTTATGCAATACTGATTACTAGGTTTCTTTCTAGGAAAGAAGGGGGCAGTAGTAGGGAGAGAGAAAGTAATTACATTTTGAATGTTTTTCCTAAGGAAACATTAAAAAGCAGTGAGAGGGAATGGAGTAGGGTATTTCTTTGAGAACTGTTATGGAAGAAAAAAGGGAAAAATTCTGCTTATATTTTTTTCTCATAGGATAATGACTTAAAATTTTAGGTAAAGTAACTGCCTTTACTGACTAAAACAATTCCTGACAAAAAAGCAACAGAAAGATTTACATGTGGAAGTATGCTAATTTCAAAAATTAATGACAAACAGTATAACATAATCTAAAGCAACATGTATTTCTCACTCCAGAGACAATGGCATTCCCAGCAAACCTACTCTCATCCCATCATGACTTTTGGAGCAAAACAAATTACATACAATTCATAAAGCAAATTTCGGTATTATGAACAAGTATTCAACCTTCATCATTAATTTAACTTAAAGGGTCTTCCAAAATATATAAACATTTATGCAAATGATGTGCAAACACAAAAGACATGCAGAAAGAAAAGGTTTAAAAGATAAATTTATTTTGCCTTTCTGGTCTCAGAATTGTAAAGTCATGGTCAGTCTTTCATCTTCAAATTCTATTTTAAAATCGGCTGTGTAAAATCTAGTATGATTTAGAACAGGAAAAAATCTTACAAGGGATAAACAGTAGTAATTGAGGAAGAAAAGACAAAGAAAACAAAATGTCATTTATATCCACTTAGATCTTATACTTTAGTATTTTTATTATAGTAAAATAGAGATGACACAAAGTTTACTATCTCAAAGATAAATCATCTTACCAGAATTTCTTGTTTTGCTTTTATGGTTTTGATGACATATTCAAGGATCTTTCTGGGATACTGCTTACGTTTTGTGGCTATATCTACTATGATTTCATCAAACTGATCTTCAAGTACTTTGATATCAGAATCTATTTCAAGAGAAAAATATCAAAAGTTCCTTAAAATACATTGCTTATATTCTATGTAGTAATAAAATACAAATAAGCTAAATTTAGAAAACACAAAATAATTAAGAAAAACAAATGTGGTAAGTTAATACATGCCCCCACTTTGGTGATTAATTCATTTATTTACTCGGTGAAAAATCAATTACTGAGCACCTATGGGAAGCTAGGCCTAAATCAGAAAAATACAAAGATAAATATAACATGATCCTTTCTAAGGGGTCACAGTTCCCTGGAAGAAACAGGTAACTGCAAAACAACTTGATAAATTCAACAGAGGTATGAACAAAATACTATTTGGACACAGAACAATAGAACACTAACTTTGCCAGGGGAATTTAAGACTTTAAACAGAAAGTAACATTTGAGCTAAGCCTTGAATCTAAATGTAAATCCATTAGATTAAAAAAGGTAGGAAAAAAAATTACAGAGAGAAGCATTTTAGGCAGAGGAAACCGTATCTGCAAGATCATGGAGCCTGGGGAAAACTGTTCGAAAACTAAAAGTTCTAACTGGCTGCAGGATAAAGCATAAGGAAAGAAGGATGATATAAAAGAACTAGACTGAAAAGGGCATTTAATGTCAGAGTTGCTAAAATGATTTGAGTTTATTATGTGCTCACTGAAGCTGTGACAGCAGCAGAGAGTTGCTAAATCTGAAATAGACACAACTGGATGAATAGTAGGAAAAAGTAAGAGACAGTGACTTTAGAATTTCTTTGATTTAGCTAAAACTATGTTATCCGTTGCTTCCCTGTTTTAAATAGTGATTCTCAAACTTCAACAGAATGAATAATCACATGGAGACCTTGTCAGAAATTTTGATTCAGCAAAGGTCTCTGAAATGCAGATGGTACATCAACCTTATTTTGAAAATCACCTTAAAGAACTAGTTAAAAATACTAAAGAGCTGGGCCATCGGCTTAACTGGTCTCACATCACATGTTCTGCTGCATCAAAGTCTGTGCTGGAAATGTCTCTTTTTTAATGAGTAGAAGCTTCATTAAGAAGTCTGAAATAGTAATATACGTATTTTTGGGAACACTTCCAAACATTGCTGATACATATCAGCATATAAAAACATATTGGGTAAAGATTAATGACGCACATCAGGTATCTCTCATTCATGTGACAAATACTCATTAAGTCCAACTAAATTAATTCTTTTAAGAGTATTATGGGAAAATCACCCATTACTTACTTTGAATACTCACTTAAATGGGCAGCCCTCCCTAAATATTAATTTACCCACATAAAAAGTTCAATTATTAGCCTGAAATAATAATGTACTATTTCACAGTTGGAAAAAAAGTCTCCCGGCCAAATCTTCTATGTAGAAAGAAAGTGGTTTCTCAGCGCCACCTAATGATAAAGCTACAGAACTGAAAAGTATAGACAATTTGAGCAGGGAAGATTTTGTCACCAATATAACAAGTATTTACTGGGTACCTACGACGTGCCAAGCTAAGTGTTGAAAATTTAGTGATAAGAAAAACAAATATAGCCCTGCTCTCAAGGAACTTACACTTAATTCTTAAATGTACCTGGTTAAACCTAAAATCAAGTCCTCTCAGGGTAGTTACAGAGGAAAGTGAACGACTTCACTTGTTCATTCATTCATTCATTTAATTTCTCCACTCATTTCTAAAATGATCCCTGTGAACAAAAAAGACAAAAAAAAACCAAAACCCTCTCCTTTGTGAAGCTTACTTATTGCTTCTATGTATTAGATCAGGTACAAATCCTTTTAATTCTATCTGCTGAATATCCCTTTGAACCTTTTTCTCTCTTTTCCTACTTAGGGCAAGTCTTCACCATCTTTTACTGTACTATTGCAGTAACTTCCCTAAGATCAGCCTGCCTTCAATTTCTCTCTTCTCCAATCTATCCCCTACACAGCCAGCGGGTAGCTTTCTAAAACACAAAGTTTTTCATGTAAATTCTACTTTAAAAACCTCCACTGGTTCCCCGTTGCCTACAAGATAAAGTGCAAATTCCTTAGCAAACCCTCAGGGCTCTTTGTGATCTGGCCCCAACTTACCTCTGGCCATATCTGCCATTAGTTTTCCCATTTCATTTCTGGTATTTTCCAAACATATCACTCCTTTGTGCCTTTGCACATACTGTTTTCTTTACTTCAAATGTCCTTCCTCCTTTTTATCTAGCATACTGTCATTTACTAAATGCATTTAATAACAATCCTCTCTGTTAGGTCTTCTCCCTCTTCCCAAAGAGTATAGTAATTCCTTGCCCGTTTCCTTCTATTAACAATGAGCTCCTAAATGGTAAGGAACATGTATTCTCATTTATGTTGTAGAATTTGGTATAATGCCTGGCGTTATCAAGTGCCCATGAAAGAAGGTAAAATTGTAGTATTCTCAACTATTTCCCCTCACAGTTATAAATAAGAAAAGCGACAAAGAATAACCATACTCCACCTAGGCTGCCAATTTATTAGAAAATATATATCTTAACCTCTAAATTGAAGAATCATATTGCTAAAGGCAGCCTGGAGCAAACAATAAGGCAATTCCAAAGTGACTTCACAGAACAAGAGTCAGATAAAGATACAGTAAAGGCTGTGTAGCTGGAAAATACTCTTACATGACTGTGATACATACCTCCGTCTCCCCTACTAACTGGCAATCACTCTGATAATATTTGGGAATTCTAATGTTACTGCTTTTACCATTTTAACATATAAACCAGAAAGTGAACTTTGGTGACTCTGAAGAGATAACTGTAACAATCCCAAAGATTAGACATGAAATTTTCTGGGCAAAGTATCATCTTAACATTGAGAAGAAAAATTCTAACCACAGAGGTTAGTTGATGGGCTTGGAATCAGCTCAAGAGTATAACTGGATCAAGTGATATCAAGCAGTGATACCAAGTTATGCTGGTCAGACTAACATCGCTAGGGAAAGACAAGACACTCTGACCCTCCTGTCAGGGTAGTCCTTCTCCTAGACATTACTGGAAAATTCTGCCTCTCTTCCCACATAGATCATTCCTTTTCAACTAAATTTTCCTTCCTACATTGACCATTTCTTTCTATTAAAACTGACTTCTTCAGATATGTCAACATCATTAGTTAGTACAATCAATCAAGTCTTCTTTGAAGAAAATAATCTGTCTTTAAGAAGGTTTCTCCATATATTTACCTCATACTTTACATGGTACTCTTATAATTTAACTCCTAAGGGTACTTCACTATTTACTCTAAGGATCACCTGTAAAACTACAACTTGATTTATAAGGTATTAATCACAGAAATTCTCTGGGTCTGTTTCTTTGTCTGGAGATAGTCGTACAGTATTTTCCAATAAACTACTGACAAGGGTACTTTCAAAGATCCAATTCTTGTTGAGAATGCCAGATAGCATACATATAGACTAGAGGTACCTACTGTATTGTTTGCTTCAGATTATGGCTTCCATAGTCTTCTAGATTCATCTCCTTCCCCCATCCCCCTAGTGAAGGAAATTTTTTAAAAGAGACTGCAAATGGGGATTAAAAATTAGCATTTGGAATAAAATTAGCTACAAAAATAACTCAGAAACTAATGACACAAGGAAGAAGTTAATACACATACCCATAAAACTATCTGAAGCTTCCTGCCATGCTTGCCCATTAATGCTGACATTCTCTTGCACAGCTGATTCAAAAGTCTGAAATAAATGCACAATACTCAAGTCACTAAAAATAACTTTAAAGATTGAATTTAAACATTTTTCAAAAAAGAATTTCAGATCTGTAGATAATAGCAAGAAAAGTAGATTAGCTTATTAGTATATTCTTTTCAATTAAGATTCCGTCAGTCATTGATTTTTTCTACATTTTAACTCTGATTTGGGGTCAGTTGAATCTCAAGGGATCAATATACTGCTGAATTAGCATCAGTGTGAATAAGAGGGGAAAAATGCTTAAAAGTGAAATTAATTTCTACTTCATAAAGGATTCTATTTTTTAGAGATGTACACTGAGGTTTACAGAGATGAAATGACAGGAGATCAGGAGTTTGCTTTAATATAGGAAGTGTAAGCTTCCTCAAAAAAAATGAAAATAGAGCTACCCTATGACCCAGCAATAGCACTGCTAGGAATCTACCCAAGAGACACAGGAGTGCTGATGCATAGGGGCACGTGTACCCCAATGTTCATAGCAGCACTTTTGACAATAGCCAAATCATGGAAAGAGACCAAGTGCCCATCAACTGACGAGTGGATAAAGAAGATGTGGTACATATATACAATGGAATACCACGTGGCAATGAGAAAAGATGAAATCTGGCCATGTGTAGCAACATGGATGGAGCTGGAGGGTATTATGTTAAGTGAAATAAGTCAGTCAGAAAAAGACAGATACCATATGTTTCCACGAATAGGTGGACTCTGTGAGACTAAACAAAAACCAGGGGGAGGGGAAGAGGGGAAAGGAAAAAAAGACACAGAGAGGGAGGGAGATAAAACATAAGAGACTCTCAAAGACTAAGAACAAACTCACGGTGAAGGGGGTGAGGGAGGGAGGAGAGGGGGTGATGGGCATTAAAGAGGGCACATGTTGGGATGAACACTGGGTGTTATATGTAAACCAATTTGAAAATAAACTATTATAATAAAAAAAAAAAAAAGGAAGTGTAGGGGCGCCTGGGTGGCTCAGTCAGTTGAGCATCGGCTTTGGCTTGGATCATAATCTCACAGTAGATGAGTTACAGGCCCATGTCAGGCTCTCTGCTGTCAGCACAAAGCCTGCTTTGGACCCTCTGTCCCCTTTCTCTGCCCCCACTCCCGCTTGCACACACGCACTCTCTCTCAAAAATAAACATTTAAAAATAAATAAATCAAAATAAAATAAAATAGGAAGTGTAGAGGCACGTGGGTGGTTCAGTTGGTTGACTCTTGATTTCTGTTCGGGTCATGATCTTGCAGTTTGTGAGTTTGAGCCCCATGTCGGGCTCCACACTGACAGTCCAGAGCCTGCTTGGGATTCTCTCTCTGTCCCTCCTTGATATCTCTCTCTCAAATAAGTAAACTTAAAAAAAAATTTTTTTTAATAATAAAAAATAAAATAGGAAGTGTGATGGGGCACCTGGCTGGCTCATGTGATGATAGAGCACGTGACTCCTGATCTCAGGGTTTGAGTTCAAGCCCTACGTTAGGTGTGGAGCCTACTTAAAAAATAAATAAATAAAACAGGAAACATAACAAAATATCGGTAACTGTTAAATTTGGTGATGGATATGTGGGTGTCCACTGTACTAGTCTATTTTTTGTAAGGTTAAAAATGTGTATAATATATTAAAAAATAAAGGACTAAAGGAATTTGGTAGTACCATTAAAATTTTAAATGCACATTCCCTATTACCTAACAATTTCACTTCTAGCAACGTATCCTTAAGAACTATTCCCATAAAAACATTTTTAAAAATGCATTAGAAATGTTTATTAAAGCACTGTTTGAAATTATGAAACATTGAGAGGAAAATAAAATCTAAATCATAATTTAGAAAATGGTTAAATGTACTATATCCATATCATGCAACACTTAAAAAGAATGAAGTATATCTCTAAATAACATTGTCAAATAACAAAGACATATTTGATAAAAAAAAAAAAAAAGCTAAACTGCTACATTAGCATGACACTATTAACATAAAAAGCTAAAACAACAAAGAGAAAGAGAGAGATGTAAAGCCATAAAAAAAGGGTATAGACGGGGGTGCCTGGGTGGCTCATTTGGTTAAGCATCTGCCTCCTGACTTTGGCCCAGGTCATGATCCCACCGTTGTGAGATCGGGCCCCCAAGGGCTCTGTGCCCAAAGTGTGGAGCCTGCTTGGGATTCTCTCTCCCTCTCTCAAAAATAAACAAATGTCAACCAAAAAAAGGGGGGTTATAGAAGGATTGCACACTCCAGGTCCTCCATGAAAGTAAATTAACTTCCAAGAAGGAAGGGATGGGGGAGAGCAATTCAGACTTGTTTTATGCTGTTTTTTACAACAAGAATGTATTTTACACATTTTGTATGAGTAAAAAGCATAAATCAAATAAGGACTTATAATTATAGGTTAAAGTAAATACTCTATACTTTAAAGATTTTATAAAATAAAATCCTTACTTTAATACACGGTCATTTAAAAATTATCTCAGAATATAAACTGTCTGTAATATTCATTGCAAACTCATATCAATGCAATTTTTTTTTAAGTTTATTTTAGAGAGAGACAGCATGAGCAAGCAAGGGACAGAGAGGGAGATAGAGAGAATGCCAAGCAGGCTCGGCACTGTCAGCACAGAGCCTGACGTGGTGTTTGAACTCACGAGCCATCGTGAGGAAAGCAGAAATCGAGTTGAAAGCTTGACTGACAGCTACCCAGGTGCCGCAATCCAATTTTTTAGGAATATCCGTTAGTATATTACGTGGTTTTAGGTAAATAGATATGTCAGCATAATTAAAGCCTCTGCCTTTTATCTGCTCTTAATATAAAACACAAGTGAATTCCTTGGTAGTTTAAGTAATCAAATCTTTGTCTTCTAATCCACTCAATTGACCATTAAATAAGATACAGTAGGTTGAGCCAAACTCCTTTTTTTCTGCAAAGGAAATGTTTTAAGTAGGTTAGTAATTCCTAGGAAGCGGCAAATTCTAAATCATTATGCAATGAAACAGTCTTTTCCCCCAAAACTACTAAAAATGTATGGAGGTAGGTCTCTATTCTTCCCTTGCTTGCTGCTTGCAAGAAGGTAGTAGCAGAATCACTACCCAGGGACTGTTCCTTCTTCCATTTAACCTTTATTTTTATTGTTTGCACTGTGATCATTCACAGACTGTGAATGAGTTATTGAACTTTTTTTTTCTTCTACAGATAGATAGTGTGCTTCCTTAAGACAGGTACCAATCCCTCAATCTGTTGGATATTTCCTCAAAAAAAAAAAAAAAAGAAAAAGAAAAAGAAAAAGAAAAAAGAAAAATATTAGCTTCTTCAGGGCTTTGCAAAATATGAGAAAATAAGGGGAAATGTTATGAGGGCCAGTGAAGTTTATAATCAAGACTGCTTCCTTATCTACTTTAGACTTGTAGGGAAAACGTTTCCGCGGACTCTACATGAAGTTCTAAAACAGGCAAAAGGAAAGATCGTATGCTAGTTTGGTGACTGACTGACTTCCAGAATTACTTTTTCCAGGAGAATTCCTCATGGAATCTATGTCTGCACTGTTCCATAAGGGACTCACTTGCCACTTTGTCGTTATTGAAGCCTTAAAATGTGGCTAATCCGAAAGGAGATGAGCTTTAAATTTTAAGATACCAGATTTGAAAAGTTTAGTACTAATAAAAAAGTATGAAATTTCTCGTTCATTTTTTATTACAAGTTAAAACGGTAACTTGGCTATAGATACAGCGTGCCAAAAAAACCTATCATTAAAGTTAATTTCACCTATTTTTCTTTCTTCCTTTAATTTCAAGTTACATACATAGCTTGCCTTGTATTTTTCTACTGGACAGCGCCGGGCAGCGCCGGCTGACACTAGCATCTATTTCGTCCCCTCGCGTTTCTCGGGCCGCTTTACCCGAACGGGCGGCACCGTTAACTTTGCGAAGCCCGGTGTAGGCTCCTTCTGGACTCTGAGACGGGTGTGGGGTAAGGGGGTGATAAGAGATGGCTACTGGGCCCGTACCCACTGCACATCTCGCAGCGCAGGCTCCCGAATCTCCTCTGGCAGCGCTTCCCCGAGCTTTTCCACAATGCGGCCGCACAGTTCTAGCATTTCCGTCACGGCCCTCTTCGAGGTGCAGCGCACCCGGAAGTCCTCTCGGGAGGTGGCGGCGACCGAGGCCCCGTCGTCCGCCCCGGCCACTGTCTCCACGTCCCTCGGAGGAGAAGGGACCACCAACACAGGAGCCCCCGCCATTTTCCCAGTTTGAAACGCGGGCGGGAACTCTGGAAGCGGAAGGGCGGGTCCTCACTGGGGGAAGCAGCGCGCGTCCGGCCGGAAACTCAACCCGCCGCGGCGGCAACGTTCCGACCGATGCTCGGCGGACTACCGGAGTGCTACGCTGGCGGCGGCGATGGGGGCGGTGGGCGTAGGGCTGGTGGACTGTCACTGCCACCTGTCAGCCCCGGACTTTGACAGCGTATGTAAGGGCAAGGCCCTGCCCGTGGGAGCGGGGAGGCCCGCCGTCCTTTCCCATCAGGTTATCTTTGCTCTCCTCCCTTAGGATCAAGCCTCAAATCCTCCCAGGCCCGTTTATGGCCCGGAGTGACTTGCCTCCGACTCCGTGTTTAACCTCAGTCATCTTGATTTTTCTTTCTGATCCTGAATAGCGTTAAGCCCTCTGTCTACACTTGGCTTTTATTTGCTCTTTTCGTTTGCTGGAGTGCTTTCCCTTTTCCTCCCCTTGGTCCAGCCGTTTATCCCACTCGCTTCGCAGCTCCTGGCGGAGCCCCCAGTTTTCCCGGGAAAAGTGTGCTTTCGGCACTTTCCCGCGCACCGACTGTTCCAGTTCTAATGGGAGAGAGAAGCAAACAAAAGAACAGAACACACAAAATCAGAATTGCAAAGTGTTTTATCTGCTCCATTGGGAACCAGAGGCTTATGATAAAGAAGGAAAAGCGGGGTCTCTTTTAGGGGAAAACCTCTCAAGAGGGAGGCTTAAGTTGGAATTGCAAAGACAGAGAGTCCAAACAAGGAGGTGGGTGTACGGTGGTGTAGAAAGCAAGCAGGTTGCAGGCCCCAGACAGGATAGAATTTGGCACATTCAGGCTACAAAAAGGCCAGGTGGAGGGGCGCCTGGGTGGCTCAGTCAGTTGAGCGGCCGACTTCAGCTCAGGTCATGATCTCAACGGTTCGTGGGTTCAAGCCCCGCATCAGGCTCCGTGCTGACAGCTCAGAGCCTGGAGCCTGCTTCGATTCTGTGTCTCCCTCTCTCTCTGCCCCTCCCCTGCTCATGCTCTGCCTCTCTCCTTCAAAAAGAAATAAACATTAAAAAAAAAAAAAAAAGGCCAGGTGGAGCCCGATGAGCTAGAAAGAGAAGTGCTGAAACAAGACTGGTGAGGTAGGTCAGTAAGGACAATGTGCATCAAGTAAAAGTTTTCTGTTTTGTTTTGTTTTGTTTTGTTTTAAGGGAGAGCGACAAGATCTAATTTCCATTTTAAAAAACATTTTGCTAAAGTCGGCAAATAGCAAGAGTGGAAGCTAGAAAACCTTCGCTTTTGGAGGCTTTTACCGTATGTAGACAGGAGATGATGGTGGTTGCAAGGGGGTTTGAGAGAAGCAGATGGATTCTGTGTGTGTTTTAGAGATAGAATCTATGGTACATGCTGAGGAATTGGATGTGAAGAGGGAGAGAAAGAGAGGACATGAGGATGCCGTCGGCAGGATGGTGGTGCTGTTTACTGGGAGGAGGGAAGCCTGAGGCTGGGGAGGGCAGATAAAAAGGAAGGGTTTGTAGAGCAGAAAAAGCTATGTTTGGCATATGTTGAAGCCTAATATCCTTCCAAGTGGAAATGTCATATAGTCATTTTTAAATGTCAGTCTTGGGTTCGGGAGAAAATAGGCTGGAGATCAAAATTGGAGACTCACTAGCATAATGATGATATTGAAACCTGTGGATGAGATCACCTGAGGTGTATAGACAGAAGCATAGGGTCCTGCAGTCTGGCAGAGGAGAGAGAGCCAACTACGGAGACGGAAAAGTAGCCGCTAGTGGAGAGCGGTGTTTGCAGAAGGAGAGTGGTATAGCAGAAGCTGAGAGTGGGAAATATTTCAGGAAAGAAGGAGTGCACAAGTGAGGAGTTTTAATGCTGCTGAGGGTAGAGTAAGAGGAGGACAGAAGAATGCCCTTTATATTTGACAATAACAGTTTCTGTTTTAGTAGAGCGCGAACAGAAGCCGGATTTTAGGGAGAGACAGGAAGAGTAAACAGAAGGTGCGTCGCTGTTGATCTTCACATTGTCACACTGTTTCTTACCTTTTTGTCATTCTTTACGGTGCCTCAACTACATTGATATAGACACCAAAGAGCAGTTACTTATGCATCTAAAATAACTGTGATTACTCATGCTTATTTTAGGATCTGGATGATGTTTTGGAGAAAGCCAAGAAAGTAAGTCAATATCTATCATTGCCTTTGTTTTCCTATTAATTTCAAGCTAGAACAACTTGAAATTTAGATATCCTATGCTTACGTTGCTTTGTTAATAATAAGTAACATTAATTAACTGTTTACTATATGCCAGGCCCTGAGCTCAACCCTTTCTTACATTAGCTCATTTAATGTTTCCATAACATCCTTAGGAAGAAGCTACTATTTTATAGCCAACCATTACGCATTTGGTAGATGAGAAAACTCAGACCTAGAGATTAACCTATCCAAAGACACACTGCTAGTCACATGATACAGATAAGCTAGTCTCCCACAGCTACAGTGCTTACCAGTCATATGGAACAGGTTGGTCCATCTGTCAGTTCTGAAATTAACTCCAGAGATCTTGGAGACATTATAAAAGTTTTATGAGACATTTTTAATTTGTTTCAGAAAAAAATTACTGATTTTTGGAAGTGTTTATGAAATTCACCATAACTACCACTTTGTAGTCTTCCCTAAAAGTGATAGTCAGAAATGATTGCCAATACGTTTTACATTCGCAGCGACCATTCACTATGGCAGCTTAAGTAGGAGTTTGGAAGTTTGGAATTACACAGACCTAATGATCCTTAGCAAGTTATTTGACTTCATCCAGAACTCTCTCTTGATCTGTCTATATGGTGGGTTGCAGTAGTGCCTAACTCATAAGGTTGTGTAGATTAAATGAGGTAATATTTCTATTCACTGAACATAGTCCCTGAAACAAAGTAAGTACCCAGTGATAGCCATCCTGATTATATTGACGGTGTGTGAGCAAGTAAGAATGACTAAAAGTACAGAAGACTTTAAGTTTATCTTCAGTTATATTAAATGTATATTGTTTGAGATTCTAACTATTCTATTCATTTTTGTTTCAGGCCAATGTTATGGCTCTTGTGGCGGTTGCTGAACATTCAGGAGAATTTGAAAAGATTATGCAGCTTTCAGAAAGGTGCTCCTTCTCATTAAGAATTTAAAGAGTTGCTAAGAAGGATGCAGTTACGATGTCATATTTATAATGTCAAAGATCATCCATTTTGAAAGAGAATGAGAAGAAAAAAGTCACATCGATGTAGCCCTAAAAAATTCTTTCATACATGTTAGAGTAACACTGTTTGCTGGTTTAATATTCCTGCTCTCTTAATTTGTTCTCCATTTTTAGGTATAAAGGGTTTGTCCTGCCATGTTTGGGTGTTCACCCTGTTCAAGGGGCTTCGCCAGAAGACCAAAGAAGTGTCACGTTAAAGGTAACAGTTATATAAAACAAGAACCATAAAAAAATAATACCTTTTGACTTTGTAATCCTCCTGTTTCTGATCTATATTCTAAGGCAATAATCCAGAAGAAGGAAATACTGCCTTTCACATAGGTATTTATTGCAGCATTATTTGTAATAGAGAAAAAATGGAAATAGCCCCCATTCTGAAGAAGTAAAAATTAATTAATTTGCAGAATGTTAAATATACATACGTACATATGGAGTGCATGCACGGAAAGCGAGAATTGTAAGGTTTATTTTATGTAGCAATGAGGAAAATATTTAACAGTATAATATAGGGAGAAGAGCAGGATACCAAATGGGTTCTTTGCTAGGAGTGACATCCAAGGAAAAATATATTCTATAAGGAAAAGACTGGAGAGAAAAACACATAAATGATATTAGCTGTGATGATTGGGTAGAATTATAAGTGACTTGTTTTCACATTTTTATCAATTATTTATCATATATTTGTTTTCACATATTTATCAATTCTTACTTTGGCAAGAAAGTGATAAAATATTCAGAAAAAGAAAGAGATAAATTCATAGATGTCGTATTGTAAGGGAGCAAATGAGCAGAGTCTTCTTGACCGTTAAACCATCCCCGTAGGAATGCTCTGATCTATGAAGCTGCATTGCTTTTATACCCTCTGTGGAAAAAAGCCTACCTACAAGATCCCACTGACTCACAATAGCCAATATGTCTTATGTTTCAGACTCGTCTCCTGACTCCGCATCAGGATGATGCACAGTTTCTTAAATGCCTTATTAAATAACAGAATTGATAGCCCCCCATTCTGAAGAAGTAAACACTTTTTGTTACCTACGAAATAATGAGGCTACCAGGTCTTTGATTTTTTATAATAATGAATCTGTATTCTTACATTAGGATACCGCAGGTAGCTCTATTTATTTTGAAACAAAATTACTTTTAATTCACTTAAGGTAAAAATAAATACTTGTCCTATAGTTCTCCTGAGTTGTTCTCCTGATACAATAAAATTAGCTAACTTGCCAGAGAGTTACAATTCCAAAAATATTGGAGATCATAGCAAGACAGCATTTCTTTCATTGATCTTGAGATTTATATTAATAGGCATTCGTTTAGTCAGTCGGCAAGTGTTTACTGAGCACCTACTGCATTCCAAGCACTCCTCCAAGCAGCATAGAGTGAAATCCGTCTCATGGAGGCTAGATTCTAGATAGAGACAGACAGACCATCAACAATCAGATAGACAAACAGGAAAACTATAGGTAGCACTTAGTGCTTTAAAGACAATAAAACAAGATTATGTGATAGGGATTGTGGATGCTGGTTTTTAGATTGTAGTCAAGGAAGGCCTCTCTGAGGTGGTGACGTTAGAAATGCAACCTGAATGCTACAAAGGAATTGGCCCTGCAGAGAGAGGTGTCCGAGTGTTGTAGGCAAAGGAAACAACCAAGCACAAATGTCCTAAGGTAGGAACAAGCTTGACATGGTCAAGAAATAAAGAGCTGATGTGACTGGAGGCAAGGGGCAGTAACAGCGGTGAGGTCGGAGGGACTGGGCAGGGGTCACCTCGTAAGGGCCGTGTTGGATTTCACCAGTTCCACGGGGGATTGAAGACAGGAACTAAAAAGGAAGACAGGAGGAGCTAGAAGACTATGCAGTAGTCCATGTGAGAGAGATGGTAGACTGGACCAGAGTGGTAGAGGCAAAGGTAAAAGGAAGTGTGTGGATTTGACATATTTTGGCATAAATGTAGAACTTCTAGGACTGTTTAATTTATAAAAGTAGTTAAAATACCAACAATAGATGGGTAATTCTAGATTCTCAGAGCAGATATGAACTTAGGAAATCTCAGCCTTTTGGAAATCACCAGAGATAAGCACTTATTCCTATCTTACTCCTAGTGTGCTTGTCTATACCCTAGATTCGTTTTCCCATATTGATTGAATTATAGGCCCCTAATACAAAGCTAGGTATGTAGTGTTTATTATGTTAATTTGGTTTAGAAAATTAAAGTTGCCTAGCATCGCTTCTCGGCCTTTTGGCTAAGATCAAGTGTAAAGTTGCCTCGCATCACACCAGTCTTTGAGCATATTATTGAACTAATTCATTCAATATATTATTACCAGGCAGGTCTTGGACCCTGGAGACACTTCAGGGAACCACGGTTCACTGTCTGCAATCTACTGCCCCCTGCAGATAGGGCATGTGCCCTGCAGCTGGCTCTGGTCCCTGCTTGGCCCACTTCAGTCATTTATGTTACACACTTGACCCTGTTCTGAAAGTTCTGAAGACTAAACATTTTCTTTAATAAAAAATCTATTGTAATTATTCAAAATCATTCAGAATAAATCTGCTCTACTTCCTTTGCCCTGTGTCCCCTTTTTTCCTCCTCTTTCTACCTTCTTTCTTTTTTCTGTCAGCAACATAATAGGAACAGCATGGGCTTTGGAGTCAGAGAGACCTGACCTACTGGCTTCTGTAATCTGTGGCACTTTGCTAAGTCTCAACTTCCTCTTTTTTTTTTTTTTTTAAAGGAGGCTTCATGCCCAGCGCAGAGCCCAATGCAGGGCTTGAACTTTGTGGTCAAGACCTACACAGAGATCGAAAGTTGGTCACTTAACCCACTGAGCCGTCCAGATGCCCTACGATTTCCTCATTTGTAAACCATGAATAATCACACAATAGTAGTAGTCCTAGGCATAGTTGTAGAGGTTTAGGATCTTTGAAACTCTATAATAGAACCATTAGCTATTAAGGAACTTGAGACCTTATGGAGGAGGTTGGAATAAGTCAGAAATAGACTTATGAATGTCTTTATTAAACTTTTTACATCTATTGAAATACTGGAGACCACACACACAAATACATACATATATTAAGTTAGTAATATGAATTATATTAATTTCTATTTACTATCCCTGACTTAACTTCCAGAAACTTCCAGACTATTTCATGAGAAGTTGGAATGGTCTCATTGTAAATTTGTTTTGTTTTTTTTTTCACAGATAATACATATTCCAAGAAGCATAATTTTTCCTATATCTGGTCTTCATCCAAATGTACAATTTCTTTCTAAGATTTTCTAAGTGTCAACCATTTCCTGGGTAATCTCCAACTTCTCCAGTCCCTCTGAGCTTTCAGACAGAGTAACTTGTTTGATATGGAAGAAACTTTGGATGACACCGTTTAACCTTCTCAGCTGTTGTCAGACACCTGCTCTGGTTTCTAAGGTTTTATACTCTTAGCTCCTCACGACAATGTTAATTCCTCTTCGCTGAGTCTACTCAAATGTATTTGTAAGGCCTTGATCTACTCTCTCCCTCCTCTTTTCTGTCTCTAGAGGTATAATTCTAAAATCTCCTGTTCCTCTACCATCTGTTTCACTTCCCTTTTCCTAATTCTCCTTTGTTCTGATTATCCTCACAAGTCCTTTGCAGTTTACATATCCTAAGTCTAAAACGCCCAAAGTAGTTTACAAGATATTTAGAAGCAAATTTTCCATATATGTTTGTATTTGTCTTTCCCTTTTCTTACAAGGGAACTCTCACAGGTGAATTCTCTTTAAGTGGAAATAGTAATATGGAAACGAGTGGTATACTGTTACTTTAGTAGTTGATAAACAAGCATATGTGTGATATTTAGTGTTTATGCTGTTGAATCTTTAGGGAAAAAGTAGCCTAGGCAGGACTAGGCAGTGAAAACAGTGCAGAGGATGTGTGGGATTATCACTATTAAAAAACTAAAAAACAGCCTAAGAGGAGGACATACCACAGTGCACTCCCAAAAGCTCAATTACAAAGGTGACTACCTGTTGGCTTTCTTCTCTCCTGCTCAGCTATTCCAGGAGGAAATCCAAATTGGTCTTAAATGCCAGGAAATTCCTCCTAAATATTAGGAAGTGTTTAAGTGGTACTTTTCATTGAAAGTCATGTTCTTGTAATCTGACTGGGTGTGGCATGTTTCTACTCAAATTTCCAAATAGTCGTACGCACCATCGTAGGATGACTATTAATATGTCTTCGCTGGTTAAAGGTACTGAATGTATGTAGAGGACCCAGTAGAGCATAGTGCCTGGCATATAAAAGGTTTTTTTCTGAAGTATCAGTTCCCTTCCTCTTTTTTTAAGCAAATTTACTTTTTTTTCTCCTAGGATTTGGATGTAGCTTTGCCCATTATGGAGAATTACAAGGATCGATTATTGGCAATTGGAGAGGTAACACCAAACAGCTGATCAAATGACTTCTAATCCAGACTTACATAATCTTTAATTCACTGTTGATGGTTACAACTGACTTAGATAATTATCTTCACCCCATTTAGCTGAATAATAGTCTGTCAATACTTCCTCAAAAAGCGAAAGAGCTTAGGGATAAAACAGTAGAAAGCTTCACCATAGGCTTATGTTAACGGAAGAAAACTACTTTATTAGAGTTTCTAATTCTTTTTTTTTTCCTTTTCTTAAACAGGGTCGTCTCTGTGGTAGTTAACTTGGTGTATACTGACATACTTTAAACAGGCTAGAGTTTGTAATTAAAGAACACTTTTTTTTTTATAAAATTTACAGTTGTGAGACATTTTTATCACTTGGTAGTAAACTCCACTTCTAATCAAAGATAAAAGATAAGAGTAACACTTGAATTTAGAATATAGCAACGCTTGCTCAGATAGTATCAAGTGACACTGGCGTTTATAATCTTCCCTGTCCACTGCAGTAACCACATGCAACTGCTCAGCACTTGAAATGTGACTGGTCCAAACTGAGATGTGCTATAAGTATACACTACACAGGATTTCAAAGTCTTAGTTCTCAGAACAAGGATATAAAATAACACAGTGATTTTTTATGTTGATTTTGTACTGAAATAATATTAGTATATAATAATGATGTCTTGGACATACTGGATTAAATAGGATGAAATAAAGTATATTATTAAAAATTTCACCTGATTCTTGTTAGTATTTTTATATTTTTTATTTTTTTTTTTAATGTTTATTTATTTTTGAGAGAGAGAGTGAGCATAAGCAAGGGAGGGGCAGAGAGAGAGGGAAACACAATCTGAAAGGGCTTTAGGCTCTGAGCTGTCAGCGCAGAGCCCAGTTTGGGTCTCGGATCCATAAACTGTGACATCATGACCTGAGCCAAAGTCAGACGCTTAACCGACTGAGCCACTCAGGCGCCCCTTGTTGGTGTTTTTAACGAGGCTACTAAAAACTGTGAAGTTACACATGTGTCTTACCTGTATGGCTCCCATGGTAAATCTCTTGGACAGCACTGCTCCATAGCATGTCTTTTAGATTCATTAAACCGTAAACGTGTAAATCTGTTGTGTTCTTCCATTACAGGTGGGACTAGACTTCTCCCCCAGATTTGCCGGCACTGATGAACAGAAGGAAGAGCAACGACAAGCCCTTATCCGACAGGTCCAGTTAGCCAAAAGATTGAATTTGCCTCTGTAGGTTAATTAATCATCTTTCTGTATTAATAGCTATGGAACAAATTAAATAATGATTCTCCTGACATGGAGCTTTGCATTTCTTTTTCTCTGAATTACTTTAATAGAACAAAATACTACTTTCAGATTAAGTACCTAAAAGGAATTTTTTTGTTGTTAAACAGAAATGTTCACTCACGCTCAGCTGGAAGACCCACCATCAGCCTCTTAAATGAGCAAGGTATTTAGGTTCCTGAGAGAAATGTGCCTAATATTTCAGTTTGACAGTTCCAGTCCATATTCTCATGGAATAAACTGTGTTTCGCTTTGATTTCTTAAAGGGAAGGAAACGGGGCAAGGGTGGAGGCGGAAACCAACTAAGGGATTTTGTAAGTCAGTCTACTTTCAGGTGTGATTATGACAGTTAGAAGGCCAGCATAAAGCAAATGAAAAATTAGATCACGTAATTTATATTCCTTAATTTAAAAATCAGCAGTTCCAATTTTTTAATCAGTTTAACCAGCTGATTAAAGAGGGAGGAAAAAACAGAGCAAAGATGTGTTGCAGTTCCAATTTTTTAATCAGTTTAACCAGCTGATTAAAGAGGGAGGAAAAAACAGAGCAAAGATATGTTACTGTTTTGCCTGTCTTCTGGGTGCTGCTCCAGAAAATGGTCATTATACAGTCTGTGGCCTTCATACGTAAAATGCACTGTCAACTTCACCAGTTGCTTCTAAAGTAAGAATATATTTTATAGAGTTACTTTTCAGACGTTATAAAGTGCCAACTACAGCAAGAAATACATTTTGAGTCTCAATATATACACACGTATACTTTTTTTGTAGTTAGACTTTATTTCGAGACTTAGTATATGTGCATAAAGAAACCTGACAAAGGTTTAAGGAGCAGTACATCTATATGGTGTATATAAATATGTGTGCATACATATATGCGGACACACACATACATATATAAGCACTGAGCATGCTGGTCAGTCATGACTCACTAAATTGATTTCATAATCCACTTAATAGTCCCAATTCACAAATGATCACATCTACTATTTGAAAAAACAGTATAAAATAGTAAAGTAAATGTAATTGGCCACAGCTAGAAAGCATTGTATTTCTCAGTGATGAGAATCACTGGGAGTACTAAAAATTACTGAGATTTTTACACACCCGAGTGGCCACCCTTTAAGAACTGGAGGTGATCTTATGAAGCCAGCGCTGACTACAGAGTCTCTGAGTCACTGATTCCCCGTCTCTTCTTTCACAAGCATTCTCGTGAAGGATAATTTCTCACTTAAAAACGTAGTAGGAACAACAATTGTTCCTACTAGAACAATTTCCAAATGTCTAGAAAAGGTTTGATGATAAAGTGTCTAGATATTTATTTAAAAACTTGTATTTCAATTTTATTCTGAAGATTAAGAATGTGCTGTATTTTTTTATTGTACTGTTTGAACAGTGTACATTTACCCGTTAGAAGTCATAGAACCTCATCCTTATATCCTAGTGACCAACATTTACTTAAAATTTACAATCTATGTTGCTCAATTCGATTAGAGGAAAAACCTCTCATTAAGGAAATGAAAGGAAACTCTAGCGTATCATTAACCTTTCAGGTGCTGATAAAGTGCTTCTGCATGCATTCGACGGCCGGCCATCTGTAGCCATGGAAGGTGTAAGAGCTGGGTACTTCTTCTCAATTCCTCCGTCTATCGTAAGAAGTGGACAGGTAAGTTCTTTCATTAAGCCTCATTTTATGCTTTGTGAAATACACTTTAAAATACGAGCTCTTACTACACACTTGTAATACTTATTCTAGTTACATTACAAAAATTAATCATAGGCCCCTACCTCACACTGACATGAAAAGCAAGTCAAAAATGAATCAAAGGCATAAACATAAAAAATAAAATTTATAAAATTGTTAGAAGAAAACAGATCAAAATGTTTATAACCTTGGAATTGGCAATGGCTTCTTAGATATGACACCAAAAGCACAAGTAATCAAAAAAAATAGATTAAGTAGACTTCATCAGAATTTAAAACTTCCACAGTAAAACAGTTTTTGTACTTTTATACTTGAAGAGATACTATCAAGAAAGTGCAAAGATAACCTACAGAATGAGAAAAAGGATTTGTAAATTATATCTGATAAGGGTCTAGTGTCTAGAGTATATAAACCATTATCACTACTCACCAATTAGAAAGAAAAATAGGTGTGCCTGGGTGGTTCAGTCCGTTGAGTGTCTGACTCTTGATCTTAGCTCAGGTCATGATCCCAGAGTTGTGGGTCCAAGAACTATGTCAGGCGCCGCACAGGGCATGGAGCCTGCTTGAAGTCTCTCTTTCCCTCTTCCTCTCCCCCTTCCCTGTTAACACTCTTGCTCTCACTCTCTCTCTCAAAAAAAAAAAAAAAAAAAAAGTATAAAAAGGCAAATAATCCAATTTAAAAATGGACAAAGGATTTAAGTAGATATTTCTCCAAAAGACATAGAAAATGTTCATAAGGACATGAAAAGATGTTTAACATCATTAGCCATATAAGAAAGTGCAAATCCAGGGTACGATGCAGTACCACTTCACACCTACTCAGTTTGACAGCTTCTCAAAAAATTAAACACAGTTAAAAATATGACCCAGCAGTTCTACTCTTTGGTAGATACCCAAGAGAAATGAAAACGTATATCCACACATAAACTTGTACATGAATGTTTATAGCAGCATGATTCATAATAGCCAACAATAGAAACAACCCAAATGTCCATCAGCTGATGAGTAGATAAACAAAATGTGGTGTACTCATATAATGGAATATTATTCAATCATAAAAAGAAATGAAGTACTGATTCATGCTAAAACATGGATGAACCTTGAAAACATTATGCTAAGAAAGAAGCCGGACACAAAAGAACTTGTATCATTCCGTTTATATGAAACGTCCAGACTAGGAAATTCATAGAGACTGAAAATAGACTAATGATTGCCAGGGTGAAGGAAAACAGAAAGTGACTACTAATAATGGGTAAGCAGTGTCTCTCTGGGTTGATGTGATGAAAATGCTCTGGAATTATATACTCGTCATGGTTATACCATCTCGTGAATATAGTAAAAACCATTGAATTGTATTCTTTTAAAGAATGAATATTATGGTATTTGACTTCTATCAATGAAAAGTGCAACAAAAGCTAATTTAAGTAATTTGCCATATTTTTGGACACTCTTTTTTTTTATATTTTTTTGTCTTTGATATTGAGGTGCATGTTACAGTCGACAGCACCTTAAATTCTGTGAAATACAGTAAATTGCCTATTAGTATTCAAAACTTATGTAAGCAAAGAGTATAGAATTGAGGTATAGCCAAAATTTTTAAAAAATATCTCCCAGGTGCATATGGATGGCTAATTGGTTAAGCATTCAACTCTTGACTTCCACTCTGTGTGGAGCCTGCTTAAGATTCTTTCTCTCTCTACTATTTTTCGATTTGTAGGTTTTAAAATCAGGTTTATTGAGGAATATACCTATTGTGATTTGCCTTTTTAACATATACAATTCTAATGGTTTTAACAAAGGTATACTACCACCACATTCAAGATATAGAATATTTCCATCATCCCAAAAAGTTGCTTCATGCACCTTTCAAGTAAATTCCTCCTCCCACCCCACATCCCTGGCAACCACTGATTTCTGTCCCTAGAGTTTTACCTATTCTAGAATGTGATCTAAACAAGATAATTTATGTAAACTTTTGGATGTGTCTTCTTTTACTTAATGCTTTTGGATTCATCTGTGTTGTTGCATATATAAGTAGTCTATTTTGTATCTGTAGTTTATTTTGATTGCATGTAGATTTTCCAGATTATCCATTTACCATTTGATAAACATTTGGATTGTTCCCAGCTTCAATCTATTATGAATAGAGCTGATATAAACATTAACATACAGATCTTTGTTTAGACATATATTTTCATTTCTCTTGCGTTAAAACCTAGAGGTGTTGTTGTTGAGTCATAAGGTTAAGTGTATGTTTAACTTATTAAGAAACTGCCAAACCGATTTCCAATTGGCTGTCCCAGTTTGATTCCCACCAGCAGTAAGCCAAAGTCTTGGTTCTGCATCCTTACTAGCAGTTGGTGTTGTCATTTTTTTAGCTATTCTGATACATGCATAATCATCACTCATTGTGGTTTTTACTACATTTCCTTAGTTAATGATGTGTAAAATTTATGTCCCACACTGACAGTGTGGAACCTGCTTGGGATTATATCTTACTTCCTCTCCCTCAATCTCCCTCTCTTTCTGTCCCTCCGTCACTCCTGCTCTCTCTCACATAAAAATTTTTTAAAAATTTAAAAGCACATCTTTGCAGGGTTGCCTGGCTGGCTCAGTCAGTACAGCATGTGACTCTTTGTCTCAGAGTTGTGAGTTTAAGTCCCACATTGGATGTAGAGATTACTTAGAAATAAAATATTTTTAAAAAGTTAAAATAAAAGTACATCTTCTCATGTGCTTATTTAGCATCCATATATCCATGTCTCTTCTTTGGTGAAATTTCACTCAAATATTTTGCACCTTTTTGTTTGGGTTGTGTTTTATTGTTGAGTTGGCAGAGTTCTTCATATATTCTGGATGCAAGCCCTTTATCTGCTATGTGTTTTGCAAATATCTTCTCGTTTTCTCGCAAATATATTCTTTCATTTTCTCTAGTGCCTTTCAAAAAGTAGAAGTTCTTTATTTTGATAAACTTCAGTTACTATTCTTCTTTTAGAATTCGTGCTTTTAGTATTATGTCTAAGAAATCTATCTAACTCAAGGTCAAAAAGATTTTCTCTTATGTTTTCTTCTAGAAGACTTAAAGGTTTAGTTTTACATTTAGTTTTGTGATCTATTTTGCATATATTATGAAGCATGAGGCAAGGGTCACTGTTTTGCCTCTAGATATCTGGTTCTGGTATAATTTGCTGAAAAGATTATCCTTTCTCCCTAAAATTACTTTGGTACTTTAAAAGAATAAATTGGCCATATACCTGGGTCTATTTTTCATTTTTCAATTTTGTTCCATTGATGTATATGTCTGTTCATATGCTAATATCACACAATTGTGATATATTAGGTTTATAGTAAGTTTTGAAATCAGGTAGTATGAGCATGCTGCAATAAACCAAATGTCACAATAAAGCTGTCTCAGAAGTGGGCTTAGTAATTATTAAATCACGTTGTAAACAGATGTGCTGTCATCCAAGCTTTCGTGTTCCACTGTGGAGCACAAGCAGAATAAATTTAGCATTATTCTTAAGGGCCCTGGGATTTTTGGAATGGTAAATAAACATTGGCTTCAACTTAAAGTCAATCAACTGCATTAGCACCTAACAAGAAAGTCAGCTTGTCCTTTGAAACTCTGAAGCCATGCATTGACTTCTCCTCTAGCTACGAAAGTCCTAGATGGCACCTTCTTCCGATAGAACGCTGTTCTGTCTCCAACTGAAAATCTGTTGTTTAGTGTACGCGCCTTCATGGATTCTCTTAGCTGGATCTTCCGAAGAACTTGCTGCACTTCCGTGTCAGCACTTGCTGCTCCGTCTTGCACTTTGTGTTTTGGAGACTGTGTCTTTCCTTAAACTTGGTGGACCAACCTCTGCTAGTTTCAGAATTTACTTCTGCAGCTTCCTCACCTCTTTCAGCTTCCATAGAATTGAAGGGCTTTGTTCTGGATTGGGCTTTGGGGTAAGGGAGTGTTGTGGCTGGTTTGGTCCCCTGTCCAGACCACTCAAACTTTCTCCGTATCAGCAATAAGGTGTTTCACTGTCTTTCACTTGTGTGTTCACTGGAGCAGCACTTTTCATTTCCTCCAAGAACTTTTTCTTTGCATTCGCACCTCAGCTAACTGGCATAAGAGGCCTCGCTTTCTGACTGTCTAGACCTTCCTCACCAAGCTTAATCATTTCTAGCTTTTGATTTAAAATGAGAGCCATGTGATTCTTCTTTCCCTTGAACACTTAGAGGCCACTGTAGGGTGATTAATTGGCCTAATTTCAGTATTATATGTCTCAGGGAATTGGGAGGGTTGCGGGGAGAGAGAGAGAGAGAGAGAGAGAAGGAGGGAGAGAGAGAGAGAGACCAGGGAATGGCTGGTGGGTGGAGCGGTCAGAACACACACATTTGTCAATTAAGTTTACCATCTTGTATGGGCACAGTTCCCGGTGCCACAGAGCAGTTACAATAGTAACATCAAAGATCTCTGATCACAAGTCAGCATAACAGATATAATAACAATGAAAATGTTTGAAATATTGCAAGAATTACCAAAATGTGAGACAGGGACACAAAGTGAGCAAATGCTTTTGGAAAAAAGGCACTGATAGACTTGCTAGATACAGGGTTGCTGTAAACCTTCAATCTGTAAAAAAAAAAAAAAAAAAAATCTGTGAAACACAATAAAGCAAGGTGTGCAAGTTTAAGGTATAGTTTATAGTTAAGTTTCAGATTATTTATTTAAAATCTTCCTTGTTTTCTAATATAAACCTTATTGCTATAGTTGCATTAGCACTAACCAGTTCTTATAGTTGCAATCCACAAATTTTGATAGATGCTGTATTTTCACTTTCTTTCAGTTCGAAATATTTTTTGATTTACCTTGTGACTTCCTCTTTGACCATATTGATTATTTCAAAGTGTGTTGCTTAATTTCCAAATACTTAGGAATTTTCCTGATAACTTTGTTATCAGGATCTGATCTCTAATTCTGTTGTGTTCAGGAAATATATATATATTGTATAATTTTAATTCCTCTAGAGTAGTTGAGGGGGCACCTGGGTGACTCAGTCAGTTAAGCCCCTGACTTTAGCTCAGGTCATGATCTAACAGTTCGTGAGTTTGAACCCCACATCTGTGCTGACGGCTTGGAGCCTGGAGGCTGCTTTGGATTCTGTGTCTCCTCTCTGTGCCCCTCCCCTGCTCTCTCTCTGTGTCTCTAAAAAATAAATAAACATTGAAAAAAAATTTTTTAATAAAATAAATTAGTTGAGGCTTAGTGGCCCAGAATATGGTCTGTCTTGGTAAATAGAACATACATACTTGAAAAGAATGTGTATTCTGCTATTGGTGGATGGAGTGTTCTAGAAATGTCAGGTCAAGTTAATTGATAGTCCAAGATTATTTTTATTTCTCTTACTTTTATTAAGTGTGGAAAAATTTCCTATTTAGTAATAATTTTAGCTGTATCGTTTCTTTTCCAAAACTAAAATACTGTTTTTTCTAATTTTAAAGACAGTATATGTACATTATAGAAGATTGAAACACCTCAGAAAATAACAATTTCAAGTCAACCTAAATCCTACCACTCAGAGATAATCGTTGATAACATGGATTCAGATAAAATAAGATACCTTATTCTTTTTGTTTTGAGTCAGCTTCATGGATTTATGTCTATAAGTATTGATCTACTTCATCTTTAGAGTGATTGCATAATATTTCACAATACGGATGTACCATAATTTATTTAATCATTATGATAAGTAAAGGTTGGGTCATTTCTAGTTTTTCACTGTTAATAAACAGTGCTTCAGTACTCAGCTATAAACAAGAATGCAATCTTGCCATTTGCAACAGTATGGACGGACCTAGACAGTATTATGCTAAGTAAAATAAATCAGACAGAAAAAGACAAATACCACATGATTTTACTTCTAAAATCTAAAAAAAGAAACAAATGAACAAACAAAACCAAACAGACTCATAAGAGAACAAACTAGTGGTTGCCAAAGAGGAAGGGAGTGGGGAAATGGGCAAAATAGGTGAAGGATTAAGAGGTACAGACTTTCAGTTACAAAATAAGTCATGGGGTTGAAAAGTACAGCATAGGGAATATAGTCAATAGTATTGTAATAATCTTGTGGTGACAGATGGTATTAGGGGAATACTTAGTAATGTATGTATTTATCAAATCATTAGGTTGTACACCTGAAACTAATATCATATTGCATGTCAACTAGACTTCAATTTAAAGTACTTCAGTGAAGGGGGCACCTGGGTGGCCCAGTCGGTTAAGCATCCAACTTCCACTCAGGTCATGATCTCACAGTTTGTGAGTTCAAGCCCTGCATTGGGCTCTGTACTAACAGCTCAGAGCTTGGAGCCTGTTTTGGATTCTGTGTCTCCCTCTCTTTCTCTCTGCCACTCCCCCACTCATGCTCTGTCTCTCAAAAATAATAAATAAATGTTAAAAAAATTCACTTCAGTGAATACCTTTGTATATCCACAAATACACATGCACACTTGTGCAGTATTTCCTATAAATGGAATCATTGGGGAAAAGGGTATACATTTTTAATTTTTTTGATTAAATTGTCCTATTTCCTTAAAAGAAGTTTATGACAATTTAGTGTTTATCTACCAATAGTGCATAATATTTCTATACTTTTTGAAATTTTAATCTTAAAAGAATTTATTTTAACCATGTTTCACTTTGTATCATCTCCCATCTTTTACTTTTTTTACTATTTTTATTTGAGTATAGTTGACACATAATGTTATATTAGTTTCAGGTGTACAACATAGTGATTCACTTCCCATTTTTACTTTAAAAGTGCAGTGGCAGAACGAAAATTATGTTCTTGGTATAAAACTCATAAAGTTCATTACAATCCTTATAATCCAGACAGAAAATCCTAAACAGGAAAATAAAGCCGTCTCCTACCCAATCTAAAATTTTAAATGTGCATATGAACTTTGAATTGGTAACCATAAAGCCTTGAGTGACTTACAGCGAATGGTAGGAGCACACACTAAGTGTGGTGGTGGTGGTGGTGGTGGTGCAGAAACCACAGAAGTCTCTTCCTTGGATCCTCCGGGGGGCGTGTGATACCAGATGTTTGGCCTTCTTGCTGGGTGCGCTTCATTTTTTGGCTGTTGGTTACTATTGCTTGGGTCCTTGGAGGCTTTGGATAATTTTGGGCAATGACTGTTTCAGTTTAAATGTATCAGTTAGTAGTAGAAGGATGAGAACATAGTGAACAATTATTAATTGTATATTTAGGTTCCTGGGGAGTAGGATGCATTGGTATATGGGGTTAGTGTACCTCTTTTATCTTTATGGCTCATGTTTTAAACTGACTGGCTCTCTCTTTTCTCTAAGAAGCAGAAACTTGTGAAACAGTTGCCTTTAACTTCAATTTGCTTAGAAACAGATTCACCTGCACTAGGACCAGAAAAACAGGTAAATGATTATCTAAAATCTACATTATTTAGATTGTGTCTTTCTTTTGAGCTGTTTTCAGTTTAGCTGTGTGTCTCGTTACAGTGTAAATACAGTGGAATCCTATTTCAATGCTAGGTTGAAAGGTTTATTCATGATACAGCTCTTGTGCTCCAGCACATATTATTGGATATCGGCCGTGTCTTCATTTATGTAATAAAGAGAGCCTGACAAATATAGTAAAAAGCTGAGTATCTAGAGTCAGAAAGACCTGGATTCAAGTCCCGTCTCTGCTACCCACTAACTGTATGACTTTGGGAAAGTTGCTTAATCTCTTTGAACCTGTGTCCTCACTCACAAAATGTGGGCAAAATAATAATAAAATACTTGAGAATATTACAGTGAGGATTAAATGAAATAATGTATATGAAATGTCCAGCAGTGTCTGGTTTATAGTAGATGCTCAAGAAATGTTTCTTTGGGGCACCTGGGTGGCTCAGTCGGTTGAGCGGCCGACTTCGGCTCAGGTTATGATCTCGCGGTCTGCGAGTTCGAGCCCCGCGTCGGGCTCTGTGCTGACAGCTCGGAGCCTGGAGCCTGCTTTGGATTCTGTGTCTCCCTGTCTCTCTGCCCCTCCCCTACTCATGCTGTGTCTCTCTCTGTCTCAAAAATAAATAAACATTAAAAAAAAATTTAAAAAAAATGTTTCTTTTTCTGCTTTCAATTAGCATGTTATAATGAGGCTCTGTTTCTTTCAGTACAAATATTGATGTAGTCATAGATTTATTGATGCGACCTTTGCTGTACATTTTATTATTGTAGGCCACAAAGAATCATATTTTAAGTATTGCTGTCTTTTAAAATTATAACTGAAAGGAAGCCAGAGTATCTGCTCTATTTGCTTTGGACACTGCCTGTAACATTCACCTCCCGGTGTGGCTTACCGAGTGCCCTTGACTGCCCATCCGATCTGTGTCTCCATGCCTACCAGGTTCAGAGGACGGGCACTCAAGACTCAGAAGTTCGGGAGCAGTAGCGATGTGATTTTTAATAAACTACGATTATTTATGATTGGAATGTGAATATTGCTAATTAATGTCCAATTAGTTACATATTTGTATAAGTAATAATAAGTAAAGCTCTTAAAAGAATATGGAAGACAGAGGAATGAGGAAATAGAGGGCCACAATTCCAGTTATTTTTTTTGTTTGGGTATAGGGAAAAATGGTACAGAACTGCTTTCCTGGTTAGTATAAACTAGAAGGAACAGAATGTAGCATTTTTCTCCCTAAACAGAAATGAATTTCAGATGCTCTTCTGACTCAGTGTATATTTGCATGTAGCTGATTTGACAAAATTCTGGGTTTCTAGCACAGCACCTTGCACATAGCAGGTACTCAGAAATACGTATTGAATACATGGATTTTGTAGCTGGATCTACTCTTTGTTAAGTAAAGTGTGTTTGTTTAGAAAATTAGAAAACACAGAAAATCATAAACAAGAAAATAGAACCACCTACCACTGAAAAGTCGTCACTAGAGTGCAGTGGCTAAGAGCATAAACCTGATGCCGGATTCCTCAGGTTTAACCCTCAGCCAGCTGCACACCAGCCATTTCAGCCATTCAGGATTCCTTCTTATCTATAAAAAAGCGACGCTAATAGAGCTGATAATAATAGTACCTGTTACATAGAGTTACTTTGAGGAATAAATGAGATATCCCATGAAAAGTTTACAACAAAATCTTGCCTACAATAAGCACTAAATAAATATAAGTTTTTATGTCCTTCCAGCCTTTTCAATATCCATATATGTACATATATATTTTTCATAAAAATAGGAATAGCCTGAACAAATTTCATAACTTGCTTTATGTGCTAAACATCTGTATGTGTCAAGATGCTTTTCCTCGTCATGTTTAATAACCGTATAATATTCCAGCATGTGAACATACCATAATATATGTAACTTGATATTGTTATTTACATTGTTTCCATCACAGTATCAAAAACAATATGGTGAACATCCTTAAACAAAAATCTTGGTGCATATTTTTCATTGTTTTTTTTAGGTTAATTATCAAGGGTTTTTTTTTTTTTTTTAATTTCAACAGTCATCTTATTCCTCTGAATATTATCCTGAGTAGAAAACATAATAATAATAGTAATACAATTTTTAAAATCTCTAAGTGCTACTGATTATAGATACACCACTGTTTTGTGACAACTAAGAAAGAAAAAAGCACTGCCAATTATGCTGTGACATGCCATCGAATAAGTAAAACACACATCAATTTCAGAGATGTTAAACGGGGAAATGCGTCTTAGTGTCAGTGAAATATCAGCATGTAATCTGTTTATTCTTCCAGACACACAGTCGCAATTCTTGAGGCCAGCTGTCATAAACCTGTGAGGTGAAGAGACCAAGCAGCAGAGCAGTGACCTTTACAGGCAGTCACTGACGCAACAAACCAGAGCACACTTAATCCATCAGGCAGTCAGGTCAGCAAGTGCACCTGCAGACTGCTTTCTGTGCTGGGCCCCGGGCCTCAGTGTTAACACTCTTTTTGCTCTTTTCAGGAACGACATCGACTTACAGTCAGTGTTGTACAGGCCGACATTGTGCCTATGGCTTTTAAGCTGAAGTTCAGGGCCTTCTCCCCAGCCTTGCCTCCCCTCCCCTGCCATTGGAGGGGGGGGAAGCTCGTTGACTTTTATTAACTTGCTTTGTTCTGCTTTATCTATGGCCTCTAAGATTGCTTCCCTTGAGTATCATGTCTGATTCACTGTCTGCTTGGTTCTGTTTCAGGTAAGGAATGAACCCCAAAACATTTCCATTTCAGCAGAATATATTGCCCAAGTGAAGGGGATCTCAGTAGAAGAAGTTATAGAAGTGACAACGCAGAATGCACTGAAACTATTTCCCAAGCTTCGGCAGCTGCTCCAGAAGTAGCTTCAAAACCAAATCTGCTGCAGGGGACAGCATTTGACAGAAAGAAATGTTCCGATTAAGAGTCTGAACCAGGGGCATCTGAGTGGCTCAGTCAATTAGGCATCCGACTTCAGCTCAGGTCATGATCTCACAGTTTGTGGGTTCGAGCCCTGTGTCGGGCTCTGTGATGGCAGCTCAGAGCCGGGAGCCTGCTTCGGATTGTGTCTCCCTCTCTCTGTTCTTCCCCCGCTCATGTTCTGTCTTTGTCTCTCAAAAATAAATAAAATTAAAAAAAAAAGAGTCTGAAGAAGCCATTATATAAGACATAGAAGATTATAATTTTAGAGAAATATTTCTCCTAAAACCAGGCTTGGATCCTGAAACCTTGAGTTCTGATTCCACTTTGCACTTCTTTTTAATTAATGGAGCCCTGGCAGGAGATTGGGAAACACCACTGCTTCTTACCTTCCCCGTTAAGTAGAACCACCATATGAACTGAAACCATTTCTTCTGGCAAGGGTGGCTCCCACGGGTAAGACATGAGTGCTACCATGGTGGCTGAAGTTTGATCCTTCACCGCCTGTTATACTGCCCACAGGATTTATCTGCTGAAAGCAGATCATCTAGTTTTTTATGCCATCAGAAATCTCTTTTTTCTGGGTTTGTAAAATTGAACTGTTAGGACTTTGAATTACTTCTTTTTAAGAGAACAATGTATAGGTTCTTCTATTGATCCTAGACTTTGACATGTGAGGCCAATGGTGTGTGCAATACCATTAAATACCAAGCCCCAAAGATTAAGGTTATGTAATAAACTAAATAAACATCCAGTCTGAATTTTGCCACGTTTAAGATGTACATGGCTTTGTTAAAAATGTATGTATTTTTGCATGTAGTGATATTTTTATATTTTTAAGTTTTAAAAATCTTGGTTGCATAGAGTTCTATGGATGGATGGTGGAGATGTACCTAATGTCCCCGCCATCATATGTAATGAATGTACGTAATGTCACTCAACTGTTCACTTAGAAGTTATTAAAGTGGTAGATTTTATGTATATTTTACCACAATTTTTAAAAAATCTTATATGTAGTTTACCAGGTGTTGTTACCCATATCAAAACCTGAGTATTTAATTTTACTAAATTATACAATCAGCAAATACTGGAAAAAGTACCTATCATATAAAAAAATTAACTTTCTAAAACGCTAAGTGATTTTACATAATCTTTAGTATTTTGAAATTAATTTACTTATAAAGGAATCAAAACTAGTTCTAGGGCCGACAGCCCAAACTACTTAGTTTCTTAGACTAAACTAGCTAAGAAACTGAGGAGGGTGCTTCTGAGGACCTTAAATGCCCATCAGCATCATGAGAGATGAAATTCCTGCATGTTGTGGGAGGTTCCATTAAAATCAGACTTCGGAGCTCTTTCAACTCTGTATTTCTTCTGCCTATTTCCAACCCCTTCTGCCCACACCCCCGTGTCCAACTCTCACCTTTAAATCCTTTGAGACCCAGCTTACATGACTTCCCCTTGCCTGATCATCCCAACCAGACATGACCCCTGCCCTTCAAACCGTGTAGCCACTTTCCTCATTTGCTCCTCAATTTATTTGTTTCATCGATTACACAAACAGTTCTTGAGCCCCTCTTTGTGGGTTTTCCACTAATCTAGGCCCACAGGCTACAGAGAAGAATGAGACATGGTCCATGCCCTAAGTTCAAAATTTATAAAGCGGGAAAATAATTTCAAAATGATATTGAGAAGCACTATAATAAAGGAAGAATAGAGTTCTATAAAACCAGTCTGATGACAACACACATTACTTTTAAGTTTATCCATTTATTTTTGAGGGAACACAAGCACAGGATGGGCAGGGAGAGAGGGAGACAGAATCCCAAGCAGGCTCCACTCTGTCGGTGCGAAGCCCAACAGCGGGCTGGAATCCATGATCCGTGAGATCATGATCTGAGCCAAGATCAAGATCAAGGACACTTAACCGACTGAGACATCCAGGCGCCTGGACACACATTCCTTTTTACTAGGCTTACCTGGTGTATGTCTTTCACATCTAGAGGTTGTGGGCCATGTGAGAACAAACCAATTACTTTCTTTTTGCATCTTCTCTGTGGTCTGAAACAAGGTTAGTAACATCATATCCTCTCACTATCCTTTAAATGTGGGAATGGAAGCAGTAAGTCCAACTGACTGCAGCTGACCAGTCAGAAATGTTCTCTTTCAATCTACTCCTTGAAATGGAGATTTCTTTTTAATTTTTTTAATGTTTATTTATTAGAGAGAGAGAGAGAGAGTGTGCATGCAGGGAAAGGGCAGAGAGAAAGGGAGACACAGAATCCAAAACAGGCTCCAGGCTCAGACCTGTCAGCACAGAGCCTGACACGGGGCTCAAACTCATGAGCTGTGAGATCATGACCTGAGTTGATGTTGGACGCCCAGCATACTGAGCCACCCAGGAGCTCCAAAATGCAGATTTAATACTGTGTACCTTTTAACTGGTTGGGTTTGTTTGTTCGTTTGTTTTGAGATGCACATTTTTCTTCTCCAGCCTATAAATAAATGTATTTAATGCTATTCAAAGATTTTCTAAGGTTAAACATTCTGAAAAATAGGAATAAACCCTCATGGTCTGGAAAAGCAAACCTTTTGTGTCCTATAGGAACACCCTCCTCCAAGCGAAAGGCAAAGAGGGCTTTTCTTTCCACACCCCATCCCAAGCACATGGTGACCTTCCTTACTAAGGGAAACCTTTCTTATTCCAACTTTTGTCTTTTTTTATTCTGCTAAGAATCAGATGAATATGTATCATTTCTTTAATTAAAAAAGAAGAATTAATACCAGCTCTCTTCTTTCATTATTATGCAACCAAAGGTTCACTTGATCACTTTGCTGCTTGTTCTCTATCTCCCGCCCACTTTTTATCATAATCCTCCGACCTATGGCCTTTGTGTGTTTCCTTTCCCTCTTCCAGATCCTTCTTCTAAACTAAACATAACGAAGAGTCTTGGGGCGCCTGAGTGGCTCAGTCAGTTAAGCGTCCCACTTGAGCCCCCATATCAGGCTCTGTGTTGACAGCATGGAGCCTGCTTGGAATTCTCTCTCCCTCTCTCCCTCTTTCTCTGCCCCTCCCCTGCTCTCAATGTCTCTCTTGTTTCAATGTCTCAATGTCTCTCAATGTTTCAAAAGTAAATAAATAAACATTAAAAATGAAAAGTAACATGTATCTCTGTTAAAAAAAAAAATCTCGTTTCTGCGTGCTTGAGCTACACTCCTACTTTAGAGTTTAATTTTTTTATTTGCCTTTTCTTGCCCTTTTCATGCTTTTGATTGGATACTTCAGCATAGCATATGTGAAGTGCCATTTCATTTACAGGATCTGAGTAACTTAGAAAAGATTTCCAGAGACTATTCTGTGTTTTTAGAGCTTAGCTTTTCAAGCATAAACAAATCTCGCTGTCCTTTTAATTTTTTTCCCATGGTCCCTTTTAAATATGACAGAATCTGTGCTAATAATTACAAAGTCAGTTAAAAAGATAAAGTAGAAAGAAATTATACAATTCAGGGATTATCAGTGTTACAAGTTTAAACATGGGGCTCCAAGCAAAAGCATCCTAGTAGGCCCTCCTCACCCTCTCTATTTTTGGTTGATTCCAAAGCAAGCACGTCTCTAAAAAAGATAACTTCTTTGGTGAGGATTCCTGTAATTCATGAACGACCTAAGTAGTGTTTATACCTTTCATGTTAAAACTGGCACAAATAAGGGGGCCAAGATGGCAGAGCAGCATGGAAGTTTTTTACTTCTCTTGTCCCTGAAATGCAACTAGATCAACACCAAACCATCTTACACACCTAGAAAACTGATTTGAGGATTAACACAACAATCTGCACAACTTCAACCAGAGACCAGGTAGCTAAGTGTTGCATTTTCACCTCTCCTGTGCATGTGCATACACACATACACATACCACAATACACCCCAGTAAGCTAAGCAGCGCCATCTATTGGAGAATGGAGCCATTATACCAAGCCCTGTCCAACTGTGCCTCCTGCACTCTAGAGGAATACCACAAGTCTCTCCACCAGCATAGTTTATGGACTATAAAGTGCTTCATAGTTGGACTTCTAGAGGAAACTGGATGTAATTTCAATCTTATTTCATTCTGTTCACTGGTCCATCTACTCAATTTCTTTTCTTTTTCTTTTCTTATTCTTGAATATAGGAAGAGAAAAAAATATTTTTATTTTTCTGTTATAAAAAAGATTTTTCTTTAATTTTTTCTACTATACTTTTTTTGTAAATTGTTTTAATTCTATTTTATTTTCATCATCTCATTTTATTCTATTTTATTGTGTTCAATTTTTTAAATTTTCAATGTTTTCTTTTTTTTTTCTTTTCTTTTCATTCCCTTTTTTCTCTATTCTATCAAGCTTCTTTCAACACCAGACCAAAACATACCTAGGGTCTAGCAGTCTTTATTTGATTTTTTTAGTGGTGTTTTTAATTTTTTAATTTTAATTTTTTATTTTATTAATTTGTTTTCTTCCTCCAAAATGATGAAACAAAGGAATTCATCCCAAAAGAAAACACAGGAAGAAATGATAGCCAGGGACTTAATCCACACAGATAAAGCAAGATATCTGAACCATAATTTAGAATCACAATATTAAGAATACTAGCTGGGGTTGGAAAAAAGCATAGAATCCATTTCTATGGAGATAAAAGAAGTAAAATCTAGTCAGGATGAAATTAAAAATGCTAGAACTGAGATGCAGTCTTGAATGAATACCACAGCAGTAAGGATGGATAAAGGAGAGCAGCGAATCAGTGATATAGAGGACCAACTAATCGAGAATAATGAAGCTCTACCCAGGTGAGAGACAATGGTGGCATTGATTGTACTGCAGTATCCAGTGTTCAAAGGCAGTGAGTCTTCATGCACCTTGTGGCCCAATTTGGGCATTGTTTCTACAGAAACCTAGTTCTCTGCCTTCTTGCATGTTGTGTGAGCTACCCAATATATTTAATAAATTCCTTGTCGGCTCAAATTATTCAAAGTTGTTTCTGTTTCTCAAAACTAAGCAATCTGACTGCTATAGTAGGCAGTGAGTCCACCAAACTCCACAGTCTCCAAGTCCAAAACTTATCTTCCTTTCTTTCACTCCTGTCCTTGGTGTTTATGACTCTTCCCCTTTTTGCCACTTTGGAGTTCATTTTGGACATGATTCCCAATTTTAAAATGTCAGGATGGGGAAGAATCACCTTGAATTTACCAGGACCCCCTTAACCTTAGCCCCCAGAGATGATCTTGAGTCATTAGCCCTGAGGGTTGGTCATGCTTGCGGTTCATCGGTAGCCACAATTCAGTGCCTATTTATTAGTCTTTTTATAAAGAAAGGACACTTTTTGGGGATTCAGAAGAAAAGGCAGGAATTTATTTGGCTAGAAAGCATATACCCTTTGAAATCAGACAAAGGATTGAGCCTATAAAGTTGTACCAAACCCTCCATGGAACAAGTCCTAACAGAAACTTTCCCCAATCCTCAAAGTTCACAAGAGATCTCCCTTCAGGCTCACTTCTCCAGGCTCCTCTCTGGACTGAGAGTATCTTACATTGCTACCCTCACAACAGAGTTCGTCAATGCAGTACTGTCACCAAACAAATGTAAAGTCCATCTTAACAGATGGACTCTGTTAAGAGATGGATTCTGAAATCGGTAGCTCCCCATAGAGGAATTCTACACATAAATCCATTTTCATCTGCTTCTTCTGACTTTCTTATCTTGGGCCCAACTGGAGATATTTATTATGAATAGAAGGTAAGGAGCTTGGAACTGTCATTGAAATATCTAAAATTTTTAAATATAGGTGTGCCTGAGTCAGTTATGCGTCTGACTTTGGCTCAGGTCATGATCTTGTGGTTTGTGAGTTTGAGCCCCGCGTCGGGCTTTGTGCTGACAGCTCAGAGCCTGAAGTCTGCTTCAGATACTGTGTCTCCCCATTTCGCTACCCCTCCCCCGCTCATGCTCTGTCTCTGTCTCAAAAATAAATAAACACTGAAAAAAAGTTTTTTTAAATATAGAGAGAAAACTTTTCATTGGTGAAATGAGTGAGGCTCAGATATTTGAATTAGCTGGATAGACAATTCTTGCATGAGTTAGATTTTTAAATGATTGAAAAAAATCAAAACAATATTTCACAATATGTGAATATTATATGAAATTCAGATTTCAGTGTCCATAAAGATTTACTGAAACACAGTTACATGCTCATTCATTTCCTATGTCTGTGTTCTTTCTACAGTGACAGAATTGGGTAGTTGCATCAGAGATCACATGAATGTAAAGACTAAAATACCTTTTAACCTTTTATAGAAAATGGTTTGCTGACCGTTGGCCTATACTTTTCAGAATGATGCCTGAGGCCTGAGATTTCTTCTAATCTGAAATTCAGCCTCTAAAAAGGATCCTGTCCCCTGAATTTAACTGGAAGGCTCACTCAGTCCCAGCTAGACTGGTGGTTCTCATTCCTGCCTGGCGGGGGGTGGGGGGGCTTTTAAAAAGTTCCCATGGGGGCGCCTGGGTGGCTCAGTCAGTTAAAAGCTGACTTCGGCTCAGGTCGTGATCTCATGGTTTGTGAGTTTGAGCCCCGCGTCGGGCTCTGTGCTGACAGCTCGGGGCCTGGAGCCTGCTTCAGATTCTGTGTCTCCCTCTTTCTCTGCCCCTACCCTGCTCACACACTGTCTCTCTGTCAAAATTAAATAAACATTAAAAAAAAAAAAGTTCCCATGACCCAGATCATTTAAGTGAGAACTCCTTGGGAGTTCTAGGGAAATGAATTTTTAAAAAGCTCCCTAGATGATTCTGAAGTGCAGCCAAAGTTGAGAACCAGGTGCTAAAAAATGGAGTGACTCCAAGAAAGGTGTTCGTGGGTGTGCCTTAAACCTCAGTGCTTTTCAAACTTTAATGTATATATAAGTCAACAGAGGATCTTCCATTTCAGATGGAAGATTCCATTTCAGGAGAGCTGGGCTGAAACCTGTGATGGGGTCCAGGGCAAGCCCCCTAAAATAAGCCAGTCTGCAAGACCGATTATTTGGGTTATTTTGAATTCAAGTTACTTACGAAGAAGCAGTGAGGAAGGACACTCTAAGCCCCCTATGTCCCCGTGCAAGCAGGAAGTCAGTCTTCTAGGTGAAAGGTACCCTCCTGTATCAGGAAGTAAAGAGAACTCCTTATCACCAGAGACTGGGAATGCAGCACTGAGAGGCTGTATAAATAGTACTTGTTTCTCCTTCACCAATTTACTGCCCCAAGCCCAAACTTGTCTTGTCAATTCCTCATGAATTTCTTGTTTCTGGTATAAAGGTATACAGAGTGCCTGCTTTGGTCACTTCCTTTGAGTTTCATATTTTTGTGAGCTCCCACATGAAATTAAATTTGTTTTTCTCCTGTTAATCTGTTTCTCTTCTGTTAACCTGTCTTAATTAATAATTATATCAATTAGTATTAAGAAACTGAATAATATTATCTAATAGTTTAATAATGACTTAATAATAAATAATTTAATGGATAAATAATCTAATAAATCAATAATAGTAATAATTTATTAATATTAATGTCACTAAATATTATTAATAATTAATCTATTAAATGTCAATTTAATTATTAAACCAGCCAAAGAACCTAGAAAGGAAGAAAGGAAAAGTTTTCCTCCCCTACATCTGCAATTTTGTATTTCAAAAACTTCCAGATGTTGCCGGTGCTGGTGGTCCATGGACCACACTTTGAGTAGCAAGGCAAGGGCAAGGACTTCACTGAACTTACAGAATATATTCCATGACCTATTTTTGCCCTTAGTAATAAATAGTTGCATGACAGTTCTTTCTACTTTAGCTGCGGTAGTCATTTGAGGCCTCTGAGGAGGTGACATGCTGGTGGAGTGCCGAAGGATGACGAGGGGCAGATCTGAGGAGAATGGGGAAAGAATTCCCCAGGCAGAGAGCAGCAATGTGATGGCTCTAAGGCAAGAAGGACTCACTTCTGAACGGCCTGTGTGAATACAGTGTGACAGATGTGATGCTCAGTTTGCCTCATTTCAGGAAGATGACATATAAAAAGAGGATGCATCAGTTCATCCTTGAAATCAGTTCTTGAAATAGAAAATCAGAGGATGTTAGTCGCCCTGTGCTCAAGGCAAAAAGAGAGTTGAGCCCCAGGACTCAAATTTTGGGTGATTCTTTTTTTTTTTTTTAACATTTATTCATTTGTGTGTGTGTGTGTGTGTGTGTGTGAGAGAGAGAGAGAGAGAGAGAGAGAGAGAGAGAGAGAGAGAGAGGGAGAGAGAGAGAAGGGGACAGAGGATCTGAAGCAACCTCCCCATTGACAGCAGAGAGCCTGATTTGGGACTTGAACTCATGAGCCATGAGATCATGACCTAAGCTGAAGTCGGACACTTAACCAACTGAGCCACTCGAGTGCCCCAAACTTTGGGTGACCCTAACTCCGGTGTGACATCCGTCATTCATATTATTCTCTAGAATAGCCTCATAGACTTATGCATGAGGAAGAGATACCCACCGTAAAAGAGGAATAATTTAAAAGAGCTTTTCCACTAAAACCCCCAGGGAAACTTCCTTGGATTCTCTAGTCTCTGCTTCTCCTCTGGCACCCTAAGTGGAGCTAAGTTCATACTGTAGAAAGAACAGAAAAGTGAAGGTTTGGGCAACATTTTCATAACTGAGTGTCCTCAAACCTGTCCACCCGCACTTCTTCATTCCCTGGGTTCTGACAGAAATACTGGCTGACAGAAATACTGGCTCTCAGGGGAGTGGCTGACAGAAATACTGGCTCTCACTGTAACAGAGGGCAGGTTTATTTACTGTGCAGTATAATAAAGGTTGGGTTTCTTAAGCTCAGGAGACCTTGGGTGTGAGACAAAACCCCCACGTGTGGCATTATTTGAAGTTTCCCATTGCCTTGGAGGGTTGGGGAAGGGCAAGTGGGGACCAACATAAACATGAGGCTTGAGTTACTTGCTGTGCTCTGAGCCATAGAGTCCTTTGCCTCAGAGCCAGGAGTCTTCTGTCCTCTGTCAACACTCGTGAAGCTGTGGTAGACTAACTCTTCATAGCTCTTGACACTAGGCGTTTGCCTTTTTGAGAAGCAAAACACTAGTTTTGAGTCTGGCTTTTTATTGCATACTCTCAGAGTTAATGGATCCCATCTGCTGGGCCCTTGCATAGCCCTAGCCAAGGTAGGATTTAGGCCAATAGGATCCATATCCCTTCTGATATTAAAATGCTTTGGCTTATGAATCTGAGCTTTCTGCGAAGGCAAAGCGTGACCAAATACAAGGCAAATATTTCACTGATGTAGAGACAAATATCAAGAAGCCAGGCAGTGCTTGGCTTACCAAATAGAATAGGCTGTTACCTCAACTACAACAAGGAACACAAGCCAGGTTAAAATTTGAAAATTAGTCTGCTATCCAGGAAATAATGATACAGAGGTAATAGTAGACAAATAGGATTTGGCCACGAGTTGATTCTAGCAATGCCCACTTTGGGGATGGGCAATAAAATAGAACAAAAGTCTCTATAGGTACTTAATATTACCTTCTCAAGTAGACACTTATTCAAATACCAAAATCGTAGCTTTAACAGAGTAAGTTAATGTAATTAAGCAACAGAAGCAAGCGTTAACTTTAGCCTTCAACTTGATTAGTAGGCTTGGTCAACATATGCTACTAATTTCAGAAACAAACTCTTTAAACATTTTAGATTAGGGGCACCTGGTTGGCTCAGTTGGAAGAGTGTGTGACTCTTGATCTTGGGTTGTGGGTTTGAGCCCCCTGTTAGGTGTAGAGATTACTTAGATAATAAATAAATTTTAAAAATTTAAGAAACACTTTAGATTACAAAAGAGATCACTGTAAAGTGAACTTTAACATCATTCACCTTTGAAACTATCTTTAATCACTTAAAACCTCTCCAAAACATCTAAGAGTAAATAATGGGATGGAATGAATAAAAATATGTTTTATGTGGGGTGCCTGGTGGCTCAGTCAGTTGGGCATCCAACTTTGCTCAGGTCATGATCTCACAGATCATGAGTTTGAGCCCCGCGTCGGGCTCTGTGCTGGCAGCTCAAAGCCTGGAACCTGCTTCTGATTCTGTGTCTCCCTCTCTCTCCGCCCCTCTCCCACTCACGCTCTGTCTCTCTCTCCTTCGAAAATAAACAAACATTAAAAAATTAATATATATATGTTTTTTGTGACAAATGTTTTCTTAGTGATCTGGTGAATAATTTTTTTTATTTACAATTAATATTTGTAAGTAAGACAGACATTGAAGAAGGATCAAAGAGGTTGTATTTCTGTGTGTCTCTGGAGATGCACATTATCCAAATATGGCATTATCTGAAAAATAAGAAGTATTTGTTATACAACATATAATACATTTCGTAGTTCCAAAAAAAACTCTGAGGGCAGAGAGGATGAGCACTGCTTTGCAGATATCGAAAGTAAAGCTTAGAAACACTGACTAAGAGCGTGAGACCAGTCAATGGCAGAAGCAGAACTTGAATCCAAATGTAACGTACTAAATGTTTGTGTCCCCCCACTCAAATTCCTATGTTGAAGCCCTAATCACAAAGTGATGATATCAAGACCTGGGGGCTTTGGGAGCTAATTAAGTCATGAGAGTGGAGTCCTCAAAAACGGGATTAGCACTCTTAGAAAAAGAGGTCAAGGAGCCAGCTAGCTCCTTCTGCCATGTGACAACACAAGAAGAAAACAGCCCCCGGTAGGCCAGGAAGAGGGCATTCATCAAGCACCCCAAAATCAGGCTTCCAGCCTCCAGAACTGTGAGAAATGAATGTTTGCTGTTTAAGCCATCCCATCTGTTGTAACTGGTTATAACAGCCTGAACCAAAACACCCACATCTTCTGTTTTTAAGGCTCGTAGGTTTAGGTAAGACTGTCCCTCTTTCGGCCTCCAGATCTCCAACTGCAAGACTGAAAAGAGAGTTTGGAGATCTCTGGCTAAGAAAACTCCTTCCCTCATCTCTCGTTCCCTATTGATGGAAGCAAAGAGGAGTCCCCAGAACTTCCAAGTGCTCTTAGCAAAATCCCAACACTTCTCATCCTTAACACGCACGGCCTCACCACCGCTTGAGACCAGTAAGACTGATCTCATTCTGTTCCTTTTCTCTGCTTGCTTTGGTTCTTCACTATAGAGAACTGATGGTTACCAGACGGGAGGTGGGTGGGGGGATGAGTCAAATAGGTGATGGGGATTAAAGAGCACACTTATCAGGATGAAAATAATAAGAACAAAAATGAAAATAATAACAATAATGACAAAATAAAAATGACATGGAAACAAAGCAGCCAGGAGTTCTGGGTTGTCCCACATGCCCTGGATGCCAGCCACCACGCATCGGCTCCCCAGCACTTCCCACCCTCCCGCTTTATGTTTCCCCACCGCACTTCCCACTTATAACTACCTGCTTCTAGTCACTGAAATACCCACTGAAATCTAAGTTTTACGAGGCAGAGGTTTTATCTGTCACTGTATTGCCAAGCACATGGAGCAGTCCCTGACAGAAAGTAGACACTCTTAAAAATTTGCTGAATGCATGTGTTTCTTCCTCTAACACAGGCATGTACACAGGAAAAGTGTAAAGTGCTTTCTAATTCTTACTGTATAGGTCCTGGGGCGCCTGGGTGGCTCAGTCAGGTAAGCATCTGACCTCAGCTCAGGTCATGATCTCGCGGTTCATGGGTTTGAGCCCCATGTCGGGCTCTGTGCTGACAGCTCAAAGCCTGGAGCCTGCTTCAGATTCTGTGTCTCCCTTTCTCTCTTCCCCTCTCCCACTCATGCTCTCTCTCTCTCCCTCTCTCTCTCTCTCCCTCTCTCTCAAAAATAAAATAAAACATTAAAAAAATTAATTATTGTATAGGTCCAGCAAAATGTACCTTCTTAATTATCCTCTTCTATTTCTAAAGATTATTCTACAGCGCAACTGTGCCACAGGAAACTCATTTTGTGAGCCATTGCCAAAGGGCACGACTACTGGTCTCAAGAAGAATGAGGTAAAATTTACCATTACTTCTGGAAAAATACATTCTATATCCTAATATTTATTCGCCCACCAAACAAATATTTTCTGTGTGCCTAATTTATGCCTGACACCATTTTCGGAATAGAATGGACAAAGCAGGGGCGCCTGGGTGGCTCAGTCGGTTGAGCGGCCGACTTTGGCTCAGGTCATGATCTCGCGGTTTGTGGGTTCGAGCCCCGCGTCAGGCTCTGTGCTGAAGGCTCAGGGCCTGGAGCCTGCTTCGGATTCTGTGTCTCCCTCTCTCTCTCTGCCCCTCCCCGACTCATGCTCTGTCTCAAAAATAAATTTAAAAAAACATTTAAAAAAATTTAAAAAAAAATAGTTTTAGAATGGACAAAGCAATGAAAAAACAAAGCAAAAAAAAAAAAATGTATGGAGAAAAAGAAAGCCAGGTATGGTGTTGGCAGGACATTGGAGAGTTCTTTTAAAGTGTTTTTTTTTTTTTTAATTAGAGAGAGAGAGAGAGAGAGAATGAGCCGGGGAGGGGCAGAGAGAAAGGGAGACAGAGGACCCAAAGTGGGCTCTGTGCTGACCAATGCGGGGTTCGAATTCATGAACCAGGAGATCATGACCTGAGCCACAGTCAGACGCTTAAACGACTGAGCCACCGAGGCATCCCAGGATATTGGAGATTTCTATTTATATAGGACAGTTTCTGATTAATTGTCGTTTGAACAAGGATCTGAATAAAGTGAGGGAAAGAGAGAGACCTCCAGACAGAGGGAACAGCATGTGCCAACTCCCTGAACCAGAATGGTATGTACCAGGAACACGAAGAAAGCCATGGGGGTTAAATGAATTGAGGCCAGGGACAGTGGAGAGATAAGGCTGGAAAGATAATTAGGGACTCATTCATTGAGAGCCTATAAGCACAGGAGAAAGTGTGCGGGTGTCACCTAAGTGTGCTATGAGACCATAGGCCAGTTTTGAGCAATGAATGATGTATCTAATATATGTTTTAAAAAGATCACTCAGGCTTTTGTGTATAGAAGCAAATGTGGGAGGCGGCAAGCTTGGAGGCTTGCTCAGATTCAGCACTGATTTTGAAGGAACAGTTGAGAGATTGGATGTGGAACGTGGGACAAAGAAGAGTGTCAGACATACTCCTAGATTTTTGACCATTTTCTGAAATAAGGAGGGGACAAGGGTGGGTATATTATGTTTGGGGGTGGAGGATAGGAATTCTTTTTGGCAGTGGTAAAGTTGAAATATCAGGTAGAGGTGGAAGTCCTCATGGATGCGTTTCAAACTCAGGAGAAAGGTCAAGGCCAGAAATAGAAATGTGGGAGTCATCAGAATTTGAGACGGAATTTGTAAGTCCTGTAACAGGTTGAAGACCAGCCATCTGTCTTGTTGAGATCACCTAAACGCTAAGTGTAGATGATCAGAAGTGGGCCATCTTATCTAAAAAGGACATTATTTTACAGTTAGTGGTGTTTATCATTTAATTCAGGACACATTTGTGGATGGCTTACTGGAGTAATATGTTCATTACATTTTATAAGGAATGTCCCTCTCCTTTTACAAACGAAGATTTTTCTCTTTGCATCTGTTGGCTTCCTGGGGGAGGGGGTACTCTCTCATATCTGTGTTCTCGGTTTAGTGTGGCAGGGTCAAACTTTTGGTTTGGAATGGGGCAAGTTCTCTTTTGGGGTGAGTTCACCTTTCACTGCCTTTAAGCCAGTTTCTCCAACACAGATAGTTTTCCAGTAACAAAGCCAACATTTTTACCTCCATCTATCTGTCAGATGATATAAATTCAGAAACAGAAGGGTATTATTGTTGACCTTTTCAAACCTTAACAGTATTCAGAATAAAGTATACACTCCAAAAAAAAAAATGTCAGCACCTTTTCTATACCCATGCACTTTCTATTGTGGAAACAAAAAATAAATAAGCCCCCCCATATCTCTTATTTATCCCTGATGAAAATTAAAGTTGAAACCAAAGACCTTGAGTTTTAAGTAGAGATTAATGAAAAAACCATGGGGGAAAATTCCAATAAGCTTTTGAGAATAAATAGCACCAGGTCAGTAATTACCTACCATTTGTTCAAACAAGTGTTTCTCAACCTTTTTGGTCTCAAGATCCATTATATTCCTAAAAGTTATTGAAGACTTTATCAAGGTTTTGTTCATGGGTGTTGTACCTCTCGATATTTACCACATTAGAAATTTAAACCAAGAAAAAAAATTAAAAGTCAAGAATACAAGTCCACATTCCATTTAACGGTCATATTGCTTTTCTAGAAAACTCCATTGTACTCCCATGATTAAAAAAGGCAAACAATATCTCATCATCCTCGTGAAAGCTTTGACCTTGTGCGTTCCTGAAAAAGACCTGAATACTCAGGGGTCCCCACATCTCCGTTTAAGAACTAATAGTTCAGATTAAAAAAGAAAAAGCATATATTTACATGCTAATGACCATAACATTTCAATGAAGTCTATGCTCGTTCTGTATCTTGTCATCATAAAGTTGAATTTCTATTTAAGTCTGTTTACTTAAAAGAACAAAGAGCTTTTCTGTAAGATGTAAAAGTTTGTTTTAATGTTCCAGACTTGTTGGCTTATAACTTTGATATCATTAATATTGGTTATAGAAATTATATTTGTTAGACTCTGTTTTGTAGAAAACCATGTGTATTCATGTGAACTGGTAAACTGTGTTTGTTATGGAAGATGGATATTACCCTCCCCTATCAAACTCGTGAGCCTAACCTACTCTCTGTGGTTTAACTCACCTACTACTGAGAAATTCAAGCAGAATAAAAGATTATGCAGAGCCACTTAGAATTGAATTATTTTTTGAGTAAAATAAACACGTGGCTGTTACAGATTAACTTTAAAGCACAGTGGAGAATCTCGTTTTCATTGCCACATTGTATCACCCTCTCTACACCACTTACCAAGAGCGGGGGGGGGGGCAGGTGTAAAGTCACAACCCCCTCATCAAAGAAGTTAAATCTCCAAAATACTGATTTTTCTTGTTTCAGATCTAACTTAGTCATGTGTTGTTTGTATTTAATACACTCTCCTTTTTTTTTTTTTTTCCAAATAATGGAAAACATGCCATCAGTTGCTTGTCTTGACTTGGAAACAAGTATTCACAATCAAAAGTGGTTACCCTTTCTCTTCCTCCTCCTGCAAAATAATACTACCACCACCATAAACCCCTGCACCGACCCCCCTCCACATTGTACTACTGTTACACAGGGCTTTTTGTTCGATATTTGTCATCAAAATCACTTCTATTGTATGTCAATTTTGTATGTGAAATTTTTGCAGAGGCAACACATTGGTAAGATAGGTAGTTTCTGGAGTTTTTGTGGGCTGTTATAATTACCTGTAACAACTTCTCTCACAATATGGTTCTCAGGCCTTCAGTATCAGAATCCCCTTGGCCTGCTGAAAATGCAGATTCTAGGACCAAAAGAGGGCCACGGAATGAGTCAGCCTAGTGGTGGAGCTTGCGATTCTGGAAGCACGAGAAAATGAGGCTCTCTGGTCTACAGCAGATCCTACATCAACTAACCTAGTATGCTGACGCTTTCTATTTCCGACAGACCTCCTTCAAACTATCCCAGAGCAATGCTTATTGAACCCGTCTCAACCCCAGAAATTCTCCCCAAATTTAAATCCCTCCTGTGAGTTGCGGGGGAAATCCCACCTTAACAACTTACTTTTTGCAGGAAAGTGCTTTTTCTCGGTGTGAACAAGGAGACTCAGCTTGACCCAGGAGCTCCTGCCACTGTCGGGAACAGGTTCTTTGATTTGGGTGTGAGTAAAGGACTGGTAGGCACCACTGAAATGCCTCTTCTGAACTCTCAGTAAACTGACTTGATTGCTCCTTTCCACAAAGCAGTTGGATTCACGCATCTCGTTTATCTCCTCCAGGAAACGTTGTCTGCTTGCCTTGAGATTTTTAACGATTTCACTGGTTCTGCTTGTAGAAGTCATTATGCTGACAAACTAATCGTCAAGTGATTCTTAGCCTAAAACAAATGAAAACATACGATCAGTTGCTGCTCGACCTTGTGGCCAGTATTCACCATCAGGTTTTTACCAGTTCTTTCTTCTCCGCCTATAAAATACCACCACCACTGTGCCCCTGACCCCACATCTCACTCTATTTTCATTATTGTTTCCTAAGGTCTCTTTGTTTTTTTGGTGTTTCTTTGGGGAAAAAAATCATGAAGAGGATTTTAGTAAGAAAATATATTTTGTTTTTGAAACTGATACTATGTATTGATTCTTGCTTTTAGGAACTCATAGTTTCTTTTGATTATAAAAATAATACAAAGTCATTGTAGACAATTAAGAAAATACAGAAAAGCATAAGGTAGACAAGGTAAAATCACTCTTGAACTAGAGACAATGAAATTAACATTTTGGATGTTTCTTTCCCAATAAATATCCAAAAGGATTTTATTATTAAAAGTACAAGGGCGGAGTCCTGGGTTGCTCAGTTGGGGTTAAGCATCCAACTTCAGCTCAGGTTATGATCTCATGGTTTGTGAGTTCTAGCCTCACATCACGCTCTGCACTGACAGCTCAGAGCCTTGAGCCTGCTTCTGACCCTGTGTCTCTCTCTTTCTATGCCCCTCCCCCACTCGTGTGTGTGGCGCGCGCTCTCTCTCTCTCTTTCAAAAATAAATAAAAACTTTTTAAAACTTAAAAAAAATATGGCTTTTAAAAAAGCTTTGAGTGACACCTAGTTGGCTCAGTTGGTGAAGCATGTGACTCTTGGTCTCAGGGTTGGAAGTTCGAGCCCCACGTTGGGTGTAGAGATTACTTTTTAAAACTCTAAAAATACCCCACAAAACTCAGATTCAAAGGGACACATGTGCCTCGATAGTTATAGCATTATTACCAACAATAGCCAAACTATGGAAACAACCCAAATGTCCATCAACTGATGAATGGATAAGGATGTGGTATACATATTTATCATGAAATGTTACTCAGCTACCAAAGAGAATGAAATTTTGCCATTTACAATGATGTGGATGGAGCTAGAGTGTACAAAGCTCACCAAACAAGTCAGGCAGAGAAAGAAAATTACCATACGATTTCACTCATATGTGGAATTTAAGAAACAAAATAGATTAACATATGGGAAGGGAAATAAAAAACAGAGAGAGAGAGGGAAACAAACCATAAAAGACTCTTAATAATGGAGAACAAACTGAAGGTTGATGGAGGGAGGTGAGTGGAGGATGGGGTAGATGGGTGATGGGTACTAAGGAGGGCACTTGTCATGGAGTGTTATGGAGTGTTACATATAACTGGGTGTTATATGTAAGTGATGAATCACTAAATTCTACCCCTGAAACCAATATTACACTACATGTTAACTAACTAGAATTTAAACAAAATTTTGAAATAAATAAATTATTTTTGCCTATCTAGGCAAAAAAAAAAACCCAAAAATTGAAAAATAAAATACTTTGAAAATAGTAAGCATGTATTTACAGCACATGCTAGTTCTTCACGAATCCCATCTTTGCACCTTTGCCTACTCGTGAAATTTCATTTGTTATCTCAAAATCAATACTTGTGGCATTTTAATAGTCATTCCCAGAAATGCACAGAGCAGCAAAACTTTGAGTCTCCTTGATGGGCATATTCCCAGCTAAGGTCAAACAAGGATACACTCCACCTTCTTGATTCAGTTCTCATACCATACACAAGTGTCCTTTTCCTGATCCATTTAGTGTAACTTTTTTTTTTTTTAAGAATGCGTCCTGAGTAGAGTGCTAAAGGGCTGACTAGTGCTCTTAAGCAGCAAGAAGGCTATAATGGGCCTTACGTGTGTTAGATAAGCTTTCTTCCGGCATATATAGTGCTGTTGTTGTGAGTTAATGTTAATGAATCAACAGTATGTATTAAATAATGATACATACAGATACATATATAAAATTAGGTTATATATTGATTGGTTGACAAAAATCTTATGACCAGAGACTCATAAGAACCTATCCCTGTATTTTCCCTAAGAGCAATTGGCTGAGTATTTGCTAATTCACTTTATAGAACATAATTCCTGCAATAACAAGAATCAACTGCACATATATAAAATATCCTAGTGTTTCTACAGGTATGTTTTTATAAATTACCTTTAATGTACAGCAACCCAAAGCCTATTTGAAGTCTACCGGTTTGGATCAGCCCACTGAGATATTACCTTGGTGATGGAATATTATGAGCTAAGCCATTCCAACTTTGTTCTATTCACAGAACCCTAATTAAGAGAAGCTTTGGCATTAGAGAGACCATTTACTTATCAGCCGTGTATCCTCTAATAAATTACTCAATCTCTCAATATCAATCTCTTCATCTGGGATAAAGATACCTATTTCATTAAGTTGTAGGTTTGTGTGTATATGATAGGAGGTAGGGAGGATTGGAATTAAATGAGATGTGCACGTAAAGCTCCTTACATTGTGCCTGTCATCAATTTATTGCATGTACTGATATTTGTTGAACACCTACTCTGTGCCTGGTGTTGTTCTGGGTACTGGGGACAAATGGGTACCTACCCCAGTGGAGCTTTTAGTCTAAAGGTTTAAGGTAGGTACTTAGTAAACCACAGCTATTTTTATTGGTTTTGTTAAAACTTCATATTGTACTTGGGGAATTATTTTATTCATATATCTTTTTTCTCAGGAGAGGAAGCCTCCCAGTAAAAAAAAAAAAAAAAGATCTTCGGAAATACATTTCAGAAATACAAAAGTCATAATTTCTTTGTCTTTTTACAGGAATTCATGATAGAAGAAATAAGATTGGTATTGAAGAAAGCAGTTCACAATGCCAGAGAAATGAATTCCCTAAAGAACTATAGGAAGGGTCAGCAAAAGAAGACCACCCAACTCTGATGAGACCAAGTAGGGCAGCTGCTGAAGATAAGAAGATATTTTGCCATTGTTGGTTTTTTGTTTTTTAGCAAAGCTCCCAGATAATCCAGAAGGTTTATCAAGAGACCTAAGGGCCAGGAGCTAAATCCTCCTTTGTTAGAGGGCAACCTGGGGGAAGATTTCTGCATCTGTGAGCTTCAGCATCCTTAGCTGTGAAATGGGCTGATATCAGTACCAGTACTGAGGTATTGTGAGGATTAAATGAGATAACAGATGAAGGGATTTGTAAACTATGACATAGATAAAGCAAGTGTTGGGGAGAGAACATTTTCCTCTAAACTCAAGATTCTTCTGGCTGGTTTTTAAAGAATTAAATTGACATAAGACAGACAACAGGAAAGAATCAAAGGTACGTATGAGGTCCCACAGATACGACCAAGGCTGGCAGCTTGTTTTGTATAAAGAAATAATAAATAGGTGAGGAGTTGACAGGATAAAGAAAACTTATGTTTGGGAACTTCAGTTAGTAAGGAATTCTAAACAGAATTTGGACTGGGGTAGTAAGTTAGTAAAAGTAACAAGATTTGTTTATATAGGCTTCTTCACCCTAATGATAAGGATGTCTCTCTACCTCCTGGTACAGGGAGGGTACCTTTCACATGGGAGATTAATTTCTTGCTTTGTAGAGACAAAGCAGTGTCAGTGTGTCCTTTTTGCACTGGCTGTTTCTTAAGTAACTTTAATTCAAAATAATCAAGAGGCCAAAGTGGCATACTTTGGGGTAGCCTGCCCTGCGCCCCAACACAAGTATTATAAGTTTTTTCTAAAATGTACATTGGTTAGATTAGTTTATTAATTCGGAAAGTTGTGTGTGTTGTATCTAAGAGTAATTCTCTATCATTATTTTACGAGGCAATTATTTGTCACATAGGAGAGTCGATTTGAATAATTCTTAAGCCAACATTTTTTCCTTGCTCAAAGGCCACTCTCCCAGTGAAGATTTCAGGCTACATTCTAAGGTCTCCTGTCCCCATTTTACTGGATTTCCTCTGATTGGCTGTGATGGGTAGGCTGCCACAGGATGTGAGGCTTAAGTATGAGCATTATTTTGAGCCAAAAGCAAACAAGGCCCAAATGGTTCAGGAAGAAACTTTGACTTTTTCCCTGGCTGCCTAAAAGAATTCCAATAGAACACCTGGTCCAGGAAGGAAGCAATCACCACAGATAACTACAGTATTATATGAACTACGTGTGGTGGACAGGGAGGAACCTAGCCAAGTTGTTTAAAATTCCTCTGTATCCCATTGCTTCTATGTGGTCCAGCAAACATTTATTTACTGAAAATTTACCTTTTTCATCTTCCTGTGAATCGCTTTCCTTCCCTTTGAAGTCTCAGACTCCAAACCCCATCTCCTTTGCTCAGGATGACATATATACCCCACTTTGCCTGATTGTCTTTGGAATCTCTCATGTTTATATGGATTTCCTGTACATTCATAAATAAATTGGATTCTGTCCTGTTAATCTATCTCATGTCAACTTAATTCTTAGTCCAAGTTCACATCATTTTGACCATTAGGGTGGGAACCCTTTACTTTGTTGCCACATAAAATAAAAAGACCAATGTGGTTTACAGACAAGGTTAGAGTTGAACCTGTAATTCCCAGAGTCTGGAGTATTCCATGACCTTTGCCATTGGCAAAGTGAGCTTTCATACCCTTCCATGTTCCATGAGCTCCTGTCAGTCTGTAAGATTGCAGAATACTATAGTTGTTATCGGAAGCCTATAGTCTGGTTTTGGCAGTTGTAAAACTTGGTTCTGTCAGTCAGGAATAAAGGCGGGTTTTAAAATTGGGTGCAGAAAGGATAAAAGGGTCTGTTTTTGGGCTGCATATGTAGTAGCTCTGTCAGCCCTATCATTTCCAAAAGATGTAGCATCAGTTTTCTTAGTACGGGCTCAACAGTGGACAATGACAGCTTGCGGTTGGCAGCAATTACATGCCCATTAGCAATGGGAGTACCTGCAGAACTGAAGAATCCATAGGATTTCCAAATGGTGCCAACAGCATATTTGGACTCTGTAAACAGTAGCAGTTTTCTGTGCCATCAAAGTGTGAGCTCTATTAAAAGCTGTGAGTTCAGCTGCTTGAGTTGATTTTACAGTGGGCAAAGAATATGCCTCCATTGTTTCCTATGGGAACTATGGCATAACTAGTCACGTTTCCCCATAAATGTCATTAACAGGAGCCATCAAAAAATAGAAGTTAAGTCTGGGTTGTCTAAAGGGATGTCTGAGAGATCCTCATGAAATGGCTTTGAGGCCATTTCAATAGTTGTAAGGCAATCACAGGACATAGTGTGGGCTCTCCATCGTCAGGGAGGGGTAGCAAGGTAGCTGGATTTAAAGTGTTACAATGACGTGATGTGATGGAAGGATTAGTCAACAGAGCTTGTTTGTAAGTGGTCTCTCACTGTGTAGAGAGGTCCTGTGTCTTATGAACTCGTAAGTGAGCAGATACAGCCTGGGGAACACACAGGTGAATGGGGGAGCCTAATGTAAGAGTACCGGCTTTGTCAATCAAGGTGGCAGCTGTGGCCACCGCAAAGAAACATGAAGGCATAGCCAATGCCACAGGGTCTAACTGGCATGAGAAATATGCTATTGGTCACATCTGTGAGGCAAAAGACTGTCCTAGAATGCTTGCAGCAATGCCATTATTTTCACGGCAGTATAGATGAAAAAGGTTTGTTAAAATTAGGTAAGCCAAGAGCTGGGGGTGTTGACAATGTCAATTTCCCAGGCTTGAAAGGAGGTTAATGTCTCTGAAAGCCAGGAAATGGGCTCTGGGGTGTGTCTGGGAGAAGAACATACAGAAGTTTAACAAGGTCTACTAAATTAAGAATCCATTGGCTGCAATAGTCAGCTCCCCCCCCCAAATTTACATAACCATTGATTTGTTTTAGGGAGACAGATGGACAAAACTGATGGATGGTGTTCTGGAGAAAGCTGCTGATGCCCCTAGATATCTCATGTCCTAAGTAGTTACCGGTAGTTTGCACCCATTGAAGTTTCCATCTGGAGGCTTTATGGTCTCGCTCAGCCAGTGCCTTTAGGGGACAAGGGAGTCTATAAGAGCTTCCTACTTATCTGATTACCCCCTGATTAAAATCAGAGGTGACAGGTAGAAATAAATCCTCTGAGCAGATGGTAGAGAAAGTCACATGAGTGTCAATTAAGAAATCCAATTCCTGATTCTCATTTTAAGGTTAATGGTGGGCTCTGGGGTGTGACTGAGGGCCGGCTGACACTGTCATTCAAGGGGGAATTGCCCCTCAGGAGAAAAACACAGTCTCTGAGGATGATAGGGTTGAGGGAAATTGCCTCTTAAATTTTCCTTTTTCTTAAGTACAGGACAATTTTTCTTCCAGTAACCTGGATTCTTGTAATATCTGTGCTTGTCTGGAGGTGAATAGGGGAAGATCTGAATGGGCCTTGAATTACTCTCAGAGTTCTGCTTTTCTTTTCCAAAGATTCAGGTTGCAAAGCAGGAATTGTTGCTATTCTTTTTCTCCTGCTTTCCTGCAAGCTATTTTCAAAGAATTAAGTAGCTGCCTCCAGGGGTGCCTGGGTGGCTCAGTCGGTTAAGTGTCCGACTTCATCTCAGGTCATGATCTTATGGCTCGTGAGTTCGAGCCCACGTCAGGCTCTGTGCTGACAGCTCAGAGCCTGGAGCCTGCTTCGAATTCTGTGTCTCCCTCTCTCTGCCTCTCCCCTGCTCATGTGCGTGCTCTCTCTCAAAAAATAAATAAACATTAAAAAAAAAAAAAAAACGGAAAAGTAGCTGCCTCAATTATTATGCTTAGTGGTTATCCTCACCAACAGACCAGGTAGATTTGTTATTTAATATCAGGGAGAAAATTTCCCACTAAAGCAGAAATTAAAAGATTCCTGTGTCCTAGGGCTTCTGGATTTAATGCAGTTTGTCTTTGAAAAGTATGTATAGAACATTCAATAAAGGCTTTTATGTGCTCTTCTTCTTTCTAAGTACATAGTTCAACCTCAGACCAATTTACTTTGAGGGGGAAACACCTTGAACATTGCTCCTATTAAGCCTTAGATATGAGCCTCCAACTGAGCTGTTTCCTGGTCACGTGCAGGAGGGCCTGGGAGAGGCGAGGGCCATCTGTTTCCTTGGGGAAGGTTTTCTCCAGGGGACCATCTAGCTGGTCTCATAATCATCACATTGATGTGGAAATGTTGGGGATTGTAGTCAATGACCAAGACAGAGTTCTTGAGACATCTTCGATGTGAAAGGTGGTTTTCTTAAAGCACGGGTACAGGACTGGTGGGCAGGAAGAGCTGCACTGGGGTTGTGACCAGTGACTGGTTCTATCGGGGGTTAGGGACAGTGCAAGTCTCTAAGGAATTTTGGAAGCAAGGTTTCCAGGACCTCGAGGGGGCTAGTTATGGTTAGGAAAAGGTCATTTATTACTGTCTAATAAAACCTTAGTCATGAGACCCTTTAGATATCTTCCAGGGGGCCATAAGCTTAGAGTATAATAGCCAACATATATCTTGGGGGGTAGAGATAAAGGAATTTCAAAAGGAATTTCAAAAGGAAATTTTACCTGTTAAAGCAGACTTACAGGATCCTGGGGGGTTGGCTAAGAGTGCCTTCTGCCCTCAGCAAAGTGTCATCATTCAGGCAGCTGAGCTCCTAGAGGAAGGTCACTGGCCTGTCTCAAGGACTTGTCAATGGACTATAAACTGTAAGGATATTTAATTGTTTCCTTTTGCCTTTCTTTCCCACATCAGTATAATCATGGGTGGGAAGAACAGTCCTTAACAGCCAGGCTAGGCCCCTGTGAGTGGGGCTGTAAATAGTCACTAATCTTTCTTTTTTTTTTTAATGTTTATGTTTGAGAGAAACAGATCGTGAGCAGGGGAGGGGCAGAGAGAGGGAGACACCGAATTTGAAGCAGGCTCCAGGCTCCGAGCTGTCAGCACAGAGCCTGACTTGGGGCTCTAACCCATGGACCTCGAGATCACGCCCTGAGCTGAGGTCGGCTGCCCAAGCGACTAAGCCACCCAGGTGCCCCTATAGTCACTAATCTTTCTAATTCTTCTCTAAATTTGGTAGGATCCTCCCAGAGCATTTGTAAAGGGGTTTTGTTTTTTTAATGTTTTTTTTTATTTATTTATTTTGAGAGAGAGAGAGGGAGAGAGAGGAGGGGCAGAGAGAGAGGGAGAGAGAGGGAGAAAACCCTAAGCAGGCTCTTCATTGTCAGCACAGAACCTGACGTGGGACTCGATCTCAGGAACTGTGAGACCATAGCCTGAGCCGAAATCAAGAGTTGGAAGCTTAACTGCCTGAGACACCCAGGTGCCCCTAGGGGTTTTATAATTTAAAAGATTGGCTGCTGTCCTGGGGATGTGAATTCTTTGCCAGGATACATCCACAAGGGACATGGCACAGGAAAGCCTGGAACTGGCAGAGCTTGATTTCAGAGCCCTGGAAAGTAGGAGGAGTTGAATTCTAAGAGCGAAGCCCTGTTGCTCTTCCTGGGCGTTTTTGCTCAATTCCCTTGCCGACATTCAGTATTTACCTTAAGTAAGTTGTATTCCCTGGGCTTGGAGATCAGGCAGAAGTGCTCTGCAAATACTGTCAAGAAAGGGAAGTTATAACAGGCAGCTGGTTGTTAAAGTGTTTTTTCCTGGGGAAGCTGGAGTTTTAGGATTCAAGGAAATTGGCTGAGGAGACGGGGCTGGGCTTTGAGAAGGGGAGTTTAGACCAAGGGTCCAGATCCAAAATGGCCACAGGATCAGGGACAGGAAGTAGGGGATCAAGGGGAGGAGAGGGGGATTTACGTCAGATTTGGTTTTTAATTTCTGTTTGTATTATGACTTTTGTTCTTTCGTTTTATTAAAGGATTCCTTGCGGCTAGCTGTTAAACTTTGTGTTTTTCTTTCGGTGTGATCCTCCCATAAATATCAGAAGGGCGGCTTTTCTTGTCCACTAGCGTCTTAATGTCTTAATGGCTGTGGTCCGCAGCCTGCCGGGCTGGGGGATTGTGCACTCAATTTAGAGGTTTACTAGCAGCTTTTTTTAAAAAAAAAAAACAGAATAGGGTAGAAAATAACATTCTTTGCGGGCGGAGGGTCAAATTTGGCGGAGGGTCAAATTTGTTTCAGTTGTATATATTTGCACATAACAAAGTTGTGATATAAAATGTATTTTTCTCATTGGTCCTGGCACGGGTTCTCGAATATGTAGAGAGCATTTGAGCCACCAGTGGGTACTCTCCTGGCTAAGCCTGAGTTGCAAAAGAAAAAGCATGAACGTTGAAGGGGGAGTTGGTGCCCTGTAGCAATCAAGAAAGAGGCAGGAGACCCTGAAGTCAGAGCGAGGCAGGTCCAGCCCAGAACAGCTGAGGCCCAGGGCATCCAAAAGCCATCCAAAGGGCTCCGGAAAGCCATGTTCGGCCTGCTAAGAAGCAGCACAAAGCTCCAATGGGAACCCCCAGGTAGTAGAGAAGATAAACCTGTTTTTGTAATATTTAGCGTTGCCCCAATCATGTCTTTGCTCTGCGGCACACTGCGATACACGGATGTGTGTAGTAGCACGTCATTGTATAGTAGTCCTACTGCATAAAAAGCACAGGTATTAGTGAAACTTACTAATAAATTAATAATAACAATGCTGTTGCTAAGGGACATCTTGGAAGCCAAAGCAGCAAAGTTGGGGGGCACAAGTCAAGTGCTTAAAAGCTGTTAGGGTGCTTGCCACCTAATTCAAAGATACCATCTTAGAATAAATTGGTCATAGAACTGATTGAATTGACACAGGTCACCCACCAACCTTCAAAAAACTTCCATGCAACGAGGTATACCATAAAACTATGAGGAACCCCCCCACTAAGTATTAGTTTGGCTTCAAGAGACCCAAAGCTTAGCTAAAAATGTTAGTATTCTTATAAGGAAAACTAGATGAGATTTTTCCTTTTGTTCTATGTCCCGAAAGCTTGGCTCTGTGACTAGTAAGAATATTCTTTCTGGTCTTCCCATCCAGAAGGTGTGCTTACTGAGGTACACCCTGGTGGCCCATTGAATAGACTGGGGTTCCGACACTGGAAGTCACCAGCCGCATTCTGTTTGGCAGCCCCAGCTCTCAGGGAAATTTGTTGTAAAAGGTCCCAGGCCCTAAGAGGTCTTTGTTGTCTCAACTCTCGTTGATTTATTAATGCTAGAAAATTCCTATTCCAGCAGGGCCTGCCCAGTGTCACAGATTAGCAGACTGGTGACTAGAGGCATCTCAAGTTCACTTGGGAAACTGGAGATACTGTTTTCACTAAACAGTCCTTACTGCCTGTGCAACGAAGGCCTTTGCTTTCATAGTCTATCTTTGGAAATGAACTCTCCGGATCTTTGTGAGGGCTGCATATTTTATACTCTCTTGTGGGACGCCTCTCGTGTCCTTGGTTAAGCCCTACGAAGGCTTAGGCTTGACTCACTACTGAGATGGACAGATCCTACTCATCAATGGCCAGACAATGGATCTTCTAAATTAGAAAAACTACTATATTTGAAAATTTTTAGAGAGGTCTCATCCTAAAGAATTGTCTTATTGGCACTTATGGAAACACCAAACTAAAAAGTGGGTACAAAAGAATGTAACAGCAAACCTCAGGGAACCCTTTTCCCAGGATGAAAAAACAGAAATTGATCTTAGACCAAAAATTAAAACTCCACATAAGTTCTTCCTTCTTAAGAGTCAAATAATTAAGTAGACCATCTTCTGGCACAACTGCTTATTTCATGTCTAAGAGCTGGGGTCCTGGAAACTGTAGGTATCTAAAAAGAAGGGAAAACATAGCAAAATCTTACTAAGCTTGTTTTGTGTCCTGGGAGCTTGGCTTGGCTTTCTGCCTGCCTGGGACATGCCCGCTGTCAGTTCTTTCTTTTGGCTATCTTTGGGAATGATTCTAGATCTTGAGAAGGTAATAACCTTTGCACCCTCTTTGAAGACCCTTTGAAGGGTCTATAAAGTTGTTTAATACTGCCAGAAAAATTTATTTATCCACCCCAACTAAAAATGGACAAGATATTAAAAAAAAATTTTAAGTAGCTATATGGTTAAAAATTGATCAGAAAATGGAAGCTGATATCCAAAACCTAACAGGAATTTTTTTAGTAAAAAATACAACTATATGCCCTGTTAAATAACAAAAATTCAACTGAGGACATTTTAATATTAGGTCTAATTGGCTTTATTAGTCGATTCCTGAATGGGGTAGCATCCTACGTAGGAAGTAGAGGGGAGCTCCAAAGGGCTACAAAAAAGGAAAGGTTTCCAAAGGTAGACAGGAAATGGAAAAAAAGAAAATTATTTGCAAAGAACCCATTGTTTTAGGCAAGGTTGCCCTCTTAAACGGAATGGGAAGGGCCTAGGAGACAACTTCTAGTGCTGACCAGGAACTTCTCATGTTGACTATGTAAAGCTTACATTCCTGGGGGGGTTGAGACTGCAGTCAGGTTAGGTACTCAGCCTTGGTCTACTGACTTGTAGCTTTAACCTAATAGATGCCATTTTAGGCCTCTGGTTTTCTTTTTAACGGCTCCCCCCTTTTGATCAGGCTCTCTGCTGTCGGCACAGAGCCCACTGGGGATCCTCTGTCCCACTCTCTCTTTCTCAAAAACACATAAACAATTTTTAAAAATGCAACTCTAGAGGCAATGCAAACTCTATTGCTTTTTACCAATCCTAAAACTGTCCCCATTCTTCTCACAAGGCTTGTAAATTATTGGCCTTAAAAAAACAAAGTTCTTCTTGGAGGAACTTAACATTCTTTCTCTGCCCTTTCAAGATATAAATCTTACCTTTGAAATACAAACACCCCAGGGGGTATCTAAAACAATGCCCACACTTGCCTAAGACTAAACGAGGTAGGAGGAGAAAAAAATGACCTCTTAAAAATACAAAGTGGTCCACAGTTCTATAAGATCACTTGTCAAGGGCAAACACAAATCATGTGCCTTCTCCACAAATACTAATGGTAAAAAGCATTGGCCGCCCAAATAGATAAACTTAACTTTTATTCTAGTGAGTTTTATATTGCTATACATGATTCATAGCTAAAATTTTTTAATGGAAAGCTATAAAAACTCTGTATTCTACATTACAAATATGGTATTTTTCTACTTCCAGATGGTATTACCAGAATTAATTTGCAAAAGAGCTCTATATAACTGGCTTAAAATTAAGCACTTATAAATCAAGCATTTCTAAATCTCGAAAATATATTAGTTGGTTCTTTAATCTTCTGTTTTATATATAGGTGGAAGTCTTTCCTCTTAAGCTAACTATGGCTTGTTGCAATTTGTTAACTTATACCTTTGTAACCAGAATCGCAATATCGTTTTCTCCTTATCAGATCTCTCCAGAATTCAGAAACTCTCAGTGATATTCTTATATTTTCATGGCAATACAGTTATTTACCCAAGTTCGGTAAGAACCCGTTCTGCTTTAACATAACACAGTTGGAAGCTGGTTATATTACGAAAGCTCTGACTGGAATGTCATTTTGAAAGAGAGATTCATAGACTCAAGTGCGACCAGACTGCTTTAAGGAACTAAAATTGACTTTATGGAGTCAATAAAACCCCTTGGAAGTATCAGCCTGGTACTTTCTTTACAGAGTTCCTAACAGCCTTACCAGATGAGTAAGGAAGGTCACTTCCTGGCAGGTGCAAGCAGCTCAGGATATTCGGGGGGGGGGGGGGGGGGGGGGGGGGTGTGGCGGGGCGGCAAAAGAGAGGAATTAACCCAGATCTATAGGATTACAAAGTCTAATTGCAAGTATTTGGTTTGACTTCTTCACCTTGAGAAGCTGTTAAGAGGAGATTCCTGATGAAAAGCTCCAGCAAGCAAACCTAAAGGAGCCTATATGATCATCATTGCTCCTGCTGCATTTATATAAATAATCAGCCTAAGTTTATTGAAAGTAAATTTATTTTGCAAACAAATTAGTCTTAGCTTTGCCATCTTTGGTAGAAATGATAGTATTTATAAAGAAAAATTATGTTTCAATAACCCCCTTTGTGGATATCATTGTAAACTGGACCGGATCCTAAACTCTTCAAGCTACAAATCTCCAAACTATCAATTCCAATTTTCCCCTACCATTCTGTCTTGGAATCATTAAGAACTAAAACTGCCCTTTTTGCAAAGCCATGAAAACTAAAGTTGGACAACTTGGTATATAAACTTCAGAGAAATCCCCACAGCAGTTCATGTATAGACAATGCTTGTTGAGTATTACTATGGGGGCCACTCAGAAAAATCACTAGAGACGTTCAAACTGCAAACTAGGAAAGTCTATCAGATTGCTACTATCTGCCCTCAGTCCATCTAGAAATGCTTCAAGTCTAATATCTAGAAATCTCAACCGGCTACCCTCAGAACTCAGAAACTGGTTTACGACTTGTTCCAATCATTAACAATTGTTTTTCTTTTCTTTCCACAGAAATGCCTCTAATTAAGTACCTGATTGTTAAATATCTATATAATATAGGCCTAACTTTGGTAGCCTACCTGCAACATGGCCTTCTGAAATGAATTTAACTGAACTGACCTACCATCAAGACTAAGAGTCTAATTCGAGGAGGTAGAACAATCTATCAGCTCAACTTCTGGACTATGAAATTTCTTGGGGAAATTTCAAAGACAGGACTGTGAGGGAGCAAAATGTGCCACCCCAAAATGTGTTTCTCTGACTCAACAAGGAGGAATTTGTGTAATCATGGGGAAAAATGTTGCTTCTATGAATAAAATCTGGTAAAAGAAAGGATTAGTATTTGTAAACAAATAAATTAATTTACTCATTATATGAGACTGACCTATTCCCAGGAGTAGACTTGTCAACGGGGTGTGGGATGTCAATATGCTTCGATTTGTTCTTTTCTGTTCGTTCATCTTCATTTTCATCTGCATTGTTGTCTCCCTTTATGGATCTTTTGCCACTCAGCTACTAACTCTCCACAGCCACCAGTTCAACTTAAAAAAAAAAAAAGGTTTATTTATTTATTTATCGAGAGGGAGAGAGACAGAGAGAGAGGAAGGGGCAGAGGCAGAGAAAGGAGAGAGACCTAGAAGGCACCAAGTTCAGTGCAGAGCCTGACATGGGGCTCGATCCCAGGACTGTGAGATCATGACCTGGGCCCAAACCAAGAGTCGGATGCTTGAGCCACCCAGGTGCCCCATCAACTTTTAATACGTGAAACATCTAAGAAAGTGTCAGAGGAAGAAACTGCTGAGGTTCAGGGCAGGCCACCCCAGGATGTGCTGCTTTGTCACGAGGATCCTTTTGAGTTAAACACAATGAAGGCCCAAAAGGCTCAGGAAGAACCTTTGACCCTCCCTCGTCAATCTTACAAATGAAACTGCCAGTTACTTTATTTGGGAACAGCAGAGGAATTGCAATTCAGGACAAGCAAACTATGGTGAACACCAGAAAGCCCAAAGAGTCAAAGGGAAGGTCAGCTTTTATTAGGTTCTAGAAGAAAATTGCGGAGGGTTGTTTTGAACAAAAGTTTGTTGGAGGGGCACCTGGGTGGCTCAGTCAGTTAAGCACCTGACTTTGGCTTAGGCCATGATCTCTTGGTTTGTGGGTTTGAGCCCTGTGTCCAGCTGGGCGCTGACAGCATGGAGCCTGCTTGGGATTCTCTCTCTCTCTCCTTTCTCTCTCTGCCCCTCCCCCACTTGCATTTTTTCCCTCTCTCTCTCTCAAAATAAATAAACGAAAAATAAGTTCATTGGAGAAGAACAAGAGTTTGAGGTTGTGGAAATTTCTTACCAGCTGTAAGCAGTGATTACTGCGTTGTTGCTGGGGTTGGGAGGGAAATTCCTTCTTTTTCTTAAAAGCAAGAGATAAATACCTATGTGAAAAATGTCCTCCCTTGTCAAGATAATTCTTACCTTCCTTCTCCCACACGCATCATGCAGGCTGCAAGGAGGGGTACGGGTGTGAGAGCTCCCCTGTCAGGGCTTTGAGACTCCATTTGAAATGAGGTTTCCTTTACTCATTCTTACACCTCAAACTTCCTAAAAGAATTTAGATAGAGGACCCGCTCCAGGAAGGGAGCTATCACCACAGATAACTACATTATAATATGAACTCGGTGTGGTAGACAGCGAGGAAGATAGCCAAGTCTGTTTGCTAAAATTCCTCTTTGTGTCTCATTGTTTCTGTAAGAACCAGAAAACATCTGTTCACCAGACTTTCACCCTGTTTCACCTCCCTGTGAATTGCTTCCTTTCTTCTGAAGTACCAGATCCTATTCCCTTTTCCTAAGTTCAGGATGACTTCAATTTGCCTGACTGTCTTTGGAATCTCGTACATTTATGTGGATTCCCTGCGTGTATGTAATTGAATTTTTTTCTCCTATTAATCTGTCTTACGTTGTTTTAATTATTTGACCAGCCAAAACAGCTAAGAGGGTGAGTAGGAAATTTTCCTCTCCCTGACAGCGACCCACCTCAAACATTACCAAGGTCTCATTTTGTTCCTACTCTAGGGTTATAGGATACGACACCAGGCATGCACAATCATGGCCAAATAGTAAAATTGAATTTAAAGTGTGTTTAGTTATATTTCAGAGGGAGATAGGCCCTGGTTTCACCTCTGATATAATTTCATTTTTAAAATTTTGCAATAATGGAGCTGGCCATTTTCCTAATACTTGTCACTGCCACCTACAAACATTCGTTGAGTTAGATGCCAGTGACTCTGTATGAAATTAATTGCTTTCTGGGAGCAAAAATTTCCTGTACCCTTCAAGCTTTTCTTTATCTGGTCTAAGAATTAAGCTAACACAAGGCAGATTAACAGGAGAGGGAAAAAATAATGGAAAAACCAAAATTTAATTATATGCACACAGAGGCCCAATAATGAAATTGAGACCTAAGGCAAGGACCAAGGCAGGCACGTTTTAGACTTTTTCGTCAAAGAGACAATAAATTTGTGAGGAGTAGACAAGAAAAAGAAAATTTCCATTCAGGAGCTTCAATTAGTAAGAAATTCCAAACAGCATGTGGGCTGAGGTAGTAAATTAGCAAAAAGTAACAGGGTTTGTTTCTATGGCCTTCTTGGCTTTAAATTCCCTGTTTCTGCTGATAAAGATCCCCTATCTCTCTACCTCCTGGTGCAGGGAGGTGCCTTCCACACGGGAGATTTATTTCCCCTTTTCTGCAGGACAGAGTTAGGTCAGAGTGTCCTTGCACTGGCTGTGTTTCTTCAGCAGCTTTAGTTCAAAGTAATCAGTATGCCATGTGGCACATTTTGGGGTGGCCTGCCCTGGGCCCCTACACTGCCAACTAAAGAACTTTATTAGGTACTGAGGGTGTTATAAAATAAGATATAGGGGCGCCTGTGTGGCTCAGTTGGTTAAGCGGCCGACTTCAGCTCAGGTCATGATCTCATGGTCTGTGAGTTCAAGCCCCGCATTGGGCTCTGTGCTGATGGCTTGGAGCCTAGAGCCTGCTTCGGATTCTGTGTCTCCCTCTCTCTCTGCCCTTCCCCTGCTCACACTCTGTCTCTATGTCTCTCAAAAATAAATAAAAACGTTAAAAAAAATAAAAAAAAAAAAGATACAAAATCCAGGACCCAGCTTCAAGAGGCTCAAATCTAGATAAGGGATAAAATATGCAAAGGAAAAGCTGAGGAATCACGAGGCAATATTCAGTGAGTAGCTCCAAAGGTATTACTGGTCAGAAGAGGATGACATCTCTGGGGGCTCCGATCGTGGAGACAGACTGAGGAAGGAGGAAGGAACGGAACCACCCTGGACCACAAAGGGTGCGTAGGATTTGGCTCAGTTAAGGAAAAATGGAGATTTTTCTCAGCAGATCGTGAGGCAGATTGCAGGATGAACAGGAACATGACATACTAGAGGCACCGAGGGGACTGATGCCGTGTGGTTCTTCTCTGCTGTGCCAGGCCTTCTCTGCCATTGGTTTTGTCTCCTATCTGCACACTCAGCCACATCCAGTTCCTTCCGAGATCCAGTCCTAAGGAGGAGAAGGGGGTGCGGGGGGCACGGATACTAGCAACCTCACACTTCCGAGCCTGGAGATCAGGAATTAGTCTTGCTACTACATACCTACTACCATGCTAATGTGTTTTTGTGATTTATAATAAGAACAATGTATTTGGTCTTCACCCCAAAGTTCCCGGCACAGAACTTCTCAAACCTTGGGACTTTCCTGTGATGGTTTCTTTGTCATGTAAATGAAGTGACTTTTGGAAAGAACCTAGCGATGGGGGCTGGTTGCGAGGGAAACCAACCTAGTGACTGAAGGGTTGGAACTTTCAGTCCCCTCCCACTTCCATTTGGTTTCTTTGTAAGAACTCAGCTGGCATCATGGACTAAAAGGAGGCAAGACAAAAATACACAGAAGGGAAAATCCTGGGATTCTTTTCTATGGATGTTTTACACACACACACACACAAAATGCCTCAAGGGGGAAAAGAAAGGTACATAATAGGAGAATTCAGGTTTCCAACCTCTTCCACCCCTCCTTTCCCAATTTTTTTTTTAATTTTAACGTTTATTTATTTTTGAGACATAGAGACAGAGCGTGAGTGGGGGAGGGGCAGAGAGCGAGAGGGAGACACAGAATCTGAAGCAGGCTCCAGGCTCTGAGCTTTCAGCACAGAGCCCGACGCGGGGCTCGAACTCACAGACCGCGAGATTATGACCTGAGCCAAAGTCGGCCGCTTAACCGACTGAGCCACCCAGGCGCCCCCCTCCTTTCCCAATTTTATCTTTCCAGAGTCCAACAACATAGACTCAAAGTAACGGTGGTGTAAACTGAAGGTAAGGCTGCTGAAATCTACCCCCTTCCCCAAGAAAGATAGTGGTTCTTACATCCAGGAACATTGTTCTGGTTTGCATCTTGGACTGCAGGAGACCTTTGCTCAGGAACAGCCACATCACTCTCGATAGCATATTGGACCTTGGTTCCTGGATGCCATTCAGATCTCATATTGCTGAACTGTTACTTATTCAAATCTCTCTCAGATTTGGCATTCCACGCCCATAATGTAGCTCAATCTCCTCTTGACTCCCAGCCAAGTGATGCTCCCAGTACTGTCCTCTCTGGCAGAGAGTAAGGTTTATGCTGCTATTCATCCAAATATATGATATAAAGTATGATTCATGCCTAACTGGTTAATAAGTATCCAGAGAGAGGAGGCAAGGTTAAGAACTGGGATGATACTACGAAGAGATACTGCTGAGTTTTCCCTTTCTGTACTCCATTCTTTACTTACAGAACTGTGTTGAACCCAGCATATGAATTTGTCTAATCCTTTCATGGGAAATATCTTATTTTACTTTTCGTAAATCATAGAAACTTAGAGTCAGAAGAAATCTTAGATCTCATGTAGTTCAGTTTTCTATGGAATTCAGGAATCCTATCCACTACATACCTCATCCACTATAGATACCATCTGTTGCCTAGATATGGCGCATGGTGGTCCATTCAACTGTTGACCGCCTCCAATAAGAAATCTACCTCTTGTTAGGCCAAGAGTAGTTAGTATACTTCACTCTGTGCTGCCTTTCAGGGCATTCTCAGAGCCCCCTCCGGGGAGGAGCTCTACAATCATAAATTCATCAATTCTGAGAGAGCTTGGAGTAACTCCAGGACAATCCAAGCCGCCTTCAATATGCAAGATGGGGTCAAATCTAAGATAACATGAGAACAAGATACAGACGAGTTGATAATAATGGCTTTGGGTAACATTTACTGGGTATAGTACCGATTACTATAGCTCAGAGGTCAGGCACTATTTAAGTACTTTATTAGCCATTTATTTCTCACAAGAATTTTATGAATATTGTCTTCATCTTCCAGTTGCAGAAACTGAGGCACACAGTAACTAGTCCAAAGTCATGCAGCTGAAAGAGCTAAAATTGAATCCGGGCCAATTGGATCTGGAGTCTGGACCCTAGCCACTGTATAAACTACCTTAATAACTGTAACTAAGAATGCTGAAACCATATACCAGGCACTTATTCCTCATAATAACAATCCTATGAAGTATGTACAGCTAAGTAACTTGCCCAAGGGCGTGTAGCTAGTGAGGACTGATGTTGGGATTCAAATCCAGGTAGCCTGGCTCTAGATCTGCTTTTCTCCACTACTCTAACCCTTCTTGATGCTGTGCTCCATGTAGATGGTGACAGGGTCAGATACAGAGCTTTGCGATGGGCAGGGAAGGCAAATGACAAAGTGGGCAAGAGTAGAAGAGGTGCCAGATGGTAACAATGTGGAGGGAAATTAGATACTGACTGTGATCCAGAATACCTAGAGGACTCTCGACACAATCCTTCTTGCTAAGGACACAGAGGAGGCAAATCATCTCTAAACAGAAGAAACGTGTATGCAATCAGAAAGAATGCCCCCCTTGCACAAGTACATTCAGGAAGCTGCCTCTGTGCAGAGAAGGAAGTTACTTCAGATCTCGCAGAAGACAAGCTCCCCCACACACTGGATCATGGGGAAATGAGGCCTAATATAACCCACCATTTTCTGGTTTCAGGAAGGGGGTGGGACGCTTACAGATATCTGAATGTTTACTGTGAACATCAGGAATGGAGGTATGACTGGGACAGGTAAAGAAATGTCCATTTAAAATGCTACCCATTGGATTCCCTTTCTAAACAGCTTGTCATGAGCTATTTAGAAAGTTTTATGGTACATGAAGGTATTTAAAAAATGCCTCTGAATATTGAATAATAAGTTGTGCTGAACATTAAGCAGTGCAATTTGATTTTTTGTTTTTTTTTTTCAGAAATCCATAAAATAAACTGCTTAATTAAGACTGAAGTCCTGGGGCACCTGCGTGGCTCAGTCGGTTGAGCGTCCGACTTTGGATCAGGTCATGGTCTCACAGTTCGAGTCTCGTGTCAGGCTCTGTGCTGACAGCTCAAAGCCTGGAGCCTGCTTCAGATTCTGTGTGTCCATTTCTCTCTGCCCCTTCCCTGCTCGTGCTCTGTCTCTCTCTCTCTCTAAAGTAAATAAACATTAAAAAAAAAAGACTGAAGTCTTTTGGATTCCACATTTGGTTATTTGTTTGTTCGTTCAGAGAACACAGCTCAATAATTTGAAATATTATCTTAATGTTTAGAAAGTCATATTTGCAGGGAAATTTGCAGTTTAAAAAACGGATTCATTTACAAAGCAAGTAATTATTTAAAATATTCAATAGTAATTCAAGGCTTGTTAGCTGCAGTCATTCAGGAAATAGCAATACATTTTCAGACTTGCCCTCATGGAGCTTACCTTCTAGGGGAGAGGGAGAAAATAACCAGAAAAAAAAAAGTAAAATATAGGACATTTTAGATAGTGGTAAGCGCTAAGAAGAAAAATTAAGCAGGGAAGGGGACAGAGGAAGAGGAGGACGGAGGAAGAGGAGGAAGAGGAGGAAGAGGAGGAGGAGAAGGAGGAGGAGGGTGGCGGCGGTGGTGGTGGCATGTGGCAATTTATATAGCATGGCCAAAAAAGACATTAAAATGCACATAGTATTCCTTAAAGTTTAGGATTACAAAGTATTTCACCTGTACTGAGAGGTATCTGATGTATATCTGAGGCATAGATCTGATATAAACCACCAAAATAATGTTAAGAGGCAATAGAAGATGTACAATGTTTTAGGCTTTAGATAGCAGCACTTTTCAAGATTAAACCCATAGTTAGATACCCTGGATTTCAATTTCACTCTAATAATGAATATTTGGAGTCTGTTTGTTTTGTTTCCTAAACCAGCGGCAGGGCTGACATTTTCTCTAGAAGACTCTCAAGGTTACTAACGCGTGCTCTTGCGAGCAGGAACTATGTTTCTTTTTTTTTTTTTTCATTCCCCAGGGCACCACAGTGCCTGGAACATACCATTCAAAATAAGTGTGGTACCTGGAACCCACTGAACCCACCGAATGTGCATGTCCTGTAAGTGCTAACTACAGGAGGTGCTCCAAGGGAGAATGTTGAGTCACAGGGTCTGCTCAGGCACAGCACCTGTCACTGGCCTCAGTCATCAGCGGGGTGTGTGCGTGGGGGGATTCCAACTTCACAAGGGCAGATTTCTGACGAAATCTCTTTATTTGGATTGAAACTCTTTCTGGTGTTTTCCCTCTGCCGAGGTGGCACGAATTTCTGCAACGTGGTCCTGTCTGCTCTAAAGAAAAGGTCCGATCTTGACAGACAGCTGTGCTGGGGGCGAGGCCAAATTTGTCCTCTGACTGTGGACCTGGCCATAGGGGAGCCCCTCTTTGTCTGGCTCTTTGTCGCCTGCGTTTCTGCCTACCTCTCCCTCCCAGTCCAGAGAGGCCGAGTTGCCCGGGCCGCCTCTCACCCTCGCGCCCACCCTTTATGCCCCCTCCTCACCTCCTTCTACTCTCTCCCCAGGTCTGTTACTCCTGGCTACAGCATCCTTCCAGGGAGGAGAACTCCCAGCCTTACCTTCCAGCCCCGCCTTCCGGCTCTCCTCGGGGCAAATTTGCTCCCGCCTCCTCCCTGACGGAAGCTCCCCGATTGGCTTATACGCCTGGCGGAGACGCCCACTGATTGGTCAAGTTGGCCGTCACCCGCGGTGACATGATGTTCTTGGGGCGGGGCCTGGAGCAGGGTGACCGCAGGCCCGGAGGCGCGCGAGGACATCTGCTTCGCCTGCGTACTCAGACCGCTCCGGCTGAGGTTCGCGGCTCGCACTCGGGCTCCCTCGGCCGGGGAAAGGGTCGCATGAGCGGTGGGCCAAGGGGTTGGGGTTGGGGTTGGGGTGCAGGGAGGGCCTCGGGTCCTGGGCCTGGGGTGCGGGGGGGAGGAGGGCCGGGGCGCAAGGCGGCGCGCGGGAGCCCAGGGACATGGCGAAGCTGGACGATGAGGAGGGGGCAGCGGTGGCACCCGGGCACCAGCCCACGAGTGGATACCTTCTGGTGCCGGGAGGCGAGCCCCCCGGAAAGGCTAGCGCCGAGCCGCAGAACGGGCCCAAAGCCGGCTGCCTGACCCTGAATGGAGTGTCTCGGGACAGCCTCGCGGCCGCGGCGGAAACCCTGTACAGGCCGCAGACTCCGCTGGCGCCAGAGGAGGAGACCCAGACCCGGCTGCTGCCCACGGGCCCCGGGGAGGAGACCCCGGGGACCGAGGGCTCCCGGGCGCCCCAGACCGCGCTGTCCGCGCGGCGCTTTCTGGTGCTCCTGATCTTCAGCCTGTACTCGCTGGTGAACGCCTTTCAGTGGATCCAGTACAGCATCATCAGCAACGTCTTCGAGGGCTTCTACGGCGTCTCCTCCCTGCACATTGACTGGCTGTCCATGGTGTACATGCTGGCCTACGTGCCCCTCATCTTCCCGGCCACGTGGCTGCTGGACACCAGAGGCCTACGGCTCACCGCCCTGCTGGGCTCAGGCCTCAACTGCCTGGGCGCCTGGGTCAAGTGCGCCAGCGTGCAGCAGCATCTCTTCTGGGTCACCATGCTGGGCCAGTGCCTGTGCTCCGTGGCCCAGGTGTTCATCCTCGGCCTGCCCTCCCGCATCGCCTCAGTGTGGTTTGGGCCCAAGGAGGTATCCACGGCTTGCGCCACCGCCGTGCTAGGCAATCAGGTAAGAACTCGGGTGATGGATGAAAATGGCATCCTTAAAGAACCAGATAATGCCCTAGGCTGTATGAGCTCGGCATATGGATGGACCCTCAGGAGGCAGTTGTGTATAAAGGAAGGAAAGGAGATGTGTAGTCATAAGATAGGAGGCAGTCTTGGATTAAAAAGGATATTTGATTTATGTGTAAGGACAGAACTTTCAAAAGCAGTTTAAAGTGACCACCTTATCATCTTGCTTTGAGAATGCTTTGAGAATGACCTATAAAATAATGAACTGAACTGGCCGATATAACCCTAACGTCATAAAAAACTTGTCAGCGGCGTAAGGAATGAGACTTCCGTCAGGTATTAGTGTCACCCCCAGTGCATTCTTTGTAAAAGGAAGGTGTTGGATTCTGGGAAGTTTGTTCTCATTTTGAGTCAGCAGCTCCTGTTTTATTTGCATTCATTCATTTATTTTAAAAGTTTATTTATCTTTTTTAGTAATCTCTACACCCAAGGTGGGCTGGAACTCATGACTCTGAGATTAAGAGTTGCATGCTCTTCCAACTGAGCCAGTCAGGCGCCCATCCTGCTTGATTTCATGTGTTAGCAGTCAGCAGAGTGCCTGGTACATGACACTTAGAATTAATCGACAGCTAAATAAATGTTCTGGTGGTAAAGACCTCACAACATTACTGAGTCCACTTAGTGATTGTGAACAGTAAGAAAATGCAAGACAGATCACAGATCATGGAACCCATTGTAAAAGGTTGCTTCTTTTGCCAATTGTTCCTTCTAGTGCCTCCTAGTCCTTCTAACACAATAGGTTCAAATTCCAGCAGCATTCCAGTAGCATTACTAAGTGGAATGATGTGTGTGTGTGTGTTGTAACTGAAGACTGATTCTATTATTGTTTTTTTTTTCTTTTTAACATTTTTATTTATTATTGAGAGACAGAGAGAGACAGAGGATGAACATGAGAAGGGCGGCGGGGGGGCGGGGGGGGCAGCGGGGAAGACGACACAGAATCTGAAGGAGGCTGCAGGCAGGCTCTGAGCCGTCACAGAACCCGATGCGGGGCTTGAACTCACGAACCATGAGATCATGACCTGAACCAAAAACAAGAGTCAGACGCTTAGCCAACTGAGCCACCCATATGCCCCAAGAGACCCTTTTGAAAACATAGATCGGGGTGCCTAGGTGGCTCAGTCGCCTGGGGGTCTGACTTTGGCTCAGGTCATGTGGGTTCGAGCCCCACATCGGACTCCATGCTGACACCTCAGAGCCTGGAGCCTGCTTCGGATTCTGCGTCTCCCTCTCTCTCTGTACCCCTGCCCCCCCTCTCGTGCTTTGTCTCTCTCTATCTCTCAAAAATGAATACATGTTAAGAAATATTAAAAAACAAACCATAGATCAGATCCTGTCATTGCTCTGCTTTGAACTTGCCAATGATTTCCCATGATACTTAAAATCTAAACTCTTTACTTGAAAATGTCTTCTTCTGTTCCTTAAACAACATTAATTTTGGATTTTGCATAAGGGCCTTTGCAGAAACATTCTCTCTGCCTGGAGTGTTCTTCCTCCTAGGATCACATTATTACATCCTTACTCTCACTTAACTCTCAGTTTGAATTCATTTTAAATATCATTCAGTGGCATTTCTTGAGGATCCCAATTAGAGTTGCCCAGTCACTCATTACATCATTGTACTATCTCCATATAGTGCTTATCACTGTCTGATATATTTATATGTTTATATATTCATTGTTATTCATTTACCAAACCCACCATTAGATTGTCGGTGTCATGGAACTAGGCATGTGGTCTGAATGTATACAGTTGTATCACCAGCCTTTAATGCAGTTTCCGGCACATCGTTGATTTTCTTAAAATTTTGTTGAATAAATGAATGAGCTTCAGACTCCTATAGATACCGGCCAGCTGCATATTTCCCTCTGATTCCACCTGCCAAAATTAACCTTGTCTCTTAGTTCATTTCTCTTCACTTCTACGGCTACCGTCTTAGCTTTGGCCATCGGCAGCCCTTCCCTACAGCTTGCTGGCTGGTTTTCCTATCTACAGCTCTTGCTCCTTTCCTGCTACTCTCCACGTTTCTCCACTGTGGTCTTTCTAACGTGCAGATCTGTTAGGGTACTCCCTTGCCCCCTGCAGTGGCTTCCTTTGCCTTTAGGATTAAATGCAAACTCTGTAATGTGACAATGTGAGACCCCCCCGGATCTACCTTCTGCCAGCCCCTCCGCTTCACCTCTCCACACCCACCGTTCCTCACCTCCACATTCCGGGACTGCCCTGAGGGGAATTGTCCACTACTTACTGCTTCTCGCAAGGTCATGGTCTCTTCCTTCCTCTACATGATGTCGCCTTGGCCGGGAACACTCCGATTTCACTTGGCTAATTCCAATTTCTTCTTCAGATCTTAGCTCCTCCAGAAACTTTTCCTGAACCCCAAGTGTATACAGGGTGCTTCTTCAAAGTAGTTTCTTAGCTAGGGTGACTATACGTCTCAGTTTGCCTGGAACAGTCCAGGTGTACAGCTGTTCATTAGGCTAATTACTCATTTAGTCCCTTTCACTCTGAATAGTGTTCTTATTCGGATGATAGATCACATGATCATCCAGTCTCAGCTCCCTCTACCTCTCCATCACTGTACTTACCACACTCCGTGTAATTACTTGTTTAATGTCTCTATTGAGCTTTTTGTAAGTGAGCAGATGAAGTGTTTGGTGACTGTTAGTATCTGCCTCAGGCTTTTGGAAACCTGTCTTGGGCCCTTCCTCCTCACCTCCATCCCTGAAAGAATCTGCCACCTTTCTCCATTGAGCTCCCTTAATACTTCGATTTTTTTCTTTCACTGTGATTATATTCAACCTTATGTTTTTCTTACTGACGTGAAATTCATGTAACATAAAATTAACCATTTTAAATTACATCTCAATAGTATTTAGTACATTCCCAAGGTTGTATAACCATCACCTCTCTCTAGTTCCAAAACATTTTTATCTCCCCTCAAAGAAGACCCAGTACTCACTTAGTAACTCCTCCCTCCCTGCTTCTTCTATCCCCTGGTAACCACTAATTTGCTTTCTCTCTATAGATTTACCTGTCCTAGATATATCTTGTAAATGGAATCATACAATATGTGACCTTTTAGGTCCAGCTTCTTTCACTTAGGATGTTTTCAGAGTTCATCCATGTTGTGGCATACATTAGTACTTCATTCTTTTTATGGCTGAATAATATTTCATCGTATGGACATACCACGTTGTTTATCCATTCATCTGTTGATAGACATATGGGATCGTTCTACCTTCCGACTGTTGCAGATAGGGTGCTATGAATATTCATGCATAATATTTGATATTTGTTTGAAAACGTATTTTCAGTTTTTTGTGTATTTATCTAGAAGTGGAATTGCTAGGTCATATGGTAATGTTATGCTTAACTTTTTAAGGAACTGCCAAATTGTTTTCCATGGTGGCCGCGGGACTATTAACAATCCTACCAACAGTATACAAGGGTTGTAATTTTTCACATCTTGCCAGTGTTTGTTATTCTTCCATTTTTTGTTTGTTTGTTTATTACAGCCACCCTTGTGGGTATGAAGTGGTATCTCATTATGGTGTTGATTTGAATTTCTTTACTCATTAATTATGTTGAGCATTTTTTTCACGTGCTTGTTGAACATTTGTATATATCTTCTTTAGAAAAATGTGTATTCAAGTCCTTTGCCCATTTTTGAATTGGATGTTGGTCTTTTTGTCGTTGAGCTGTGAGAGTTCTCTCCGTATTCTGGATGGTAGGCCCTTCTTAGATATACGACTTGCAAGTATTTTCTCCATTCTATACCTCATCTTTTCTCAGCCGTATTCTGCGTATTCTTATTCCCCTTTTTGATTGTAAGCACCTGAAGGGTCAGGACTGTACCTTACACATCTTTACAGCAGAATCATTCAGAGAGCAGGAGTTTGTTGAATAGGAAAGACACTTGTCAGCAATCACCCTTTAACATCAGAACGTGGTGCTTTAGGGTTTACACCTTGCACCTTAAATACACTAGCTGTCTTCTCTATGTAGTAATAATTGCTAGTATGTCCTTTTTTTCTCTTGGAATAATGGCTATTAACAGGATTATTTCTTTTACAGCTTGGAACTGCGGTTGGCTTTTTGCTACCACCAGTTTTAGTGCCCAACACCCAGAATGACACAGATCTCCTGGCTTGTAATATCAGCACCATGTTTTATGGAACATCATCTGTCGCCACGTTGTTATGTTTCCTAACAATAATTGGTGAGTGAATTTTTTCCCCTTTTGCTTAAGTAGATAAATGCATGGCGAACACATGAAAATAAAAATAGCTAACCCTCAACAGTTTTATGCTAATATCTCCAATGCCATTTGCTTGTTTCATTGTTGCTGTTGCCCTTGTTCGGATAATGAACGCTACAGCCCTAGGGAGATGCTCTGATGGGCCACATCTATTTTAATATTGTAAAGATTTGAAGACTAATTCATCTAACTTATCTCCCTACTAACCTTTCTTTCCTGCTAACTGTTGTTGCAAATGTATTAACTGACTCCTCCTTGCATACTCCTGTACGTGTTCTGCATCTTATGCTAACGTAGCCAGGAACAAGTTCTCCTCATGCTTTGAAATGATGCAAATAGGCTACCACTTTTTTTTTTTTAAACGATAAATCCCTCCAAGCATCCCCGTTTTAACTATTAACTGGATCTGAAAATGTTGACCAGTGAACGGTCCTGGGCAGCGGCAAGCTGTTCAGCAGAATCTCAGACCGGCAACTGTCTGCTTGTTAGGCCACTCCGGCAAAGCCCCGCTGCCTCCACCCGTCACTGAGTCCTCTCGTCCGGGCCTGTCTCTTGAAGCAGTCAGTCCAAATCAGCTGCAAGCAGCCATCAGCAGTTTGGAAGAAGGTTTGGGAAGGTCTGCTTTTTAAAGTTTATTTTTATTTTTTTTAATTAAATTTTTTAATTTTAATTTTATTTTTTACAGAGAGAGAGAGGGGGAGAGAGAGAATATGAGCAGGGGAGGAGCAAAGAGGGAGAGAGAGAATCCTAAGTAGGCTCCAGTCTCAGCATGGAGCGTAATGCAGGGCTCGATCCCACCACCCTGGGATCATGACCTGAGCTGAAATCAAGAGTCGATGCTTAACCAACTGAGCCACCCAGGTGCCCCTAAAGTTTATTTTTAATGGGAAATGACTTTGATTTCAGAGAAAAGGATAGTTTTTTTTAAAAGTAATATGGTTGCTAATATAACCATAATATTGCCCTTTGGGCACTCAGTATATCTTAAATTGATTTGAAGAAGAAAGCAATTTTAAAGTCAAAAGGCCATCTTTTAATCATTAACGTTTACGTTAAGTTGCATTATAGCTGGAGTTTTAAAATTTATAGAGTAATTTTTACCACAGCTCTAATAGTAATGGAAAATTCAAATTTCGTGATCTCCAGATATGAAATCTTTAGTTTTCAAAGAAGTGTAGACTGAAGACTTTTGATAGAGATTGCCTCTATAGATGAACTGCCCATACATTTCATCTCCCTTAAGATAATGAACAAAATACTCTCTTGGTAGCATATAAAGTATGCTGACACGTCCAGCCTACTTATGGTTGGTTTTTATGTTTCAGTTAGGGAGTGACACATTTGCTGTATACAGACTACTGAAAAAGGACTAATTATCCCTGTACTATTTTAGCAATTTAACAAAGATTTAAAGGAAATCTACATTTGGCCCTCGAACAACATGGGTTTGAACTGCATAGGCCCACTTATACACAGATTTTTTATAGTCCCGTAAATGTATTTTCTCTTCCTTATGATTTTCTTAGTAACATTTTCTTTTCTCTAGCTTGCTTTATTTTAAGAATATGGGGGGCACCTGGGTGGCTCAGCTGGTTAAGTGTCCAACTCTTGATGTTGGCTCAGGTCATGATCTCACGGTCGTGGGATAGAGCCCTACATCAGGCTCCGCGCTAAGCATGGAGTCTTCTTGGGACTCTCTGGTTGACAGTAGGCTATTAGTTGTTAAGTTTTGGGAAAGTCAGAAGTTGTTCATGAATTTTCAGCTGTGTAAGGGATTGGTGCCCCAAACCCCCACATTGTTCAAGGGTTAACTGTTTATTTTTTAAAGACAAACTCTTAAGTCTACTTTTCTGGTAGCCATATTTGATTTGCTAAATGAAATGTAGTTTATATAGATTGTGCATAAATGGATCCTCTGTTAGCACTAAGGATTATTAAAATGTAAAATCCTCTTTCCTTTGATTGCTTGTGTTATCTTCACATCAATTCTGGTTTTCCTTTTCATATTGTCTTCAATCGATTGTCTCTTTGGAAGAAGTGAGAGAACAGGTTCTATATGAGATATCTATACATACGAAATTATATATATGACACATATGTGTTTAAGCATATCTATATGAGATGCTACAAACATAAGATACTTACTCGTCAAGGAAGGGGACAAAAAGGCAATGATAATAGGTGTGATGGTTGACACAGCACCCTCTGTTATTTGAGAAATTAAGAGACCTACTCATGTACATTATTACTTGACAGTGGAAATGGAGCAGGGAAAAAAAAGGGCTCACTGTCAAGTTTTGCTTGGTGACCTGTGATCTTAATCTTATGATACCAAGCATAGTGTAAAAGCAAGATTAAACAGTTGTGACATGAAAGTCTCAAGTTGAAATTGTGATATTTAAACAAAAATTTACCTGTTTTTCTTATACCCAAATATTTGCTATTGAGGAAGATATGGGTTATTTTTTTAAATCCCTACTCAAATGTCCTTAATTACGAAGAGCCAGTCCTACTTCCCTCTAAATTCTACCCATAAATACTTTGGAAGCCAAACCAAATCTTATAAAGTAATTTGGTTTTGCTGATGATTTTCAGCAATGTGTCCTATACTAAACTGGTATTTAGCAGTCTTTCAAAAATGCTGTCTTGGGGCTTCATGCCATGTAACCGTCCTACTTTCCTTCTTGGAACATGCACGTAAATGTAATCCATCTAGCATTTCTAGGAATTAACCCGAGCCTTCTACTGAACTGCATGCTAATACCTCATTCTTCACACCTCACATCATTATAGCCTCTAACATTTGGTTGTTTGGTAAGCACCCAACATGCTTAAAGGCATGTTACGTGCTGTATCCTTCAGTCCTCCTAGCCATATGAGGACGGTACTATTATCATTCCCATTTTATAGATGAGGAAAGTGAGGCATAGAATGTAACTGGATTTATCCATGGTCACAGTAAATACTGAAGGTGAAATTTGCACCCAGGTACCCTAAGTCCATATTTAAAATGTTATATATAAAAATAGATCATTTTAATTTTTATTTATTTTTGGTTTTGCGCCACCTCAAATTCCTCTTCTATAAGCGTGATGCTATTGTCTTTGAAAGTCGTTCTGTGCAGCAGAACAGTAAACTATATCACTTAACTCAAGTGTGTGTATTAAAATGCTTACCATCCTGATTCACTAACAAGAGTGGATGAGAGAAACCAAAAGTAATGGCAATCAAAATATTTAATGTTAAGGTACTTAAACACATGAATAAGTAACATATCTGTGTAATTTTACTTTTGATTCTTATATTCAGGATTTTATATATGACTGCTATTATAAACTTTTAACAGAAATATGTTTTACCTAGGCTATAAGAATTTCAAGCCCCTGAGATAAAGTCTCTGACTTCTGAAAAATAAATATCCCTCAAAAAGACCATGTATTTTGTGTAGCATTCAATAATTACAAAATTATTTTGTAGATATTATAGGGTCCTCATAACAGTTTGTTGTCATTTCCATTTTATGAATGAGAATGCTATAGTTGAGAAACAGTAATTGACTTCTTCAGAATGATACAAAGATAGGAGGCAGAGACAGTATTCAAACCTTTACATGTCTTATAATAAGTTAATATGTGTAATGTCTGCTTGAATCATATAAGGACAAATAATGAAATCAAAAGGTAATGTTATTACCTAATTCCAAAAGGTAGAAGTAGTCCTAAACACAATAGTTATGCTTACTCATCATGGGAGAAAAAATGTGAATGTGGTGCCCCAAAATCCTTTGGCTACTTTGGAGAATAACTGCTTTAATAGTTTATTACTATTACGATGATGATATAAGCTTCGTGCCCAGTGTGGGGCTTGAACTCACCACCGTAAGATCAAGAGTCGCATGCTGTACCAACTGAGCCAGCCACGTGCCCCAATAGTTAATCATTTTATTGGCGCACATTTTTGGTGGGGAGAAGAAAGTAGAAGACTGTTGCTTTTCAGTTTTCAAAGGAGAAAGAAAAGGTGTGTTTCATCATTTGAAAGAAGCAGTGCCGAGTAAACAGTGGTTTTCTGTTCCTGTTTCCTTTGCTTCATATAGAACTAAACCTGACTTTAGTGTATTGTGTAGCTGACACAGGCCGGATTTTGTCCAACAGGGCAGTTAATTACCTGAAACTAAAAGATAACACGTGTATTCAGGAAATAAATTGAGTAGAGTTGAAGATTAGTAAGAATTGTTTTCATTTTGAATTGGAGTTCAAATCAGCCTTTTATACTTACTTTACCAGAGTAAATAAAAACCTAAGTAAGAGACTTAAGACTCGCTCGATCCCCGTGACTACCTTGTAAGCATGGTTTTTACATTCTGAAGCTTTGTTTTACAACTGTGTGAGTTGTGTATTACCAATATTAATGAAAAGAGATATCTCCTATCTTAACTAGGACACAAAGAGACTTTCAGGAAAGGACAACAGACGCCCTCCACAGTGCAAGGAGCAGATAGGGTGAACGGAAGAGGAGGGATTGCAACAACTTAAACATTTTATGTCTACCAGTCCTCCCATGTAAGGATATTAAACAGTGAATATTCATGAGTATGTCCTCTTGATTTAGTCGTGACACCTGTAAAAATAGAAGTCTGTTTTAGTTTGATAAATTTTCAGTATATCATAATTAATTGATGTTTTGGTGAGCTCTGCTCCCATGAATCCACCTGGACCTTTTTCAATTCTAGAGGTATAATTAGATCAGTTGATAAATTTTGTATCAAAATTTAAAAGGAAGTAGAGTTCAATAACATATCGGTTTGCTCATATCCGATGTTACCTCTAATTCCAAATTGAACTAAATTTAGAAATGGAATTGTTGAATACTTACTATAATAAAAATTAATCTTGCTTAACTGAAAATGGAATAATCAGTGGGCAAGGCGGTGGAGTATTATTGGTGGTTTTGCAGTAAAATCATGTGACCTGGCCAAATCTCTGAGTTGTAGTCAGTTTCAGGGGACCAGGAGAATAGTCTTCACTTAAAAATTAATGAAAGTGAAAGCCTCACTGTAAGATTCTCACTACCTCTTTAAACTTAAACTGATTTAGTCCACTCACTAAATACATGTATTTAATTTCCTTTTCATGTCTGTTTCCAGCATTCAAAGAAAAACCTCAGTATCCACCAAGTCAGGCTCAAGCTGCTCTTAAAATAAACCCGCCTACTGAGTACTCCTATAAGAAATCAATAAGGAACCTATTTAGAAATGTTCCTTTTGTCCTTCTATTGATCACTTACGGTAAGTGGCTTTCTTTTTTTTTCTGTGATGTCTCTGTAAGCCTTTGAGCTTTGTAGATTCTTTTCATTTAATCTAGTGGTTTGAGCTTTAATGAGATAGGTTGACTGTAAAAATAATGATGGCACAGTCATAAACTTAAATTTTGAACTAAAAGCAAAAACTTCAGAATGGATTTTCTTACATGTTTTTAAAATAAAAAAAAATAATAGATCTCAAATAGACAAACACTGTCTTCTTTTTTGAATTTTCAGAGTATTTTAAGTCCTTTATAAACTACTGTAAGCATATGGGAAATGTCATCAACAGTTCCTTTCTCTGGGACTAGACAGGACTAGACATTAATGTGATCACCTTAACCAGATCTAACTCAGAAAAACATTCTCATCCTCCTAGATATTTCAGGACAGCTGACAGATACTCCTCCTAACCCTGTGGCTTTGACTGCAGGCACCAACACATTTGGTTTCCTTTAGAGTTTGCTGACAGTTCACTCTTTGTTTGTCTTAAAAAAAAATTTTTTAATGTTTATTTTTGAAGGAGAGAGAGACAGTGTGATCAGGGGAGGGGAAGAGTGAGAGAGAGACATAGAATCCTAAGTAGGCTCCAGACTCTGAGCTGAGAGTACAGAGCCCACCCCAAGGCTTGAACTCATGAGCCCCGAGATCATGACCTGAACCAAAGTGGGATGCTTAACTGACCAAGCCACCCTGGTGCCCCTATTCTTTGTTTTTCATATTAATACCGTTTGTGTCAACTGCCTACACCCCGTATTCATTCATTCCTTCCTTCCTTCCTTCCTTCCTTCCTTCCTTCCTTCCTTCCTTCCTTCCTTCCTTTCTTCCTTCCTTCCTTTCTTTCTTACTTTCTTAATATAATTTATTGTCAAATTGGCTATATGTACAGTGTGCTCTTAGTTTTGGGGGTAGATTCCCGTGGTTCATTGCTTACATGCAACACCCAGTGCTCATCCCAACAAGTGCCCTCCTCAATGCCCATCACCCATTTTCCTCTCTCCCCCACCCCCCATCAACCCTCAGTTCTCTGTATTTAAAAGTCTCTTATCAACAACCCCTATTTCTGTCTTACTTGTCTTCAGAAGTCACTCACTGCTGTTCTCTTCTTTACATCTTTCTGGGAGTGCACACCCTAGTACATAACAGTTTTACAAGTGTTAACAAATTATGCCCTCACCTAAACACTCACCCTTTTACTGCGATTACTTCATCTTTTTTTTCTTTTTGTGTGCAAATTGTTGAACGCCAAAGTAGAGCATTTAGTATGGTGAATCCCTATGTACCTGTCATCGCCCAGCTTCAGTGATCAACATTTCACCATTCTTGCTTTCTTTCTTTCCTCTACTTTTTTCCTGGAATATTTTTTCTTCCTGGAATATTTTTAAAGCAGATCTCCAGATGTTAGTTTTGTCATATTGTCATTAAATACGTTAGCATGCCGTAGTTCCTCTTCTTAATTTTGCTGGCTACTTCTGTTGGTTCACTTAACCCTAAAACACGTAACTGGGAAGTAGAGAAAATACAGTGAGTCATTATTATCTCTAAGAGCAAATTAATTTCTGTAGCCTATCATTTAAGGAAGAAAGATTCCTACCTTCTTTAATCTCTCACTGTTTCCCAAGATAAAACTTTCTTTCAGTCCGTTTATAACCAACCTCTTGTCACAGACACACACTCACATACACGAACATGCCTCCATGTGCATATATACTGTTAATTCTAGTCTCTGTAATTTTGTGCCATTATTTCTGTCACCTGAAATGTGCTCCTTTTTTCCCTTAAGGGATCCTACAAGAGCCAAGTTAATGTCTGCTTCACCTGTTGTTCATTTTGTCACTCACTCATTTATCTGTTTATTCCATCAGTAATTATCAAACATTGACTAAATGCACAATAGTGCTCTAGATACTGTGTGGCTTAGAAAGGAGCATGATATGTGATTTCTTCCCTGAAGAGATTATAATCCAACTGGGGACGTAATATAAACATCTAAAAAGTGAACAACAGTTTAAGAGTTAAAACACATCATTTAGTACTTCCTTGATTATACATAAACGATAAGGTGAACATTTTTTAGTTTTTTTGAAATTTATAAAGGACTACCATATATAACTTTTCTGAGATAGAAATATTATTATACCTATTTTAGAAATAAAGAATCAGAGTTCTCTTAATTCTAAATTTTATTTATTTGTACAAAATTTAGTAGATTACAAAGGATGCATAGTGCACATAGTATAAAATTCAGAAGGTATAAATGGCATACAATGGAAAACCGGTCTTCCCCCACCTCTCTCCCCAGGTTACCTCTCTGTCTCCAGGAAGTTCCCTTCCCTGGAGGCAATCACTGGTATCATCTGCTTCCTTGTGAGGCTGGTATAACCTTGATATCAAAATCAGACAGGAAAAGTACAAGAAAAGAATTATATGTCAATTTCACTTATGAACAAGATGTAAAACTGCAAAATGAAATATTAGCAAAGCTACTTTAGCAATTTATAAAAATGACAATACATCCTAGCTAAGTTTGCTTTAAGAAATGATTTTGTACTTAACTGATATAGCACTAGAAATTTGAATATAATTGATCACAGTAATAGATCAAAGAGGAAAATTTGCCTAATAGCTGAGAGAAAAGCATTTGATAGAATTCAATACCCATTGATTAAAGACTTAGTCAACTGCAAAGAAAAATGAACTTTATGAATCTGATCAAGTTTATCTACAAAAACTCTCTAGCAAACATCGTTCTAAAGGCAAACCTTAGGAGCAGAGGTATCCTTTAAAACAAGGTTGTCGGGGTGCCTGGGTGGCTCAGTCGGTTAAGTGGCCGACTTCGGCTCAGGTCATGATCTCACGGTCTGTGGGTTCGAGCCCCGCATCGGGCTGTGTGCTGACAGCTCAGAGCCTGGAGCCTGCTTCGGATTCTGTGTCTCCCTCTCTGCCCTTCCCCTGCTTACACTCTGTCTCTCTGTCTCTCAAAAATAAATAAATGTTAAAAAAATTGTTTAAAAAAAAAACAAAAACAAGGTCATTGCTTTTGTTCATTATCCAACTGGAAGTTCTGGCTGGCTCACTAACACAAGGAAATTTAAAAGTAGATGAGTTGGAAAGAAAAAGGATGCTATTATTCACAAATAATATGATTATATACACCAAAGGTCATCAAACTATGGCCTGTGAGTCAACTCTGTTGCCTGTTTTTATAAATAAAGAATAAAGTTTTGTTTGTTTACATGTTGTCTATGGCTGCTTTTGAGCTGCAAAGGCAGCACTGAGTAGTTGCATCAGAGACCCTAGTGCCTGCAAAGCAAAAAATATTTACCGTCTGGCCCTTTATAGAAAATGTTTACTAACCTCCTGATCTATAAAAATAATGCAAGAGAATCTACAGATAACTATTAAAACAAATAAGAATGAGTTCAGCAAGATTACTAGATAATCTGACAATGTGAAAATATCAACTACATTCCTTTTTATTTATAGGAATTGCACTCCTTTTTAAAAAGATGTTTATTTATTTTGGGGGGTAGAGGGGCAGAGAGAAAGAATCCCAAGCAGACTCCACACTCAGCGCAGAGCCCAACCTGGAGCTCAATCCCACAAACTGTGAGATCATGACCTGAGCCCAGATCAGGAGCCGGATGCTTAACTTACTGAGCCACCTAGCACCCTGATAAGAATTGTATTCCTATAAAAAGACATTTTTATAACAGCAACCAACACTATAAGATGTCTAGGAATAAATCTAACAAAGGATCTTTATAAATTAGAAAATTAGAACACATTAAAAGACAAGAGAAGACCTAAATTAAGTGGAGAGCTATGTTTATGGAAGACTTGAGATTATAGTGATGGGAGTTAACATTACAGACCCATTGTATTAATAAATGACAGTTGCAGATTTGGATTGACAGAAAAACAGTAAACAGACACTAATTAGGACATTAAACAGAATTTACTTGTTGAAGGTATTAGAAAGAAGGGGTTGGGAAGTACCGTGGAGAGTTTGATTAACATTCCAGGACAGTTGGGAAACTTTCTTGACCTCATAGTCTTCACCAAAGAGGTACAGAGTTAGAGATTAAAATTTTGAATGAGTGAGTTACATCATACCTATTGGCAGTGAACCTGTCCCCCTTCATGCTTAGTATTATATATTGAAAGTTGGGGCTGACTTGCACATGGGGTGGTCCGGATAGGGACTATACTCCTGGGACAGGTTTTCAGGTTTATATACAGTATCCAAAACTTTTCTGTTTGTTCTTGTAGGTATCATGACTGGAGCATTTTATTCAGTCTCTACATTATTGAATCAGATGATACTGACATATTATAAGGTAAGTGTCTGTCTATATCGTGTTACATGCCTGGCCAAGAATGTTTCTTAAGCAGTGTAATTCCTGTTGCCATGATCGTAAGATTAAAGATTTATAGGATAACCGGCTGGCTCAGTCAATGGAGTGTGCGACTCCAGGGATGTAGGTTCGAGCCCCATATAGGGTAGAGAGATTACTTAAAAATAAAATCTTAAAAGAAAAAAGGTTTATGACCTTATTGCTTTAAAAGATTTATGATTGTTTTAATTGAGAATACACTTAGTCTAATTTATAAAGCACACAAAATGGAAAGCAGAAGCTATTATTTCTGTGATAATACCTAAGTCTTTTTTTATTACTTTTTTTTTTTTAATGTTTGTTTATTTTTGAAAGAGAGAGAGAGAGACAGAGAGCAGGGAAAGGGCAGAGAGAGAGGGAGACACAGAATCTGAAGCAGGCTCCAGGCTCTGAGCTGTTAGCAGAGAGTCTGACATTGGGCTTGAACCCACCGATTGTGAGATCATGACCTGGATGTTTAACCAACTGAGCCACCCGGGCGCCTCAGTACTTTAAAAAAAAAAATGTGACTGGTTATATGGGAAAAGACAAAGAAACAATCTTAAAGGAAACCAATCCAAATATAAAAAAGTAAATTATCAAGCTGTGACCTCTCTTTGCTTTTGAAAGGAGAAAGCAGTTATAATATATAAAAACACATTAATCTTCTCAGACTTCTGTAAATTCGAACAAATATCATTGCATTTTCTAACCATGGAGGAATACGAAAAATCTCTTGATTTCTCCCACATTTTAGGTTTTTTTCTTTTCTTGTTTGAAAATAGAATGCCCTTCATATGTTCATTACCTGCCCCCTAAGCCTTCACCCTAACAGATATACTAAATTTCCCACTATATTTTATGCTTAATTTTATCTGATTATTTCCATTGACAGTGAAATGTATGAGAATGTGAAAAATCTATTTGAATTAGAAGTATCTGATTAACTACTCTTGATTTTTTGTTTTTTAGTTAATTTAAATTCAAATTAGTTAACATACAATGTAGTATTGGTTTCAGAAGCCCAGCCCAGTGATTCATCACTCACACCTAACACCCAGTGCTCATCCCAAGTGCCCTTGTTAATGCCTATCACCCATTTAGCCCATCCCTCTACTTACCTCCCCTTCAGCAACCTTCAGTTTGTTTTCTGTGTTTAAAAGTCTCTTATGGTTTGCCTCTCTCTCTGTTTTTATCTTATTTTTTCTTCCCTACCCCATGTTCATCTGTTTTGTTTCTTAAATTCAACATAAGTGAAATCATGATATTTCTTTTTCTCTGACTTATTTTGCTTAGCGTAATACACTCTAGTTCCATCCACATTGTTGCAAATGACCAGATGTCGTTCTTTTTGATTGCCGAGTAGTATTCCATTATATATATATACCACATCTTGATCCATTCAAGAAGTATCTGATTAACTTCTTACAAAAATTTTTTTTTAAGGGAGAAGAAGTGAATGCTGGAAGGATTGGGCTAACGTTGGTAGTGGCTGGAATGGTGGGCTCTATTCTTTGTGGCTTATGGCTTGATTATACCAAAACATACAAGTAAGTGATAGTAGATACATGTATGGTGTACAACCTAAGGTATCTTGGGTTTAATAGAAACTTTTATTTTCAGAAATTTAAGAAGTGTTATTATTACTAAAAGGCTTGGATTTTAAACATGCTTAAATTCCCTCTTTTTCTGAGTGAAGTGTATATATTGTCTTACTTTATTGGTCATACTTGTTTTGACTTTGGGAATTTGGATGCCTTGTGAAGCTTCTAAGGGACCTCTTAACAGAAGGAAGGGATCATTGCTATTGTACAATGCCCTTTCTGAGAAACATTTAACTTTTGACAGAGACTTCATCCTGTTCTTTTCTAATATTCTAAGCTTAAAAACAAACAAAAATTGTCTTTCCTACGAAGAAATTAATGAGCATAAGGCATTTTTGGTAAAAAGTTTTTGCCTAGGGGTCCCTGGCGGGCTTAGTTGGTGTTGCGCGCAACTCTTGATCTTGGGGTCATGGGTTCGAGCCCCACATTAGAATTTACTTAAAAAATAAATAGAAACTTCCTCAAAAAGTTTTAATTTTGTTTAAGTTTATTTATTTATTTTTGAGAGGGAGAAAGAATCCTAAACCAGTTCTGCCCTGTCAGTGCAGAGCCTGACATGGGGCTTGAACTCACAAACCTCAAGATCATGACGAGCTGAAATCAAGTCACATGCTTATCCAACTAAGCCCCCCAGGGGGTCCCCCAAAAAAGTCTTTAAAAGTTTTTGCCTAAAGTACCCCAGACCATAACACCACTTAACTATAATACATAATATGAAAATACTATATTGATCACACATTTATATAATCAGAATGCTAGAACATAAGAAGAACTTAGTAATACCAACTGGGAAACTGAGATTTATGAGGTATGATTCCATTTATGTAAAGCACATTTATACTGTCAGAAATCAAGATAGTGGCTCCTCTTGGAGGCAGAGAAGCAGTGACTGGAGGGACCTTCAGGGGTTGGTAATGGTTTTTTGTTTGGTTTTGTGTTTTGTTATTTTTTTAATTTGAAGTATGGCTGACATAACAATATTATATTAGTTGCAGGTGTGCAGCATAGTGATTCAACCATTATTTTCTTTTATAATTAAGTTTTTAAATTCCAATATAGTTACCATGCAGTGTTATATTAGTTTTCGATGTACAATGTAGTGATTCAACATTTCCATACATCACCTGATGCTTATCACAACCAGTATACTCTTTAATCCCCATCACCTATTTAACCCATCTTCCTATCTACCTCCCCTCTGGTAACCATCAGTTCATTCTCTATACTTAAGAGTCTGTTTCGAGGAGGCCACTTGTTAGGTTGAGCACTGGGTGTTGTATGGAAACCAATTTGACAATAAATTATTAAAAAACAAAAACAAAAACAAACATACCAAATCATAAAAAAAAAAGAGTCTGTTTCTTAGTTTGTCTCTCTCCCTCACTCTTTTTTTTTCCTTTGTTTGTTTTCTTTCTTACATTCCACATATAAGTGAAAGCGTACTGTTTCTATCTTTCTCTGACTGACCGATTTCAGTTAGCATTATACTCTCTAGCACCATTCGTGTCATTGCAAATGGCAAGAGTTCATTCATTTTTATAGCTGAATAATATTCCGTTGTGTATATATACTTTACCCATTCATCTGTCGACGGACTTGAGCTACTTCCATAGTTTGGCCATTGTAAATAATGCTGCAATAAACATAGGGGAACAATTTTTTTCATTACTAGGTGCTCCCCATAAGTGTACTTACCGTCTGTCACTATACGAAGTTCTTATAATATTATTGACTATATTCCCTATGCTGTACTTTCCATCCCCATGACCTATTTATTTTACAACTGGAGGTGTGTACCTCTTAATTCCTTCACCTCTTTTTCCCACACCCCCCTACTCCTACAACCGCCAGTTTGTTCTCTGTATTTATGAGTCTGTGCCTGTTTGTTCATTCATTTTGTTTTTTAGACTCCACATGTAAGTGAAATCATATGGTATTTCTGTCTGGCTTATTTCACTTAGCATAATGCCTTCAGGATCCATCCATGTTGTTGGAGATGACAAGATTTCATTCTTTTTTTACAGCTAATGTTCCATTGCGTGTGTGTATTCTTTATTCATTTATGTATGTAAATACATACATATTCTTTATTCATTCATCTATCAGTGGACACTTAGGTTGCTTCCGTATCTTGGCTATTATAAATAATGCTGCAGTAAACATAGGAGTGCACTTTTTTTCTCTCATTTTCTAGCTTTTATTATTATTACTTTTTAAACATAATTCATTGTCAAGTTAGGTAACATACAGTGTGTACAGTGTGCTCTTGGCTTTGGGGATAGATTCCCATGATTCATTGTTTACATACAACACCCAGTGCTCATCCCAAGAGGAGTGCACATATCTTTTTCAATTAGTGTTTTTGTTTTCCTGGGGGAAAGCCCAGAAGTAGAATTACTGGATCATATAGTATTTCTACTTTTAATTTTTTGAGGAGCCTCCATACTGTTTTCCATGGCGGCTGCCCCAAGCTACATTTACCAGCAGTGCACAAGGATTCCCTTTTCTCCACGTCCTCATCAACACTTGTTATTTCTTGTGTTTTTGATACTAGCCATTCTGAAGGGTGTGTGATGACATTTAATTATGGTTTTGATTTGCATTTTCTTGATGATTAATGATGTTGGGTAGCTTTTCATGTGTCTGCTGGCCATCTGTATGCCTTTGGGAAAATGTCTATTCAGGTCCTCTGTCCATTTTTAATTGAATTTTTGTTTTTTTTTTGGTGTTGAGTTGAATTAGTTCTTTATATAATCTTGGATATTAATCCTTTATTGTATATATCGTTTGCAAATATCTCCCCCATTTAGTAAGTTGCCTTTTCCTTTTCTTGATAGTTTCATTTGCTGTAGAAAAGCTTTTTAGTTTGATATAGTTCTGATAGTTTATTTTTGCTTTTGTTTCCTTTGTCTGAGAAGACAAATACAGAAAAATATTGCTAAGGAGGATGTCTAAGAGGTTACTACCTGTGTCTTTTTTTAGGAGTTTTATGATTTCAGGTCTTACGTTTAGGTCTTTAATTCATTTCGATTTTATGTTTGTGTATGGCGTGAAAAAGTGTTCTAGTTTCATTCTTTTGCATGTGGGTGTCCAGTTTTCCCAATAGTCTGTGAAGAGATGACTGTTTCTTGCCTCCTTTTTTATAGATTAATTCCGCATGTAAGTGTGGGTTTATTTCTGACTCTCTATTCTGTTTTATTGCTCTTTGTGTCTATTTTTGTGCCAGGACCATACTGTTCTGATCATTATACATTTGTAATATAGTTTGAAACATGGGATTATGATACTTTCAGTTTTATTCCTTCTCAAGGTTGCTTTCGCTATTTGGGGTTTTTGTGGTTTCATTTTCTTTTTAATGCAGTTGTGAATGGGATTGTTTTCTCAATTTCTTTTTCTGGTACTTTGTTTTTAGTGTATAGAAACACAACAGATTCATGTATTAATTTTGTATCCTGCAACTTACTGAATTCATTCATTTGTTCGAATAGTTTTTTGGTAGAGTCTTTAGATATATATAGTATCATGTCATCTGCAAATAGTGGGCTTTGCTTCTTTGTTACCAATTTGGATGCCTTTAATTTCTTGTCTGATTGTTGTGGCTAAGACTTCCAATACTATGTTGAATAAGAGAGGTGAGAGTGGACATCCTTGTCTTGCTCCTCATCGTAGGAAAAGTTTTCAGCCTTTTTACCATTGAGTATGATGTTAACTGCATTTTTGTCATATATGGCCTTTATTAAGTCAAAGTATGTTCTCTCAAAACCCATTGCATTTAGAGTTTTTATCATGAATGACTGTCGAATTTTGTCAAATGCTTTTTGCATCTATTGAGTTGATCATATGATTTTTATTGTTCATTTTGTTAATACGATGCATCACATTGCTTTATTTGCAGATATTTAATCATCCTTGCATCGCTGGAGTAAATCTTACTTGATCCTTTTAACGTATTGTTGGATTCAGTTTGCTAATATTTTTGTTGAGGGTTTGCAGCTATGTTCATCAGGGATATTAGTCTGTGATTTTTCTTTTTTCTAATGTCTTTGTCTGGTTTCAGTAGCATCGTAATGCTGGCCTCATAAAATGAATTTGGAAATGTTCCTTCCTATTATGTTTTTTGGAATAGTTTGAGAAGTATAGGTATTAATTCTTTTTTAAATGTTTCATAGAATTCACTTGTGAAGCCATCTGGTTCTAGACTTTTGCCTTTGGGAGGTTTTTGATTAATGATTCAATTTTGTTACTAATAACCAGTCTTTAGATTTTTCTATTTCTTCCTGATTCAGTCTTAGAAAATTACATGTTTCTAGGAATTTATCCATTTTTTTTAGGTTGTCCAATTTGTTGACATACAATTTTTCATAGTATTCTCTTATAATCCTTTGTATTCCTTTGGTGTCAGTTGTAACTTCTTTCATTTCTGACTTTATGTATTTGGGTCTTCTCTTTTTTCTTTATGAGTATGGCTAAACGTATGTCAATTTTGTTTACTTTTCAGCGAACTGGCTCTTAGTTTCACTGATCTTTTCATAGTCTCTATGTCATTTATTTATGCTCTGTTCTTTATTATTTCTGTCCTTCAACTAACTTTGGACTTTATTATTCTTCTTATTCTAGTTCCTTTAGGTATAAGGTTAGATCGTTTATTTGAGATTTTTCTTGCTTGTTGAAGTAGGCCTGTATCACTATAAACTTCCCTTTTAGTACTGCTTTTCCTTTGTCCCAAAGATTTTGAACCACTATGTTCCCATTTTCATTTGTTTCCAGCTATGTTAATTTTCTCTTTGATTTCTTCATTGTCCCATTGGTTATTTGGTAGCATATTGCTTAACTTCTGTGTTTTTTCCCATTTTTTCTTATATTTTAAAAAAATGTTTAGTTACTCTTGAAAGAGAGAGAGAGAGAGGGAGCACGAGCAAGCAGGGTAGGGACAGAGAGAGAGAGGGAAACAGAGGGTTCGAAGCAGACTCTGCTGATAGCAGAGAGCCTGATATGGGGCTCGAATTCCGAACCATGAGACCATGATCTGAGCAAAAGTTGGATGCGTAAGTGACTGAGCCACTCAGGCATCCTCGTATTTTTTTAATTTATTCTTGATTTCTGGTTTTATACCATTGTGGTCAGAAAAGATACTTGATATGGTTTTAGTCTTCTTGAATTTATTGAGACTCGTTTCATGGCCTAACATGTGAGATATTTTAGAGAATTTTCCATGTGCACTTGAAAAGAATGTGTATTCTGCTGTTTTTGGATGGCATCTTTGTATGTATGTTAAGTTCATCTGGTTAATGGATTGTTCAAAGCCACTGTTTACTTATTAAGTTTCTGTTTGAGTGATTTATCCATTAATGTAAGTGAGGGGGGCATGTTAAAGTCCCCTACTGTTACTATATTACTCAACTTCTCCCTTTATGTGTGTTAATATTTGCTTTATATAATTAGATGTTCCTATGTTGGCTGCATACTTATTTACAATTATTATAACTTTTTGTTAGGTCGATCCTGTTATCATTATGCAACGCCCTTGTTTATCTCCTGTTACCATCTCTGTTTTAAAGTATTTTGTCTAGGGTTGCCTGGGTGACTCAGTCTGAGGCCCGCATTGGGCTCTGTGCCAACAGCTCAGAGCCTGGAGCCTGCTTCAGATTCTGTGTCTTCCTCTCTCTCTGCTCCTTGCCTGCTCATATTCTGTCTCTCTGTCTCTCTGTCTCTCTCTCAAAAATAAATGTTAAAAATTTTTTTTAAATGAAGTATTTTGTCTAACCTAAATATTTGCTACCACAGCATTTTTTTTTTTTTGCTTCCATTTGCATGAAATACCTTTTTCCATCCCTTTACCTTCAATCTGTATGTGTCATTGGGTCTGAAATGAATCTTTTGGTGGCAGCATATAGATGGGTCTTGGTTTTTTTATCCATTCTGTCACCTTATGTCTTTTGATTGAAGCAGTTAGTCCATTTCCATTTAAAGTAATTATTGATACGGGGTGCCTGGGTGGCTCAGTTGGTAGGGCATCGACTTTGGCTCAGGTTGTGATCTCATGGTTCATGGGTTCAAGCCCCATGTCAGGCTCTGTGCTGACAGCTCAGAGCCTGGAGTCTGCTTCAGATTCTGTGTCTCCCTCTCTTTCTGCCCCTCCCCCACTCATGCTCTGTCTCTCTCAAGAATAAAATAAAAACATTAAAAAAAGGATATTTTTTAAAACTTTTTTTAATGTTTATTTATTTTTGAGAGAGAGACAGAGAGCACAAGCAGGGGAGGGGCAGACAGAGAGCAGAACACAGAATCCGAGGCAGGGTCCAGGCTCTGAGCTGTCAGCACCAGAGCCCAATGCAGGGCTCGAACTCACGAACTGTGTGACCATGACCTGAGCCAAAGTCGGATGCTTAACTGTCTGAGCCATCCAGGCACTTCCCCCAAAAAAGATATTTAAAGTAATTATTGATGAGTATGTACTTACTGCCATTTTGTTAATTGTTTTATGATTGTTTTTGTCATTCTTCTCTGTTCCTTTCTTGCTCTCTTCCCTTGTGATTTGATAACTTTCTTTAATGTTATGTTTGGATCTCTTTCCCTTTATTTTCTGTGTATCTATTATAGGTTTTGGGTTTGTGATTACCATGAGATTCACTTATAACATCCTATGTATAGAGCAGCCTATTTGAAGTTGATGGTTGCTTAAGTTGAAACACATTTTGAAAGCACTATTTTTTTACTCCCCTCCACGTTTTAGGTATATGATGTTATATTTTGCATCTTTTAATTTTTGTATCCCTCAACTAATTTTTGTAGATAAAATTGATTTTGCTACTTTCGTCTTTTAATCTTCACAGTATCTTTATAAGTGATTGATTCACTACCTTTACTAAATATGTTTGCCTTTTACTAATGAAATTTTTTCCTTTCATAGTCATCTTACTTTTAGTTACGGTCCCTTTAGGGGTGCCTGGGTGGCTTAGTCAGTTAAGCACCTGACTCTTGATTTTGGCTCAGGTCATGATCTCACAGTTTGTGAGTTCGAGCCGTGTGTTGGGCTTCTTGCTGACAGCACAGAGCCTACTTGAGATTCTCTGTCTCCCTCTGTCTCTGTTCTACCACCCACACAAAATAAATAAATAAACTTTAAAAAAAAGAAGTCCCTTTAACATTTCTTATAAGGCCGGTTTAGTGGTGATGAACTCCTTTAAGTTTTATTTGTCTTGGAAACTCTTTATCTCTCCTTGAATTCTGAATGATAACCTTGCCAGGTAGAGTATTCTTCATTGTGGGTCTTTTCCTTTCAGCATTATGAATATATCCTGCTCCTCCCTTCTGCCCTGCAAAGTTTTTGCTGAAAAATCAGCTGATAGCCTTCTGGAGTTCCCCATGTACATAAAAAGTGTTTACTTTTCTGTTGCTACCTTTAAGATTCATTAACTCTTTGACATTTTAATTATTATGTGTCTTGGTGTGGTCCTCCTTGGGTTCATCTTCTTTGGGGCTCTCTTTGCTTCCTGGAATTTGATATCTTTTTTTTCCCTCCAGATTGTGGAAATTTTCAGCTATTATTTCTTCAAATAAGTTTTCTGCTCTTTTCTCTTTCTGGGACCCCTCTAATGCAAATGTTAGTATGCTTGATGTTGTCCCAGAGGCCAGTTAAGCTCATTTTTAAAAATTCTTTTTTCTTTTTTGTCGTTCAGCTTGAGTGTCTTCCAGATTGCTGATTCATTCTTCTATATCCTCTAATCTGCTATTGATTCCCTATGGTTTGTTTTTCATTTCAGTCATTATATCTTCACCTCTGGTTGGTTCTTTCTTATATTTTATGTCTCTTTTTTGAAGTTCTCAGTGAGGTTTTCCACTCTTCTCTCAAGTCCAGTGAATATCTTTATAACCATTACTTTGAACTCTATCAGGTACAGTACTTACTTATCTCTATTTTTATTTAGTTCTTTTTCTGAGATTTTTCTCTCATGCTTTTCTTTGAGACATATTCTTCTCCCTCATTTTGTCTGACTTCTGTGTTTGTTTCTGTGAGTTAGGTGGAACAGCTACCTCTCCTGGTCTTGAAAGAGTGGCCTTATGTAGTAACATCCCCTGTGTAGATTGTGTGTGCGTGGCTGCTCTGGCTGATTAGCTGGAGCTGGATTTGGTCCAGGCCAGAGATCCTGGGGTGCTCCATGCTAAAGGCCACCCTAGTGGGACAAGTAGAGCTGAAGCAGATGCAGTCTGGGAGAGTTCCCCTTGCAGGACAGATGGAGCTGGTGTGTGCTAGGGCCTGGACTCCGTTCCTGTCTGTGCTCTCAACGGGGAGGAGGAATGTAAAGAGTGGTGCTCACTGGCATCTCCAAACCCAAAGTGAGTTCCAGCAGTTTCTCCATTGTTTGGCAGATGCTCTAGTGTTAGTAAATGGATTTCCTTCACTCGTAGTCTAGTTGCCCTTTAACCTCTTGTTCTGTTTTTGTATTTTGCTGTGCCCCAGGACAAATCTGCATGGAGACAGTTCAGTGATATCTCTCCTACTGCAAGGCATGGGGCCTGCAGGGGGTTCCCCTTGTTACCCTGTCTCTGTCTCCTGCCATTCTCTACATGGTCCCTCTACATTTTATTATGCAGAAGCCGTTCAGTCAGCCCTAAGTTCTTCTTCGGGAGGAACTGCTCTAAATGTAGATTCTCTGTGTCTGTGGGAGGGCATGAGTTCAGGGTCTTCCTAGCCTTCCATCTTGGGCTTTCCCGAGGCCAACAATAGCTACCTTTTTTTAACAGGCAGAAACTTCCCATCTGCTTGGAAGAAATGAATAAATGTAACTATGCATAAATGAATGGAATGAAATAAAATGAATGAATGAAATATGGCCCTGTCACCTATGTACCTTTCAAGGCCCAAGATCCATTTGATACCATTATGTAAAGCCCTTCCAAAGACCTCCATGTTGAAATTCTCCAAGATAGTTCTCCCATAATTTCAGACAGCACTTGCTGTGGGTTCATTATTTTGAAATGTTAGCTTACAGTGAAACCCATTCAATCTGTAGATGAAGGGAACATATGTAAAGGATTAAATTTATTTATAGTCTTTGGTCCACTTTACAATTAGAAAACTTAGGCATAGAACTGTGTTCTTTGTTGCCCTAATTTTGCTCTCAGAGTAACTGCCATTCATTCACCAAACTTTTGTTGTGGGCATAATTTGTCTAGGAATTATGATGAGTAATATATGATCCCTGTCCTCAAGGCACTTGTAGTCTAAAAGAGGGAAATAAGACATGCATATATGAAAAATAATAATATAACGGACTAAAATAGATGTTATAAGTCCAATAGATGCCTGTCATGTGACAGTTATGTAGCTACTAAAATGATAAGGGAGTTTGGAAGAAGAGACATCTTTGTAAGCTGCAGTGGTTAGGAAAGGCATTTTGGAAGAGGTAGAATTTGGACTGAGGCTTGAGATACAGCTACGGAACTATCCCATTTGGTGGCACAAAAATGATGTTATCCATATGAATATTCCTTCCTGTCTGAACATTGGATGTGGTGTGAGTTGTGTTGATTGCTTCTTTTGAATCTTAAATGTAAGCTTTAAGGTCAATGCTTTGTGCTATCAACAATAGCCAGAGTATGGACAGAGCGCAAATGTCCATGGATGGATGAATGGATAAAGAAGATGTGGTATATACATACAATGGAGTCTTACTCGACAATCAAAAAGCATGAAATCTTGCCATTTGCAACTATGTGGATGGAAGTAGAGAGTATTATGCTAAGTGAAATCAGTCAGAGAAAGACAAATATCATACGATTTCACTCATATGAGGACTTTAAGATACAAAACAGATGAACATAAGGGAAGAGAAGCAAAGGTAATATAAAAACAGGGAGGGGGACAAAACATAAGAGACTCTTAAACATAGAGAACAAACAGAGGATTGGTGGAAGGGTTGTGGGGACGGGGGAAGAACTAAATGGGGAAGGGGCATTAAGGAATCTACTCCTGAAATCATTGTTGCACTATATGCTAACTAACTTGGATGTAAATTAAAAAATAAATAAAGTCAATGCTTTGGTGGAAAAATTTTCCATATAAAGGAAACCTAAGATTGAAAACCAAGGAATTTATTACTGTATGGACAGAGCAGTGGTTAGTGACATGATTTTTATGTGCCTAGGAATATCAGACAAAATATTAACAATTTCGTTTTTGTTTTAGACAGACTACTCTGATAGTTTACATTTTGTCTTTTTTTGGAATGGTTATATTTACTTTCACATTGGACCTTGGATACATCCTCGTCGTGTTTGTTACTGGCGGGGTACTTGGGTAAGCATCGAATGTGTTTAGGAGAAATGATAGCATGCTGTTATAATTATGAAATAATACTATATGGTTTTAAATTTTTAGTTAATCCAGACGTTCTTAAAAATAATTTAAACTTTAAAGAATCTGTGCTGTACATATAAATGTGTAATTCTTTAGAATAAAAAAAGTTTAAAAATGTTTTTTGGTCTACATGACAGGTGAAAAATGGATAAGCCTCACTTAGTCCAGGTAACTTTATTTAGTTAGAAAAACAACTGACTTAAAAAATTAGAGATAATTTTTCTCAGAAAAAGGAAAACTTAGGAGCTGCTCTGCTTTGCAGTTCTGTCCTTGGGCTGACTAGTGAATAATGAATGACTGGGCCTTGCTTTCACATGTCAAGTTCAAAATCTTCAGTTATTCGATCACTAGAATAGGCCTGAGAGGTAGAATGATTGTCTCAGTATATGCTATTGTCCTTCAGTTAATTGTTTCTATGATTCTGGATTTATTTTCGTAGTTTCTTCATGACTGGCTACCTCCCATTGGGTTTTGAATTTGCTGTTGAAATCACTTACCCTGAATCTGAAGGCACCTCATCTGGTCTTCTTAACGCTGCCGCACAGGTAAACCCCTGACCTCTGTTGAATCTGACATGATTAATTTACTGACTATTCTAAATCTTTTTTTAATGTTTATTAATTTTTGAGAGAGAGAAAGAGAAAGAGCATGAGTGGGAGAGGGGCAGAGAGAGACAGAGACACAGAATACAAAGCAGGCTCCTGGCTCCAAGCCGTCAGCACAGAACCCGATGCAAGGCTCGAATTCATGAACCGTGATGAGATCATGACCTGAGCCAAAGGCGGTGGCCCAACCAGCTAAGTCACCCAAGCTCCCTGGTTTACTGACTATTCAAGTGAATAAGAAGTTTAAACAGTCTGCCTCTCCAAATCATATGAATAAAATAGTTAGGAAATGTTCTTGGGAAAATATTACACTTATTTCAAAGAAGCAAATTCATCAATTATTTCTCTTATTTTATTTTAGATATTTGGAATTCTGTTCACATTGGCTCAAGGAAAACTCACAACAGACTATGGCCCTAAGGCAGGGAACATTTTCCTCTGTGTTTGGATGTTTCTTGGCATCATTTTAACAGGTAAATGAGGGTATTTTCCTGGCAAAATACTTATGTCATATTGTCTTTATATTTAATTTTCATGTATATTGATTCTCAGTGGCTTCGCAGAACTCAAAGGGAAAAAAGAGATAAAAAGCAGAATATTACTTGTTTTTTTTCTCCAAGGATATGAATCTATTAATTCATTTTTCACATTGTAACTTCAGTACTATTACTATGCATAAAAACCGGAGCCAGTGTATCAAGAGTCGGTAAAGATCTGGACTCGGCAGACCCGGGCTCCAGTTCTGACCCTGCTGCTCACTAGCTGTGTGACTTTAGACAAAATACTTAAACTCTCATATCCTCTTTTTCTCAGTCATGTAACAGGGTATTAAAAAGCCTGCCATAGAGGGTTGCTATGAGGAGGAACTCAAGTGGTTCATGAAAGCTCCTAGCATGGTGTCTGGCCCATAGCACGCGCCCAGTCATGTCAGCGGTTACTATAACGTGTGGTGGTGGAAACAGCCCAAGGGATGGTTAGCCAGTTCTCACACTTCTTAGTATAATCAGAATAGACACGGGCAGGAACAACACTAGCGCCCAACCTTGAGACCGGGAGCGTGTAAAAGGACTTTAAACCGTAGTCTGGGCGCATAAGCATAAAGGTGGATTTAGAAGCAAGGCTTCATGTCCAGCAGTGTGTCCACACTCACGCCGGCTTCTGCTGCTCTCTCACTCTGTCCATTTCTCTCTGCATTCCTTTCCCCTACTCAGATGGCGGCGTAAACTCTTACACGGTGTACAGACACCACCAACCAAACCGCACATCCTGCCTCCTCCCTGGTCCTTGTTGCTCCAATGATCCCAAACTCCCTCTGGTGCCAAGTTCCTGGCTATTCTATTCCTGTCTCACATTCTTTGTATATCCTGTTTTCTGCCTGCCTAGAATGCCTTCCTCTCTCTTATCTGCTTGACAAGTTCCTACTCATTTTTTAAATTTCGATTCAGATATGTCTCCTCTGGCAAGCCTTCCCTGATTTTTCTCTGGACTGACGTGGGCTTTTTTTCTCCCTCGTTCCCACTATACCTTGTACATATCTGCATTATTGCAGTTTTCCTACAATGTTATACTTGTTTGCGTGTCAATATTTCCCCAGAAATATTGGATGCTGCTGTATGGAAGGAATTGTGCTTTTCGTCTTTGGTTCCTAGCATCCTGTATTTGTTCATTAATGAATGACTTGCTAATTAAGTTAATGGCTTAGAGAGGCCCTAGTGTGTTTTTATTGAATATTATGGTACTACAGTGTGCTAAATTTGACAATATCAAAAAAGACTTTATGCTGCTCAGAGAAAAGTATATCCATACATTCTCTTTGGTAACATCAGCTGTTTGATGTTTTTCTGTTTCAGCATTAATCAAGTCTGATCTCAGAAGACACAATATAAATATAGGAATTGCGAATGGTGATATTAAAGCTGTAAGTAATGATTATCAGATGTGTGAACCCAGTCTGTCTGGTCAGCTGTTTTGTATTTCTGACCAATCGTCAATCTCTCCTAATGGCAGATGCTAGATGCTGTAAGTTGTTTTTATCTCCTGATTCTTTCTACAGGTACCAGTTGAAGATACAGTAGAAGATAGTCCCACAGATCAAGAATCAAAAACTGTTATGATGTCCAAGCAGTCAGAATCGGCAATTTGAGGTGAAAGAAAAACGTTAACATCGTGTGATAGTTGAGCAGTAAGGCTTGGTTTAAACGTTATGGGAGATGGATACTTACTTGAAAATTATTACGTGACCTATAATTATTGTCTCGCCTAATTGTAACCTTAAGCAAGATTTTGCTTAACAGACTTTGGCTCACCTCGTATTAACACTACCATTTATCTACCGATCTTTCCATTGGGAGTCCTCTCTTGTCAACCTGAAAGTAAGCTTCTTGATGTGTATTTTCTAAAAGTGTTTTTTTTTTATATAGAAAATGGAAGGTTAGAAGACTTTCTAAAATGATAAGGTAGAGGCCTAATCCCCGTAAATCACATAGGAGTTCATGCAATTTAGAACCAAGTAAACAATATATTCCTAATTGGCTCTTTTCCATTGTTGGTGATCAACTGTCCAGTCACCTCAGTGGGAGTACATTACACCAACATGACACTCCTGGCCCACCAGAGGACAGCACTGGGATGACACTTGCACAGAACCTCTAAGATTTTTCCCATTTCTTATATTCTTGTTAAACAGTGCTTCGTAACAGGTACGGTCAATGGCCATCAAAACTATTCTGTGAGATAGAACGCATGACTTTGAACCCATGACTTTGGTCTTAGCCTTGAGTTCTAATGAAGCTAAGGAGCCCAGACACAGACTCATCTTGAGTTCTCTGCACTGCCTTCCTATCATGGTATAAATGCTAATACTATTTTCTCACTTCAACTTGACAGAGTAATTTTGTACCCACTGCCTTGTTTACTCTTTTTTTTCAACACAGGCATATCTTGGAGATATTGTAGCTTCAGCTCCATACCATTCAGAGTAAAGCAAATATAACAATAAAGTGAATAAATGAATTCTTTGGTTTCCCAATACATATAAAAGTCATGTTTACACTGTTCTGTAGTCTAGTAAGTGTGCAATAGACCGAAGGAACAATGGACATTCCTTCAACGAGAAAAGACTTATTGCTAAAAATCCTGACCATCAGCTGAGCTTAGTAAGTCATAATCACCGAGCATAGGTCACTGTAACAAAGATAACAATGATGAAAAAGGTCGAAATATTGCAAGAATTACAAAATGTGACAGACACAGAATGAGCAAATGCTTTTGGAAAAATGGCACCAACAGACTTGCTCGATGCAGGGTTGCCCCAAACCTTCAATTTGTTGGGAAAAAAAAAAAAACAAAACAAAACCCACAATATCTGTGAAGTGCAGTATATCAAAGCACAATAAAATGAGGTATGCCTGTATATATCACTTTGTAATAAGAAAATGTCATCCTATGTGTTACTGGCTTTTTCATGATTTCTTGTATCATCCCTAATACTTTTGCTTGAAGATTGCAAAGAAATCTGTGGTAACTTAGCCTAGGAGTTCTCATTTGGTGAAGACCTCTTAAAATGCTTTAATTCTCTACTGGCATCTGTATGACCATTCTCCTTTGAGGAATACTGTGCCCAGGTATGTGCTCCCACAGTGTGTTGTGGGAGTGTATTCTTTTCTTCGCCGGGTATACATACTGTTCAAAGAGTCTGCTCTTTTACGTGCTCAGGGTAAGGAGAATAGGACCAAATGTGTTTCTATAGTGCCTACCGCTGCATTTTGTTTACAGTGAGAATTTATATGTTGTTCATGTCCTGACTCTCTCAGCTGATAGGGAATATCTTTAGAATACTGACATCTAATCAGGTATACCCTGAATACCCTTGAAGTGAATTAGCAGTTCTGATTTGGGCAGATTATATGCATTGCTGTATATTGATATTATAACGTTCTCTGTAATCAAACGACAGTAAATGATGTAGAGTCTTATCCTGGAGAATGTGTCACCAGGAGAACTTAGCCGGGAATCAGGGGCTCTGGGTCTGTGACCTGGAACTGTTTCTAACTGTCCCTGTCACTCTCCGGGCAGCATTTTCCTTATCCGTATAATGAATGTATTCACTTTGATCTCGAAGATCTGTTTTGAATCTTAAATGCCATTCATCACGGGGCAGACCAAATCGTGGTACCACAGGAACTGAAATCTAGCTAGAGAAAAACCCCCTAGAGAATTGGATAAGCAGCTGTGATTGTTACTTTGTGGATATGGGGTTTTTTATTTTTAGCTTTTTTATTCAGTTGGTGATAGCTCAGGCAGAATATGCTGAATCTTTCACTTCCTTAGATATTTACATCATAGGTTTTATGGCCAAAAATATATCCTAAGATCCCTCCGAAATAATTATTTTTATTTTTGAACTATCAGTGTTGTTTAAAATAATCATGTACTTGTTGAGTTCCCGAGCTCTTGAAAAAAATTACAGATAAAAATCGGAATACTTTAATTCCGAAAAGCATATGCATATATGTCATGTGTATCTTTCTTTGTTGATTAGGAAAAGGATGAAATATGATGTCACAAAACACAAAATGAATTGATAATGTTTCTGTATTTTGAGTTAAAGTTGCCTGTAATGTGTGAAACGAGAATGTCATGTAATTCTGTGTCTAATCTTTGGAAAATAGAATTGGCTAACCATCACTTGTGTAAATTTTAACCAAATAATTTTAGAAAGAAATTGGATACTTTCAAAAGCTGTTGCATTTATAAATTTTGCAAAAAAAAAAAAATACTAGCTTTTGCCTTTTGTGAATGTTGGAGAAATGTCTTTAAAATATGTTTATATGTAAACTCAGTATTGCCAGAAGAATTCCTGTCTGTATGAAGTCATCTTTCGTGTTTGAATTTTGCCTCTTTGTCTGTATGCTTGTTCTTCAGTGTTTCAGACTTGAAATAAATTTATTTTTTTAATGTTAATTTTGTATGGCTTTTTGAAAACATTTTTAAGATGTTAATTTATGTTTTTGAGAGAGATAGAGAGCGTGAGCCGGGTGGTGGGGGACAGAGAGAGAAGGAGACAGAATGTGAAGCAAGCTCTTCACTGTCAGCACAGAGCCCAATGCAGGGCTCGAACCCATGAACCTTGAGATGATGACCTGAGCTGAAGTCAGACACTAAATCGACTGAGCCACGCAGGCGGCCCTAAGTTCCGATAGTTAGGTACACGTGGGGAGTGGAAAGGGACTATAAGATTTCAGAATGAGCCAAGGAGGGAGCGAGGTGTTTTGTGGAGCGCAACAAGGAGACGAAGTCCACCAGGGTCAGGGCTAAAACAGCACAGTAGTAAGGGCTTTATCTCCTCCCCTTACTTTTTGGTGCCTGACCCCTCCTTGGGCAGACAGGTGCCTCCAAGGAGCCATCTGGGACACTACACCTAAGTTTCAGACTTTCCCTGTTTCTCCTGGTAGCATGCGCCTTTGTGGTACCTTACGTCCTACATCAGGTTTATTTTTTCCTCAAGTCCTTGCTGATTAACGTAATAAAACCAAACTCTAATTTTCTTCATTAAGAAATAGGGTATGATGAACGTTCACTCTTCAGAAGAGTCTGAGATAATACGTGAAAATCATTTAGCTGAAAGTTTGACATAGCCAACACTCAGAAGTTTTGGCTACTATTTTTATGCATTAATGATTGGTAACTAGCAACATATTACCACTTAAAAGTATTTGGATTTGAAGAGAAAAGTTCAAGTGACTTACATCAAAAGAATACCAATGAGGAGTTCCTGGGTGTCTCAGTCAGTTAAGCATCTGATTCTCGACTTCAGCTCAGGTCATGATCTCATTGTTCATGGGGTCCAGCCCCTCGTTGGGCTCTGTACTGACAATGTAGAGCCTGCTTGGGATTCTGTCCCTCTCCTCTCTCTGCCCCTCCCCTGCTCTCTCTCTCAAAATAAATAAACTTAAAAAAAAAAAAAAGAATACCACTGAGAAAAACTGAGGTCCTGGGAAGAGAACATAGAGAAGATATTTAGGGAGGAGGAGAATGGTAACGGCATCATTCAAATCAGACCCGGCAGGGAGATGCCCATGCCTCATCCTCCTGAAGCTAGTCCTGGATGCCAATAAACCGGTTGGCAAGGATTGAGGAAATGGTAATTGATAGTGGGGGCTGGGTGAAAGATTAGCCTAGGCAGTGACTCCCAAAGGTTTTGGTCTCAGAACACTTTCACAGTTAAGAATCATTGAGGAACCTGGGGTGCCTGGGTGGCTCAATCGGTGAAGTGTCTGACTTTGGCTCAGGTCATAGTCTCACAGTTCGTGGGTTCAAGCCCCACATCTCGGGCTCTGTGCTAGCAGCTCGGAGCCTGGAGCCTGCTTCAGATTCTGTGTCTCCCTCTCTCTCTGCCCCTCCCCCACTCACGCTTGATCCCTCTCTCCTTCAAAAATAAATAAACATTAAAGAAAAGAGAGAGAATCCTTGAGGAACCTAAAAGAACTTTTGTTTTTCTGAGTTATAGCTGTCAATATTTATCATACTAGAAACTGTAACAAAACTATTTTATTCCTTTAAAAATAACTATTACAGAGGCGCCTGGGTGGCTCAGTCGGTTAAACGTCTGGCTTTGGCTCAGGTCATGATCTCACTGTCTGTGGGTTCGAGCCCCGCATCGGGCTCTGTGCTGACAGCTCAGAGCCTGGAGCCTGCTTCAGATTCTGTGTCTCCCTCTCTCTCTGACCCTCCCCTGCTCACACTCTGTCTCTTTCTCTCAAAAATAAATAGACATTAAAAAATTAAAAAAAAATAACTATTACATCATAACCTAAATTACATTTCATGATAACTATTTTCCAAAACGAATATAGTGAGAGGAGTGATACTTTTTAATGTCCAAAGACTGCAAAAATCTTCAATGTCTGGCTTCATAGAAGACTGCTGGATTCTCCTACCAGATCCTGCATCAATCTGTAGAGATATGCTACTTTGAAACGTTTGAAGAAAAAACTGTGTGCGCATGTGCAAATGTTAAAGGAGTATTTTAACAGCCCTTTCAGGTAATTGTAGGTATTCTTAATACTATGGCAAGTGGGAACTGGTAGTATCTTAAAGGCCAGTTGCTATGTGGAATCTGAAGCCATATCCATAAACTTTTCCTATTTTGTTAACATTAGCATCTAATGGTCCGTCTGTTACTTCCAGCACATCGTTAACCATGCATGGTTTTGCAACTTTATGCACCAGCATTTGGAAAGTATTCTTTAACTGAGTTATGCAGACCTTCCAAATATTGATATATTTTATCATATGATGCCAGGTAAGTCACATTCATTAACGTTAATACCTCTGATCTCATCAAAAAGTCTTTTTAGCGTTGGGAAGCTCATATGAGCTTCCTAAAACTCTTTTGGCGGATGCAGGTTTTCCAAAATGCTAATGTTGGTTTAAAAACTTGACTTATGATTGGGGGAAAAATCTGTCAGTTGTCTTTGGAGCGATGGACTCACTTCAGTGCTTTTTGAAAAAACACCTGCCAAACACCCATCTGAATAACCATAGTTTATCTGTCAGCCATCCTTCCAAGTAAAAATGTTCTTTGAAAATAAACTCCTAGTTCATGGGGCGCCTGGGGGGCTCAGTCAGTTGAGCGTCCGACTTCAGCTCAGGTCATGATCTCATGGTTCGTGAGTTTGAGCCCCGTGTTGGGCTCTGTGCTGACAGTGTGGAGCCTGCTTGGGATTCTCTCTCCCTCCCTCTCTCTCTGCCCTCTCCTACTCGTGCTCTGCCTCCCTCTCTCTCAAAAATAAAGAAACATTAAAAAATTATAAAAAAAACCCAACTAGTTCAGCTTGTGTCTCAGATAACTGTACTTTTCCTGAAACGGCCCTCATATTTGGGTGTATGCAGAACCGTGTTGTGCACACTTCACATTTCATCACACGATATTTAAAAGTCATGTACCCAAGGATCAGAATTCAATACTTTTTTACCAAGGATATTCTTTGGCAGAGTTGACTTTATTACTTTTTTTTTAATATGTATTTATTTTTGAGAGAGAGAGACAGAGAGACCGAGTGCATACGGGGGAGGGGCAGAGAGCAAGAGAGAGACAGAGAATCTGAAGCAGACTCCAGGCTCTGAGCTGTCAGCACAGAGCCTGACAGGGGGCTGGAACTCAGGAGCCATGAGATCATGACCCGAGCCGAAGTCGGATGCTCAACTGACTGAGCCACCTAGGTTCTCCTTGACTTTCTTTTTTTTTTTTAAACTGCCAACGCATCCAGCTAAGGCACCAGAAATTTTATCTGTCACCATCAGAGCAAATGCAGTGGAAAAGGCAAATCGCTTCTTTAGAGTATTATTCAAGAGTTGGACATGGATTCCCTGAAAAGTCTTGGGGACTCCTAAGGTTCTGACGACCACACTTTGAGAACCCCTCTTCTAAAAAAGAGATGGGCTGTCATCAATGCAGATCAGCGATTGACAGTGTGAGAAACTAGGGAGAGTGGACAGCAGAACAGGGTCAAAGATCAAAGGCCTCTAATGAGGAGACAGATGGAAGAAGATTCATTGGAGCCAGAACGGAGCTTGTGGGAAAGAAAGGTAAAAACTGGGTAGCCAAAGAGAAGAGAATAACCCGGAAGCCATAAAAAAATGTTAACTCTTTTCATACTATTTTAATTATAATTAGCATGATATTTCAAGATGAAGTTTCCAGTTTTATTTATTTATTTATTTATTTATTTATTTATTTATTTATTTTTAAATATTTATTTATTTTTGAGACAGAGAGAGACAGAGAATGAGTGGCGGGGGGGGGGGCAGAGAGAGAGGGAGACACAGAATCCCAAGCAGGCTCCAGGCTCTGAGCCGTCAGCACAGAGCCTGACGCGGGGCTCGAACCCACAGACCACGAGATCATGACCTGAGCCGAAGTCGGACGCTCAACCGACTGAGCCACCCAGGCGCCCCTCCAGTTTTATTTAGTTTCATAAGTAGCTAAATGTTAAGGCAAACTCATGAAATATAACGGATATATAGCATTATATCTGTTACCATTACCCTCTAGTAAACAGAGGCTTTAAAATCCAAGACCCTTCTCAGTTCCCACTGAGAATCAGTAGAATTACATTTAGGTTGTCATTAGAAAAACTTTCATCCAGGAAAAAAAAATTCTATTCTTATTTTCCACAGCAGGCAGAGATGTATAGACAAGTAACACATTTTCAAAGTCAGTTCTCCTGTGACCCACCCGCCCAGTCTCAGCTTTCAGGACCAAGACCCCTGCCTATACCACACTGCCCTGACTTCTCTGAAAGGGGAGACAGTCATCTATTTAGGTGACAATCTGCCCTGAAGTGACTTCAGGGCTCTTGACAGGATCCTGTGCCTGGAAAATGCCTTTAGGACATCTCCCAGGAGATCAAATATCTTTGTGTCCCCAAAGAGAGGTAAGGTTTCAAAGCACACTGACCACCAAGAGGGGATACCTTTTCTTTTTTAAAAAAAAAAATTTTTTTTTTAATGTTTATTTACTTCTGAGAGAGACAGAGTATGAGCAAGGGAGGGGCAGAGCGAGAGGGAGACACAGATTCTGAAGCAGGATCCAGGCTCCGAGCTGTCAGCACAGAGCCTGACATGGGGCTCGAACTCACAAACTGTGAGATCATGACCCGAGCCGAAGTTGGCCGCTCAACCGACTGAGCCGCCCAGGCGCCCCGGGGATACCTTTTCTTAAATCAGTACTAAGGTCTAGAGCTATTCGTGAGCAGGTGTGAATAGAAGGGAGGAGGAGAGTGGTCTGGAGGCCCTAAAGCTCTGAGAAAGGAGGAGAATGATGGGGGGGGGGGGGCGCGACTCATTAAGATAAGGCATGGGAGCTTCATTTTCCACCTCCTGACGTATTAGGCCTCTGCCTTGTCTTGTTTTAAGTATTCATTTGCATTTTCCCTTGCCTTTGTTATTTTAAGCCCATGTTGAAATGGTCATTGTAGAGAACAAACTGTTAGAAGCCAGTAGAAACTGGATTTGTGGGGCCCCTGGGTGGCTCAGTTGATTGAGCATCAGACTCTTGATTTTGGCTCTGATCATGATCTCAGGGCCGTGGGATCGAGCCCCAAGTCAGGCTCCATGCTGGAGCCTACTTAAGATTCTCTCTCTCTCTCTCTCTCTCTCTCTCTCCCTCCCTCTACCTCTCCCCCGCTTATGTGCATGCACACTCTCTCTCGAATTAAAAAAAAATTAAAAAGGAACTGGTTGGAGCCCCTGGGTCCTGATTGATAAATGCTGCTTGAATACCTCTCTTTCTCAGGGAAATGTCTGATTCCTCCAGGGCCTGAAACGGCTTCTAGCCCCTGAGATGAACTGACAGATTAAACTTTCATAAAGCCTCATAAGGCGCAAAAATGAAGTTGAAATACAAGTGACAGTTATTTCTTTTTCAGGAAAAAGCCTGAAACTTCAAAACATATTCCGACCCAAAACCAAGACAGAGAAGCTCTGGATCGTTCTGTCTAGGGCAGGACCTATGTGTGGACAGAGGTTCCCAATGCACCAGCAGATTAGTATTAGAAAAGATATCCCTGGAGAGGTGACGCGTGGGCATAGATTTCCTTGCCCGCACACCTGTGCGGTACTCGGTACTATCATTCATAAGACAGTTCAGCCTCTTCGTGTGGTTACAGTGTGTTTATGTACATTCTTTTATTGCATCATAGGCCCTTTGAAAGCATCCATCATGGTATTTACGTAAGGTAAAAACATGGCCTTGGGAACCTAGTCTTAGGTGAGAAACAGGACTATGATCTGAGGAAAGTAATTGAAACTCTGAATTTCTGTTTCTTCCCTTACTAACTAGAATAATACTTCCTACCTTGCAGGTTTGTGGTGAAGATTAAATTTAAGTCGAAGGCACCGGTAGATTCTTCACAAATCCCATCCACTGTTATTCTCATTCTGAGAAACAGTATAAATTGGGACTGGGTGCTGTTAACACTTGCGAGGCAGTGGACCGATTTGGGAGAGCATGTGTTTAAGGGTTTGAACTTGACATTACTTGGAGCAGCTGCCATTAAAACCATTGATATCCAAAGTATTTAACAAACACTTCCGTGTGCAGGTGGGTGTAACTCGGGGCACCGGGCGAAGAAAATGAAACAAAAACGAATTCTGAAGAGACGGTGAGATCCAGACAGACAGGATGGGAGTCAAAGGTACTTGGGCAGCAAACAACAAAACTGAGACACTCTTGTAGGCAGGAAAAAATGGTTTCTGGGTTTACTGCACAACCCACAACAAAGGGAAATTAAACAACAAGCTAAGAAGGAAACTACCCAGGAGCCCACTACCTTCATACAACGATTCCTCCTTGTTCCCTTTTCGTTCACATGCGTGCATAATCTCACACTGGTATTAAGCAATTTGTGTATTTAACATAGTATCATAGGCATTTTCCATGTTGCTACATGGGTTTTGTAACCATTGTTTTATTCCCATTTTAATTTTTTTCAGTTTTACTGAAAAATAATTGAATATAACCTTGTAGTAGTTTAAGGTGTACAACGTAATGATTTGATGTATAAATATTGTGAAATGATTACCATAAATATTGATTATCATAAATATTGATGTATAAATATTGCAAAATGATTACCATAATAAGCTTAGTTAACATTCAACACCTCACACAATTACACTTTTTTTCTTGTGCTGAGAACTTCTGACATCTATTCTCTTAGTACCTTTCAAATAACCATTATTTAAAACAAAACAAGACAAAAGGAAACAACCAATAGCCATTATTTAAAATAACTGCATAATATCTCGAAATCGGGTTGATATACCACAATTTACTTAACGTTTCTATACTCATGGACATTCCTTCGTTTACTTATTTGATATTTATTGAGCATTTCCAGTTTTGTCAGGGCTTATGAGAGGAGCTGGAAATATAAAACCGCAGGCTCTCACTCTTGGAATCAGGCAAGGTTTTTCTCTTCTTTTGAACAGAGGAGGATTGGGACATTTGGGAAGCCCGAGTGTCATTGCTTTATGCCCCTTACACTCTCTGCCCACCCTCACCTTCTAGTTCATCTAAACCTTCTCTCATCTCCCTCTATTTCACTGGGAGACCAAGGCTTGAAGTATAATCCTGGATTATTTTATTATTTTTTCAAATGTGTGTGGTTTTTGTTTTTTACAGCTTCTTTAAAAAAAATTTCAAGTTTATTTATTTTGAGAGAGAAAATGTGCACAAGCAGGGGAGGGGCAGGGAGAGAGGGAGAGAGAATCCCAAGCAGGCTCTGCATTGTCAGCACAGAGCCCAATGCAGGGCTGGAACCCACAAACCGAACCTTGAGACCATGACCTGAGCTGAAGCCAAGAGTCGGATGCTTAACTGACTGAGCCACCCAGCCACCTCATAGTTTATTTTTTAAAGTTTATTTACTTTAGGGGGGGAAGGGAAGAGAAAGAGAGAATCCCAAGCAGGCTCCATGCTGTCAGTGCAAAATCTGAGGCAGGGCTGGATCCCATGAACCATGAAATCATGACCTGAGCTGAAACGAAGGGTCATCAGACACCTTTGGGCTCTGTGCTGACAACTTGGAGCCCGTAGCCTGCTTCAGATTCCGTGTCTCCTTCTCTCTCTGTCCCTCCCCCGCTCACATCTGTCTCTCTCTCGAAAATAAATAATAAACATTAAAAAACAACAAAAAAAGGGTCAATCATTTAACCGATTGAGCCACCCAGGTGCCCCTGTATTTGTATTTTAAATTGGTCTAGGCTGAGTGGATAAAGCTCAGACAGCCTTGGTTGGCCAGGAAGATTAGGTGAGCCCTTGCACCTCCTTGTGTCCCTCAAATCATTCTGCTTTAGGCTTGTGCCTCTTTGACCTGCCAGTAAATCGGGCTTATCCTTATTAGCGCTGAAAACTGCGGTGGGACCTCGGAGACCCATTTCCGCTCCAAAATGGGAAGAGCGCCCCCTCTACTGGTCGTTTCATGAACTGTTCTGGACTCCTTGCCGAAATTTCAAGGGATTGCTATGAGGGAGGATGGGTGCACACGTTTGGGGGAATGGGCGATAGGGGGATGCCCGTTCATTTTAGCCATATCTCCAAACACACACACACACACACACACACACAAACACACACACATACACACACACGCACGTTAAGCAAGTGTCCTCATACTCCCACTGTCTGGGCATCATAGCATGAGACAGTGGTGAGCATTAGCCACCAGGAACCTTTCACATGGGTAGTACACTTTCAAGGCAAATACAGGCATATCTTGTTTTTTTGAGCTTCACAGATGTTGCATTTTTTACAGAGGGAAGGTCTGTGGCAATCCCACATCCAGCGAGTCGTCAGCGCCATTTTTCCAACAGCGTTTGCTCCCTCCGTGTCTCTGTGTCACATTTTGGCAAGTCTCACGCTGTTTCAGGCATTTTCATTATTATTACGTGTGAACTGCTGCACTCTCATGATAAAACCTGAGCGGATGAGGAGCTGCTTCTTAAGGATGAGGAGAGAAAGTGGCTTCCTGAGCCGGAATCTGCGGGCGAAGATGCTGTGAGGATTGTTGAAAGGACAACAAACGACTTAGAATATTACATGAGCTGAGGTGACAAAGCGGCAGCAGGGTTTGAGAGCACTGACTCCATTGTGAAAGAAGTTCGACCGTGGGTAAAATTCTAGCAGCGCTCACAGGGAACTCGTTCATGAAAGGAAGTCAACCAATGCGGCAAACTTCACTGTTGTCTTATTTTTTTTTATGTTTATTTATTTTTGAGAGAGACAGAGACAGCATGAGCTGGGGAGGGGCAGAGAGAGAAACAGAGAGAGAGAGAGAGAGGGAGAATCCCAGGCAGGCCCTGGGCTGTCGGCATAGAGCCCGGTGGTGGGGCTCGAACCCACGAACTGTGAGATCATGACCTGAGCTGAAACCAAGAGTCAGACGCTTAACTGACTGAGCCCCCTAGGCACCCCACCGTTGTCTTATTTTAAGAAATTGCCAGAGTCACCCCAGCCTTCAGCCACCACCACCCTGACCAGTCAGCCGCCATCAGCATCGAGGTAAGACATTCCACCAGCAAAAAGATTGTGACTCACTGAAAGCTCAGGTGATGGTTAGCATTTTTTAGCATGCGAGGTTTTTTTTTTTAAGTTTTTAAATATATTTTGAGAGAGAGAGCATGAGTAGGGGAGGGGAAGAGGGAGAGGGAGAGAGAATCCGAACAGGAGCTCTGTGCTGTCACCACAGAGCCTACAATGGATCATGAGACCATGACCTGAGCCAAAATCAAGAGTTGGATGCTTAGCCGACCGAGCCATCCAGGCGCCCAAGCATTGAAGTCTTTTTTAATTAAGATATGTCTTCTTTTAGGCACAATGTTACTGCACACTTACTAGACTGCAGTCCAGCGTACCCATAGCTTTCATATGCACTCGAAAACCAAAACATTCATTCGACTCGCTTTACCGTGCCCTTTGCTTTACCGCGCTGGTCTGGAAGGGAACTCGCGGTGCCGCCGAGGTGAGCCTGAGCTGGCATGGTTGACAGATGTGCTGCCTCAGCTCAACCGTCTTGCACAGCTTCTCTGAAACGGGAAAGGTCATTGTGCTTTTCGTCAGAGGCCGCTCCTCAGTGGAACATGTGCGCCGCTCCTGCGGCCCGCCCCCCGTGTGGCCTTCAGCCACGCAACTCCGGGGCTGTCCCAGTGGCACAAAGGCAAGCTTCGTTCCTCCCACAGGCATCCCATCCCGCGGCTCTGCTGTGTGCCCCCTCCATTCCCTGTCCCTGCTTGTCCAAAACTCAAGGAGTAGAGGGCTGCCTGCAACACGGTAGGTTCATGTTGGGCAAAAGGGTCTGCACATAATGTCAGCCTCCGTGTCAGGTTACTTGGGAATCTGGGGACACGCGCTCTCCATGTTCGAGTAAATACTTACCGAGCATCCTACATAGACAACACCCTCCTCAGCATTCCTCCCCGCCACGAGCTTCTCAGGCAGGCTCCCAAAGCTCTTGCGCCTGCTGGCACACCTAGGAGAGAATATGTGTACACCTCAGGGGGACAGATGGATGAGGCGGCTCTGACGGGAGCCCCCTGGCATCACCCACAGTACCCTGGCCCTGCCTCCCACCCCAGGGCTCGGGGCTTACCATCACGGCCTACTTTAGCCAAAGGTTCTCCGACTTGAGTGGAGTCCAGAACCACCTGAGAGCTTATATCAAAGAGTGCCCGCGTGGCTCAGTCAGTTAAGCGTCTGACTCTTGGTTTTAGCTCAGGTCATGATCTCATGGCTTCGTGGGTTCGAGTCCCACGTTGGGCTTTATGCTGACAGTGTGGAGCCTGCTTGGGATTCTCTCTCACACTGCCCCTCCTCCATTTACGCTGTTTCTGTCTCTCTCAGAGAAAAAAAAAAGAAAGAAACTTTTTAAAAAACCCATAGATTGCCAAGCCCCAAGCCGAGAGGTTCTGATGCTGCAGGTCTCGGGTTTACTTTAGGGAGGGGGAAGGGCAGAGAAACATATTCCTGATAAGTCCCCAGGTGACGTGACACCTGGTCTGAGGTGACACCTGGTCTGGTCTGAAGACCACACTTTGAGAACAGTCTGACGGCAGCTGCCGGCTGGCTTTGCTTCCCCGGGCAGGCTGAGCACACGCATGGCCTCTTCAGGTGTGTCTGCCTGGACTCGGCACCCCTCCCCCAGATGCTCCCTCAGGCTGCCCCAGAAATGCTTCCTCTGGCCCGCCTGGAAATGTGACCTGGCTGTCGTTGTGACTGTCCAGATGGGAGGCTTTGTGTGGCCCCAGTGAAGAGGAACAAGGTAGGGATCTGGTTTCTCAGATACTCGGACAGTTCCGAGCCCAGCAGGTGCATGTGTGACGCCGGTGGAGAAGGAACGCGGGTGGCTCGGCTGGCCCGTCTCCAGCCTGCGGGGACCACGGCCATCGGGCATCTGCTTCTGTGGAGGAACAAAGCTCTGCTCCCACGGAGCCCCAGGGAGTACCAGGCTGGCTCCTGGGGAGTGTCAGATGTCCCTCCTCCCTGTCAGTCCTGTATCTCCGTCCCCTCCCCTTTCCTTCGGACAGACAGCTTCAGGCGGGTTACAGGTGGGAGCAGAGGAAGGAGGGCTAGAAGAACCCGCTTCTAGGAGAGCAGTTCCCCCACCCCTCCCCGTGGTGAAGACGGCACTGACACCCCGTCCCCACAGCCCCTGACTGCCTTGGAAGTGAGGAAAGCAAGCCACACCCTTACCTGGTTTGGAGAAAAGGCGGCAAAGGAGAGCCCAGAAACTGGGCAGGAAACCAGGAAACCCACCGCCTCCGACGGGGAGAGCTCCCGGGCAGACGTGGGGAATTTTAACAGAGACGAAGCATGAGAGGCCCTGTGTGCCTCGTGCTGGGGTGCATTAGTGAGGTTGGCCTCTGTGGGCAGAGGTGAGGTGGGCGGGGAGTGGGGGAGGGAAGGCTGCCGGCAGAGGGGGTGCTGGAGCCGAGTCTCACAGGAGCACCCACCTGTGCCCCTAGTGAGACCTCCCCTCCGTTCCTGTCTTGTCCCGCAGAGCCAGGAGCAAAAGCCCCAAGCGGTGAAAATCTGCCCTTCCCCAATCCTCCTACCATATCGAGTTTCCTCCTGCACGGTCCGGACTGGCTTTGCAAAAGGACATGTGTCCGGCATGTTTTGCATGTTCCCGTCACCTTAGAGCACCCTCCGCAGACGGGTGAGCTCTTCAGAAAGGGGAAGGATTCTCCTGAAACTGAGGGGTTTGCAAGAAGTCTGTCCTGCATAGCAGACCAGAACCCAGGGTAACCCGTGTCCAAAACTCACGTGTACTTTTCACAACAGTGACCAGGGATGCCTCTGATTAAAAAACAAAACACAACATCCCACAGACTGTTCAAGCCCACTCCCAGAAACGGATTCCTTAGACCCGGGACGGTGGTGTGGGGGTGTTCACAGCATCTACACGTTCCCGAAGCAACTGGGCAGCAGCCACCCTTTGCCTTTGAACACTCTTAACACCTGTTTGGGGGACTACCTGGACCGTTGATGTGTCCTCCTGAATTCCTCCTAAATTTCAGAGATGCCTCCTGAAACAGTGCTTTGGGGGCTTGGAAGATCTAACCACATCTCTGAGTTAGGAAGGAGCTCCCTAGATAAGAAATCGAAGCATCGTCCAGGGCTGGGGAGAGTGCTCACTCGTGGTCTCTGCAGAAGGGTCCGTGGGCAGCATCACTGATTCATTAGTAAGCAATGCTGGCCAGGGTCCCAAGGAGGTTAGGGTCCTACTTTAGGAGGAGATAATAATATGTTCCATCCGTTGAGAACAATTCCCAAAGGGGTTCATCTATATGATCTCATCTGACCCCGTGAGGGAGGCTGGTTTTGGTTCCTATAACCACGACAGCCCCGAAAGATGGCTGGGAGGGGCTTCAGCAACGCTGAATTCCCCAATTCACCCCCATAAGCCCGCACTCTGAGTAAAATGGTGTACGTGTGCTTGTGAACAACTTCCCGGCACCCCCACTTCCTTCCTTAGGGCCCCCTAAGTGCCTCCTATAAAAAAAAAATTCTGGAGCCTCACTAATTACAACCATTTTGCAGAAGAGTAAACTCAGACTCAGCCTCGCCAAAAGTTGCATAGCTAGGAAAGAATGGCGTCAGGGCCTCACTCTTCACTCGCTCGGGCTTCGCTCTTCAGATGGCCCAGGGAGGGCCTCTCTCCTAGCCTATGCTGCCTCCTTTGGAAAAGGAACGTCAGAACCTCTAAGCTGGTAGCGGCTGGCAGCAGCCCTGGCCCCAGGCAAGGAACTTCTGCCTCCCAGCCCCCATGGGACAGTCGTCTGGATTGTTCCATGGAGACCCTCAAGAAAGGAGGCCTCCCATACCCCACCTGTCTGGGGTAGCCACCCCAGTTTCCTCAGGGAAGCTCCCTTTCTAAGACCACTCCACCCTCTGGGCCGCAACGGCGAGGATGTATGTCAGTGACAGAAGTTGGGGAAGACATTCCTGGCCCGTAGAGGGGGACGATCTGGGCTTCTAATAATGAGGAGGAGAGTGAGCCACACTGGTGAGTCCCATGTTTGGGGGCATTGGGAATCTTTCCGCAAGGCCAAAGGCCCAACGAACCACACCCACATACCCCTGAGCCAGAGAACCAGAGAGAGTTTGAGGTCATCTCTGTTTGGTTCTTCCATAATAACTGTATATTGAGTAAAGTTTAAAACATCAATCCCTGGGCGCCAGGGTGGCTCAGTCGGTTAAGCATCTGATTCTGGGTTTTGGCTCAGGTCATGATCTCACAGTTCCTGGATCAGAGCCCCGCGTCTGGCTCTGCTCAACACAGAGCCTGCTTGGGATTCTCTCTCTTTCTTCTCTCTCTGCCCCTCCCCTCTTGCTCCCTCTCTCTCAAATAAATAAGTAAACTTTAAAAAAACCACATAAATCCTATCATGCTTTTCTCATGTTTATTTTAGTGACAGTTACGTAGTTTTAAGTCTACAGGGGAACAATGATCTTAAAAAAGCACCTTGGGTTTGGGCGACCTAACTGTGAGGTGGCTGTGGCTTAGCTGGTGAGCTCAGGAGAAGAGTAAGCCTTCTGGGAACCACCATCCAGGCTCAGCTCAGGACTCACCTACACTCGAGGCTTGTGGTGGCCAAGCTGCTCTGGGGACCCCATCTGTCCCTCCTCTGGTTAAGTTGAGCGGCGGATTTGTCCCTTCCCCTGCCCTCCCCCTCTCAGGCTCTGCTCTGTATCTTTGGTTGGAGAGCCCTGAAGGCACACATGGGTGCTCTCTGGACCTCAGCCTTGCTCTAGGATGGAGAGGCTCTCCCTCCCACCTGGGGGCACAGGCCAGTGTCCTGGTTCCTAAGTTGGCTGGAGCTTTCTCCTTTGTCAGGGATGCTACTGAGCTACCAGTGGAGGCTTGGGAACACAGGGCAGGGCAGCTAAGCCAGGAGAGGCCCTATCGCTGTTGGATCCCACAGGTCTCTGGATGCACAAACTGCCTGGCGTGGTAGCCAGGCCGGGGATTCTGTGGTGGGGAGCGGGCAATAGAGAGTGGTGGACAGAGCCAACATAGGCTTTGGTGTTAGATCTTAGAGTAAATGTTTGCCTTAGCTCTTACGGGCTGTGTGACTTTGGACAGGTTACTGAACTCTCTGAGCTGGATTTTACTGTGTGAGTGGATCAAATGAATCCCCACACAGTGCAGGATGTCCTACAGACACTCGTTCCTGCACCCTTCCTCCTCCCCCAGAGTCTGCCTCGGCAGCAAGCTGGGCTCATCGGCTGGGAGCCCCCCCCCACCCCGTTACTGCGTCCTTCCATAAAAATGCGAAATCAAAGTCGGTCTCCAGAGTGCTGAGCCTCCTGCCCCCACTGTGTCTGAGGTCAAGGGACAAGGGCGTGAACAAGCGGTCTTTGCTTCTGGACATTTCCTCCTCATTAAGCTCAGATGTCACCCCATCCCCGCAGTTTCCCATCACACAGGCAGGAGAGGGCTGCATCCTGAGGGGTCATCGCATTTTCTGTTCTCCCTCCCCCACTGCTGCACCTGAGATCCGCAAGCCCCTGGCAGAGCCAGGGAGGGCCACACCAGGAGAGCCCTGGGGCCTCAGAGGCCCAGCCGGCAGGGTCCCTGTGGAGTTCTAGGCCCTGTTGGAGAAGAACCTCTGCTTCTTCTGGTATCCCATGAGGATGATGGAGCTCGCTCCCGATGGGGTCATCAGTCTTATCACAGAGGCCTCTCTCTAGCCAGCTGTGCCTGGTGCCCATGTAATGTAAAAACAGGTGGGTTTGGCCTTCTAGCAACAGAGTTTGGGACTGGCTCTGGCCTGGATTCTAGGCTAAGTCTTAACAACTGTCTATGAGGCTAGACTTGGGTGAGTCCCCTGGGACACCTGTGGATTCCCCTGTGCTTTCCAAAACTTGCTTCCTAATCCAGGTATTAACTAGCATGGCTGCCTCCTCAGCAGGAGCTTGTTGGAAGCTGGAGGCTGAGCTGTTGTTTCCCGTGCAGCCACTGGATGGCAGTGTGAAGCGCGTTCCTACCTGCAGCCTCTGGCCGCTCCTTCCCTTGCGGGAGGTATTCTCACCCTTGGGTGTGCGCACCAGAATCACGTCAAGACGTGTTAGAACATTTTTGTCCTGCCTCTTACTAGCTGAGTGACATCGGGCAGGTTACCAGTCTTTCTGAGCTGATTTCCTGATTCAGCAGGTCTAAGGTAGGGCTGAAAATTTGCATTCCTAGCAAATTCCAAGGTTGCCGCTGTTCAGGGGGCAGTAGGAGGGGCTAAGCTCTCCCAGATCCTTGGGAGCCTAGTGGCCTGGGATCAGACTCTCCGATTTCAGGAAGCGGGTGGAAGTGACCACAGCTCTCCCTGGAAGGCTCCTCTCCTGACACGGCTCTCCCCTCCACATCCTTTGTCACCGAATCCCTAGAGTGCCTCTCCACCAAAGTGCTCGGTGGCCGAACAATGAACTTTTCTCCAAACACAGGAGTTCAACAGAGGGTAGGTGCCACTGGAGAGAACAGGAATTGGAGGAAGGTAACTGGAGAAGGTCAGAGAGGAAGGGGAAGGAGGAGGGAGTGTGCACACACAGTGGTCCCAGGGCCATCTCAGATGGGATAACCGCCAGGGGCTCAGGGGGCCTGAGACCAGGAGACAGACCCGGCTGGCTAAGAAGGCCCCTGGGGGCCAGGCCCTAGAGGCTCCCTCATGCACTTCCTCCTGGCCCCTATCCCAGGCTCTCTGTGGCACGGGACTGATTTCTGGCCTGTGGAATGGGTGTAAGTGATGCCATTCCTCGCCTGGCCTACAAAGGGCTGCCTTGTGACCTCCAGTCTCTCAGTGTGTGTGCCACTTGGGTGCCAAAGCCCTGGGCTTCCTCGGGGCGCCTGGGTGGCTCAGTCGGTTGAGGGGCCGACTTCAGCTCAGGTCATGATCTCGTGGTCTGTGAGTTCCACGTCCGGCTCCGTGCTGACGGCTGGGACCTGCTTCGAATTCTGTGTCTCCCTCCCTCTCTGCCCTTCCCCTGCTCATGCTCTGTCTCTATCTCTCAAAAATAAATAAATGTTAAAAACAAAACAACAAAAAAACAAAGCCCTGGGCTTCCTTGAGGGTGACGGAGCCCCTGGTATCCTATGGGTTTGCATGGATCGGAACGCCCTGCCCCCCTCCCCGAGCCAGTAGAATTTACATGACCTAAGCATGAACCCCTATTGAGTGAAGCCTCTGAGATTTCAGGATTTCTCTGTTACAAAAGCTAGCATTCTCTTGACCAGTATATCAGATGCCCGCCCTGATGGGAAATGGGAGAGAGAGCAGATGCCACCACAACATACAAACTTGCTGGCCTCTCCTTGAGCCTAATCAGCACAAGCACACCTAACATCTCCCGCTCTAGGTCAGTAACAGTCACCACCTACTGAAGGTTATCAGGTGCCAAACACTGCTTCGTCTCCGCTGATGCATTTACTCCTCACAGCAATGGGAAAGGTAGTATTATTATAAATCCCTGTTTTGAAGGTGCAGATCTGAGGGGGGCGACTGGGGTGCTATTTGGTATGGTGCCCACATCACATCGTGATAGCCTCTGGCAAGACGCAGAGCCGTGGTCTGAACCCAGGATATCTGTCTGTAGCCCACACACTCCAAACTATACCATCTGCTCCCCCAAAGACTCAAGGCCCAGTCTTCAGCTGCAAGGAGCTTAAGCTGAATTGGAGAGACATGATGTACTTGGGAGTATGAATCTGGGATTGGGGAGCAGAATTTTTCTACCCCTACGGTTGCTTGCTGTGATATCGTGATCTATAATAAGAAATATGTATTTGGTCTTCGTCACTGTTTCTGGCACAAGAGCCCTAAAACCCTTGGAATTTCCTGTGATAAGAGAGATAAAGTGTCTTTGGTTATGTTAGTGAGAGACTTTTGGAAATTACCTAAGGATGGGGACTGGTTGCCAGGGGAACAGACCCCGTGATTAGGAGGATAGAACTTTTGGTTTCACCACCACCCCCCTCCACACCTATCTCTGGGAAGGGAAGGGGGGTTGAGGTCGAATCAGTTGCCAGTGGCCAGTGATTTAATCAATCACGCCTATGTAACGAAGCCTCCATAAAACCCCAAAATGTGTCTGAGAGTTTCGGACACGTAGAGATTCAGGGAGAGCGTCGTCCTTGGAGAAGGTATGGAAACTCTGAGCCCTTCTCCCATACCCTCCCCCAGGCATCGTTTCCATAGGCTTGTTCCTGAGTTACGTCCTTTTATAATAAACTGGCAATCTAGTAACTAAAATGTTTCTCTGAGTTGTGAGCCACTGTAGCAAATTCATCAAACCCAAGCAGGGAATCATGGGAACCTCTGATTTAGAGCCAGTTGGTCAGAAGTCCAGGCAACGACCTGGACCTGCAACTAGTATCTAAAGTGGGGGTGGGGGGGGGATAGTCTTGTAGGACTGAGCCTTTAACCTACAGGATCTGACCCTATCTCCAGGTAGGTACTGTCAGAGCCAAGTTAAATTATGGCACACCCTGCTGGTGTCTGGGTTGTCTGGTGGTGTGGTCAACCGCTCCCCCCACCACCACCATGTTGGAATTGGGTGCCAGAACTGAGTTGCTAAATGCAGGGTCTGATGACCCCACAGCTGAAAGGGAAGGAGGAAAGGAAGATGGGAATAACACAACAAGGACAGATCCCCAGTAACCGTAGTTACTCGCTTCAGTGACATAACGTGTAAGTTTGGGGAACTGTGTGTGGATGATCCGATTCCCACACTTCCCTTCCCTCTGGCTCTCTGCCTCATCCTGCGCCCTCCTCTTTAGCACTGTGGTTTCAGATCTGTCCCAAGAGTTGAACACAGGAGAGGGTCTATTCATGTTGTATCTCCAGCACCTACAACAGTGCCGGGCACATAGTAGGGGGCTCAATAAATACTTCTGAATTAAGGGGGCAAGAAACACATCTGGCTGGAACTTGGCAGCAAGAGCCTCTCCACTTGGGAGTCTTGAATCATGGAATCTTAAGGGCAGTAGAACTCCTGAGAGGCCATCTGGTCCATGCCTTGCTTCTCCTGAGGCCTGCCTGCCAATCATCTCTCGCCTTTCCTTAGAGACTTAATGAATGGCAGGGCTGAGTGAGACCTTTGGAGAGCGCCTAGCCCTAAGGGTCTCAAACTTGGCTGTGTGCAGTGTCCCTCCAGGCTGTGGAATACCGATGCCAGGACCCACTCTCAAAGATTCTGATTTCATTGGTCCTCCCCCCTACCCCCCAGGGAGGTCCTACTGTGCGGCGGCGAAGGTTTAGAACTAGGATCCAGCCCAGCCCCTCATTTTACAAACCAAGCCTCAGAAAGGCTGGGGGTGGGGGGTGCACCTAGGATTATCCAGGCAGTTCTCAGCGGAGCCGAGCCCCAAATCCAGTGACCGCTTTTCTCTACCCTAAAGGCATTGCCATCATCTCCACCAAAAATTCACTTAGGCCCTCCCGGCTCGTGGCCAAGGCTCCTCCCAAGGTCACACCTTTGAAACCCTTCCTTGCTCTGGCCTGAGCGGATTTGGATTGGATCCAGAGTTTCAGTGCGGCTCGCTCCCAGCACAGCTTCACTCACTCTTGTCCTCCTTCCGGCTCTGTGCTCTCCTCCCTTTACAACCCCAGGCCGGCTTCCTGGGGCTTCTCCAGCACACCTCCCTCCCCCAGATCGCCTCTGACTCCCCTCCCCCTCCCTAGCCGGTTCATCTCTGCTCTTTCTCCCTCCACTTCGGCTACCTTGAACCCACTCATTCTTTTGCTGGCCAAGGTCCTCCCCCGAGCATCCCACCCCCACTGAGCTGCTCCCCAGCAAGGCCTGAAAGGAAGTGAGTTCTGACTCCTTCTTTTGTATCCTTCTCATTGGCGACTCCCCCCAACTCTGCAAAGGGAGGGCTGGCCCCCGAGGACGCTGCTCACAGCTGGCAAACAGCTAACTTGAGTCGCAGCCTTGGAACACACGTAATCTGCTCTCATTTATTAACAAAACAAAACAAAACAAAACAAAACAAACAAACAAAAAACCCAAACACCAGTAGCCAAAAAAAAAAACCCCAAAACAACAACAACAACAAAAACACCACACCGATAAAGGCTCTGGTGAAAGATGATACAGAACACATAAACTGATCCTTAACCAGTGGGGCGGTAAATAAACCCCTTTCCGGGAGGTCTCACGGAGAGAATTTTCTTTTTAATTTTTTAATGTTTTATTTATTTATTTTTTTAAAAAATTTTTAACAAAGTTGGTTTTTTTTATTTTTTTTTTAACATTTATTTATTTTTGAGAGACATAGAGGCAGAGCATGAGCAAGGGAAGGGCAGAGAGAGAGGGAGACACAGAATCCGAAGCAGGGTCCAGGCTCTGAGCTGTCAGCACAGAGCCCGACGCGGGGCTCGAACTCACAGACCATGAGATCATGACCTGAGCTGAAGTCTGACGCTCAACCGACGGAGCCACCCAGGCGCCCCTGTTTTATTTATTTTTGAGAGAGGGAGCGCGCGCGCATGAGCGGGGAAGGGGCAGAGAGAGAGAGGGAGACACAGAATCTGAAGCAGGCTCCAGGCTCTGAGCCATCAGCACAGAGCCTGACATGGGGCTTGAACTCACGAACTGTGAGATTACAACCTGAGCTGAAGTCGCATGCTTAACTGACTGAGCCACCCAGGCGCCTCTCACGGAGAGTATTTTGGGCGGTCTGGAGAGTTTTTAACCCTCACTAGCCCCCACTAAAAATGGACCTCCTGGAATTTTTACAGGCAGCTCCTTCCAGAGCATTAGTGCAAACACCCTCACTAATGATGCCTCGGAAGGCTGGAGAGCAGAGGAGGCTGTTTTGTTCCTGCCTTCTAGGCATGGAATCTCTGGTTCCTCCACCTCCCAGCCATGCCCCTGGGCTCCCCTGAAGGCTGCCTTTCAGAGCTCGGCCAATCATTTCTACTTCGAGCACATTACAGCCACTGAAGCCACCAGGCTCCTATCTGTAAGGGGCTGGGACACCTAATATTGAGGCACCCGATGATGTATGGGAAGCACTCAGCACTTCTCTGAACCCCAGAGACTAACTCACTATCAGCCAGTTGCCTCCTCGCACACAGTCTTATTTAATCCTTCCAGAACTCCTGTGAGGTAGGTGTTATTGGGCCAATTTTCAGAAGCAGAAATGGGCCCAGGGTCACATGGCTCAGCCAAGTCTACATAGTGCCCTTTGCACTGACTGTACCTTAACATATTTCTGGATCGTGGTGGTACTCACTTTCATGAAAGCAGGGGGCTTAGAGTCTGCACAGGGGAGGGAATATTGCCAAAGGCAGACAGTCATGGCCAAGTGAAGAGGCAGGAGGTGAAAAGTATATAGAAAAGTCATCTATAGTCCAGAGCGGGACAAACTGGACATTGTATGCCAAACACAGCCCGCAGCTATGTCTCAATTCGCCTGCACCCTGTTTCATGATGGAATGTGAGAAAAATTCTATTTCCTTAAAAAGATCCAGATTTCTAAGTCTGTCTAGAAAAACTGTAGATCTGAGGGGCACCTGGGTGGCTCAGTCGGTTGAGCATCCGACTTTGGCTCAGGTCATGATCTCACAGTTTGTGAGTTTGAGCCCCACGTCGGGCTCTGTGCTGACAGCTCAGAGCCTGGAGCCTGCTTTGGATTCTGTGTCTCCTTCTCTCTCTGTCTCTTCTCCTCTCTCTCTCTCTCTCAAATAAACATTAAAAAAAACTCACAAAAACCCTGTAGATCTGAGCACACCAGCCATTTGGCCAACAAGTTGTTAAGCTGACAGGTAGCTGGCCTCTCTAAAGGGCCTGCCCCCTTCAGTTTGTAACGACCCTTCTCAGCCAACTTCCCCAGTTTCTGTTATCTGCCCGAGCCCTGTTGACATTTGAGTTTATAGCCCCTGATCTGTTTCTACCTACCTGCTTCTTACAGGAGAAGCAGGACCCTGAGAGATGAAGGGACCCAAAGTCAAAGGCGAATGGAGTGACCTTAAGAAAACCAGTTAGCTTTCCGAAGCTGCAAGTTCCTCATCTATAAAATGGGAATAATATTGATAGGTGCCAGCAAATTCGGTTTCTGGTGAGAGTTCCCTTCCTGGTCCTGGAGACTGTGGCCCACTCGCTGTGTCCTCAAGTGGCCTTTCCTCGGTGTGAGCGCTGGGGGTGGGCAACGGGCAAGCTCTGTGGTGTCTGTCCTTACGAGGACACTAACGCTATCAGATTAGAGCCCCCCACCCTTATGAGCTCATTTAACTGTAATTACTTCCTTAGAGGCCCCATCTCCAAATAAAGGCACACTGGGGGTTGGGCTTCAGCCTATGAATTTAGGGTGACACAAACATTCAGTCCCTAACAATACCCACTTCCCGGAGGTGTCAGGTGAGGGTGGGATGCGTCCCTGCTTGAAAAGCACTCAGAACAGCGTCTGGCACATAGGACATTTTCAGAAAATATTAGCCACAATATACAATGATAATATCAAGAGGGCGGGCTCCCTCTAGCTTTCTGTAGTGCTCCTTCTGCCAACAGATAGGTCATTGTGGGCACCCACTGTGCTCCCCGAACAGCTGTCATCTTTCATAGAGTCAGGGAGAGTGTTGCAGTTAGGAAAGGAAGACGTGTTGGAACATTCCTAATGCCGACCCCTTTCCTCAGATGGAATACTCAGGTAGCACCAAGGGAGACCGTCAACGACAGACACTCTCCTCAGGGAAAGTCTGTCCACTGCCCCACATGGCGCCAGGCTCACATTCCGTCTCCACCACATCCAGCAAGACGTGAGCGGCCTCTAAACATGATTATCCATGATGATCTGGATCCATGAACGCCTGGTTTCCCCACGTGTGTTAAGACTCTGTTATATCTTCCCTGTCCTTGCCTTTCACCTCCAGAAGTGTGACATTCCCCGGAAAGCCCCAGGGCCTGGGCCTGGGCCCTGAAGGCTGAGGTCAGCCGTCGTCTTCTGTTTGCCTCCAACGCACTTCCGCTCTGCTCTCTGCCCGGGAGGATGCCCTCCCTCGGTGGACTGCTCTTCTGTCTCCGTCTCTCGCTGGGCTCCTTCAGGCCCAGGGCAGGTAACAGCTCAGGGCTCTTCGTCATCCCTGATGGTTCCCCTCATCTTCTCAGTGCCTCTGTTGACAGGCCCGTCAAAAGGTGTCTTTCACTCAAACCTTCTTGAGAGTTCCACCTGTGTCCTGCTTGTCCCTGAATGATACAGCAGGAAGCTGATCTGCACATAGGGTTTCAGGGGACAGAACAGAGATCTGAACCCAGAGAAACTGCTCAGTGGCCAGGTGGGATAGGGTATGCACTCCGCCTTTTCAGGGAAGATTGCCCAATCCCAGTTTCCAAGAATATTCATAATATATATCTTGAGGCATTCACTAACTACCAAGACGTGGCTACGTGCCTCACCCAGGATGTTACGGGCAGAGCTAAGATTAGCAGGTGGGGTGACCTGCATATCACACGGGTTCCTGGACCTTCAGAAACTCCCCAGTATAGCTCCCGTATGAGTCCAACCATATGCCTCTGTATCCATCAGCTTTAGGTCTCATTCATCAGCTGGGCAGACCTGGGTCAGCGTGTTCCCATTTTCCTTTGGGATGGAAAAGCTACACACACACACACACACACATTTTAATGTTTATTTATTTTTGAGAGAGAGAAAGAGTGCAAGTGGGGCAGAGAGGGAGACACAGAATCCGAAGCAGGCTTCAGGCTCTGAGCTGTCAGCACAGAGCCCGACGCGGGTCTTGAACTCACGAACTGTGCAATCATGATCTGACCTGAAGTTGGATACTTAACTGACTGAGTCACCCAGGCGCCCCAGAAAGGCTATATTGTAACGCTTACTTCATTTTCATCTTCCTGAAGTACCCCAAAATCAAAAAGAGAGCTTTCTTATATAGCCCGGCCATCCCACGGCATCTGAGCAACTGCTTCTGTCTGTGTGGATCCCAGGAGAACCCCTGGGAGGTCAAATCCAGGTATTTGCAAGACAGCTGCTGCTACAGAGTGAATATTTGTGGCCCTCCAAAATTCATCCGTGAAATCCTAATCCCCAATGTGATAGTATTAGGAGGTGGGGGCTTTGGGGGCTGATGAGGTCACAAGGGCGGAGCTCTCATGGGTGGGATCCGCGCCCTCATAAGAGAGGTCCCGGGGAGCTCCCTTGTTGCTTCGACCACATGAAGACGTGGAAGGAAGATGGTCACCTATGAGCCAGGAAGTGGGTCCTCACCAGCGCCTTGAATCTGCCAGCACCTTGATGTTGAACTTCCCAACCTCTGGAGCGATGGGAAATGAATGTTTGTTGTTTAAAAGCAAGGAAGTCTATGGTATTTTTGTTAAGGGGTAGGCACAGAGCCTTCACACGCGCCGTCCAGAAGGGGACAACGGGTTTCTTCTCTGAAAGCAGCCATTGTGAGAGAAGACAGTAATTTTACAGCAGATGATTCTCTTATTCTCTGGGTGAAAAGCAGCTGTAATCCAAGAAAGTCTTAAATTTCTGCTCCCTCTGGCTAAATGTCCTCAAAGGACCTTAGAACTGTAAACCTGGCCAGAACCACCACTATCCAGGGCCCCCGCTCCTACTAGTGGGTTACTCAGGCCCCAGGGTGGTCCTTTCCCTGGTGGCTCCCCGGTCTCATTCATTCTGTTTCTAATTCTCCTCCATGCTCCCGGCCCTCTGGTATCCCCTCTCCAGGGGATAATTTAGAAAAAGAAATAAGCCTGAAATGCAAAGGACATCCCTGTGAAGTAAAAGTTTGAAGCATCAGGACAGTTAAACTCTTGTGTCATAAGGACATCTACGAATCATCTGTGATTACCATTTAAATCTATGTTCTTCCTGCTATTAAAAAAAAAGAGAGAAAAGAAAAGAAGGAAAAAGAAAAGTACCGGATCAAGTGAAACAAAGTGTAATTCTCAGTTCTGACACTTACTAATTATATCTTCTTGTGCAAGTTCCCTAACCTTTTAAAACCTCAGTTGTTTCCTTTGTAAAATGGAAATAAGTAACACCTATCTCACAGGCTTATTATAGTAGAATTTATTGTGTTTTCGGGGGTTGTTCAGTCTCCCTCCTTCAAAAAATTTTTTAGGGGCGCCTGGGTGGCTCAGTCGGTTGAGTGGCCGACTTCGCTCAGGTCGTGATCTCACGGTCTGTGAGTTCGAGCCCCGCGTCGGGCTCTGTGCTGATGGCTCAGAGCCTGGAGCCTGCTTCAGATTCTGTGTCTCCCTCTCTCTCTGCCTTTCTTCTGTTCACGCTCTGTGTCTATGTTTCAAAAATAAATAAACATTAAAAAAATTAAAAAAAAATTTTTTTAATTGGAAATGACTTCAAACTTACAGAAAAGTGGCAAGCATAATAATAGTGGAAAGAATGTCCATCTACCCTTTACCCAGATTCACCTACTGTTAACATTTTGCCTTATTTCCTCTATCATTTTCTCTCTCTATACACATATACACATACACACACGCACGCATGCATGCACAATGGTTTTTTTCTGAACCCCTTGAGAGTAAGTGGCCCTCCCCCCTCTATACCTCAGTGTGTATTTCCTAAGAACAAGAATCATTATAGCGATTCCTCACTACAGTGCAGTTTATCAACTTCAGTAAAGTCAATATAGACATAATACTTACATCTAATCAAACATCTATATTACTATTTGGTCACTAGATCCAATAATATCATTCAGACGATTTTTTCCCTGCAGGTCAAGATGCAGTTTTTGAAAAAAATGTTTATTTATTTATTTTGAGAAAGAGAAAGAGAGAGCAGGGGAAGGGCAAAGAGAGACAGAGGAAGAAAGAGGATCCCAAGCAGGCTCCCTGATGTCAGCACAGAGCCCAATGCGGGGCTTGATCTCACGGTGAGATCATGACCGGCGCCGAAACCAAGAGTCAGGCACTTGACCAACCGAGCCACCCAGGCGCCCCCTCGAGATGTAGTTTTGGATCAGGTGTCTCATTTGGTTGTCATGTCTCTTTGGTCTTCTTTAATACGGAACATTTCTACTGATTTTCTCTGTCATTTATTACATTGACGGCTTAAAATATATACAGTTTTAAAAACAGAACTTTCCTTATTGTGGATCAGTCTAACGCTTTTTCATGATTAGATGCATCTTATGGATTTAGAAAGACTGAGTTCCCATCAACACCTCTAACTCCAGTTCTTCCCCCAGGCTCCTTCGTTGCTTCTCCCCATTGCATGTTTGCATGCTCCCTCCTGTCTCCCACCAATATGAGGGCGTCGACTGATTTGCTTAACCCTATCAGACATCTCAAATAGTTTCAGAATTGTGCAGCACTCTGGTTATGTCTGGGGAATTTCCAACCATGTGCATCTTCTTTCTCTAAGATAAAATCTGGAAAACTCCCTCTCCAATTTTTTTTTTTTTCAGGTAAAGCACAAACAGGTGACCTGAGTTCCACCAATCAGACTCAATACATTCAGTCGACATGAGATATTGATTCCCAACAAGGCAGGAGGAGGACATAGGCTCTGCACTAAACATCATTTTGCTGGTGAAGGTGGGTGAATAGTCTGGACTTGAGGATTTTACCCTTTTTCCAAGAGAGATACAAATCTTTTCAGTTAAGAGGTTCCCTTCAAGGTTGAGGCCAGTTGCAATCGTCTAGAAGCTCTTAGGGAAGAGAGTCAATGAATAGAGCTATAGTCTGCTTGGTTCAAGCTACTATAGCTGGACCTAAGGCCATAGTTGGTATCATCATCTCCCTTCTTCATGACCTATTCTCGACTTCCCTCACTCTCGTCCAACACTTCAGCTGGTTAATCCGGATTGGGTCATCTTCATTTGTGGGAGAAGGTCTGAAGCTCTTAATGGAACTACCCTTATTGAACTGTAATTGCTATCACTGCAAAATTGTTGCTTCGCCAGGAGCTGCGAATCCCTTGGGTTCCCTGCAATCCAGGAGAAGCAATCCAGGCCTCGTGGGGTAATTCGAATTACTATACTTTAACTCCTTTCTTTGCCTCTGGCCTGAAGTGGCCGGGGAGCAGTCGCAGCTTCCAGATCAGTGGAACCTTACTGTGTCCCCTGGCAGAGCTATCTCCCTGGAAAGCAGAACCCTTCACATAACAGAGTCCAAAGTTTCAGGGACAAAGAGCACAAATATCTTCAAGTGGGTGACTGGCTGTAATGGTGGAACGTGCTACTTCTACCACGTCCACCTCTGTCCTTCGGTTCCGGAATTCATTCTTTTTAGCTCTTAGAGATCGTTACCATATATTAGGCATTAGCTCGAAGCATATTAGAACCTGGAGGGCTGTCCCATAACTCTGCAAAGTGTTGTACCCTAGCTTTGCCTTAACTGAGTTTCAATGGGTTTTTTCATTATATGATCAGGTCAGCTGTTTCTGGGTATGGGATCCATGGTAAGACCAGTAGACCGTGCTCATGAGTCCATTGTTGCCCTATCTTTGTCTGCCCATACAATGGGTCTGTGTTCTGAGAAAATGTTGGAAAAGGTAACATGCCAATGGATAAGGTATTCTGGAAGCTCTCAGATGGTCATATACTACCTGAAGCCCTGTGGGCAGGGAAGGCAAACTCATATATGGTTTTTATATCGATTGTGGTAAAGTCAAGTCATTGCCTCCTCCAGGGTAGAAGGTCCATACAAATTTACTTGCTCCCAGGTGGCTGTGTGAGGAATGCTGTGAGACAGAGCACCTGGCATCAGTCTTTGAAGTTGGCCAGCTGGGCTCACTCGGCAGTGGCAATAGTTTTGAGCCAGATTTGGCTTAGATTTCGAGATCAGTTGAGGGCCTATGGTTCTTTGCTATGGTGACCAAAGTCAGCATTCTGCTCTCCAGCATTTTTTCTGATTATACAAATCAAGCGATAGCCTCAGTGGGTGCTCATCTATCCCATCCTTGGTAGGGTATCACCACAGGGATCAACTCTGGATGTTCCTGGTGTATACCTACCACTTGTCCCCATGTAATCATTATTAGCGCACCTTTTCACTCTCCAGAGTAGTTCTATGTGGAAAATAAGTTATATGAATACTCTTCCCTTAGGAACACCATGATCTATTAGCCAGCATCACGCATCCATGTAGAGAAAGTGACCCTGAGCGCTCCTCTACCTTGCTGTCCGTTGTGGTAAGTATGTTCGCCGTGTCCTTTATGATTAAGTGCTCCCACCTCACCCCTGCAATTCTGGGATTTTTGTCATCTTCACAAATAGTAGGCACCCTAGTTACACAGCTCCCTGCCCACTACCATCCACCCTGGACTACAAGGACAGCCTCTACCAACTGCCTCCATACTAGTGTGTCCTTTATTGCTTCAGTGTCACGAGTGTCTTCCGGTTTGGCCCGGGGAACTAGTCAGGTGGTAGGTTCTGGAGCCATACTTAATAAACCCGTCTAATATTCCCTCCTTCCTGACTCTTCTGATGCCTTCCTCAATGCTACACAAGGAAGTCTGCTTTATCCACTTTGCTTATTGTTGAGACCAGGCTTCAAAGATCCATGCGAGCAAACATGGGGATTAGGACAAGCTCTAGACATCCTTGCTAAAACATTAAATAGGGAGTTCTTTTTTGTTTTAATTTTTCTTTTAACATTTATTCACCTTTGAGAGACAAAGACAGAGTGCACGTGGGGGAGGGGCAGAGAGAGAGACATACCCAGAATCTGAAGCTTCAGGCTCTGAGCTGTCAGCACAGAGCCCAATGTGGCGCTTGAACCCACAAACTGCATGATCATCACCTGAGCTGAAGTTGGACACTTAACTGACTGAGCCACCCGGGAGCCCCTAAATGCTTATTTCTGTATGAGTATCCCCCAGTCAGTGAGTTCTCCCCATTGAGCTTTCTGCTTCTCCCTCCCATCCCCAAATATAACCTCTTCAAGATCCACACACACGGTTCCATAGTTCTTGCCAGTGCACATTAGCCAAGCCCTACCATATCTTTGGCAGGTATGATTTTTATCCCTGGAGCGGGGCTTCTTTTTTTTTCTTAAGTTTATTTATTTTTAGAGAGAGAGAGGGCGCACATATGCCCATGAGCTGGGGAGAGGTAGCAAAAGCAGGAGAGAGAGAATCCCAAGTAGGCTTTGTGCTGTCAGCGTGAGATCATGACCTGAGCCAAATCAAGAATTGGACGCTTAACTAACTGAGCCACTCAGGTGCTCCGGGCATGGAGCTTCTTCTTTCCATCGTGGGCTGTGCTACCACTTGACTCTGGGTATTGGTGGGGGCAATAAGTGGTCTTGAGGAGAACAAGCCATGGAGAGGGGGGTCTTTTCTGGGCATGAGCATTCATGAGGGACTTGAAGGGTCAAGATGCTCATCCGCTGAGAATTTCTATTCCCGACCTCCGGGTCCCCCTGTTTCCCCTTCAGGGCTCTGACTCTGACCTGGAGGCCTGTGAAGGTCATGTATGAGTATCCTTTGCAGTTCTGCTACCGTGTGATCAGGTCCTGGGCTTGATTGGAAGAGTCTACCCTATGGTTTCAGGAAATAAGACTGTCTCTCTTAGAGCTGTCATGGAGGCTCTCTGGGTTTCAGACTTTCCATGAGTTGGTAATTAACTTCTCTGAGCCTGTCATTTTCTGTTTCCGAGGTCTCTCACACTTTATAATTATCATTGTTTCCAAACTGATTGAGTGCCACAGCGACTTGATCTCCTAATGTCTTGCTCTCCATCCAATTGGCCACAATTAAACACAAGTGAAAGCTGCAGTGCCCTTGCATGTCAGAGTTATTACCTTCCTTCTCATTATCAGCCAAGGATTCTAGTGATTTCAGACAGGTAGGCAATACAACCCCGAAATCCATCCTGAGCATTTGCTTTCTAGAACCACTTGTGGAATCAATTGTTTTAGCTCAGTTTCCCTAGAAAGCAGAATCTAGAAGCAAAGATAAATCTGACTGAGAAGGCAGCAAGAGTGAGCGAAAAGGGAAACGGAGTAGGAAAGGATGAAAAGCAATACAAGGCGGTGTGTTATCACGCAGGTAACCACTTCATGGCCAGCCGCAGAGAGCCTTGGATGCTTCCCCAATAGGTATGTCTGCTCAGTTGTGCAGGACACCTCCAGACAGGCTATTTTGGAAAATCATGACTTGAAACAGTCCATAGAAGGGAGGAAGGAAAGAGAACTTCCCTGCCCAGCTCCCTCCCATCTCCGCTTTCTCATTGATCAGAAGGCTCCCCACAGGGAATTAATTCCTTGGGATGCATCGTCAAAACTCTTCGATGGCTGCTTAGAAGCCACATCCTGCAGTGTGGCATCTCCTCTGAGTCTAGACGTAGTGAGGAGTCAGAGACTCCGCACGTGTGGCAGGCCAGCCTGGCTATGCAGCAGCAGCCAAGAGGGACTTGTCTGGGGCAAGTGACCAGCCCGGTCCAAGCGGCCAGATTGCACAAGTCTATAGCTGTGGCGGTAGCTGTAGAGCCAGGAGACAGGCAAGGTCTAGCTAATGCGAGGAGGCACATAAGGTGTATTTGATATATCCCTTAAAAGCCTGTTAACATCGACAAGTGGTGGGGCCAGAAATATGATCTGTCAGGTAGGATTTTGTCTTAAGTGTCTTTGAGACCCCAGCTGGCGCTTGGAAAATGAGATACTATTTGGCCCATTTTTCTGGTTCCAAACCTTCCACTACACATCTCTGCTATTCCGGTCATTATGTCAACAAAGGGAAGTGACCACATGCTCTCAGAGGTTGTGCAAGGAGTCACCACGTGTCCCTGTTCAAATCAAAAGTTGGCTCTGTCCCACTGTGTGTATATATGTATGGCTACGTCACTCTTACTAACTACTTGAACTTTTCGAAACATCGTCTCTCTGGCCTGAGTTCAGTGTTATTTAACATGGAATACACAAGGAGATGAAGAATAGAGTTGACTGGTCCACGCAAGAAGCACAATTCTCTAACGCAAAAGAATTCTCAACAAAAGGGCCCTCTGCCTCTCAGTCCTGCACTGAAACAGCACAGTTCACTGTAGAAGCCTTCTTACTGCCATTTAGGGAAAAGAGCCAAATCTCATAGCTCTCTTCATACACCATGTCACACGGGGGTCCCTACTGTGCCCCGCCCCCAGGGAAGAAGAGAACAGACAGTTGGAATATTGGAGGTGAACAACAAAGGCTTTCCCTGCAGCTGTCAGGGAGTTTTGGGGTGCCCGGGGCAAGAACATGAACTGATAACGCTCTCTGGTCCCTAGGATTTGATTCAGGTAAAGCAGGATCCAGGCCCTGGTTTAATAGGGTAATTGTACTTGTTTGGACTTGGCCTGAGTGGGACACTAGGAATCGATGCCAAGGAAGGTGAAACTTGCCAGACATTCTTCGATGTTCGCCAACTGGTCTGATCACTTGAGCTTTGAGAGCTCGGGTTTCTCCTGAGGGATTGTGAGGTCGAATTCTCACCCTGCGCATACAGGTCTGCATCCTGAAATCCTTGCCCCCCTGGATTTGAAACTCAGAGGATGTAAGGAGACAGCGATGGATTTGAGAGATGAGAGAGAAAAGAAGAGAGGAAGGATGTTCAAGATGAGAAAACGGATCATTCACCGAAGCATGTTTTCTTTTAATCAAGAAATGAAATCTGAGGCAATTATATGGTGAGAAGATAAGTTTCTTTCGGTTTCCTGATTTTTTTCAGGGGCGCTATCTCACTTGCATTATTCAGATAATTTCCTGAATTGGTCCATTTCTTGTTGTCCAGATGGATCTAAATTATTATTCTCATTGTCCAGAACCCAGGTCTCCTTCCCCAGGCCCTGGCTGTCTGTGGTACCCCAGGGCCTCTCCCCACCATGCCTCCATCATCAGTGGCTCTTTGAAGACCGAATTCGTAATTCCAGGTTCACTTAGCATTGCTATCATAACTGCCTACCCTCTTAAAGCTGCCATGGACTTTAAAGAGAAAGGATACTATGGCCAGGTTTGTAAGTGTCCCTCAGAGAAGTCAGAGAACCACAGAACTTCGGAGCCAGCGCGGACCTTGGAGGAGCGGGGTCTGCTCTCCTCTTTTGGGAAAGAGAAGTTAAAGCTCAGAACAGGCAAGTGGGTTGTCCTGGGTCACACAGCTTAGCCAAGTGACAAACCTGGACTTAGAGTCAGCCCCCAGGGTCAATAGTCTGGTGCTTTTCCCATCCCAGCTTGCTTTTCTTTTTCTTGAGAGAAAGAGAAAAAAAGATGCCTTTAAGGCAGAAGTGTTTCCTGGAGCGTGTGGAAAGGTTCCCCTCTCCCATGCATCTCTCCCATCCCTTCTCTAACTAAGTAGATAGTTGGGGCCTGGCTGATCTCCTGGGTTTTAGTGTTGCACATCAGCTTGGGTTTAAATCATTGCTGGCTGATATCAGAGGGTATATGCTGTGCCCCGTTGTTGGTTTTGGAAAATTTTGTTTAATGTGAGATTAAAAAAAAAAAAAAAAAAGATTTAATTCTGTGACTTGGTGTGACAGTCCAGCCTAAACTATCTGTCACTCCCTGCTAGGGGCAGGTGACCATGTGCAGCCTTCCTCAGGGAACGAAGTTCTAATGACAAGCCCTCCTCTATCTCGGGGTCACTTCTTGAGTGGCTTTGTTTCTCCTCTGCTTCCCATTGGTGCAAACTCTCGCAGTGCGACGACCCCTGGGGAAACTTGGTCTTAAGTCCCACGGGCAATCGCTCCAGCCCCGCGGGGCTGCCAGGACAAGACAGCGATCGGATTTCGCGTGGCGGCCCAGCTCCCCCAGTTCCTCTCCCCTCCTGCCCGGGAACCCCCGGAGCCAATCAGAGCGGCGCGAAGCTCCCGGTTGTAGAGTCCCGAGCCCGGGACCCGCCCCTCTTTGTTGCGGTGGCCAATGGACGCGTTCGGAACATCGGCGGCTGCCCGGGTGACTCGGTTATATGTCACAGAATAACATTCGAGAATGGGACATGGAATGAGGCGACGGCCGCAGCAGCCCCAGCAGCCCCAGGCCCAGGCCCAGCAGCCTCAGCCGCCGCAGCAGCCCCCGCCGCCCGCGCCGCCCGGAGAGGCTTCCCGGCCATGAGGCCCGCCGGCCCGAGGTAGGGTCCCGGGGCTGCGGCGCGCCTGCCTCGCGCCCTGCCCGCAGCCAGTCCCCGGGGCGCCTGGCGCTGGAATTCGGGGAGAGGGGCGGGTGGGGCCACTTGCACTGGCCCCTGGGAGCTGCAGCCGCCGCTCGCCCACCGGCTACGGGAGGGCCTCCGGGCGGAAACGGGGCAGCCTTTGCAATCCGAGGCTGCTGCTGCGCCCTCGCGGCAGCCCGGGCGCTCACGTGCCGGCACGTTCTGGGCTCGGCTGGCGCTCGGCCACATCTGGCACCAAGGAATGCGTGGAGCCTGGCGGGGACCTCCCGTTCCTTCACGCAGCACGAGCTGTCTTTCTTCTCCCTCCCCGTCCACTTCGCACCCCCCGCGCTCCTCGTATCCCCCCTCCCGGTGCCTGGGGGTGTGTGTGTGAAGCTTTGGGGCAAAATTCGAGTCGCCTTCCTCGGGAATTGCACGGCTCGCGGCTCGTGTTCAGTTCCTGGAGGGGTCTGTCGGCGCACTGGGGGAGTGGGGAGTGACGCGGGGCCACTCCGAGGCCCCGCTGCCGTTGGACACAGCCCCCGCCTCGGTTCCTCTGGTGTCCACTTACCCGTGCTGTGTGCTGTGTCTCCACTGATTTCAGGCTCGGCCCGTAAGCGGAGCTCCAGCCGCCGCTCCCGGTTCGCGCGTCCTGCGGCAGCCAGAGGCAATGGAGAAGGCCGTCCCGGCGGGGCGCTGATCCCCGCGCCGCGCCCGCGCGCACACGCCCCCCGCCGCCGCCGCCGCCGCGCGCCCCCCGCACCCCCGCCCCGCCCTGGCCCCACCATGACCGGCTCCGCGGCCGACACTCACCGCTGCCCCCACCCCAAAGGCGCCAAAGGCACCCGGTCCCGGAGCAGCCACGCGCGGCCCGTGAGCCTCGCCACCAGCGGGGGCTCGGAGGAGGAGGACAAAGACGGCGGGGTGCTGTTTCACGTTAACAAGAGCGGCTTCCCCATCGACAGCCACACCTGGGAGCGCATGTGGATGCACGTGGCCAAGGTGCACCCCAAGGGGGGAGAAATGGTGGGCGCCATCAGGAACGCCACCTTCTTGGCAAAGGTCAGAGGCTTGGATACGCGGTGGGGTGGGCATTGATGGGAACACTTAGGTCTGTTCAAAGCAAGTAGAGGTAGTGTCCATTTTCCTGATCCTGCTGGCAACTCCCTTTCGCTGCCTAGTCTTCCGGCGGCCCCTGCCCCTTGGCTTGATTGAGATGTTTGTCTTGGAAGTCTTAGAAACGGGGGAGGGAGAGGTAGAGGGCTTGCTGTTCTGGGACCGTGAGGGCTGGTCCTGCCAAGGTTTCTTTGAATCTCCAGCCAAACTCTGTTTACTCACCCCCGCGGACGTCCTCCTCCTCTGGCAAAAGCTGTAGCAATGCCAAGAATGCCCAAGCCCCCTAGCGATCCCACTCTAGTTTCCTCTTTGGAAACTCTAGGTCTTCCCCTGTCTCTCCCTAGCAAATGATTTATTAGGCTGTGAATGAATTTTGCAATCAACCAGTCAGACTTCTCAGCGTGAGTCATTTCTAGACTTCTTGCCAATTTTTTTTCCTGACAGTGACTTTCACCTCTGAAACTTACAAAGCGGTGAACCTATCTCTTTTCCCAGCTTATCTGAGCTCCCAGAAAAAAAAGAAGAGTTTTGGCCATGGCCAAAGGGACTTTCCAGGACACATGATGCATTAGTCTCAGTGGATAGAGAAGGAGGCTCAGGAGTGAAACTCAGGCTACCTTGGAGGGAAGCCAGTTGGCGATGGAGTTTGGTGGCCACGGCTATCGTCAGGAAGAGGGAGGAGAGAGGTGTACCATGGTCACTATCTAAGACATCAAAATGCAAACTGGGGAGAAATGCTGCAGCACCTGGGGGTTATAGCCTGGCAGATGGTTTCCCTTGCCCCCTGGGGACCCTTGTGTGGCTGAGAAGATTCCTGGGCTGGTCTAGGAATGCCAGACCTGAAACCTGAAAGGCCATCTGGCTGAGGCCCCAACCCGGAGCGTCTGGTGATCTGAGCATCTGAGCCCCTGCAGGCCAGAAAGCTGTGTGTGCCCTTGGGGGAAGTGACAGAGTCCTTAAGCTTCCTGCCGTAGACAGTTAGTGTTTTATTACCAGTAGGTCAAGGAGATCTTCATTATGCCCAGTGAGAATCTTCCCTCCTTCAGTGTCAGCTGTAATTACCCTTGCTGAGTTCTCCTGGAGCACGAGAACAAGACTGGTCTTGGCTGGCCGTTCTGACTTCAGATTTTGCCCTTACTTGAGCGAGCCTTGCTTTCTTTACTTAAAGAGGAGCTGGGAGCCCTTTAAACCTGGAAGGGGGGTGGCCACAGAGGACGGAGGCCTGTTCCTGCTCTCCCATGCTGCCGTTCTAATTCAGCCTCCTTATCACTAGCCCTGCTTCTAAGTGTGGTTTCATCGTCCTCCAGGTCTTGTGTGTGGGGACCCCTTTTCTCTATGGGAATCAGGAATGTTCGTTTTGGTGGAGACCAGGCTCCCCTCCTCTTGGCAGAATTCCTTCTTCTTTTCGAAGATGTCCCGTGGCTGTGGGGCTCATCCCCTTACAGAACTGTCCCGGCCTGGCCAGATTTGAGTTTCGGTGGTTAGGAAACTCTTAGGTGGAATAGAAATTCACCTTCTTTGCCCTCGCGCCTCATCACCACTGATTCCTTTGCCTTTAATCAGGGCCACGCAGGACGACTTCCTTTGCGATGATGTTACGACGCGGCACTCCTGGAGTAAGGAAGGAACTTGGAATAAAAATCAAGGCCCTGAATTCTAGTCCTGGTTGGCCACTCGTTGAAAATCTCTGGCTTTAGTTTTCTCATCTATAATATGAGAGTAGACCAGATTTCATGTGAACTTTTTTCCAACTCTTTAATCCCACGATGGTATGACCCAGGCATCTCCAGGTCTTCAATGATCTGTGTGACAACAGCGGTGCCTTGGAACGAGCCCTCAGAACGGTGACATTCTGTCATTCTGCATCTTCCTTTAGTTCTTTGTCCACAGTAGCTCTTTTCACTGTTTCTTAGGTGTCACGGTGGCAGTTCAAAACACTCTCCTCATCCTCTTTCCAGGACACTTGCTAGTTTGTCACCAGCCAGTCCTCTAATAAGTACATATGAAACATAATATTCTTTTTTTAAATGTCTGTTTATTTTTGAGAGAGATGGGGGAAAGCAGAGAGAGAGAGAGAGCAAGAGAGAGAATCCCAAGAAGGCTGCACGCTGTCAGCACAGAGCCCGACGTGGAGCTCGATCTCTGGAACCCTGAGATCATGACCTGACCTGAAATCAAGAGTCAGACGCTCAGCTGACTGAGCCATCCTGGCTCCCCAAACACAGTATTCTAAGTGTTTTCTGAGTGGTTTAGAGCACAGATTACTAGTCCCTGCGACCCATACCTGTGGCTAAATGTTGTGTTCTTAAAAATAACAAAATAAGACCCTTTTTGACATAGCGGCCATGCCGTATTGTACTCACACAGTAGCCCAGAGTCACAGGAGAACCCCTTCCAAGCCAGGAAAACCCTGGGCCGAACATGGGTGGGCCTTGGCCTTTTGAACCTAAATTAAGAACTTAACACTTCTCTCTCTCATGCTGCATCGTGATAGCTGGTTCTCCACCCCCAACTCCATCGTGACATCCCTCCTCTCCCAGCTCCTGACATCCCCGACTGTCACCCCTACCTAGGTCCTAAGATGGGAACAGCTGGCTTCCCAACAGCTTCTCCCAGGGGCCACTCCTCTTTGGTACAAGGTTGTTCTTGCACTCAGCTTGGCAGACTTTTTCCTTTGGGTCCCGCCCCTTTTCTCCTTTAACCAGTGTCTTCTTGCTGAGGACTTTGTACAGAAGAGGAGTGGTGGGGGCTGGTAGAAGGGTTGGAGGGTTTCAGAGAGACTGACCGTTTTTGGCAATTGAATATGGACTAAGAAGGGGCACCTGGGTGGCTCAGTCTGGCTGAGTAGCCAGCTTCGGCTCAGAGCATGATCTCATGGTTCAGGAGTTCAAGCCTCGCGTTGGGCTGACAGCTCAGAACCTGGAGCCTGCTTTAGATTCTGTGTGTGTGTGTCTCTCTCTCTCTCTCTGCCCCTCCCCTGCTTGTGCTCTCTATCTCAAAAATAAATAAAAACATTTTTTTTAACTAAAAAAAAATATGGACAAAGAGGCAAAAGAGAAGGACGGGGGAAGGTGGCAAAGATTTAAGAGGAGGACTGAATGACCCTTCTTTGTGAGACATTTTGTCGGCAGCCCTGGGAAGTTCTGCGCACAGGTCCAGGTGTCCCCACTTGAGGGGCTCACCTCCTCGGCAATCCTTTTCAATTTGTGACTGCAGGCCTCTCTACTGGGCCCAAGTCAGCAGCTGACTAGGTGAAGGCCAGGGCTTTCCATGGAAAGTAGGAGAAAGTAGCAGGGGCCATTGGAGGATGATAGAGGAAGGGAAGGGAAAGGCGGAGAGAGTTGCTGGCCTAGAAAAAATAGCACGGCGTGCTAGGAAACCGCCCCTCCTGCTTCTTGACTGGCTGGAGCTGGTCTCTCCAAGGGGCTACCAGGGTGGATTCAGCAGGAAACGACAATGGTTTCTTACAAAGCCCATGGTTTTGTGCCTCATTCTCACGCTGATTCTAAATTAGGAAAGAATTCACTTTTATAGGACTCGGCTTTGCCGGAGTGAAGAGGTGTGAGACTGTGAGGTGAGAGCGTGCTGTCAGGGCCCCCTTCCTGCCCCACTAGCTCGCTCGGGCAGCTCCCTCCCTCCTCTGTCCCAGATTCAGAGCCGTGGTCTGTCTTTCCTGCGTGGCCCAAGGTCGAGACCTTTGGACTTCCAGACCAGGTCACCATCAACAGGTTCCTGGCTGCCACTGATGCAGGGGCCTGCGGTCCTTCGGGCTCATGAGTGATGTTCTGTGCTTCTCCGAGTTGCCAGAGAAGACTCTTCTGCCTGGTACCTGCGCAGGCACTTACATTTTCCAGAACAGGAGCAGCAAAAGGTTTTGCTTTCTCCTTGTTCTTTCTTGTTAAAGATCACTGATGCCTAGCGTTCTGGCTGCTTCTCTGGCTCCTTTTCCCCCTTCGCTTGTGTACAGAGATACCAGTTAGACACCTGTGTCCCTTCACCTCACTTCTCCTTGCATGCTTTGGACAGGTAATTACGCTTGCCAAGAAAGGGATGAGAGAGGGCCTGACCACAAAAGCCTTGCCTGTGGTTGGTTTCATTATTCTCGAACAACTCTCTTCCCGTCTATGCCACTCCTGCCTCTTTCGGTCCCCTACCTCCCAGGGCCCCATTCCCAGACCATAGGTACAACACCTGTGTGGAGAGGCTGGTTTTGCTCTCTTGCCTCTGGATTCTGCCTTCACCAGCTGGATGGCGACTTGAAGGGCTGGTCACAGGCGGCAGGAGGCAGGAACCTTGAGGGGAAGGGCCGTGGAAAATCGAGGCCAGGGTTTCAGGTGAACAGGGCAGGAAACTACCATGAGGAGGGACTCTCAGGATCCGTCAGGGAGGAAAAAAAGAGAGCGTGCCATGGACATTTTATAAAAAGGTCATACGAATGTATGTTCCCAACGTGCTTTATGAGAGCGTCCCCATCAGCACTGAGTGTCCACATTTCAGAACAGCTCTGCTAACTGGAGGTGAACAACGACATTTAGCAGTGACTTTTCATTTCTTGAATTATTAGCTTGGAAGTTTTTTCCAAACGTTCATTCACTATTTGCATTTCTTTTGTGCCTTGTCTTTTTGTGGCTGTGCAAGAAATTGTGGTAAATATATGTAACATATAATTTACTGTTTTAACCATTTTAAGTGTCCAGTTCTGTGCATTGAGAGCATTCACACAGCTGTGCAACTACGCCACATTCCACCTCAGAAACTTCTTCTTCCGAGCTGAAACTTTGTACCCATTAAACGCTAACTCCCTGTTCCTTCCGCCCCTCAGTCCTGGGCAACCACCCTCCTCCTTTCTGTGTGTATGAATTTGATTACTGTAAGAACCTCCTACAGCTGTTCCCCCCTTATCCGCTGTTTCCCTTTCTATGGTTTCAGTCACCCATGGTTACCGGAGGTCAGCTACCAGATGATCCACTTTCTGACCTATGGTCATAAGGTCAATGGGAGCCTAATGCTACATTGTCACCAATGCCGGTGTCATTCACCCCCTTTCCTTTCATTATGTAGGCACTCTGTCATCTCATAGCTCAAGAAGGGAGAGTACACTACACTAAGAGATTTTGAGACAGAGCGTATTCACCTGATTTTTAGTACAGCATATTGTTATACTTGTTCTATTTTATTATTATCGTTGTTAATCTCCTTCCTGGGCCTAATGTATAAACTTTATCATCCGTATGTATGTGTAGGAAAAAACATAGAATATATATATAGGGTTTGGTATTCTCTGCAGTTTTAGGCATCTCTTGGGGTGTTCAGGATGTATGCCCTGCGGATAAGGGGGGGGGGGAACTACTGTATAAGAGGTATCATACAGTATTTGTTCTTTCGTGCCTGGCTTATTTCACTCAGCATAATGTCTTCAAGACTCATCCATGTTACAGCTTGTGTCAAAATGTCCTTTTAAGGCCAAATAATACTCCATTTTATGCATATACTACATTTTAAATGTTTTTTTTTTCTTGAGAGAAACAGAGAGAGAGAGTGTGTGTGTGTGTGTGCGCGCGCGTGTGCGTGCGTGCATGGGGGAGGGGCAGAGAGAAGGGGAGAGAGAGAATCTCAAGCAAACTGTGCTATCAGCACAGAGCCCAACTCGGGGCTTGAACTCACGAACTGTGAGACCGTGACCTGAGCCGAAATCAAGAGTCAGAGGCTTAACAGACTAAACCACACAGGCACCCTTATACTACATTTTAAAAAGTAGACTCCACACTCAATGTGGGGCTCAAACTCATGACCTCCAATTTCAAGTGTTGTACACTCTACTGACCCAGCCAGCAGGTGCTCCTATGCCAATTTTTGTTTATCCATTCACCTGTCAGTGGACATCCGGGTTGCTTCTACCTTTGGGGACCAGCTTTTTTCCCATGAAGGCCTGAACAGTTTTATTTTTTATTTTTTATAATTTTAAGTAGTCTCTACGCCCAACGTGGGGCTCAAACTCACAACCCTGAGATCAAGAGTCACATGCTCTACCAGTAAGCCAGCCAGGCGCCCTGTTCATGAATTAAGGATGATAACTCATGGTCAGGACGTATCCCCAGGAAGAATTGCATGTTTTTGCCTCTTTCATAGGATGAGAAGGCATCTTCGTGATGTTCCGAGTCTGCAGAGACCCAGCCCTGCTGATTCTGTTTTCCACGTCCAGAAAAGCAAAGACCATCCAGTCTCCCCCAGTCTAGATCCTGAAAACACATTGTTGATGAATAATCGCATAGCCTCTGGGGTGGTTCACAGTTAAGCATCAGACTTTGGCTCAAGTCATGATCTCCCGGTTTGTGGGTTCGAGCCCCTCATCGGGCTCTGTGCTGACAGCTCAGAGTCTGGAGCTTGCTTTGGACTCTGTCTCTCCCCCTCTCTCTCTGCCCTTCCCCTGCTTGCGCTCTGTCTCTCTCTTTTTCTCAAAAATAAAACATTAAAAAAATTTATAATAAAAATAATCATCACATAGCCTTCAAGAGCACCAAGTGCCAATCCCCAAGTTGCCTGCTTTTTAGTTTAAATTTATTGATTTATTTCGAGAGACAGAGAGCGCAAGTGGGGAAAGGCAGAGAGAGAGAATCCCAAGCAGGCTTTACACTGTCAGCACAGAGCCTGATGGAGGGCTCGAACTCACAAACCACAAGACCACTACCTGAGCCCAAGTCGGGTGCTTCACCGACTGATCCACCCAGGTGCCCGCCCCAAGTTGCCTGCTTTATACACTGGGTCATGCAATCCTCACAACCAGCCCAGAAGCTTTGAAGTAGGTGATACTCTCCTATTTTATCAGGAAAGAAACAGGCTTAGAGAGGTAATGCAGCTTGATTGGGGTCAATAGCTAGTAGGTGGCAGAGCAGGGGCCTTGTGTGTGTCTCATCATTACCCGCCAAGGAGCTCACCTGGCTTATACTCATCGTCCTGTGGGGGCACCGGTGGCGTGAGGTGCCGGCTGGGAGCTGGCCCCCAGCCGGAGCCCCAGCCAGCTATCCCAGAGAGCAGGGTGAGTTGTAGCCATATGACATCATCCCCTCAGCTGTCTCCACTTCTCTCCCCACCACAGCCCTGATCCCCAGCTGGGGCTTGGGGAATGTGGCCACCGCTCCTGCACTCTCTTGGCCGGGGCTGAGGTAACCAGGCAGCTGTTTTTAAAAGCCCTTGGGCGCCACTGGGCTGCTATTCTGGGGACCAGCTGCCACCTGACTCCCACCCCACCATCTGACTCTTGTCGGCTCTGGTGGGTTGGGGGAGGTGAAATAATTTGGTGGTCGGCCCCCATAACCACCTCTGAACCAGGTCACTTTGGCTATGGCAGGGCTCTGGCCAAGGGACACCCCTCCAGGATCCCTTAGGTGGCTGGTGATTCTTTGGGACATTTCCCCACACTTACCATCTTTTCTATTAAATAGCTACAAATAGCAATTTCTGTATAGAGAGATGCTTGTGCCTTAATGCTGTAGAACTCCCCTCCTTCCTCCGTCTCTGGGCTCCCCATCCCCCCACCCTGTACCTGGCCTAGAACTTGGAACGTAGCAGGTGCTAAAGAAATGTTTGTTTACATCTCCCCTTCTTGTCTCACTTTCCTGTGAAATCTCTGGCACCTTCTTACACAGACTTCCAGGTATGGGTCGATCAGGTGTTACTGCGAACAACAAGGACAAGCTTGACACCTCTAGCGCTTGTAAGGGCAGAAATACAAGGATACATTCCATATTTTGACTCTGTGTGTGTGCGTTCGTGCGTGTTTATGTGCACCTGTGCATGTCGGAGGGTCCTGTCAGCAAATGGTCAAATTGGAACGTTCTGCTCCGAGTGGGGAATGTGCTTTAAGTTGATACGTTGTAAACGATGGAGTTCGCAGAACAGCTGTGCGTGCATGCGCACACACCGCCTGCATTCATGCGCGTGCGCGTGGGCACACACACACCCAGCACCTTGGCTAAGTAGGGCGTGCGACTAGTTTTCTTTCTGCTGAAGGGGCAGTTGCTGTCGAGTAGGAAGTTAGTTGCAAAGCCAGGAGAGAAGAGAGGCACCGAGAGGAAGAGAATGTCGAGTAGCGTTTTACGTCAACGCAGCCAGAGGTGTGGCCTGTGGACGGTGGAGAAGTATGGAAGGGCCGCCACCCCTACCCGCCGGGGGTGCCCAGGGGCAGCATCGCTGTGGGGCCTGAGCCTGGAGCGCCGCGCCGGGAGACGGAACATCCTTCAGCCGCGTCTGGCTCTGGTGCCCAGCCAGGCTGCCCGGCGCTGTCCCGAAGAAGTCTCTCCACCGGCGGCTTCACCTTCCAGCAGCTAAGCACTAAATCCCCAGGGCCTTCCTTTCCCTGTTTTCTCCAGGATGAACTAATCCGCGCTGGGGCCCCTTCTGCTCCTCCCTAAGTGGCTTAAGTCTGGAGGAGCCTCCTTTCCCTCCTGGCAGTGGCGCTGCTCACGGGAGCCTGAGCGTCCCTGTCACCAACAGCCCCGCCCCACCAGAGGCCAAGCTTAAGAGACTAAGCAACAGGGGGACACACACTACAGGACAGCACACACTGTCCCCTGCTTCCCAGGAGTGGCTAGATGGGAAGCCCCTGCTCTTTCTTGCTCTTGGCCTGGTTGGCAGGGCTGCTCAGAGCTGCCTGGTCTCTCAGAGCTGGTGTCTTAGCTCTAAATTCCTGAAAAGAGGCACTTACCTTCCCCTTTCCTGTCCTTGGCTTGCTGTAGCTCCCTTTTCCTCCCAGCAGGGGTTAGAACGCTGGTGAGTGTTGACCAAGAGGCAGACTAGGAAAGGAAGACTGGCAGCTGTGAGGGGTGAGAGGGTAAGATGGCTTATGGGTCACAGGGGCTGCACTTAACTGGGAAGAGTCAGGGCATCAGGGGAATCTTTACTAATCCGCTTGGGCCAGACTCAGGGAAGGGCCGCAATGGGGGTGGTGTTGAGCAGAAACGGCGAGTAGCGCGCCATGTTGCATTCCTTCAGGGTCCCATTCATCTTGTGCTCAGTGGTCCCCTGGAGTATAATGGGTCATACCAGCCTTGCAGCAAAACGAGTAGTCCATGCAGTAAAACTGTGAGGGTTAACGGGGCCCTTCTGTGAGCATCCTGGGCCAGTCTAAGTGGGGGACACTATTGGACACAGTCCTTGGCTTCAAGGGGACGCCGAGGCTCCCGTGAGAAAGCAGGCTGTGTTCACACTCACAACACACAGAGGGCCCTGTGAGAGAGTCACGATGACCCAGGGCAGGTGTGTATGGAGGGAACACAGAAGAAGAACTTCAGCAAAGGACCAGCTGGTCTGGGGGACCTTGTGCAGGTGGCCATCTGCCGTCAGGAGCAGCGCTCCAGTGTTTTCAGCCCTGGGACCGCCCTCAGAAATTGGGCCCCAGGGCACCTCCTTGATAAATTCTCTCTACTTCTTTGCAGCCTTCAGTGCCCCAGGTTCCAAACTACAGGCTGTCGATGGCGATCCCAGACTGGCTCCAGGCAATCCAGAACTACATGAAGACACTACAGTATCCTTCCAACCAGGGACTGGGCAGACCCGGCCAGGGGACAGGCATGGTGAGCTCCAGTCTGGTGGCAGGTCTGTCCCCAGCTGGTCAGCAAATGCTCTCTAAGGTTGGTGAGGCCGGGCACGAAGGGATGCCCTAGTATGAGTGTCTAGAAGGCACCATAATAGAGGGTGTAATTGCAATGGCCAGACCCTTCCCCCTTTAGGCAGGTGTGGGCTGGGACAGCAAGGCGCAGTGAGGCAGCGGTGACCACCTGGAGCCTCTCCACTTCCCTTCCTCAGTCATCTTTGTTTCCCTCCTCCTCTCTTCCTCTGCTGTCTGTCTTCCTCCCTCGTCCCTCCTGGCTTCTTTCTGCTCTTTTGCTTTCCTTTCTTACTTTTTTGTCTTCATCCTGACCACTCATAATCTGGAAGAGGCCCACTTGGCGCTGCCTGTGGCAGACTTGTGGCCTTGCTCCCTTCTATCGGAATACATGGGGCTCTGGGGTGGGGGTGAGTTCGAAGAAGCGCCGAGGAGCTCCGTGGGTCCAGGCTGGACTTGGGTCCTTCTCTCCGCCGGTGTCCTCAGGTTGCTTGTAACCAAGATTAGATCTGTCCTGTGTGCCGTCCCAGCAACATCGGAAGAACACGGGCGCAGAGGTCGGCGGTCCGCTGGCCCCTGCTGATGTTTCTTTCAGGGATAATAATCAGATGGGAGGTGGCTGTGGGAGGGACATGCCATTTGCTCGCGTCAGTGAGTCAGTGAGCATCTCAGAGCTAAGCCGGCATCAGACCCTGTATCCTCTGGTACATTGTCTAGGAGGTCAGTTCTCTGCCGACCTCTGTCCTTCCTTCCTAAAGACATAAGATTCAGCAGGAAAGATTTCATGGGAACATTGCACCCACATCCCACGTGCCTCGAAAGAGGCCCTTCCTCTCTGGGATATTGGCAAGAATCTTTCCGATGGATTTTTGTGTCTTCTCTGAAGGGAAGAACATACCAGAGAGGAATAACACCAGCCGCAGCTCATTTGGGCAGGCAGGTTACTTCATTCGCCTCTCGGATCCCGCTTCACAGATGATGAACTCCCCTGCATGGCGTATTTCCGGTGGAATCCTGAAGCATTAGGAGAGGGGGAGGTGGATGCCCCTGAGCAGGCTGTCTCGTATTGGTGCTGATCCCCAAACTGGGGCCCCTGGGGAGCTCCATGTGGTCCAGAGCAGAAACTCCTACCAGTGTAGACCTGGACCCGTAGAGCTAAGCCTTCCTGGATATGACTGACTCTTCACAGAATATTCCAGAAGGTGACAGAAATTAGAATGGCTCTCCACTTTTTTTTTTTTAATTGTTTATGTATTTTTGAGAGGGAGAAAGAGAGAGGCAGAAAGACAGGGACAGAGGATCCGAAGTGGGCTCTGTGCTGACAGCAGAGAGCCCGATGCAGGGCTCAAACTCATGAACCGTGAGATCATGACCTGAGCCAAAGTCGGACGCTTAACCAACTGAGCCATACAGGCACCCCTGGGTCCCCACTTCTGTCTAAGAGTCAGTCTTCACAAGGGTCATCCAGCCAGAGGTTAAAGAGAATGAGCCTGGCGGGGAATGCCCTGATAGGAGCAAATTTGCAGGTGCTTTACACATCACATGCTCCTTCTCCCGTGCGCCCTGCAGCACATTCTCGGCTAAGTTTTCATTGTCGCCTTGAAGGATCTGCTCTTTCATTCTCTTCTCTGACCCATGATGCTGGTCACTGACCTGATCACTGACTGCTGGGAGGGCCGGAAGAGGGAAAGCACCCCAAGCTGCTGCGATCCTGTGCTCTGGGGCACCTGGCCAATGGAGCCACCACACGAAGAAGGCAGAGTGTGACCTCTGTGTTTTCTCTTCTGATCTGATAGGCAGATCCCGAAGACCTTGCAGTTTCGGTTCCAGACCACTGCAGTAGAGCCAGTATGGCAATAAAGTGAATCAAATGAATGGTTTGGTTTCCCAATGCATATAAAACTTATGTTTACACTACCCTATAGTCAATATACTAAGTGCGCAGTAACATGTCTAAAATAACTATCTATATACCTTAATTAAAAAGTGTGTAGGGGCTTCCGGGTGGCTCAGTCGGTTATGTGTCTGACTCTTGATTTCGGCTCAGGTCATGATCTCACAGTGTGTGAGTTCAAGCCCCGCATCGGGCTGTGTGCTGATGGTGTGGAACCTGCTTGGGATTCTCTCCCTCTCCCTCTCCCTCTCTCTCTTTCTCTCTTTCTCTTTCTGTTCCTCCCCCGCTTGTGGCTCTCTCTCTTTCGGAATAAATAAACTTCAAATAAATAAAATAAAAAGTCTTTATTATCAAGAAATACTAACCATCATCTGAGCTTTCAGTAAGGTATAATCACTGATTACAGGTCACCATAACAAAATATAATAATAGCGAGAAGTTTGAAATGCTGTGAAAATTACCAAAGTGTGACACAGAGACACAAAGTGAGCAAATGCTGTTGGAAAAATGGTGCCAACAGACTTGCTTGACACAGGGTTGCCACAAACCCTCAGTCTGTCAAAAAAACAAAACCAAAAACAACCCATAGTGTCTTTGAAGGGGAGTAAAGCAAAGGGCAATACAATGCTCATATTTAGTTCCTCGGGATTCTTACTGCTTTGTTCTGGACCCAGGAACACGTGATTGGGCACCAGGCCAGCCCTGACTATAGACGGGCTCATTTGGGGATAGGAGAGGACAAATTCCGACAGCTTCAGAGTGCCAGCCATCAGTGGATTTTGCGCGGGGTTCTGGAAAGACAGGGGCCCTCTGCGCCCTCTGCATGGGGACAGAGCTTCTGAGGGTCAGCTCAGGCTCAGTAAGTCTCTGCCTCTGAAGGTGATGTTTACAAGAGGCTCTCTTCTCCAGCTCACTTTCCGGAGCTTATCACTGTAAGGAACTGAGCAATTAAGGCTAGACAATTTATTATTATTTTATTATAGGTTTGTCTTAACTTTACACACTAGATATATAGACTAGATCTATGAAAAGGAAGAAAGTTAGGCATATAAATAAATTTTTTGCTCACTGAATTCTATTTTAAATATACCAGGAATCTCACTGGTTTAAAAAAAATTGTTTTTTTATGTTTATTTTTGAGAGAGAGAGAGAGAGAGAGCACACATGTGCAAGCTTGTACAAGCAGGGGAGGAGCGGAGAGAGAGGGAGACAGAGGCAGGCTCTACACTGAAAGCAGAGAGCCTGATGTGGAGCTCAAACTCACAAACCATAAGATCATGACCTGAGCTGAAATTGGGAGCTTAACCAACTGAGCCACCCAGGCAGAATGGAATCTCACTGAATGAAATCTTTGGTAAAGTTAAAAAAAAAAAAAAAAATCACTTCACAATGAGGATACATAGCCCCTTGTTTTTCTTTTACCTCTAAGGTTTTTTGTATTGTATTTTTCAAAAGCTGGGCAAGCCGGCACTGTTATTGGCTGCTCTTATGGCTCATGCTGATAATTTCCAGCTTGCTGAGCTTGTTAAAACCATCTTCTGGCTCTCACCCCCGGAACCTCCAGCAGAACAGTCCCAGGCATCCAAGGTGACTTGGAATGACATCCAGGGTTAGGATTGTAGGAATGTAGCCACTGCCCGGGTGGCTCTGTCAGTTGATCAGGTCATGATCTCATGGTTCAGGAGTTCGAGTCCCATGTCAGCCTCTGTACTGACAGCTCTGAGCCTGGAGCCTCCTTCAGATTCTGTGTCTCCCTCTCTGTCTCTGCTCTTCCCTTGCTCTCACTCTGTCTCTCTCTCTCTCTCTTTCAAAAATAAACATTAAAAAAAAAAAAAGACCATAGCCTGAAATCGGAATCTCCAGGGGTGGAGCCCAGGATCTGGTTATAATGAGCCCAGCCCCCACCTCGGGTAGTTGTTGTGTATGCTTGTGGCTGAGTGGCCAGGCATGCCTGTGCCAGGAGGGGAATCCTCACCCTCCTCTAAGAGGTTGTGCAGGGCATTTAGGGGCTTGGCGCCATCTTTTGCCACTGCTTGTACCACTGTAAGGTCACACATCTAATCTCATACACACTGCCAGGGTTACAAGTTCTTGGTTTATTAGTATCTTCCCAACACGCACTTTTTCTATAGGACTTTGTTTGAGACAGGAAAGAGAAATGTGTAAAACAACTTTTCTTTCGGCTCTGAAAAAAAATCAAGATCCAGTCGCAGCATGACATCAAGGAATCTTTGGTCTTCTTCAGAATGATGTGGTGCAGGCCTGCCAGTTCCTGACACTTTCTGGGCAAGCAGCTAAATCCCAAGTTGTGGGTAATAGTGTCGTCTTCTCAGACTTCATAATCATTGTCTAGTATCAGTCCAGTGAAATTAAAGCGAGGTCTCCACAGTAAGCTTTGCTGCAGAGACTGTGCACTATTGAGAAGCCCTACCACCCACCCACCCTTCTATCCATCATCCTTCCATTCCATCCATCTGACCATCCAGCCACCCACCTACCCATCCATCCATCCATCCATCCACTCCTTCCATCCACTTATCCATCCATCCATCCATCCATCCATCCATCCATCCATCCATCTCTATTATCTGTCCATCCATCCACCCTTCCAATCAGTCACCCTTCCATTCTATTCATTCTTTCCATCCATCCACCCACCCACCCACCCACCCACCCACCTTTTCTTTCCATCAATTCCACCCTTCCTTCCATTCATCCATCCACCCTTCCACCAGTCCACTCATTTATCTCTATCTGTCCACCCATCTATTCATTTATTCCTCATGCATTTAATAATATTTGCTAACTGGAATATGTTGGGCTGGTGCCAGGCTTTATGGGTGATATTAAGATAATAAATAAATGGTCCCAATTCGCAGGGCTTGTAGTCTAGTAAGTGAATTAAGACATGTATTTGACTAAACAGAATACAGAACAGATTGAAAATAGCTATTATAAAGATCCAAGGTGTTTTGAGGCTTGAGTTAGAAATTGGATTTTCAGGGCAGAACAGGGAGGACTAAGAGGCTCTGGGCTACCTTCTGGCTACTGAACACTTTCTGGAGAACTCCTCACTTCTTCATCCCTTTGAGAAATCAGTGTACAGCTTCCTCTGCTGGATTAGTGGGGCCTTTGGAGTTTTCTGTCACTTTCCCTTTACATACTTCACACAGATACAATCATACAGGGACCCAGTTCTTTGAAATTAGGAAAATGAGACCGCTGAGTGGGTAAGTGGTGCATGATCTGCGGGCCAGGTGACCTCTCTCCTACTTGAAAGCTGCCCGCTCCCTCTCCCACTCTTTATCCCTATCCCAGTGCTCAACTATCCCGGTGTGTAAGGGCAACTTGAGGTTGGGGGGTGCCCTGGGGCCGGGTTGCAGGTGGGGCTAGGACTTGGGCCACTCTGACAGCTAAGCTCCATGGTGGAGACTAACTGCAGGGGTGGGGGAGGTGCGTGAAATTAGTTTTATGTGGCCTCCTTTACTTTCTCTTTGTAATGCCCCTTGTCCTGCGGCAATGGGAGGATGCCATGGAATATAGGCACTAACCTCCAGGAACTAACTCTTGGAGAGAGCAGTGGAGAATTTAAGAATTTAGTTCTGCTGGTGCAGATGTACTTTGGCTCCAGCCTCCATGGCGAGCTCTCCCCTTTCCCTCTGTAATCCTGCATGGCACCTAATGTGGAGACAGGCACGCTGACGGATTGACAGACAGACTGACTGCATGATGAAATGAGTCTTGAGATGCCTTGCTGTGCTCTATCCTGCAGGTTGATGGAAACAGCGAAAGAAATGACTCGGGAGTCCTTGCCTATCAAATGCCTTGAAGCTGTCATCCTGGGCATGTATCCTTTGAGTTATGTTTGCTTAAGTTTACTCCATAAATGGTGACCTCAGAGTGAGGTCGATTGTGCCTTCATTGTCCTAGATTCGCAGAGCTGACACCCATTGTCTCCTTGGGGGAAATGGTGCCTCTCTTGAACTTTCACCTTCTGGAGTTGACCCAAATCAGAGCTTGATTGGACCATTGTCTATGTAACCTGTTAGCTGAAGCCGGCATCACTAGCTCAGGCCACATCCACTAGGCACAAGGAGAATTCCAACCTAGAGGGACTGGAGAGAGCGTGTGTATCATTATCTTTTGCATTCATCTTGGTTTATAACAGGATGGACACTCAGAGGAAAAGGGATTATCCAAATGCATCTCTGGGGGAGATTCTAAGAGTAGACTGTGGAGGAGACACAAGCAATGGGGTAGAGTCCTGACTCCACAGAACATGTTGCTGAAACAAGGGTCTGCTCTCTCCCCATACATTCTGTTCCGTTTCCCACCAGACTCCTGGCCCCTCAGCCTAAGGGAAATATGGTCCAGAAAAGCTGTGATGACACTGACTGACTTAGTGATGAAGGCAATAGAACATGATCTGGTACAAGAGCAAAGAAACTTGTGGTCCTTTGGGGTGGATGGCTGGAAGGGCCAGTGACCAAGGAAATGTAGCAAGACGTGAACTTGGTAGATGGCACCAGGTAAGACTGGTTAGGTCCTTGAGGACTGTGCTGAGGAGTGGGAACTTTCTCCAAAAGGCAGTGGGCAGCCCCCAGAAAAGATCTGGAGCAGAGGCATGACACGATCAGGTGTGTGCTTTAGAGAGGGGTTTCTTAGGACAGATTGAAGGGCAGACTGGGCTGTTCCATGAGGGAAATGGTGACGCTTGAACCACGTCCTGCCATGGGAGCAGGTGTGAGGGGACATCAAGGAGACAGAATGTAGAGGACTTAGAGGTCAACTGAGTGCACTGGTTGATGAGGAAGGAATCAATCAATACAGGTTTCTGGATTCCAGATTGGGTGACAGTCCGTGGAGGATGGGCTGGAGGGATGAGGGCGACCGAGAGGCGAGATGCTTCTTCTCAGTAGCCGTAAAGGTGGAGGAAGGAGTTGGGGGTCATCGGCACTACTTGTGGGCTGAGTAGCTGTAAGAGTTCGAGGAGACAGAGGCGATGAGCCCACATTGCCGGCTTGGAAAATTGGGTGATCGGATAAGTGTGCTGCAGCCCAAGGGAAGGATGTAATGGGGAGAGGCGGATTTAGGGGGAGATGAGCTCATCTGAGACACCTATGGGTTGTCGGGGTGGGGGTATTTAGGGCATGGTGCTAAGGAGGGGCTCTGCGCTGAAAATAGAAATTTGGGAGCTGTGAGTGTTTAGGGGGTGGTAGCTGGTGTTCAGGGAGTAAGAAGGAAAAAAGATCACTATTTGGTTTGGTTGGACATGGTGAGCCTGTGACAGAGAAGTTAGAGAGCTAGAAGAAAAACCAGGAAAGAAAGAAGATTCCGAAGTCAGCGGAAGGACAAGTGGCTCAGAATCAGATTGGGGACAATAGGACAGGTGCAGTCTGTTGGTTTGGTCTCCTGGACATTCTCTAAAAAAATTTTTTAAAAATGTTTATTTATTTTTGAGAGACATAGAGGCACAGCATGAACAGGGGAAGGGCAGAGAGAGAAGGAGACACAGAATCGGAAGCAGGCTCCAGGCTCTGAGCCGTCAGCACAGAGCCCCACGGGGGGCTCAAACTCACAGACCGAGAGATCATGACCTGAGCTGAAGTCAGCTGCCCAACCGACTGAGCCACCCAGGTGCCCCTCTAAAATTTTTTTTAATGTTTACTTATTTTCGAGAGAGAGAGAGAGAGAGACAGAGTGAGCGCAAGCTGGAGAGAGCCAAAGAGAGAGAGGGAGACAGAGGATCTGAAGAAGGTTCTGTGCTGAGAGCAGAGAACCTGGTGCGGGGCTCAAACCCATGAACTGTGAGATCATGCCTTGAGCCGAAGTCAGACGGTTAACCGACTGAGCCACCCAGGTGCCCCGGTCTGCTGGACATTTTCACGGGGAGGGGAGTTTCTGGCCATCTGCAGCCTGCAGAACACTGGCCAGGTCAGTGAAACACAATTGTCCACAGGTACCTAGGCTGACGTTTGAAAACTGGAAACTTGAGCCATATTGAGGCCCCACCCCACTCTCCTGTCATACCTCCTCCCTGTTCCTCACAAAGGAGATGAAACGAGTGCCTCTCAAGCCCGGCAAGAGGGCAGAATGGGGTGGGGACAGCAGATGGCTCAGGGCCCTTTGGTGGCTGGAGTCAGCCACAGCTGTTGGGCACAGCCCCCTGCAAGTTTAATGGGGGTGAACAGTTGCTGGGGATTTGCTGGGGGGATCCGTGAGGGAGAGCACAAGCACGGGCTCTTCCCTGGGTGGACCAGTTACCCTCAGACTCTGCTGACAGATGTCCGGGTGCACCTGGACAGAGGTCGTCTTCCTTTACACAGTAGCCATGTCCCTGCACAACTGTGTAAACCCAAACACAACTTGGGCTTACTGGGATTACTTAAATTCTTTTTTTTTTTAGTTTTTTTTTAATGTTTATTTATTTTTGAGACAGAGAGAGACAGAGCATGAGCGGGGGAGGGGCAGAGAGAGAGGGAGACACAGAATCCGAAGCAGGCTCCAGGCTCTGAGCCGTCAGCACAGAGCCCGACGTGAGGCTCGAACTCACAGACCATGAGATCATGACCTGAGCCGAAGTCGGACGCTCAACCGACTGAGCCACCCAGGCGCCCCTACTTAAATTCTTTGGGATTATGAGGGATACAGCTGTGACCGGCCTCTGGGCCAGCCTGAATCAGAGGACAGCAGCTCTTGGTTTTCCTTCGTTCTTACTGGTGTGACATTTCAGAAAAGTGCAGAGAAGGAGGGAAGGGCGCAGAAACATGGCTCACACTGCTGAACTCAGGGAAATTTGACTCTCGGACACAGACAAGAAACACAGATCTGAATTCTAAAAGTTACAGCATCTTTGTCTTTTCCCTTTGCTCTTTGTCAGCATCCCCGTGGCCTACTTTTCTCCCGAGCGCAGTCAAGGACATGGCTCGGGTCAGATGTCCGCGTCTCCCACAGGCCCCTCTGCAGGTCCTGGGCAGCAAATGGCACCTCGACAACTTTGAAACAGGTCAGCTCGGCTGCTGTTTGCAGCCCGGTGTCCCGTCTTGTCCTGCCTGCCTGTTTCCTCTCGTCTGACGTTAGTCCAGAGTTCCGGATTCATTCATGAAGAGCCGTTTCTTTTGATCTCGACACAGTGCGTGTGCACACTCTCACGTGCCTGCTGGAGAGATAGACCTTTGGTTCCAAGTTATCTTCCAAATCCTGGCAGCAGTTTTGGGGGCCTCGGTGACCCTGAAGGGGCTTAATCACGGTACCAAAGTGCTGTGGCTGATTCAATCGGCAGGTGTGTTCTTAGAGGTGGGCTAGGCACATCCCCAGTTGGCTGGATGTCGGATGGATCTTCCAGGACCTTGGGCGCTGCCGCCTCCCTCTTCCCTAGAAAAGCCCAGGCCACTTCCCTGCCCTCACACACTTCCTTGTCCCCTCCCTCTCCTGCGCCCTCCTCTCTCTCTCTTCTGCATGTGGTAGACTCTACCTGTTCCACGAGACTAACGAGACCACTAGTGTGGTCCCCCCATGACCTCTGCTCTACCTGCGAACACTGGGCTTGCCTCTCTGACAGCACACATCACGCTGGGACGGTTCCTTTCCATTTTACTGAGATCGCACTGATGTACAGCACTGTGTAAGCCCAAGGTGACCAGCATAATGGCTTGACATACGTATATTGTGAATGTGGGTTTTTTTTTTAATTGCAGTAAAATATTCATAACACAAATCTACCATTTTAGCTGTTTCTAAATGTACAATTCAGTGGCATTGATAACATTCATGCTTTTGTTCAACCATCAGCACCCCTGTCTCCAGAACTTCATCTTCTCCAACTGAAACTCCCAGTGAACGCTAACTCCCCATTGTCTCCCCTCTCCCCTGCCCCGGCAACCACCATTCTACTTCTGTCTCTATGAATTTGATTACTCCAGATACCTCATGAAGTTCAGTTGTACGGTATTTGTCGTTTCGTGGCTGGCTTATTTCACTTAACATAATGTCCTCAAGGTTCATCCATGTAGCCTGTGTCAGAATTTCCTAACTTTTTAAAAAGTTTTTTTATTTATTCATTCATTCATTCATTCATTTATTCATTTATTTCAAGAAAAAGAGAGAGAGAGAACAGGAGAGGGGCAGAGAGAGGAGAGAGAATTTCAAGCAGGCTCTGCACTGTCAGCGCGGAGACTGACGCGGGGCTCAAACTCATGAACCTTGAGATTATGACCTGAGCCGAAATCAAGAGTCAGATGCTTAACCGATTGAGCCACCCAGGCACCCTAGAATTTCCTAACTTTTTATGGCTGAAAATTCCATTGTAAGTATTCGCCACATTTCCTTTATCCATTCCTCCGCAGACACTTGGGTTGCTTCCTCCTTGGAGCTGTTGTGAACAAGGCTGCTATGAACATGGGTGTGTAACTATCTGTTCGAGTCCCTGCTTTTAATTTTTGGGGGTACATACCCAGAAGTGGAATTGCTAGATCATATGGAAGTTGTGTATTTCATTTTTTTTTTTTTTTGAGGAACTGCTATACTGATCATATTGTGTCCACTTTGAGTCCATCTCCCTGACAGACTTCCAGAGAAGGAAGATTCTTCATCTTTGACTCCACAGCCCCACCTGTGGGCTGTCTGGCACGGGAGTAAGTGCTTGTTGTACTGACTAAAACAACTAAGGAAGGCCTTTCTTCCAGCCCCAGAGAGCTCGCCCCAGAAAGCAAGAATTGATGTAAGAGGGCTCAGAAGGATATGATTTCACTCTCTTCCTGCCGGTTAATGTCACATGAGAAAGGGAAAACAGGAAACCGTTTTTATAGAGAGGAGCTATCTGTGCCTAAATTGAGGCAGAGGACAAGGCTGACCTTGGGGCTGCGGGCTGGCTTCTATTAGCTCCTGTCTTTCCAGGGAACCTGGATTGGCCCCCACTGATGCGGTCCTTTTAAGTATAAGGAATGTTTGCTCGCAATGGAGGTGTATCCGTTCAACCAGCATTAACCAAGCACCTCTGTGTACCCGGCCTGCGCTATGCCCCGGGGAATACCAGCATGCAAAACACAACTCCTTACAAGCTGCAAACAAATAAACAATTACAGTACTGGGTGATTAAGCACCAAGTACTACAGGGGTTCTCGAGTGGGGGTGGGGGTGGTACTTAACCCACACAGAAGAAGGTCAGGGAAGGGAGGAAGTGGGAGGGGATACCGGTGAGGCTTTTCCAGTTGGGGGGGGGGGTGCAGCCTGTGTAAAGAGATTAGGGCCTACAGCATCCTTATCACTCACAATTCCCAGGAGACCCCAGAGATCTCTGCCAGGTGTGAATTCGTGCCCTTAGAAGGCTGACGTGCTGTGAAGACATAAGACGAGTTCTACTACAGTAGGGGTGTCATGTGGGGCAAAGTGTGTTTAGTGGCATTTTGTGGAAAGTTTCATAGGTCGCTTTGGTCTCCTAGCTTTGTAATGTAAAGGTCATTTAAAAGTCATTTAAGAGTTTCAGTTCTATTTGACTTCACATTATGAGGATTATATGTGCTGAGGGCGCAGGTGTGGACTCTTTACGGTCCCAGCGCATCCTTCAAAATGTCACGGGTCGACCGTGGGTCCGTGTGCTAGTCCAGGGTGTGCGGGAAAGGAAATTGCACAAAGGAATAATGAGCAGGGGCTGAGTCGTGGCAGGGCTTTGGTAAGGGATTTGGATGAAGTCTGGGGAAGATGAGAGACACTGAAAATTGAAGCAGAAGAGTTGACATGTACCAAACTTTGGCTTGAATAGGCCACTCTGGCCTGTGTGTGGAAAGCATGTTGGTGTGGGGGCAAGAAACGGTGAAGATAAATTCTCAGAGAGTGGAGGACCGTCTCTACTAACTGAGCGCTTACCATGCCCCGGCCACCATCTTCAGCCCCTGGATGATTATTTACCTTAGAAACACTCTGGAGTCACCAAACGTTTTCAGCAGAAAAGTGACACCAATGGGTTTTTCTCATCACTGTCCAGAAAACCGGGTCCTGGCCAGGGCCAGTCCCTATCCTGGGACTCTGAGATGGGCTCGTGGATGTGGTACTTCTTGCCCCTTGCTCCGGCAGGTGGAGTCATTCGGGGTAGTTACTTGGTGCCGCGCTCTGTGAGGTTACTGGTCCCAAACTGAGGTAATGGTAAGAGGCCGAGTTAGTCAATCCAAGCGGGGATAAGTGGAGAAAGCCAAGCTGTGATGCCAAGTGCACTGGGGATGAGGAGAGCCTGCAGTACGGGTGCTGGGGGCAGCTTTCTGTGTGGTACCAAGGCTGTCGACATGGGTGTGCCGCGGCCCATGAGAGGGGCAGATGAGGTGCAGGTATGACCTGTTCTGATGCCTTCCCATCCAGCTAATCAACCAGTCTGTTTCTTTTATGTCCGCATTGTCTTGTCTTGATTCTGGTTTTCATTTCTCCTCTGGAGCATTGCAGAGTTCCTGGTCTTCAGTTCCTGGTCTGTCCCACACACGCCAGCCAGAATTAATGTCCAAGAACATCATTCTGATTACACTGAAAAAGCCTTTAATACTCATCATGCCCTGTAGAAAACTGAGGGAAAGGGAAAGATCATTGTTTTGTTTTGCATTTATTTAATTGCTAAAGTAGAAGTCAAGTTTTTCTCTTTGTCTCCTATTAACTTGGCTCTGGTATGCACTGTATAATAGGTACTCAAAGTTATCAGGTAAATCCTCTCTAAAAGAATTAGTCTGGAAAGGTTAGGTGTAGGCTTGATCAGAGGCAGAGGGATGGAAACTTTGCGTGAATGGGCCACTTCCATTCCTGGGAGTCCAAGCTCTGTGAATTTCAAAGCCTCCTTTCTCTTCCTTGACTCAGATGGTCTAAGATACTTAACCAATGGACAGCCTTCCATTGAGCGATTCCCCATCAGCTTTAAAACCTACTTCTCAGGAAACTACTTTCACCATGTTGTGCTGGGGATTTATTGCAATGGCCGCTATGGCTCACTGGGCATGAGCCGAAGGGCTGAGCTGATGGACAAGCCATTGACCTTTCGGACTTTGAGTGACCTCATCTTTGACTTTGAAGACTCCTACAAGAAGTACCTGCACACAGTCAAGAAGGTCAAGATTGGGTTGTATGTCCCCCATGAGCCTCATAGCTTTCAGCCCATTGAGTGGAAGCAGCTGGTCCTCAATGTCTCAAAGATGTTGAGGGCTGACATAAGGAAGGAGCTGGAGAAATATGCCAGGGACATGAGAATGAAGGTAGGTGCTGGGAAGGCAAATGAGCAATGCCAGAGAGTTCTATCCCCATCCTCTGTCTCTCTCCCTCTTGCCTCATGCCCCATGTTTCTGGGATGGTCAAAAGCTTCTTGAGGTTGTCTTGCTTAGCAGCCATGCTATTAAAACAAAAAATAGAAATCATTTGCTATTTGACATGGATAATTAAAGTTTCTCTTTGCATATGCTTTCAAACACCAGAGCTAAAGTCAATTTAGATGTTATAGTTAAAGCATGTTAAATTGGCCTGCTAGTCCTTCTATGTGATCAAATCTAAAATGTTAGACATTTTAGATGAAGGCTTTAGTTTTGTCATGTTTTGTCTTTCTAATAACAGGGTGATCAATCACCCATTTTTCTGAATCTGAGGGGTTTCCCAGGGCATGAAATTTTTAGTACTTAAAACCAGAAGGTTCTGTGCACAGCAGGATGAGTGGGTCACCTGGTTTATCTTCTGTTGCAGAGTCGCTTTATATCTCTTCTTTGCTTTGTAAGTTGCAGTGCATTTTGGCATAAAATCCTGACCTGGTGTCACAATAGCAAAGAAGCATTCACTGTGCTGGCTTTATATAAACTATACTCATAAACCCTTCTTCCTTCTGCCGTGTCACTTCCATGGGGACAGGATGCCTGCTTGTCCTTGTCCCTCCAGGGCTTGTGGAGTCACTGAGAGAAAGCCTATGCATACACTGAGGATCACAGCAGAAAAGAGATTATGCTGACCTCAGGCTTAGTCTGTTTAGCTCTTGGGGACTTGTCATCTTCACTCTGAAACCACACTCTGCATGTGTGTGAGGTGGGAGAGTCAGAGGAAGAATAAGCTGGTTTCTGGGGCGATGTAGATGTGACTCTGCTCTCACAAGACAGCACCCAGCACCCAAATGCAGCCCCAGGGGGCTGAGGCATTGGACTCTGCTTCTCTGCTGTGGAAAAGGGGGCACGGTGTAATCATTTTAGCCCCCAGGAAGTGGAACCTTTACTCCTTGCCAGTGCAGACCAAGAGAGGAGCACATCAGACCACCTCCTCAGATGCCTTCTGGCCTCAGTGCCTTCATGAGCCACGGGATCATGGTGGGCTGAGGGCTGGGATGCTGCAGGAAGATGCGAGGGCGGGGTCCTTTAGCGGCCAGCGTGGTAACTCCTTACATCTCCTTCAGATCCTGAAGCCTGCAAGTGCCCATTCTCCAACCCAAGTGAGAAGTCGGGGGAAATCCCTGTCCCCCAGAAGGAGACAGGCAAGCCCCCCAAGACGGCTCGGCAGGAGAGATAAGTCGTGAGTAGTAGTTCCTCTTTCCCGGCTCAAGGCCCTCCACACACACCCGGGGGTTGTCCTGGCCCATGGGGACAAAGCTGTGTTGTGGGCTTGGCGTCTGAAGCTGACCGAGATCTCTAAGAGGGCTGCCCCTCATTCAGGGAGACATCCCCTGTAGAGAAGGATCCACCCTGCCCATCACTCCCGTTGCCCTGACGCCACCATCTGTCAGCTGTAGACTCAGATGAAGAGCCAAGCCCAGACTGCAAGAGACGACGGATAGCCTGAAATCCTGGCACCATGGGAAGAGCCCTGGATTTAGAATTAGGAAGCCTGGGTCCGAGGCCAGCTCAGCTCCTTCTGAGCTATGTGATGTTAGGCATGTCATGTAACCTTCCTGGGCTTAAGTTCTCTCAGGCAGAAGATGGGATTGTTAGAATCGATGAAACTTTCCTAAAACCCCGTAGCCCTCCGTGCCTAGCAGAACACGTGATCATTCTTTGGATCACAGTGTCAGAAATACCCACAGGCTCATCCTCTTCTTTGCTGACTCTAGCTCCCCTGTTTTAGCCTCGAGGCTAGTGGTTCCACACCTACTTCTTAGGTCAAAATGACCCACTTGAGAAGTGACAGATTAGAGAAGCTGAGGAAACCCAAAATAACCAGTGATAATCCATGGCAAATATTTGGGCCATAATTATACAGGGACAAAATACTACTTTTATTAATACCAGCAGCGTGCTGGTCACAGGAGTGTCTCGCAGTGCCAGGGATGATGTGGGAACAGCGTTCAGGGGTCTAGGCTGAGCCCAAGCTTTGCTGCCTATTAGCCTTGCAGCCTAGGGAAACCCTTCAGGAGGGTTTGCCCTTCTAAGGGATCAAAATGCTTTCTCGGTCCATCTCACAAGGAGTCGTAAGGATCAACTGAGAAATTGCAGTGAGAGCAGTTTGTTCGTGGTGAACTGCTTTTACACAAGCACATTATTATTGTCACATCCATGCTGTAGAGTAAGAAGGGAGAGTTGTGGTTTTCACTTTCAAAGGAAGAAAGGAGAACACAAGATTTGTGATCTTGTGCTGTCTTGCAGCTAGCTGGTCAGTGATGGGACTGGGGCTGGAACCCAGGTCGGCTCTGGGACGGTGGCAGAGCAGGCAAGTGTTGGTTCTGCTTTTGGAAGAACAGGTCAGGATGAAGCGTTGTCAGTTCCGAGGAAAGTTCCTTATTTGTCCTTATTCCGCATTCCACTGCTGAGCCCAGGGTTCAGCATCTACAGCCAGAAAGGTGTTGGCTAAGATGTCGGGCGTCCCAGCTTTGAAAGGAGAGGGATGACAAGGTGGGTGGGGGTTGGGAGCTCCTATAGCAAGAGAAGCTGGAAAACGGGAGGCTTCAGCATAGCTTTGTCCTTTTAAGGAGCAGGATGGCTTCAGATCTTTCACACATGCCTCTGACCCTAATCCTGCCTCTGATGCTGATCACCACCCTTGACTCTTGACTCTGGTCTTAAATTAACCCTAACCCTATGTCTCCTGCTCCGTGATACAGTCGTCCATCCACTGGCATCCCTGAACAAAGTAGCACTTGTCTCAGGGGACTATGAACGTGTCACCTGTTCCCAGAAGGTCCTGTAGCATAGAATTCCAGAAGTAGGAATCTGGTTACTCAAGAAGCAGGGTGAGGGGGTGGGGATTTTCTTCGATTTGCTAGCTTTTCTGCCCCTAGAGGGCTGAGTCCTTCCCTTCAGAGGTCCCCTTCTGCAGCAGATGTTGAGCAGTCCGTAAAGCCCTGCTTCGCCCTCTGAAGTCCTGAGCACGTGAAGTCCTGAGCATTCGACGTCATGCACAGGTGCACAGAATGGCAGCTGTGGGTTTTTCAGATGATCCCTGTTGGATCCGTTTTGCTTGCATCCACAGGGACTCTGCAGTCCAAGGCACATTCAGTTTTTAACCTGAAAAAGTTACCCTGAGTGCCCAGGAATGGTAAAGCCAGCAAGATCTCAGAAACTGGTTGTGGGGACAGTAGTCAGGATGATGCACTAGGTGGTGGTTGTCTGAGAACAGTGGAGGAGGAAGGTGCATTTGAGTCTAGACTGTGGGGTTCGAGGCACTGCTCAGGCATCCTGGGCCGTGTCCGAGAAGCTGCTGAGAATGCAGATCTGGAGTTTGAGGAAGTTGGGGAGTAGAGACAATGCCATTAGAGCCATCTCCTTAGAAGTGACAGTTGAAGTGAAAGTTGGATAAGTTGGTGAGGAAGGAAGGAAGTGCCAGGAGGCCCTGAGTAGCCCAGAGGAAGAAAAACCAGAAGAGGAGATGGGGAAGGAATAGGCAGAGAGGATGAATCAGGAGTGTTAAGGAGCCTGTCTTGCACCCGCAGAAGACAGCTGTTAAGATCGTAGGAGCAAAGGAAGGGGGGAAATGAGGAAGGGTTTTCGGTAGGTGAAGAGGTAGAAGTTGCCAGACTGTACATTAACTGGCTTTTATCCTGCTGGTGAAGGACGTGCGTCACTGTGTGGGAGCGAGAGAGCGGGTGCGTTATCTGTATGGCGTACGGATGGGGGGCTGCACATATCGCGAGGGCCCAGCTGAAGAGGGATAGAAGGACCCTATACCCTGTTATCAAACCTGAGCAAGCACAGAATCCCCCGAGGGCTGGTTAAAACAGATGGGCGGGCTCCTTCCCCAGTGCTTGTGATTCAGCAGCTCTGGAACCTGTTGTTCTGGCAGGTTCCCAGGTGAGGCTGATGTCGAGGGTCCAGGGACCACTCTTGGAGAGCCTTGGTTTGATCAATCAGAATGAGAGAACTAATTTTGGGGTTGACTTTATTTTTTATTTTTTTTGCTTTATTTTATTATTATTATTATTATTATTATTATTATTATTATTATTATTATTATTATTTTGAGAGAGAAAGGGAGAGACAGAGAGAGACAGAGACAGAGAGTCTTAAGCAGGCTCCATGTCCAGGGCAGAGTCTGAGGCGGGCCTCGATCTCACAACCATGAGATGATGACCTGAGCCGAAATCAAGAGTCAGACACTTAACGACTGAGGCACTCGGGCGCCCCAAGGGGGTTGACTTTAAAACACAGCAGAATGTCAAGATGAAGGCACTGGGTCTGCTGAGGGGGACACATGAGGCCGAGTAGGACTCCAGGGCTCAGCTCTGCCCAGACCGGCCGGGGCCTCTAGAGATTGAGGTGCTGAGGCGAAGTTAGGGGGTGTGACCCCAGCCTGACCCTCCCTGGTGGGCTCCACTGAAGACACTCTGGGAGGAGCCCAGCTGGTCATCCTCCTAGAGGCCAGATAGAGAAGCTGGTTTGCAGTCACCCCCAGGCCCTGCCCGTAACCTAATCTCTGGCTACTTTGTCACGCAGCCAAGGCAAGCGACCATGCCTACGCCTGCAGAGGACTGCTCTCAGACTGCCGCGGTTGTGAGTGTAAAGCCACCTTGTAGTGTCGGGGCTCCATTTGCCCTCTCCCCTCCTGTCCACCGGAGCACGGAGTGGGTCTGGGGATGGGGAGAAAGTCACTAGGGAGAGGGCAGTGGTCATTGGAGGGATCAGGGCGGAAGACCTGCAGGAAGAGGGGGATTCAGTTCCACCACTCTCTTCCCTCCATGCTCCGAACTCAGTCCCAGCCCCAGTGAGCCAGGCCCCAGGAGCACAGAGGTGATGGCTCATGGTTCAGTGAGAACATGAGCTTTTCCAAAATGGTGGAAAGTAGCTGCAACCAGCTCCTGAACCCCCCAGCCCCTTCCTTACCCTGTCCCCACAGCCCTTTCTCCTGGGCACAACACTGGTTCCCAGGAGTCTTCCTTCATCACCTCTCCCCTGTGGGCCAGGCTTTAGGGATTTTTCTTTTTCACAGCCAGGGCTGGCTGGGTGTGGAACAGTTTGGCCATCAAGGGAGCCCAGGTGGCTTGTGGGTTCCTGTGGACCATTTTATATGAGCAAATCCAGGAAGACCATGGCCATCCTTGGTAGTGGAAGCCTTTGCCTCTTTGTGTCCCAGTTTGGAGGTCCGGAGGGGAATCTGGAGGGCAGATATCTTGGCTGAAGTTTCAAGTGGATTGAGGTGTTACAAAGAGAGAAGATTCTTTCCCTAATTCCTCCTAAACCCTGCTTTCTGAGTTGCAGGGCTGGGTAGGGGCTACCTCATAGGAAGAGAGGGGACAGAGGCAAGAGTTGAAAGTAAAATGAAGGGCTGTGTGAGGCAGGGAGCACCGGAAGGACGGAAGCCCCTCCCTCCCTTTCCAGATCCCAGCTTCTGCCATTGCTGCAGACTAGAACCCAGGGCACCCTGGTTCCTAGAGGTTTGTCTGGAGAGGAGCAGCTTCTCAGCTTCTACTCACGGCCTTCACCAAGCAGGCTTTTCTCCAGGTAATCTCGATTTGGTGAGGAAACGAGAAAGGGACGCATTTGGTTGTGACCCAATTAACTCCGCCAAATTCTGGCCATCCTACCATAGAATGGCCAGGACTAGGAGGGGTTTATGACTCTGTCACTGTGTTATTTTTTTAGCATTACGTAAGGCCATCAAATCATTTCTAAATGTGTTGGGTGCCATAACGAAGTTTGGGAGTGGCCCAAATGGTGGAATATTACCATAACAGGCAAGAGGCCCATCAGCTCTGGGGTCCCAGCCCCTTTCTGTGCTGGGATAATTTTAGTGGCTTTATATCCCTGTCGACCTCATCGCTACAGCTAGAGCTACTTCCAGCTCCGCATTCCTCTCCATTTTTGCACTTGTCTGAATAATCCTTCTGGAAAGGAGGTTCCGTGTCCCTGGGTTGACAGAAGAGTCAGCTGGGTGGGAGGGCGAGCGGCGAAGACTGCACTAGTGTCAGCCGGCTCAGGCAAGGTTTCGAGAGGGAGACAGGGACCCCCCCACCCCTCACCGTCCACCCACGAGTCCTTTGTCGTACTCTGCTCCCCTAGGAGTGTTTAATGCACAGAACAGTCAAGTCGGTTCCTGTGGTTCTAAAAGAGACAGGGAGATGGGGGTTGAGATTCACGTTTGAAGGGCTTGCTATGAATTTCCACAAACTCCTTCCCCATGCTGGGCCTCCGTCCCCTTGCAGCTCTTCACTGAGGGCGGTCATGGTGCTTCTCAACAGCAGCCAGGACACCCTCGGGCTGGGTATGCGTTGGGGGGCACGAGGGTTAGACCTATGGTGGGAAGGGAAGTTTTGCTCATCGCAGTGATTATTCCCAGGGGCCAGGACTGGCAAACTTCCTGCAAAGCTCATCCTCCTCCCTTAAGGATCTTTCCACCTAAAATGCCAACCGTTGCCCTCCTGAGAACCACAAACGCCACCCTGGGGGCGCCCTTCCATCTCTGACAGTCCACAGCTCTTGGCTCGCTGCCTCTGGGCTGAACCTGGGAGCGTAGGGGGTGAGTGGACAGTGGTTTTCTGGCCGGGCTGCCTGTGTCAGCATGAAAGCAGCTCATTCCAGTTGGAGCGACCACGTGGAACATTCTTCTAAGTGGGGCAAGAGTCCCTAAGGACCTGTGAGAACGTCTCTGTTCTCTCTCTGCTGTCTGGCTCCTCTTCCTCCTCTGTCCCTCCTCTGCTCTTCTTTGCTGTTTATGGTCCTTTTCCTCCCTTTTTCTTCCTCTTTGGTTTCACTTCTTGGTCATCTGTCTCTGTGGCAGTCTGTGGCTCTCCTGGGCTTTGCTCCCCTGCTGGAGACCCTCGTTACTAAGGTCCGTCTCTCTCCTTTCACTGCTGGCCCCAAGATCCACGGCGGAGTTCCTGCCCCATTCTGTCTTAAAGGATCACAACAGTTCCTCCAGGCAATTGCTCAAGTGAGGCCACGAAGTCATAACGAAGTCACGGAGAATCACTTTGATTCTATGGTCTAATTGCACTGAAGATATTTTGAATGAGGCCTAAGAAGTCATTCTCTTTGGCTTCCAAATGAGAAAATATCCCAAAAGTTGGAAAGGAGAAAATTTCCTTCGCACGGAAAGTAGAGGGGACTTCCGCTCCCCCCCCCAAAAGTAGAAAGATTGTGGAAGGAGAGGGAGAAGTAGGACCTTCTGGATGGTGTGGAGTTTCCTTCTAGAAGCCCAGACAAGGTTGTTTCCAACTCAGAGGACTGCCCAGCTTAGCTCCCCTGGCGTCTAGGGTCCCTGGGGACGCTTGGAGAAACCAGGTTGGATGGTGAGCCTTACAAGAGAGGCTTCCTGAGGCCGAGTGAGTGGAGAGCCTCCCACAGGTCAGATGGCGCCAGGGTCCTAGACAGATTCTCCGGCACAGCAAGGAGAGGAATCACAAAGTGGCCTGTGGCTCTTGGTCTCTGGCCAGAGCCTCCTACCTCAAGAGGTCTTGAAAGAAGGGGCAGGTCCTGGAGAGTCTCTTCTGAGCCGACTCTCTTAGGCTGAGGCCTGCCTGCTCACGTAGCAACTTCAGCTCTCCGCCCCGCAGCTGTCAGAGGGGGCCTGCCATCCTGGGAAGTAGGGTGTGTGAGCAGGGAGCGGGACTGGCTTTGAATGAGGGTGACAGGTGGGAAGGAACCAGTCTCCCCTCCCAGCGCCCCTCCAGCTGAGGCCTACCTAGATAGGTCATAAGTCCTAAATTGGTGCCTGGCCTGACCCGATTCCTGCCAGAGTAGACAAGAGAGGAGGCCCTGGGGTCTCTGCTTGAACTAGTAAATGCTGGGCCAGCACCATTCCTGATTTAGTCTGTTCCTCACCCTTAATGCTGAAGTCCGAGAGGTCAGTGTTAGACTTGCACCCTTACTGTATATGCCTTTCTAGAATCCCAAGTCCACAGAGAATATGGGTCTGCTGGTCCTTATGGGCATGTTTGTATGGGAGGGTGAGTAGATGAACACGCGGGCACGTCCATTGCCCACCCTCAGGGGCTGTGACCTCAGGGGACACAGGAGGAAGCAGTAAGAACAGAGTGGTGGCCTGTGCATCACTCAGGCGGCCCTGAACTAGACATAGATGGACTGTGTTCCTGAAGTACCCTCACACGGCAGAAGCCAGAGGCGGATTTCCATCAGAAGGAAGGGAACAGACCTTGGCTCCAGGGAACACCGGAACTGCTATTCATTCTAGTAACCCCAAGATCTACGAGATACTTGGACAAAGTGCTGCTTAGTAAATTCTTGTGGGCTGGGGTGCCTGGGTGGCTCAGTCAGTTAAGCATCTGGCTCTTGGTCTCAGCTTCGGTCTTGATCTCAGTCATGAGTTCAAGCCCCGTGTTGGGCTCTATACTGGGCCTGAGGCCTACTTAAAAAAAAAAAAAAAAAGTAGTCTTTTTTTGGGTGAGAAAGTAGCAAGCAAGCTACAGGAGCTTGTTCTCCCAGCTGCCACCGGGGCCCTCTGCCCTTCGCTCCCCAAGCAGCTGCCGAGCAGAGAGGGGGCAGGCTTGAGAAGGGAGGAGAGGGGCTGTCCCAGACTCAGGCCTTGCACAGAGGTGCAGAAAGGGGATTGGGGATTTAGGGAGCATCCTGTAGGCTTTCCTTTCCCTTCCTGCCTCTTCTCTTCTTCTAAACCCAGTCTCACTCAGACACACACCAGCTGGTATGTTCAGCCCTAGGCTGCGAGGTCCCCACTTCGGTCCCCAACATGTTGCCATAAGCTTTCTAGTTCCGAGCCTCCATGTGGCTTCATTGACATCAGCATCTAATCTACCAAGCTCTTCCTGGGCACTGAGGCCACCTCAGAGTGTGTGAGAGACTCGAAGTTCAAGATGATGGTTCACTCTCTCCCCAGACTCTCAAGGTTTAGGTAGCAGTGGCGAACACTACTAGCATTTTTTAGATATATTTGGATTAAGTGAACGAATCACAAGCCATACAAGATTGAGACAAATTGGAAAACTGAGAGTACCCTATCTACTCCCAGCTGCCTGGGATAAGAGATCACATTAAAAATGTGGGGTCACATTAAAATAGTGTGGGGGCACCTGGTTGGCTCAGTCGGTACAGCATGTGACTCTTGATCTCAGGGTCTTCAGTTCAAGCCCCACATTAGGCGTAGCGCTTACTTACAAAAGAAACCCAGAGTGTGAATTTCCACCTTGTGTCAGGCTAAGGTTTCTGTGCTGTAGAATACCTTCTCAGTGGAACCACCATCCTGTCCTCCTCAACCTACCTCCTTTCTGAACAGCCTCGACTGCAGCCGACTCCGGGAACGCAGGCCTGAGGTTGGGGGTAGGGTACACACTTGGGCCCAGGCCATCGAGCAGTCACTCTAAGTCACCCTGGATATGTTTACGTGACCCCAGATGAGGCTGGGATTATCCATTTGTGGGTGAGGGAAGTGCCCCCTCCTCCCTTGTACAATGTGTAGAACTGGGAAGGTAAAATCCTCCACCCCGCTTTCCCAAGACAGGAGGCGGCTGGGAGCCCTCCAAAAGGAGAGGCGTTTGAGATCTTTTCCTTGTCCGGACTGGGGAGGGGGCTGGAGAAATACATTGTTCAGTCTAAAATAATAGCCGTGGATCCGATGAGAGGTTCTGGGCAAGTGCAGATCCGGCTGACTCATCCTCCCGGTGCTTGTGTTTCTTAAAAATAAATCCCTTTGCAGAATTCTAATCATAGCCAGGGCAGCACTTGGAAGAGGTCTCTCCACACACAAGCTCTGGCCCCGAGACGAGCTGGCCGGGAGGGAACAGTATTTCTGGCCGGGCCCCTCAGGCAGGTGGCAGGCTGTGCTAACCCACTTCTGCCCTTCGCCAGGCCACCAAGCTGCAGCCAGTATCGCTGTGAGAGAAAAGGGTTTCCTCTTTCAGGCAGCTCACTGGGGATCCCAGCTGAACTCCTTTTCTGCCAGTGTTAGCCTTTTCTTCTCCCCTGGGTTCTGGATACCTAGGGGGAGATGGAGAGGCGGTGGGATTCAGAGGAAGGAAACAGTCTAGTCCCTTTCCTTTGGGAGCCCTCGAGCTCTCTGTCATTGCAGAACCACATCCTACTTTCCAAGCAGGCAGGTTCCCCAGGCGGCTTTTAGAGGTAAGGTAAAGCTCTTCCTGTACAGAAAAAAAAAAAAAATTCTTCCTACTTGTTAATTCGTAGAATGTTGTCATGGTGACTTGATTCCTGGCTTAGGACTTTGTTTAAAACAGCTCGTGATAAAGGTAACATAAAAGAAGCCGTATCAGCCATTTACACGTTAGTGAGAACTTGACCTAAGTTTATTGAGAAGGACAGGATATTCAACAGTGGGGATTCCTAGGTGGATTTACTTGATCCCTGCTCTCAATTTGTGCAGTCTCCGAGGTAGGCATAAAGATTATGAACCTGCAGGATTCTTTAGCAGATATACCAGAGGACATACCCTAGCATACAAGGGTAAGGAGTATTGCATTGTGAGCAAAGGGAAGTCAGAAAATACTTAGGGGAGAAGTGGCATTTGGGCTGGACCTTGAAGGGATGACAAGACGACATGGGAGGGAAGGCATTCTGTAAGTCATGGTGCAGAGACCGGGGTGGTTGTGTTCTCATCCTTAGATGCTTGGGAGGATGCGTTGGGTGGCAAGCAGGAGGATGGACCAGTTTGCTTCATGGTTAAGGGCACGGGCTCTAGATTCTGGGGATGAGCTCTGGCTCCACCACTTGCTTAACATGTGACTTTGCTTTAAGCGAGTTCGCTAATTTTCAGTGCCTCCGTTTCTTCCCCTGTAAAATGGGTAGGAACAGTATCAACCCCATTGGATTGTGGTGAGAATTAGTTAGTCCCTGTAGATGTCTCGGGCCAGATGCCTGGCACCTAGTTAGTGTTAAGTAAATGAAAGCTATCTATAATGGTGATTTCTTAGCTGCTGGAAGATGGGGGTGGGGAACTGGTGGAGGTGCTAAGGAAAAGTTTAGAAAAAGGAGGCTAAAGACCCCCAAATTAAAGTACACCTATTTTGGGTGTGCCTGGCTGGCTCAGTTGGTAGAGCATGTGGCTCTTGGTTTCAGGGTTGTGAGTTTGAGCCCTCCGTTGGTATGAAGATTGCTTAAAAATAAAATCTAAGAAAAAAAAAGAGTACACCTGTTTTCAAGGGTTTCAGTAGTGGACCAAGGATAAAGGTAAGGTTTTAGGGACAAAACCTTTGAAAAATGTGGTGAAAGTTCTGTTTCCTCAGAGCCGATGGGCTCCAAGGTGAGGAAGTCAGGTGAGTGGGCACAAAATGGCTTCCAGGCGGTGGCATGGTGGCGACTAGCTGCAGCCGTGATCCGGGGCAAGCCCACATCCCGGGGCGGGGCGGCTAGGGTTTGTTGTCTTCTCTACCTCCTTGACCCTATCTGTAGACCAACCCAGCGGGCGCTGTCTGTCACAGGACTGAGGGAGAGGACATAGGTCAGTTCGGATCTATTCCAACACCTGAGAAACCTCGTTAGGCTCCTGTCTTGCTAGCGTCCTGTCCTGCTAGTGTCCTGTCCACTCTCACACATGAGGGGCGGCATATTCGAGTATTAGAGTTTCAGAGAAGGAGAGGTGTGACTCAGAGTTGAGAAGGAGGCCAGGTGGGGAAGAAAGCATGGGCAGGGAAGGTGCAGACATGGGGGTGATTCTCTCGGGAAGCGCAAGGCACAGACAAGGGGATCTAAAGAGTCACAATGGCTTAGGTCTTACACAGTGTGCAGGAGGACTCGAGGGAAGAAGAATTGACTCTTATTTTTTTTTTAATTTTTAATGTTTATTTTGAGAGAGAGAGAGAGAGAGAGAGAGAGAGAGAATGAGCAGGGGAGGGGCAGAGAGAGACAGGGAGACAGAGTCTGAAGCAGGCTCCAGGCTCTGTCTGAGCCATCAGCACAGAGCCCGGCGCAGGGCTTGAAATCACGGAGCATGACCTGGAGCCGAAGTCGGATGCTTAACCGACTGAGCCACCCAGGTGCCCCAGAAGACTGACTCTTACAAGTGAGTTTCCGGACTTCATGCAGGGTGTGGCCGCTTCTCCTGAGTGGAATGCTAGAGAACTTTCTAGGCACATGTTCTTGCTCCGCATGCGAACCTTCCTCGGGTCACCTCAACACCCACTGTAGCTAGCATCGTGTCTGGACTGGCGTTGTATTAGTGAGTTCATGTAGGGAAAGAAACCAGTCAGGCTCAGGTTTGGCGGCGGGTAAGGCTGGGGTGACATAATCATGACTCACCGTGCTGGGAAAGACGGTCAGCAGAGGTGGGAGGGACCTCTGACTGCTCTGCCTCGTTAGCGTGCCGCCGTGAGGGCCGAGCTCCAGCCATCACTTCCACAGGAAAAGAAAGAAAAAATGACGAAGGGCACGGGCCAGTTGTCCTCGAAAGGTGTCTGGGAACCTCCACTTCAGTCTCATTGGCTACAACTTAGTCCAGCGCCTTGGCCGGCCTCAGAGAACCTGGGAGATGTAGTTTGTACTCTAGGCAGCTCTGCGCCCGGCGAACAATCTGGTTTCTTACCATGGAGGAGGGGGGGAGTGGAGAGGATGTTGAGGGTGTGGGCGAGCGGCTGTGACTCTGCCACATGGAGATTGAAAAACAAACCATTCAATACAAATGTAATTCATATTTGGATAAGGAATATATGTATATGCAGTTCTACTACCAGGAAAGGTGGTGTTGAAATTATATTTTAATTGGTCCAGGAAATGGCCCACATTTAATCCTTTTGTAAAGCAAGGAATGGATAGGGATACGTCAGGCTTATCCTTTGGCAAGTGGATTTTTTTTTTAATTTTATAATAGTTTATTTTCAAATTGGTTTACATATAACACCCAGTGTTCATCCCAACATGTGCCCTTTTTAATGCCCATCACCCCCTCTCCCCCCTCCTTCATCCCCCTCACCCTCAGTGTGTTCTTAGTCTTTGTGAGACTAAGCAAAAACCAGGGGGAGGGGAAGAGGGGAAAGAAAAAAAAGACACAGAGAGGGAGGGAGATAAAACATAAGAGACTCTCAAAGACTAAGAACAAACTGATGGCAAGTGGATTTTTGCTGAATTTCCTAAAAGTGGGGACCACTGAGGAGGGGAGAAGTAGATTTGCCTTTCTAGGCACGTTTGCCTTATGAGGATGCAGCTTATGGGAAGTCTCTCTGAGGGAGAAAGTACCATAGTAGCTGTTTGAAAAGATGACATACCTCAGGCAAGGAAACAAAACAGAGACTTTATGAAAAAATGAACGAGATACAAATGGATTCTGAGCCAGATTTGTGTGCAAGAGCCTTGGTTCTCTCCACATTAGTGGGCTGAGGGCTAGGGCAGAGATATCAGTGTAAGTTTGAACCCTCAGGCAAAAGTGTCAACTCAAGAATGGTCCTCATGGTGGCCCCTGGGGACTACTCTGCCAGTGGCTCTGTCTACATGCTCTCTAGGGCATGGATGACTGGAGGACACCATCACCCTGCAGGTCAGAAGCCTTGAACTCTTTGATGCAGTGAGCAGGGGTCGACATGCAGGGAACCACTGAGACTTGTATCTGTTGTCAGCCATACTATCAGCATCATCTGTGTATGTTGGGCACTATGAGCAGAGACACAGAGAAACAAGAGACATGATTCCTGACCCATAGAGCCGGGCACATGATCATGCTGAAAAGTCAGCCCCATGCAACACAGAAACAAGTAGGTTGACAAGTTCTTTAGTAATGCCAAGTAGCCCGTCAGAGGAGGTTTCTCGACCACTTTGAATAATCACATTTCAGAGGGGATGTTCGTTCATAGGCTGTTGATGATATTCAGAGATGGGACATCTCTGAAAAAAGAGAAAGGGAGGGGTGAAGAGGGAGAGAGGGAGAGGAGATGGAGGTAGAGGGACACCGAGACAGCGAATGAGAATATGTAGGGGTAGAATTTGTTGCCAAAATTTGAAGCCCAAGGTCCTTAAGCAGCCCCGTAGGCAGAAGTTAGCTGTTCGTTTCTGGCTCTGCTAACATTGAATGAGTTGGACCACATTCATGCCAGGGAAAAACTATTTGCTGCTAGGAAGACCTTTCAAAGGATAAACCAAGAAACTTTGAAACAATTATATTTTCGTTTTGGTCTCTTTTCTTCAAACACTTAAAACAAGGTTCACATGTAGCCTAAAAACGTCTTCAGTCTTCTTATAAAAATGGCTAAATGTGAAACTTTTGAATTAGGACTCACTAGCCACACTGAATATGCTCAATTTGGTTTATCATCTCGGTTCTCTCTTATCAAAGAGGGTAGGAGGCTCACTAAGAAATGGGAAAACGAGTTAAGTCATGAGAATGCTTAGGCACAGTTTTTATATTGGGAAATCCTTGAGGAAGTGTCTTTAATGAAGACAGATATGCTTACTGATTTTCATTTACCAGCTTGAAGTTCTTTCTTCCATGACTTCACATAAATGCTTAGTGCTTCAGAAAATGCAGTTAGAAAGGGGGTGATTTGCCACTGACTGGTTTTCCACACGGACATGCTTTTTCAGATGAACTGTAAAGGATTTGCCTCCACTTTATGCATTCAGGCTTGAAACAGTAACCCTGTATCAAAGATAGTCCAGAATCTCTCTGAGAATCTGTCCCCTGAGAGGTCTTGAAGTTAGTGGCTGGGCTTCCCCCAGGGCATAAACACCAGGAAGCTAAGGATTCAAGAATTTGGCTCAGGTTTTTAGCTCTACCGTATTAGATGTAGACCCTTTTTAGACCTTTGCAAGGTTTACAGATAACTGGGTTCCAGAAGTTAAAGTGTGACCAAATTCAGGCTTCAGGTTGGACAAACTCATTCAGCAACTCATAAATGTTTTTGAACTCTCCATCGAAAGCCTGTGAAAATGGCCCCTAGGTCCTATAGAAGCGGACCTGGGAACACGGGGTTGAGTCGGGAACCCAGGCTGGTGCGGCGGGGTTGGGTGGGTGGTGGGGCACCAGCAGGGTTAGGAGAATGAAGCAGAGTTCTCGGAGTCAAAAACTAAGTGACCTTTCTCTCTCCCACGCCCTCACCCCACCATCTTGGACCCGTAGGCCTGCGCTGCCTGAGAAGAAGGTGGCCGACCTCGGCACGCTGAATGAAGTGGGCTACCAAATCCGAATTTAGGCAAGCCATATCAGCCAGCAAGGGGGCTTCCGTGACGCTTCTCTCTGCACTTTACCCCCCCCCCCCATCTTCGGGAGGAACTGCAACTATTTATTGAGAACCTGTGGATTTTATTTTTACGGATTCACTTGGACACGGAAGCGGAGTGGGTGGTTAACAATTAACTGAAAAAATTCACGAAGGGGCAACCATGAGAAGGCTGAAGAAAGCCCACTGCGGTCGGACTGACTCCCTCACTGCAGATAGAAAGGGTAATACCATAAACTGTAGTTTTCTGTTTTTCCCATTTACCTTTTTGTTTTTTTACTTGCTTTTTGAACATTATGCCTCACCGGTAGGAAATGTTCATGAAACCCTCCCTCCTACTTTTGATATAGTAAGGTAACTCAGTCAGTATTAATGTCTTTTCCAGCAATAACAGAGGCAAAGATTGGTGGGATTTTTTTTAAGCAGTCAATATTACCTCAGCATCTTGACATCAGATATGCAAACTTAATGGTGTTTTCATTTTTTTTATATTCTATTTGTATTGTTTCCCCAATATTTCCAATGGGGATCTCCACAAAGTTTGGAATTTTTTCCTGGTGCACACACAGTGAGATTTACGGTATTATATCAAGTGTTTTACTAAAAAGCACTGAAATTCTTCTGGCAGTACGGGAAACTGTTCAGGATGTTGGAACTACTTTCTTAATCTTTCTTAAAGCATTCACGGACAGCAGTTTCTGTTCTTTCATAACAAAACACAAAGCACGTGCAGAAGGTAGTCTATGTTCTGTCACTGACATTTAAACTTTGCAAATTCCAGCAAAAAAAAAAAAAAGCACAAGAGGTCATAGCGCTGTGACGCAAAATTGAGCAGTTTGGCAGCGACCTGTGACAGTCCCACGCTAAGAAAGGCAGAGGCCGGGGGTGAATCAGTGGAGCCTGGAGAACCAGATCGCCTGTCTCTTCAACGTTCCATCAGAGTTTTGAACTCTGAGTCAGGCCTTGATTCGGAAGGACTCACGGTTGTTAGCGACGTGTCCCGATGTCTTATATTAAGACCAAGTGTGGCACGACGTGATCGCTTTCCAGGACCTTGCTTCTGAAGTACCACTTCGTGACATTTAGGAACTGGCATTGGAAAATGCGGCGAATGGGAGAAGCAGAACCTTTTTTAAAATGGAAGTCTTTCTGGTAGTGTTACACCTTGTGGCCTGATTTAGCCCATCAAGGGCAGCAGGAATATGTGGCCTGCATACGGTGGGCACAGTGGAGTTTGTGACTGCGGGCCACACAGAAGGACTAGAACAGCCAAGTCTGTGTGTTAGCAACAGCAAGAGTATGCTTCTGTTTCATCTGTTTTTTCTCAGCAGCCATGCCAACTCGTGAGACCCGCAGGCGTATTTAAGTGAAGTCTGCTAGTCAACATAAGGATTATTTTCGTCTCAGTGCTTCCTCTCTGGCTTTCTTTCACTGAAGGTGATTTTAGAAAGGAAGTAAAAAAAAGTAAGAATCTGCTTGATTCTTGACCAATAAAACCACCAAAGGTGACTTCATCCTTTGGCCACGTATGCACGAGCTCGCTTTATGCTAAAACTCAGTGGCATTAATGGAAAGTATTATCTTCTTGAAAAAGAAGGACATTTCATGTCCTTTACATGAAAAGGACCAAGTAAGCGTCCATCTCAATTTGGTAAAATACAGAAGTTAAAAATTCTGAACTTAATCACTTTAAGAATACTATTATCAGAATTAAAAATGAGGTTTCTTTGTATGTCTTCATAAGGCAAACTCATTTAGTCAATTCATTCTTGTTCTAAAACAATCCTGACTTAGCTCCCTTTATATATGAAAAACAAGACCTACAGATCTTATGTTTATCAATGTGAAACTTTATCTCCAGTAAGTCCACTGCTTACACCACTGCAGTGTAAGTAGCTTGGAATAAGGATTTTCCAAGTGTTGCTTAAATACCGTCCCGTCCAAAATAGGAAATGTCTATAGTTGTAGAGCCTCTTGTTTCTCACAAAAATGGGTAAAAGAACAGGAACACAGACCATTTCTAATATACTGACGTATGAGCCTTAAAACTGCCAACTGACTTGGTGATTCAATTAGTAAGTAACCTGATTTTTTTCCCACTCACTTCTTGATTTTAAGGTTTTCCCCAAAGCAAAGGTTAGTGGCAGAAACATGAAAATTAATTTAAAATGCTCTTGGTTTTCATTTCTATTTTCATTACCTATGGAATTATGTTCATTTCTAAACAACTTGAGTCAGGCACCAAACTCCTAAATTCTAGTGCAGTAATTTACTTAAAATGATAGTAAGGTAAAAAAACAAACAAACAAAAAAAGCCCATGACATGATTTACCCCCCAAAATGGATTTTAAGATTGGCTCTAACTCAAAAGATAAAAAAGAAAACTATGAGATGATTTGAATCTAGTATTTAACATTATTAATGCTGGTGAAATTTTGTGCTCAAGCCATTATGGGGATACACGGCAAAGTTTAAATGGATGACAGAAATCTTGATTTTAGACTACATGTGCTGTTTTGAGTACACTTTATTTCAGAAAGTGATATTTAGTATTTTCTATACACTTTGAAATCATGAGCATTTCACTTTTTCTAAGTCAATTATTTCATAAGGATTTTATTAATAGATATTGGTAAATAGAACTTTGGAAATCTTAATTCTGTATTCTTACTATACCCGAGGCTTTTGTAAGCTATAGTTTTATGTACAACCTTGTACAGTTTTTTTGACACACAATTCAGAATCTTGTTTATTCTCTTGGACTTTGTTCTGGCCAATACATTTTTTTTAAATCTTTAAGGAAAACTGTGATTGTTTTAGTGGGTATTTTTCTAAGTAAAGGGACACTTGTATAATGGTATTTTAGAGAATGCCAGATAAGTGCATGTTTCAAGTTAACGTTTTTCTCATCACTTGTATGTTTATACACAGCATGGGACTTTAATAAAACCACCCTGGAAACTGAAGGACTGTTCTTCTTCCAAGAATGTAAGATGGTGTGATTTATTTTTTTTTCTTGTCCTTTGACTACATACTCGTCCTAGCAAATGAATTTTTCACTCTCTCTTCCCTACTGCCTTCCACAAATTTCAGACTCTCTAGTAAACACTATTCTGCCTTGCCATATCTTAGTTCACTAACATCTTAGCATCACTCTAAGTGATACAGGCTTAGGCTAATGAAATAGTTTAGAGGAGGAACAGCCCAGCATTTGCAGTTTAGTACACCTGCCACAAAACCTTCAGGCCCAGATGCGCTAGTGTAATAATTTATTAGGTGATTCACAAGGACAAAGTGCAAATGACTTGACTTCTCTGTCTCCCCAACCCTTTGAACTCTCTTGATGTCTAATTTGGGTTTTTAGGAAAGCAAAAGGTGTTAAAAGCAGACAGCTGCTAAATTAAAAAAAAAAAAAGACAAGATTTCAAACATGCATATTATGTTGATATCAAAAGGTATACCAAAACCAAAATTTCATTATTCAACAGTATCTCTTCCCATTTTAAAACTTGATAGTACAGAACTTCAGACTGGGGGGGATTTGGCTTCAGCAACGAACCAGATTTAAATGCTTTTGGCAGGTAAGTACAAGGCTCCAACAGAGTTACCAATTCTTCTGGCCGTAAAGACGAGCAGATCATTAGTTTTAATGGAGCTCTAAACACCTGTGGGAAGGTTACATTGGCGCTTTGGCCTCCGGTTCATAAAATACTACTACACTCTATACGCTAACGTAGAAAGCGTTTTTATGGATTAACTCTACAAAGTGAAGCACAGGAAAAGGGCCTAAAATCAATATATTAATCTGGACAGAAAACACTAAATTTTCACAGAGGGTTTTCAGGGATGTTAGTTTGTCAACAATGACCTATACACAAAATTATCTGTTAATAAACTCACGTAACACAAAGCAGTATTTAATGAATTTTTTTTCCTTCCCCAATATTCATAGGGGCTAATTACATTATTATTATTTGACGGCAACAACATCTGCTAATTAGAACACTGAATATTCTGCAAACTGCTACTAGAAAATGTGGAAAATCTTAGAACTACAGGTAATCCTGTAAGTAAAAACCCAAAAAAGTGAGAAATTAAACATTTAAAAATACTTGCTTACTACAGTTTTTACTAGGCAAACCCTCATAACCCACAGGCCTTGTTCACGTAGTCATCTGATTTATTTTCTTAAAAAATAACTGGAGTCCATATACTTTCGTACAAAAACCTTTGAAGTCCAGGACTCAGAGGAACGGCTGCTTTCTAATTTCAGAGAGTCATTCTACGAATTGTAGAACTGTAAAAACTTTTATAATGCAGTGTAATTCAAATATAAAATTACTACTTAGTAAAACCACACATAATTCTTTGATCCTAATGTCTCAAAAAAGGGGACACTTTCAGTTTTTCGGTTTTAAAATTTTTGATTCAAACATTCACATGGTGCCAGCGGTGGGACTAATCAGACCAGCTCTTAACCGCTTTACAAAAAAAAATGTCAGCACCGTCGCACACTGTGGCCTCCTGATCAAAGAAAAAGTAACTAACGTCTTAGAAACAAAACCACTAAGACAGTTAAGATTACTACCTGAGAGTATTAGGTCTCCAGGTCGGTCACCCCCCACTGGTTTTGTGGGCTTCCTAAATATCTGAGGCAAAACCAAAAAAATCTTATAGCTGCCACTTTGTTCTAAAGACGAGCTTCCTAATAAAATAAATTTCTACAGAACTGGTTCAGAAAAGTAAAGTCTCTCCCCCAACCTAGGGCTCTCTTCCTGAAACTGAATAGAAAAAAGGAAAAAAAAATTGCTAGGGAAATGAAGGCATTATAACAACCCAGTCTCTGCCTCTCTCTGGCATGCTGGAATGATCTGTCTCACAGGACGGAAACGAGAGGGCATGTGTAAACCTCCTCTCCTTCTACATTTCCCAACAAAATGTAGACATAGTACATGGCTCAGGATAGTAATAAGACAGATTAAGCAATTTGTACAATTTTAGAAAGCATTATTAAGCCCCCTCAAAACCAAACTAAAATGGTTGGCTGGACACTTGTGAACGACCCAGTGATTTCTGAGATGAATTAGGACTTGACAAACAGATGGTCCGCACAATGAAATCAGGCCTTCTGGAAGGGAAATGAGTTGTGGTTTGCAAGAACTCAAAGATACTTTGGATCTTACTGTAAAACTTGCCAAAAACATCAACTGAAATTCTTTACTAACTAAAGAGGATGCACTATATTTAAAAAATCACTGTCAATTTTACTGGGACTTAAGAATAAAAAATATTTACAACTCTTTTACAATACGGAGCGTTTAGATCTCACTTGTCAGGAAAATATGTTTTCATTATTACAAAGAAAAGTGTTGTAAACTGGTTTCTTCGGACATCTGTTTCAAGCATTTAACAGAACCTCTTCCGAAACTCCACTGAGCAAAAATAAACATGCAAACTCTCCAGAACTATTTTACACTTTTTGAAAAAGAATACAAATTGGACACAAAAGTATGTATGTAGTCAAAGAAGAGTCACAGCTCGAGTCTGAACTTAGCCAATAGAGGCAAATGGTCTGAAGAGTTATTTTCATTTGGAAGTCCATTAACAGTCCATAAGTCTTGTTCCGTAAGCAGTGATAGTCTGGCCAGAAGTTTCAAGCCACCAACCAGAGCAACTTCCGCTCCTACGTTAAAGAAACACATTAATATTTAGCGAAACTGCTTCAACAGGTCACTGTGAATGAATCATACAAGTCTTTATTTTTTTAAAGAAGGATGATACAGAACTTCAGATCCCTCTGGAAGTCTAAGAGGAAACAGTTTTTAGAATATGATTATATTTTATTTAATTTTTTGAAGTTTATTTATTTTGATAAGGAGAGAGAGAGGGAGTGCACATATGAGTGGAGGAGGGGCAGAGAGAGAGAGAGAGAGAGAGAGAGAGAGAGAGAGAGAGAATCCCAAGCAGGCTGGTCCCATGCTGTCAGGGCAGAGCCTGACGTGGGGCTTGATCCCACAACCCTGAGAGCATGACCTGAGCCAAAATCAAGAGTCAGATGCTTAACTGACTGAGCCGCCCAGGCGCCCCATGATTAAATTTCATATTGAGTTATAGCCTAATTATAATTTTCAGAGACACAGCAGCTTCAGATGTTTGTTTTTTCTAGTTCAGATGTTTTTGTTTTCAGTTCTACAAATAATCTTCTTTTTTAAAGTTTTTTTTTTAATCTCTATACCCAACGTGGACTTGAATTTATGACCCTGCGATTAAAAGTCACACGCTCTGCCAACTAAGCCAGCCAGATACCCCTGCAAATAATCTTTAGAAGTAAGGATCGGTGTAAAAATGTTAGAAGTAATTTGGGATTGACAACTACATAAGTTGGTTCATCAGCTATTCTGTAGTTGTCTAAAGCAGAAAGATCCAGCCACGGTGGAGTAGGAAGTTTATAAGGTGACTGGAGGATAAATTAGTAAACTTTGGGGGTGCCTGGGTGGCTCAACCAGTTGGGTGGCACTGACAGCTAGCAGCGCAGAGCCTGCTTGGGATTCCCTCTCTGCTCCTCCCTGCTCATGCTCTCTCTCTCAAAAATAAACATTAAAAAAAAAAAAAAATTAGTCTACTGTGATGTCCCAGAGTCAGTGCCCACAGTAGAAGAGGACATATTCTAAGGGGAATCATTGGAGATGCTGGACCATGGCACACTCCTGCCACCTAGTGAGCACTTAGAGCATGACAACTACCCCTACGGCGGCTGAAAAAGCAGGACTATTTCCTAGACTGGATCTAGTGGGGAGGGGCAAACCAGCTCCTGAGTATTAGTCATGAAGGTATCCTCAGGAGGAAGGAAAACACAAACAGGAGAAAAAAGGAGAAAAGGAAAGTAGTACAAAAAAGGGGGGATCAGAAAAGACAAAACAGCTACCCACATTTTGGAATTTTGAAGTTTTCTGAATGGTATTTTTTGACTTCCAGTCATTCTAAACTGCATTTTCTTTCCACATCAAATCCTTTGATACTTAAAACATTACTTTCATTGACTCATACAAGGAAAAGTGTTTTACACTTTCGCTTTTTGAAACCACATATTCGCATAATGGACTTATCTTTCCAGAAAGATCCAGTATTCCTGAGACATGATAACACTGTCTATGGCCAGCAGTATAAGCAAGGTCCCCAATGAAGGCGGCATGTCTTAGTGACACCTAAGTACAAAACTATCCGATGTTGCTGTCACAAGAGAAACAGTACATTTATGGCAAGTAAAATCAATAAAATAAAAACCAAGGGGATGAGAGACCCATAACTCAGAAGCTGACTGGAACTGGAAAGTCACGCTAAGGACAGAATCTTTAGGCAATAATTTGCTTTGCGGTGCATACCTGACTGTGCTTTGCAGGTGATTAGCTGATTTACTCAAACATATTACCAATTTTAACAATTTTAAACTTTTAAATCTAGAACTTCACCTAGTTGCTTAGCTGACCCTCTCGACCTCAGCGCTGAGGTTTTAGTTACTGTTTTCTCAAGCACAATGTCAGACCACACGCATTCTTTACCTGGCTCCCCAGAAGCGTCTTCCTTTTCAGCAGAATAGAAAATATAATCCACCGTTATGGCACTTCGGGAATGACAAGTGGTCACTTCTGGAATCCCAGTGTCAGGAAAATAATGGGAATAAACAGACGACAAGCTGAAATGGTGTTGTAAATTTGAAGATAATCTAAAATGAAAAGAAAAAGTGTTTAACGTCTATTAAGTTTTTCTTGAGTTTTAGAGTTCCTATTTTTATTATTTTTAATGTTTATTTATTTTTGAGAGAGAGAGCGTGAATGGGAGAGGGGCAGAGAGAGAGGGCGACACAGGATCTGAGGCAGGCTCCAGGCTCTCCGCTGTCAGTGCAGAGCCTGACACTGGGCTAGAACCCATGAACTGTGGGATCATGACCTGAGGTGAAGTCGGAGGCTCAACTGACTGAGCCACCCAGGTGCCCCTAGAATTCCTCCTTTTTAAAGGACTTTCTTACTTAATTTCCAGACAAAGCCAGGCATTCAGACAAGCTTTTTAAAAGAGACAATATCACAATTTGGCATTCATTTATTCATGCAGGGATATCCAAAACCCATTAACAAGGCTGTGACACACGGAGGGGAAAAAGCTCAATAATTAACATATTAATGTGATTTATTATTAATTGTAACATATTTGAGAGCCTCCACTTACTAATATGCATTCTAAAACAATTTATAAGTTATTTGTTGTGTTTTTTTAAAGGATACTTAATTTAGTTTAGTTTAATTTAATGACAGAGATAGCACACCAGCAGGGGAGAGGTGCAGAGGGAGAAGGGGGAGGGGGAGAAAGGGCAGGGGAAAAGAGAGCGAGAGAGGGAAGGGGGAAGGGGGAGAGGGAGAGAGAAAGAGAGAGGGAGAGAGAAAGAGAGACAGAGAAAAAGAGAGAGAGAGAGAGAGAGAGAGGATCTTAAGCAGGATCCATGCTCACATGGAACTGATGCGGAGCTCGATCCCACGACCCTGAGATCATGACCTGAGCCAACGACAATCGAGAGTTGGATTCTCAACCAACTAAGCCACCCAGGCGTTGCTGTTGTGGTTTTAGGAAAAAACGACCCTGGGGCGCCTGGGTGGCTCGGTAGGTTAGGCGGCTGACATCGACTCAGGTCATGATCTCACGGTCTGTGAGTTCGAGCCCCGTGTCAGGCTCCGTGCTGACAGCTCAGAGCCTGGAGCCTGCTTCAGATTCTGTGTCTCCCTCTCTCTCTGCCCTTCCCTTGCTCACGTTCTGTGTCTATGTCTCTCAAAAATAAAAACGTTAAAAAAAAAGAAAAAGAAAAAAGCGACCTTGATGAATGTTACGTAGAACCCACCAGACTTTTGTTGTCAGAGGGGCTACCTTTTTCTATGACTATTCTTGCTGTGATATGTCAGATAATTTTGTACTGCATCTTAAAACAGCTTCTGTAACGGTTTATACTTATCTCGTGCTACAAATACGTGTGTAGTACTAAATAAAGGGTTTAAAAATCATTTCCTATAAACATGTATTGAAGATTAAAGATCTTTTATATCGTGAAAAAAATTTTTTTAACTTTTTAAAATTCAACATTTAACAATATCTAGTAGGTTCTAAGCACTATCTTAGGTGCTTAAGAGACACATGTAAAGATACTGCCCAGCTTTTTAAATAGCTCAATGTCAGGGGCGCCTGGGTGGCTCAGTCAGTTAGGCATCTGACTTCAGCTCAGGTCATGATCTCACAATTTGTGAGTTCGAGCCCTGCGTCCAGCTCTGTGCTGACAGCTCAGAGCCTGGACCCTGCTTCAGATTGTGTGTCTCCCTCTCTCTCTGCCCCTCCCCACCTTGCGCTCTGTCTGTCTCTCTCAAAGATAAACATTAAAAAAAAAAAACAAAAAAACAAAACTCAGTGTCAAAGAACAACCGTAATTCTTTCAAAACGCCCTTACTTTCAAGCTTTAGCAACATTTTATGTCTAAGGACTTATATTTACAATACTATTAAGTTTAAAATAGGTTTCCTGAAAACTGTTCTCTTACTATCAAGTTTTTGATTTGTAGATATAAGCTCTGCATATAAGCACACTATGTTTATATATAGCTACTTAAAAGTATCTTTTCTTATACCCCATTTTGTTATAAAAACATTTTAGAATTATTCAAAATCAAATATTCGTTAGTCAGATTAGCCTTTTTATTAATCTTACTCAGGGAAGTTTTTACTATATTTGAAACATTTAATCATGAATTTTAAAATATCCTTTTTTAAAAATTCAAAAAATATTACTTCCTGTCTTACTAGGTTCTTCTATATCAGAGAATATTTGCTTAAAACAAGGTATACAAAATATAGTAAGACTGAGAAGAAAGCAGATAAAACGAGTAAGAGGTGATTCTAATTTGGTCTCAAAATGTAAATGTTAAAACAAAAATTAAGAAAGTAATAAAAGAGGTACAATATAAAATCAAGACATTTGAAGAATCTCCCAAAGAGACCAGATCGAAGTCTCCGTCCTGTTGTATTAACAAGCACCTGTTTCTCCACTGCGGTCCCAACTGTTCACGCGTCTTTAACAATAGGTAACCCAGGGACTTTCACCCCTCCACATCTGACAACCTTTTTCTGTAGTTTAAGAGATATAAGTATTTTTATGAAGAATTTATAAACTTTAAATAGAATTATTTATACTGGTATATCCTTTTTTGAATCGATTCCCCTACAGATTGTTTTGAGATCTAGTAAGTCAAAAGAGGCTCTTGAAATCTGAAAGGTATTTTCCTGTAATCTTGACCTTTGTTTAAGTACGGAAGAGCAACCAGTTTCAGAGTACTAGCTGGTCCAGGTCCGTGGACAGGCTGTGTGCTTTAAATAACACTGGGTAAGGCCCCGGTAGGAGTCAGACAGCAAGCTTTCCATGCTTTGTCTCACGCGACCCTCACGACTACCCCAATTATGGATAAAGAAACTAAATCTCAGACATAAGTCTCTCGCTCAAAATCACACAGCTAAAACGTAGCAAAGTTAGGACTGGACCACAGGTCTATCTGACTTAAGAGCCTGTATTCTTCACCAGCATGGGTAACGTAATTTTCATTTTTTACCCAAAGCGATTTTTGAGCAATGATTTTTTTACCCAAGTCCAGTCAGTAAATGTCTACTGCTGCCCGGAACTCACTTTTCGGCCGCCACCAGGACCTCTGCTTTGTCCAGCTCTGTCTGCACCAGATCACTGTCTGTAAGAACAGAGAGAAATAGACTAAACTATCAATATGCTGTGTTGTTCTAGTTTGCCATAGAATGGGGCTCTGACTCTAGAAACAGTATTTAAGATATATCTAACTTAGAGAGGATGCCTAGTGAAATGTTTCATCCGGGAATCTATAGGTTTTGATGGTCTCCGTAATTAGCAAATCTGAAGTGCAAATTTCCAAAACAACATGCAAGTAATTCATGCAGATAATTCTGGAAAGTCAACTTAAAAATGGTAAATTTAGAGTTCTTTAAAAAAAGAATTAAGCAAGTAAGCATTATGTTTTTATATAGGAATATTTATCCCTGAGATGGTATCCCTTGAAAAATTTAGTTTTATGTTTTTAAAGGGAACACTATTATCAAGAAACTGCCAAAATATACTGCAAACACTTACCTGTCTTTTCTACTTTTGGTAACTGCTGTACCTCATACACACAGTTCTGTGAGATACCTAGGTTTGGGGGCCAAATTGGAATAGATAAAATTCTTTGTCCCCGTGAAGACTGTTCCTGGCCAGATACCTAAACAAAATTTCAACAGGTATCTTAAGTGAATAGATTTTAAATAGTTTATGTATTGAAAAGTTTATGTCTTAAATAAGAAGAGGAAATCCAAGAATGGTAACTATTACCCTTTCTTTATCATAGTAAGTATTTATGCTTACGAAATCTTGTTCAAATATAATTCAGAAAAAAGTTACTATTTACATAAAAATGGCAATCTTTCCCCATACGTTATTCTAATTTGGACATCTACATGATCTATAGCTTTGGACTAATGCTGCCCCCCCCTTTTTCCTACCTGCAACGGAGCTCCTAGTATATAAAATACTCAGAGAGATCAACTCTTAGAAATTTTTAAACTATCACTCAAAACTCAGTGGTGGAGATTGTATTTTGGTTAAAATCCTGAAGATCAAATCAACGATCTGAAGCAAGCAACAGAGAGCACAATGAAGAAAAAAACACGGGATATCGTCAGCTAAGGAATTAAAGTATTTACCATTATGAAAAGGACAATGTGCGTACTAGAGAAATATTAAATTACTGTTTTGCCAACGGTATTGCCCGATTCCGGCATTCAAAATTCCGTTCTGCCCCCTTATGAGTAGTTCCTTATTTATGAAGTTTTTTTTTTTTTTTTTTAAGTTTTAGTTTTCAGTAGGCTCCACACCCAACGTGGCTTGAACTCACGACTCCGAGATCAAGAGTCACTTGCTCTACGGACTGAGCAGGACAAGCGCCCCTGGACGGAGTACTGTCTGTCAAGGCTTTTATTTTTTCTTCTTCTCCCCTATTTAGGACTTTTTGCTGCCTGCCCATTCCTCCAAGCAGAATGTTGCCACGGGTAGATGGGAAAGCTGAACTCCAACCAAGTGAACACGATTCCTCATTAGTAGCTGGGGACAATCGTCATAGCTTGGTGAGCTGAGGGTTCTGGGTCATCTGAGGTTTTCAAGCAGCCGTGTGATGACCATCCTCGCGCTACGGTAGACAGAGACGAAGTCGGCCTCCTACTAACGATGAAGAAAGCACTTACCTTTCCGATGGCGAGTCCCTCATAATTCAATTTTCCTTCCTTTATGAAACTATAGAGTGGAGAACCGGGAACGGAATTAAAGTCACCACACAAGACGATGGGGCAGAAGCTGCCGTCTTTCTGATGGGCAACGCTGGAAATCTCCGCCAGGAGCATCGCCAATTGGGTCAGCTTAATATCCCCCCGCCTTGGGTTATACAACAGATGTGTGTTAGCGACACAGACCACAGGAGAGGCAGCACTTGGAAGTTTGGGCTGCAGGAGTAACACTAGTCCAACGTTGTCTCTGTCCAACAGAGGAACATCGCGGCGGTAGAATTCCACTGGGTTCACTGATAAGAGTGTAAACTTGGAATGTTTGAAGCAAATGGCACAGCCATCGGGTTTCCTTCCTGTCCGCATCTTGTATTCACAGTGATAACCTATCAGAAAAGAATAAATTAAACACAAGAGACTGCCATAGAAACATATATATGGCAAAACACAGCTCTCCTGATGTCTCTGAACAACGTTTATCCAAGTGTACTCTGTGAAACATTAACAATGCAGGATGTTAAGTCTGGGACTGGGTCTGGGTGCTAGAAATGGGTCTCTTTACTTGCAGACTTCAGTCTTCAATATGTTAGTGTGCATTAGCACGCTCTCATCTCCATCCCAGTAAAAGTTGTGACAAAGGCTCTAAGGGCTTACAATAATCTACCACCCCCCCACCCCCCTCTCTGGCACATCTCTGACCTTCCCCACTGTCAACACCCACCTGCCTCCTCACCTGCCTTGAAGCACTCCTACCGCAGGGCTTTTGCTCTGCCATTTCTGCTGTCTGGAATGCTGTAGGCGTGGCTTGTTCTTTCACCTCTTTTAAGTCTGCTCAAATGTTACCTACCTTTTCTGATCACTGTTTAAAATTGAAACCTGACCCATTCTACTTTCCCGCTTTTCTCCAAAATTATCATTACCTAAGGTGCCATTTAAGTATTTATTTGTTGTCAGCCTTCCTCCACCAGAACGTAGGCTCCATGAGGACAGAGACTTTTCCTCTATTTGGCTCACTGCTGTACCGTCACAGCTTAGACCAGTGCATAGGAGAGAGCAGGCATGCAAAACACATTTGCTGGGGAATGAATGCAAAGTAGGCAGCATTTCTCACACAGATGCACTGTTTCTAGAAGTTCACTCGTCAAGCAGGTCTCCAGCTTCTGCCCATTAGCTAACCGGACAGAACGGCCACGGGTACACAACTCAGAATCTGGGGGGCCCAGCTGCGGGAGAGCCGCTGCTGGAAGGGAAGCTATTAAGAGATTCTTACATGCTTTGCTGTTAGAATTAAAATTCTATACAACACAAAACTTTCCACTGGAAATACCGCAATCTCTTCCTGACTTTTTGAAATGGGTATTAAGTTTTTTGAAAATTAAGATTTTTTTTGCCCAATACACCACACATCTTTGTCAGCAAGGTATGTTCTAACGGCACACAAATCTTCCGAAATACAGCTGGCTAAGATAAAAGTCGTATCGTACCCAAAGATTCCAAACTTGGTCTGATCTCTGCTCCATAATGATCTTCTTGAACTTCTTGCAAACAAAGCACCTTGGAAGGAAAAAAAAAATGCCTTGAATTAAAACAAAGAGAGCAAATATGAACTTTCTGGTGATTTCGTCTTTAAACACAGGCACTGAAAGTTCTAATAAGCTAATGAAACCTGAAATAAAAGACATGATCCTTTTCTTCTTTTTAACTATCAAATTAACGTTTCCAAATTTGGTCAGTCTCCCAAACCCTGGCCTGGAAATATATGAAGCTCTCTCTCTTCCTATCCAAAACTGGTACTTCCCAAAAGAAGTATTTTTAATTTACATGTTGGGGTATTCTTCTTGAATGAAAACGTTCCTTAGTACTAAATCCTTCTAGTACTTTCTCAAGGTGATTTCTTTGAATGCCGTCATCTAGATTTTTACAAGAATGATTTACATTTCAAGTCGAAGGAAGCAGTTACTGAACAATATATTGCCAGTCCCTGTCTCAAAACGGACTGATAAGCAGAACTTTTTGGATCCTTTTTGAAAATTTAATGATTATTTATATCAACAACCATTAGCAAATGACTCTTTGGACGTCATGTTACGTTTGTTAAAAACTGTTCCATCGCTATATTTAAAACCTTGTCATACCACAAATGAAAGGGATAAAACCATTCAGTACACAAGGGAACTTTTCTTATGTGAAGAATTCAGATGATATTCTGCACTTACATCTGCATCAAAGTGTTTAATTTCTTTCAAAATATTGGGAAACCTAAAACTCCAGTGTAAAACTGGCCGCCGGCAGTGTCTATAGAGGTGTGAATTGTCTTCCAATAAATCTTGTGAAAGTATATTATAGGACATCACTGAAAAGTCAAACTTGTTATCGCTGTCTTCACATTTGGGGTCAACATTTTTGTCTCCTAGGATCTTCGTCTTGTCTTTATTATGGTTACATATATATTCCCAATGCCGTTGTATTGTGCCTGTTAAAATATATTGAACAATATACAAAGAGTTAATGAAAACCAAACTATAAATTTTCCTGTATGTAATTTTTTTTGTTGCCTTTTAAAAACTCCTACAAGCAATGAACAAAATGTTTTCCCCTAGGAAATGGCAACATAGCACTAAGTCACTAGACGTTGTCATCAAATTGATTACCAAGGCAGAAAAATGATACGATGACTGACCAACAGGGACAAAACAAGTTTAAAAGGACCTGGCAAGTCCTGGAGACTGAGTGTGTTAAGAAAGCTAAGACTGAATAGGGGTCCTAGTTTCTCACTTGCTCATGGTTAAGAAGTGGCTCTGCCAGGCAAGCTCAGCAACTCCATAACCATAACAATAGACAGTTGACCCTTGAACAATGGGGGGGGGGTCAAGAGCCCCCACCTCTGCCCAAGCAGTGGAAAATCTGCATAAGACTTCTGACTCCCCGAAACTTAACTAGTAATAGCCTACTGTTGACTGGAAGCCTTATTGGTAACATAAACAGTAGGTTAACACATAATCTGTATGTTATATGGATTATATACTGCATTCTCACAATCAAGTAAGCTAGAGGAAAGAAACTGTTATTAAGGAAATCATAAGAGAAAATACCTTTACAGTGCTGTGCTATACTTATCAGAAACGTGCAGGTGTAAGTGGACCTACGCAGTTGGTGTGTTGTTCAAAGGTCAACTGGATTTGGATGCCACAAGTCGGCTTTTCAATCAGATGATTTCACATTGTATTTTATTTCCCATGAGTAAGATAAGGTCATCAAATGGTTAAGTTTTAGCAAGAAGTCATCTCAGAATTCTGGTTTCGACATGAACGAAGGGTGTATGGTGGCAGCATGCAGAAGCGGTATTTAGCGGAACTATGCAAACGAGATGAACACAAGGATTCTTTTCAACGCACACCAAAGCAAAAGTCAGAGCGAACACAGCCGCGGGACGCTAGTAAATGGTAAGGGCTGGCTGAAGAACCCAGCACGCAGCCACCGGGAGTGTGTGATAGTGGACATTCTGCAAAGATGTGTGTGTCCTGGCACAGTGATGACAAGACAATCGGAGAGCACAAGATTTTACAACTGTAAGTAGTCTTCGACTTAGAAACAACCTGTGTACACACACACCAATATACATACATACACCCCCTCTCCCCACCATGGAGGAGGATACTCTTACTGCCATGGAAACCATGAAGAAAAATGTGGAACTTTTAGAGATTCTATGAGCTCACCAGGGGGGGAAAACCAGGAAAGGGAAGAACTTGGGAAAACAGATTTGGAGATGGACTTTCAAGCATGATTAAAATTACATGAAAAACCTCAGCCCTGAAACATTCCCTTCCCCTGCATGAAGGTTTTCACTTCACTGGATTAGAATGTCTAGGATTCCACTAATTAAAAATTAAATTGAGGAAAAATATTCTATACCTAGGGGAAAAAAAGACCAAAAGGAAACACATCAGTATTTTTAACAGTGGTTATTTCTGAGTAGAAGGGCTGTGGGTGATTTTTCGAAATCTTCTACGATGATGATATATTTATGATCAGAATATCGATCTACTCCATAGAAATGCCAATAAAGTAAAAATTTTAAAATATCTTCTGGTAAACATTTGTAATAGCTGCTGCATGGAGGAAATAGAAATTTTGACCAGAGGCTAGAAAGAAGATAATTTTATGAATAGTGAGGTCTGGGTGGAACATGGTGCTGGGAGACATACAATACCATGAAGGTTCTAAGAGCCTGAGGAGAAGGGTAAAGAAAAAAAGGTGGAAGGAAAGAAAACCAAACGAAACAAAAGCCTTCAATGATTACAGAACTTAGCCTAGAGCTTGTCCTATACCCAGGAAAGGGATGGAAACCGTCCGCTTCCCTATCCTTCACTGAATGTGGAGAATCCCACCTGCAAAGGCCCAGAACTACCGCTAATTGTACACTCCGCGGAACGACTCTGACCTTTGTAACACAGTTTGTCTGCGGAAAACGGAACCTGATGATCAACTGATTCTCAAGAACTAATTATCTAGAACACAATTCATTCATAAATTGGGGACTGTCTGTGATGGTTTTTAGCCACAAATCATAGTCTTTGTAGGTATGAGATGTAAAGGGCTCTAGTGCAAACAAAACGCAAGCCACCATCACAAAGTTACAGGCCTACCCTGGTGCCACCATCATATTAATATGAAAAATGAAGGTCTAAAAAGTTGTTCACCGTTTCCTGTAAAAATATGTATACGTAAGGGCACACAGATGCACTTGTATCACCCTGACAAGTGTCTGTCAGCCAGCTCTTTGCGCAGTTCCATTTTTGAAATGCCTGAAACCATCAGATTATCTAATTAATAGAGTGGCTTTCAAACTTCTAGAACTTGTATGACTCCTTGGCATTACTTTCCGTGTTGAGACCGTCGATCCCTGATAGAACGGGGCTGGGATGATGGGGTAAATACATATTTTCTCCTGGCCACACGTGCTTTTAATAAACATACAGAAATGAGAGCTAGGGTCCCATGGAAGACAATTTGAAGACGACTGATAGAGAGGACAGTCTTTGGCCTTCATATACTTCACAACATAAAGTCACACTACAAAAGCTTATATACCTTCCATGTCAGGAGGAACAAGGTGATCACAGCAGAGAAGACAGATGAATCAAAGAAAGAAAGGTCTGATCGGGTTTTTAGGGTGCCTAATTAAAAAGTCATAATTGTGTCACACAGTTCCTTCAAATACCACTTTAAAGTGATAGGCAAGTTAGAAGACTGTTCTCTTGATTGAAAAGTATTAGTGAATTATCGGAAGTCACAAACATGGCTTAACGAAGAGCATTTTCCTTATTCACAATACCTAGGAAGAATGGACACACAAAGAGTCAGGTCGCAATCAGAGTTTATCAGTATGTAAATGTCATCCCCCATCCATTAAAGGGAAAACAACACCACGACGATTTTCTGAGTACCTACTATGAAGCCAACAGTGTATTAGGCACTTTGACATGTCTCATTTCATCCTCAACAGGCTTTCAAAGTAGGCATTATTTCACCCTTGGAAACCAAGGAGCAGAGAGGCTCCATAACCTGTCTAAGTTGACACAATTAGTGGTGGGACAGAATGAGAGCAGGGAGTGGTTCCCGAGCCCGTGCTTGGGTCGGTAAGCCACAGCTCCGCCTGGGAGCACCCCAGATTTACAAAAGGCTAAGCAAGAGAGCAGTGCGCTGACCTGACGAACAATGAACACACGAATGAAAAGCAATCTCATGTCATCATACAGCCCTCGATTTATAGGTTATGTATTGACTGTTCTTGGGAACCTAATTTTAATGCCTCTAAATACACCTTTCATTCATTCAAATGAATATTGGTTTATGAACACATGCTGTGGTTACGTAGATTTTCACTGTCAGTGCTTACAATTTCTACTCAAATGTAGAGTAGAATTTCTACTTAAAAGAGCACTAATTAATCTTCTAGCTAACCTTCAAGCTCTGACTTCCAAGTGAGACTAACTCTGTATGTCTTCCTTTGATAAACTAATGTCAGCTCTCTACACAGAAACACTCACACAGTCTAGTTTCAAATACCTCCAGAGGAATTATCTTCACCGAAAACCATAGCCCAGTAAGAAAGACCACTCCAAGTTCCACTTAGATAATTCATATATACTTTGGGGGAGGAGGCAGGGCTGGCAGCAGAGAGGGAGTCTAGTGAATTGTAAAGAATCTGACAAAACTAGAAATAATCAACATATTTAGAAAAAACTCGTTCTCAAAGTTGAACAAGATGTGGTTCCCTTATGAAAAGATAAAATGTCCACAGACTCAAGATTATATCTATAAGCCCCAGTAAGAGAAATACATTGAATAAGTTAAAATTTTACTCTATAAAAAAAATATCTTTCGTTTAATGATTGTGTGTATTTAAGAATATCCTTTGGTCTTACATAAAAATGTTAGCATTAAAAATAAAATCGTGAGGGGCGCCTGGCTGGGTCATTCAGCGGAATGTACGACTCTTGATTTCGGGGTTGTGAGTTCGAGTCCCATATTGGGTGTGGATATTATTTAAAAATAAAATCTTTAAAGTTTATAAGTAGATAATAAAAACCTGAAATTTAATTTTTTTATAGATCTGTGGACTCTGAAGAACACAGGTCAATTTCTAGAAAGTCTAAGGACCTCTGTTTTAAAAGCAATGGATTTGATAATTATTCTTAAACTTAATGTTTTAATCTAGCCCTAATTCTTTCCCAACCTCATTCTCCCTCTCTCATATATATATATATATATATATATTTATTATCAGTAATACACAAAAAATAAAAATAGATATAAATCAAGACACATTTAAAAAAATAATTTCCTTTTTCCTAATGAAAACTACTGGCTGAAAATAAATACTAAACCCCTCTAAAACCTGGAGGAGGTTTTAAGGATTATTAGATACGAAAGTTTCAATCATTCTATGGCTATGTATATTTCTCCACCAAGATAAACGTCACCTTTACCTTGGTGTTTTCTTCGTTTTGATGAAGGTTCATCTCCCTCAGAGTTCATGATGTAACTAGAGAGATGAATCAAAGAGGTGTGGCTGAGGCTGTCAGGTCTCCAGTTCCAGTACTGAAACGGAGTTCTAGACTCAAACAGACAAGGTGGTCTCCAATGTAGGGAAAAATGCCTACTACTGAAGTATGGGTAAGGAGCACGAGAATAATGTCCAGGCCACCTCATGCAACTAGAAATATGTCTGTTCCAGCAACACCTTTGCAGATTCTCCCACGGTGTAGTCCAATCTCTGCCCAGACTCTTCTGGTGATGGGGAAACATGGGGTATCTAAAAGAAATAAATACACTCCTTGAGGTACCACTTTTTGTTCAGCGATAGCACATAAAATCCAAATCTGTTTCCTCAAGGAAAGATGACGTCTGCTATTTAAAATCTGACTTCTAGGGCGGCTCAGTTGGTTAAGCCTCTGTCTCTTGATTTTGGCCCAGGTCATGATCTCATGGTGGTGGGAGCGAGCACCTTGTTGGACTCTGAGCTGAGCATGGAGCCTGCTTAAGATTCTCTTTCTCTCTCTCTCTCTCTCTCTTTCTCCCTCTACCCCTCTTCCCTGTATGTGTGCTCTCTCTCTAAAAAAAGAAAAAAAAATGAATCCAAAAAAAAATCTTCAAGATCTATGAAGGATGAGTGAAAGCAGCCATGATTTAATTATCAGTGGCAGTATCTCAAAGCTATCCCTCAACACCTACGAATGGTATTCTACATACTTCACATAGAAATCAACCAGGCTCCCAAAACACCACATACACTTCAAAAAGTCCTCAGTTCAACTGAGAGATTAACCATCAAACTGGTTTTCAGAGTAACTTTCTAGTATCTAACGAACTCTGGATACATAAAACCCACAGCAGACATAATAGTTAAATCCCTATGGAAAACATAAGCAGACTACAAGTAGAGCCGATCCCTCCTCCAACGTGGGTTTGGAGTAAACGCAGGTTTCTGAAGAGTTTTTTTTAACCAAGATTACATTTTCCAAACATTTGTATAGCTAAGGAAACAAAAACCTACCACAACTTCAAGAAACTACCTCTCTTGCTAATCAGCAGGTGGATAATTTATTTTTCCATCTTTTTTTTTTTTTTTTACATCATGCTTCTCCTTGAGGCAAATGAAATGGGATAGCACTTACTCATTAATAATTCAACACTCCAAACCCAACAGCACCAATTACTGACCATCCAAAATATCTCGAAGGTATCATTAACTTGAATAGATATGCTGTTCTCAGGCTCTCTTATGAAACAAACAACTCAAGCAGCATTTCCTTACCATACTATTCTGGCAAAAATTTTGGACCCAGAGGACTTCTATCCTTTTCTAGAATTCATTAAAGGTACACTTCCAAGACAGTGTTAATAATGTCCACTTCTACCACCAAAGAAATTTAGCTTACGCGGTATTTACTGTTTAACTTTTACATGTTCATTTCATTTCAAAGGCATTTAAAATTTTTATTTTATACTTTTGCAGTTCACGCATTCTCAAATTGTTCTCCAAATTCAACTTAATCGTAAATCTTTCAAGGCAGGCCATGGGCAGACTATTCTGCTTTGTGACAACTCTGAAAGCCACAGAGATTTGGGTGCTTGGTCCACCCTAATAAGCTGCCACACTTAAATATAATACTTGTGCTGCAAAACTTATTCTCTACATTTGTAGTTACTTATAGAGACATATTTTTCTCTTAAGATCATAAGCTCCTTCAAGGCCAGAGCTTTCTTACTCATTTTAATCCCGGTCTCTTTCCAAGGGCCTAGCACAGTGCCGGGCACACAGCTGGTACTCAGGAAAACATTGTTGAGCTGAATTGTCATCAAGTCCCGGACTATAGGAGATTAAAACCGGATCCCCGTAAGGTAGAATAATTAATACAGTGCTATTTCCCCGGTGTGGTACACGAGTCCGTTTCATACGGTACACAATTAAACTTCGATTTTTCACATCTAAGTATTTATTAGGAAAAAAAACCCATAATCAGTACATCAAATCCAAGATTTCGTGGATACTACTTGGGGCGATGCTAATATAGGCAGCACTACTTAAGTGCTTTTTCAAAAAGTGAGTCAATTTCAAGAAAAATGCAATAAACACACGTGTGGAACGAGAATTTGGTAATACTCGTAAAGGCCGGTGCACAAATGACTTAAGTTTGAAAGAGACACTAACATCACAAACAACAAACCCCCAGGCGTGCGTGCGACGCGCGCGCCTCTCTCGGGGTCAGGCCACCCCGGGGAACATACTGAGGACCAGTGGCCTCCCCGCGGACGCTCAGCTCCGGCTGGGTGCTGAGGCCTGGGAGGAGGCCGGAGACCGGGACGGGGGCTCAGGCTGGCTCGGGGCAGGGCTGGGGGAAGTGGGCCAGGGCTCCAAGGCCCAGCCAGGTCGAGACTGGACGAGCCCTGCGGGCGACCGATCGTCCCGGGCCCGTCCTGGACCCCGTCGGCCGAGCGTCCCGCCGGCTGCACGCCGGGTTTACCTATCCCTCGGGGTCTCCGGAGGCTCGTCCCGGAGGCACCGCCGCCCGGACCCTCTTCCTCCTCCTTCCTCCCCCAGCCCGCCCCGCCCCGGGTTAACCCGGGCCGCCCGCCCCCGCCCCTCCCTCCTCCCTCCTGCCACCCAGCCCTACTGACCGGCCTCTTCCCACCACACAGCGGCCGTAGCCCCTCCTCACACAGCGCCACGCTTCCATTTTCCCGTCTGTGGACGTCCGACTCCCAGGCTCGGGGCTCAACCTCAACCTCTACACCCGATCCAGCGGCCGAAAGCAACAGGGGCTCCCCATCACTAGACGTCGGGACTCCCGGCCCGGCTGCAAGGCATGCTGGGAGGCTCGGGCTCGCCAGCCGCCAAGTCCCCATCTTGCGCAGCGAAAGTCTGCGAATTACAACTCCGAATTGTGTTCAAGTGGCATGCGCAGAGCGGGAGAAGCATGGACGGCCATTTCGGAATAGGGCAGACACCCGACTTCTGTCTTAAAGAAACCAGAACTGAACTAAGGGCCGAACGGCTTTGTGTAGGCCTACGGGAGGGTAGGAGGTGGTGATTTTGTGAGAACTAAGAAGAAAAAAATGTGTTTTATCGTATATTTATTATGTCCCTGGAAGATTCAAAAGGCGGACGCCCCAGGTGGGGAACTCTGTGTTCCCGTAGAACTATGATACTAGGGATTTTTGCAGTGAATTTTAGGAACACATCCGCAGGGCTCACTTTTAAAGTGTGTGTGTGTCGTGTATGTCTGTCTCAATATTACTAGTATAGGACTCTAGATTATTAGAAAACATTCTTTAAGTGGAGACCCTCCCGAGAGAGAGGGAGAGAGAGAAACTGCGGAAGAAGAAAGAATAGTGTGGCGGGGGGGAAAGGTTACTGCAAGGCAGAATTACTGATTTTATCGACTCTTGGGGAGAGCAGTGAGTGGAGTAATTTCTTGGGAAGGCTTTTTTGTTCTCTTGTGTGTTAATAAGGAAATCGGATGTATTTGAAAAACATTTTCCCTCAATATAAGTATACTTGATTGCCATCATTTGTGACAATCTTCTATAAAGTTACTGCCAACGCTGAATTAGTGAATACTGAACAATTGCCTCTGGTGGAAAAACAGGGCTAGGTTCCCCTGAGCCTCTGGTCGCGTTTTAGTCACCTAATTGATACATAACCCTGGTTTATATGTGTTTCTGCTTAAAGACACTTCATTTAGTATGTATTTTTGACTCCTTAACATTGAATTCGTGGCCGATACCACTATAACTCAGGCCCGAGTGAAGCTTAGCTAATGCGTTTATTTTCTCCATAACGCACTTCGCAGACCTCTTTTGCTTATGACACTAAGCAGTTAGGACAGCACTTCAGCACTACCCTTGGGGGCCATTTTAAACAGCAAAATCATCAACAAAAAGCACAAAAATGTGAAAAACATGGTAGTGAATAGACTGCGAAGAGGACAGTGTGAGAGCCGAAACAAGAAGGCAAGCTTTGCTTCCTTCAACCTGAGCTGGGAATATGCAACAACAAAATTTTTCACCACTCTGCCTATGTCCGGGATGATTGCAAAAGCACTTGGCGAGTATTGATTTTGGAGTTACAGATGAATTTTAGTAGGTAGGCAAATTCATAAATACATACTGCATGAATAATGATGGTCAGATATATTTCTATTTTATACTGCCCTATTTTCTGGTTGTATTAAAAATTTTGCATTTATTGTATATATTCACTGCTATCTTGTATGTCTTATTTCCATAATGAGATTGTAAGTACCTTGTGAGCAACGGCCATGATCCATTATTTTCAAAATTTACTCCACCTAGTGCTGTGCTACGTACACAATAGATTGTAGATATTTTTGAATGAATAATTAACACAGGACCAGAAGTAGAGCAGATCTGTGAATGAACAGAAGCTTCTCCCTCTACTACATCCTATTCTCTGTAGGGAGAAATGTAACACTTTGAAATAAGCAAAAAAGATTAATGGATGTCCTTTCAGTGGAATGCTGCGGTTTCAAGGATTGTCTGATTCTAAATGATACTCATCTTTATCTTGAACCAGACTATTTTGGAATTCTGTAGTGATTAAAGTTAACTTGTAGAGAACAGACGGTAATACAAATGATTATTATCTGTGAACAGGTGAGTTGAGTTCTATCCAATGGAGAGCGAATTCTCCTCTGTAGAAAAGCCAGTTTTGCATCCATTTGCAAGGTCAATATTCCCAATCTGTAAAGTATCTGCTTTTTGGATTCTTCTGGAACAGACTGTAACATCTGTCAGAGAGAGTTAATAAAAGAGTTAAATAAAATTCTTTTGTATAACTAGTTTTTAAATTATTCTTTTAGAATTATCTGTTAACAGTTCTGCACTTGCCACCAAGATGCCCTATCTATTCATCTGACAGAACCAGGTGAGCTCATGACCAGAGAGCTCTAGCTCACACATTGTCAAGTCCAGATGTATCTTTTCCTACTTTCAGAGATGACTCTGAAGCACAACAGAATTTTTTTCAATCTGTTTTCCTAATTTTAATTTTCTTCTCCACCAGTTTTGTGTTTGGTTTGTACATGGTCAATAAATTATGCCTCCGTGGTGGCAGCAGTGATGGGCAATTTGGCAGTATGTTCTGGCCACTCGGTGATCTCTGTAAAAGGATTAATGACTTACAGAGATCTTTTTTGTATTGAGTGAAGACAGCAGAGAATCTGGTTTGTTATTCTTGTTTATTTGTCTTTTTGTCCATTTTGAGCTCAAGAATTCTGTGCCCACTGGGAAGAACAATTCTATGGTATCTGGACCAGTGAGTTTTTGTGTTTCTGTGTTGACTCTTGGCACGTGGCTGAAATTGTAGACTCAGAGCCGTAAACTCTCTATATGTCTGTGTGTCTATGTATCTGTTACTTATGAAGGGCTTTACCTCTTATTCTAGGAACACAAGATGTCCTCCGTCTGGAAGATATTAGTAAGTTAAATTAGGAAGTTTATTTTATTAAAGGAGCTGTGCTCTCATTGGCTTATAGAGATAAATTAGCACTTATATAAAATTTTTTTTAAAGACTTAATTTTGAAGTAGTCGTTGCACCCTGTGTGGGGCTTGAGCCCACAACCCAGAGATCAAGAGTCACATTGACTGAGCCAGCCAGGTGCCCTAGCACTTCTATAAATGTATCCTCAAATTACCTGAAAAAAGGAAATAAAAACACTTTAAATGTGATATACTGAAAAGACAAGTATGTTGCAGAAACTAATCAGAAATGTTTTAAGAATCGAAGTTTACATAATTAAGGTCAATCTCTAGTGAGCAGGTGATTTCTTTCTTGAAGTAGTTTAATGCTAACAAGAACTGGGTAAAGACACTGATGTTTCAAAATACCATCCCATCCAAATTGCACAGATAGTCAGGGATTGAGGCAGTGAAGAAGGGTAGTCAAGAAAACCTCAGGGACCAACGTGTCTACTAAAGGGAAACCAAGGTTTTTAGATAAGCCCCTCTCTTCCACGGAAACTGCCAAGGCTGATTACGAAGCAGCGATGAGGATGGAGAGATGCAGTGGCATGAAATCGGAGAGTGTCTCTCCTCCTGAGGAGTATTCACTGGTACAGGCACTTTTCAGAGTCCAACAGAGGTACAGCGAAGATCATGAAGGAATTAAGTCCTGTACAACTAGAAATAGAGATGGCTAGAGCTATGGAAATGTGGCAGAAGAGAAAATAATACTCAGAATACAAATTTTAAACAATAGCAGAGAGACAGAATTATTCGAAAATTGTTTTTCCCATCCTTGAGCAGGGAAGTGACCATTTCAGCATCTGGACGAGGATGTCCAGATTGGATCGGCAAACAAGGCAGAGCCAGGAGACAGGAGAAAAGTCCAAAACAAACTGAAACAGAAACGTTTTACTTTGACACATCTGGAGGAGGCCTTCACTAGCTTCCAGAGGACAGCAAGAATCAGAAGGTAATAATACCCTATTGGTCAAGGGGTACAGACTTGCAGTTATAAGATGAAGAAGTTCTGAGACCTAATATATACAGAAAAGTTCTGGTGAGTATAGTTACTAATAATGTATTGTATATTTGAAATTTGCTAAGAGAGTAGATCTTAAATGTTGTCAACACACACACACAAATGGTAACTACGTGAGGTGATGGATATGTTAAGTAGCTTGATTGTGATGATCATTTAAAAATCTATGCATATGTCAAAACATCATGTTGTACACCTTAATATATACAGTTTTTCTTTGTCAATCATACCTCAGTAAAGCTAGGGGAAAGAAAATAAGTTAATACCATAAGAAGAGCATAACATTTGTAGTTTGTTAAGTTCCAATTTAAATGATCTTTCCAGATACTATTTTAGTTATATCTGTTTATCAGGTATACTCCAATGACATATGCAGTTAAAATTTATTCACTCATTCATGTACTCATTCCTCTCTATACCCAGCTTAAAAGTATTATAAGGGGCGCCTGGGTGGCTCAGTTGGTTAAGCGTCTGACTTCAGCTCAGGTCATGATCTCACAGCTCATGAATTTGAGCCCCACGTCTGGTTCTGTGCTGACAGCTCAGAGCCTAGAGTCTGCTTTGGATTCTGTGTCTCCCTCTGTCTCTGCCCCTCCCTGCTCGTGTTCTCTCTCTCTCAAAATAAATAAAATAAACTTAAAAAAAAAGTATTACAAATACAGTTGAAGCCTCTTGGTACCCCATATACAATGCCATTCCCCTTCATCTTCCCAAAGCTAACTACTATCCTCATTTTGGCTCTTTTCATTCCCAAGTACTGTTAAGTTTTTCCATTTATTCTAAGTATGACAAACAATATATAATATTTTATCTAAAATATTTTAAAACTAGAATGGTATACTCTGTGTCTTTCTGCAACTTGTTTTTTATTCTCAACGTTATATTTTAAGATTTTACTCATGTTTCTACCTCTAATTCTGGTTCATTCACTGTTTCCTACTGCACACAGTATTCCAAATGCAAATCACAATTTACTATTCCTTTGTTCTGCTGGTATACATTTATGTTGTTTATAGTTTTTTACTATCATTACCAATGCTGTTATGAATATTCTTGTATGTTTCCTTGCTCGCATTTGTGACTTTTTTTCTTTACATTTTCTTTATTTTTTAATGTTTATTTATTTTCGAGAGAGAGAATGAGGCAGAGCACCAGTGGAGGAGGGGCAGAGAGAGAGGGAAACACAGAATCCGAAGCAGGCTCTGGGCTCTGAGCTGTGAGTCCAGTGAGCCCAGTGTCGGGCATGAACTCACAAACTGAACTGCAAGATCGTGACTTGAGCCGAAGTTGGACGCTCAACTGACTAAGCCACCCAGGTGTCCCTGGGATGTTTTCTTTACATGTGTCCCCAATTGGAATTGCTGGGTAAGAGGGAATACATCCTCATCTACTAGAAATTGCTCTCCAAAGTGGTTGTACTTCTACTAGGTGTGTATAAAAATTCCCTTATGCCAAATACTAATTTCATTTCTATTCCTAAAATAATATCTAATAAAAATCTTATTTCTGTCTTCTTCCCAAATAAGACTTTATTAGATGTTAACTTTTCACTAAACATTGCTAACCATTTTTCTTAGTTTATCTTGTTCCCTCGAAATTAGCCTTTTACTTCACCAATACATTCATAACAATTTCTCTGCTCTTTCTTATTTCTCTTTTTAGCAAATGTTTGTGATGAAGTCTCTTAGTTTTTGTGTCACTGATAATATCTTTACTTTGGTTTCTTTCTCGAATGATAACTTAGGGTTTGGTATAGTTTGAGACCCACAGTTATTTTTCCATAGTATTCTTAATTACTCCTTGTGTTCTAACACCTGTTGTTGCTGATTAAAAGTCTGCTGTAAGTCTAAATGTCATTCCCTTGCAGCTAAACTGTCCTTTCTCCTTTGGTTTTTAAGATCTACTTTGTATACGTGGAATTGCTTTTTTCTTTTCTTTCTTAAAAGTTTATTTATGTTTTTTTGAGAGAGACAGAGAGAGAGCACAGGTGGGGGAGGAACAGAGAGGGGGACAGAGGATCCAAAGCAGGCTCTGTGCTGAAAGCCTGATAACGGGGCTCGAACTCATGAACTGTAAGATGATGACCTGAGCCGAGGCCACATGCTTAATAGACTGAGCCACCAGGGGCCCCGGAATTGCTTTTTACTAATTAGCATTCAGTGTCAACTTTCATTCTGAAAGTTTCTTTGTTCAGTGCCGAAATGCTGACCCCAGCATCTCTGTGAATATCGTTTTTCCACCATTTCCTCTATCATCCTTTTCTGGAATTCCTACCAGATCACTATTAAATCCTCTTAATTCTTTTGTCTTCTGACTACTCTTAACCACTCCTCCTGTCCTCCTTCTTCTCTTTCCTCTCCTTCTTTTCATCTTATCTTGCTATGTGGAGATCTGGGTGAATCCTCAGTTCTATTAATTTACTAAAGTGTTTCTTCAACTGAGACCAGACTAGAGCATATTTTGTCTATTGAATGTTCGTTTCAATGACTATCTTTTGTTATTTCCAGGGTATCTAGTAGATGCTTTTCCATGTCAACCTTTTTTTTTTTTTTTTCAAAATTCTCCTTGCCTTCATAATTCCTTGTATTTTTTTTCTTTTAACTTTCTTAGAGAATACTCAGATATGCCTACATGCTTATTTAAAACTCATTTTCAGATCATTTTCTTATGCTCATTTCATCTGGAATGAATTTATTTCTTCTCTTTTGTTGGTCCCTGTTCTAAGTATGAATTTCCTCATATGTTTTGGAATTTTGACATGCAGACATCCTGATTAGGAATTTTGTTTTTCTTTTCTCACTCTTCGTTAACTCTTAGCTGCCTCCATTTTTCCCCAAGGGACTCCTGGACCAGAATCAGGACTTATATTCCTGGCTTAGGCTTTGTCTGGCTATGCTCTTAACAGAAATTACAGATCCAGTCTCTGAACTAGTGGGCAGCTTGGCCCAGGTCCTGGATGTAGTGCTGTGTCACCTTTCTCCTGGCTCCCAGCTCCCTCAGCCGTGGCTCTAGAAGCAGCCACTGTAGCCCTTTTCAACTTTTTTCATGAGCGAAGAAGCCCCTGGTTTCATCAGTGAACCTGAATCTATCCCTTCCCTTTCTTGGGAGAATTTTTGGTCCTCATACACAGCAGAACAAAGTTCCTAGATGGGGAGCCCAGCAGACCTCAGCTTTGGGGTTTTGGGCCTCAGAGAGGTTTATATGGGTTCTGAGCATGATAATGATTTGTTTGTTTTTTCATTTAGTTTGAGAGAGAGAGAAAGAGCGCGCGCGTGCGAACACATGTGCACTAGCAGGGGAGGGGCAGAGAGAGAGAGAGAGAGAGAGAGAGAGAGAGAGAGAATCCCAAGCAGGATCCACACCTAGCAGGGAACCCAAGTGGTCCCACAACCTGTGAGACCATGACCTGAGCCAAAATCAAGAGTTGGATGCTCGGCCGACTGAGCTACCCAGGCACCCCTGTTTGTTTCTTAATTTGTCTTTTTATATTTTATGGGTCGCTGCTATGTGTTTAGAGCAGAGGATGTCTTCAGTGCAAGAACTTACAGGTATCTTAGCTGAAGTATAAGTATATTGAATTATGTTATATTATATATTGCATTATTGTCCAGAAACAATTTGTTTATTTATAAGTAAAAAGTCTTTGCCTCAAGAATTATAAGGACATTGATGTGGATGGAAATGGAGGGTATTATGCTAAGTGAAATAAGTCAGAGAAAGACAGATACCATGTTTTCACGCGTAGGTGGATTTTGAGAGACTTAGCAGAAGACCATGTGAGAGGGGAAGAGGGGAAAAAAAAAGTCACAGAGAGGGAGGGAGGCAAAATGTAAGAGATTTTTAAATACTAAGAGCAAACTGAGGGTTGATGAGGGGGGGTGTGGGAGGGGGAGTGTGGGTGATGGGCATTGAGGAGGGCACTTGTTGGGATGAGCACTGGGTGTTGTATGGAAACCAATTTGACAATAAATTATGTTAAAAAAAAGAATTATAAGGACATTGAGATTCAATGTAACATAGGAAACGAGAAGACTCTCAAGAGTCGAATAGATTTAGTTTTCAACACCGACCTGACACTTCCCTATGGAAGTAGCAAATATATCATCTCCTTGATAAAAGTTACTTCATCTCTAAAATGGGGATAATAATACCTATGAAATATTGTGAAGCTTGAATAAAATGATAGCTGTGAAGTATCTTTTATAAGACACAGAGAGGCAGAAACGTTTTATTTTGCATCCACTTTGTAGGCAAAATAACATTGAACACATACACTTTGCTAAGGACACTAGCATATACCAAGTAGATAATACATATATAACAGAACTTTATGCAGACTCTTTGGGAAATGGTACAAAGGAAATTAAAAATAGAAGATAAAAATGTTATAAAGTCAAATGAGAAGTAATATAGTATGGATTCAATACATGACAGAAGTATCCATCTGATACTTTCAGATTTTTAAGCCAAGGCGAATGTATAATAACCTATTTTGAGCAATTAATATAAGTTTCTCCTGCTTGTCAAGAAACTTTTGTATTCTTTGTTAATGGAAACTTCCTAACTAGTGAGGTTACATATACATACATGTACATAATACTTATATATGAATATGGGATATAAAAATTACTTTTATCCTTTTACCCTTAAAAAACCAGATCTGGCAGCATGTAGATTGCAAGGAAAAGCTGAAAAAAAAGAGAATCCAAATTTGAAATGTCTCTCAACTCCTACACATGTTCTTATACATCACTTTCAACCTCCAAATTCTGAAAAATGTTTCTGTATAATCTATCAACTCTCTCAATAAAAATATCCCAGGTTGTCATGGTGACATAGTTCTTTCCCCTGCGAGTCCTGTAGTCTGGGAATTCTAATGATTGTGGAATGTTTCCTTTTTTTTTTTTTTCATGTGGTTTGTCATTTTTCCAATATAATATTACATCTTAGCCTGCTAGAGTGGTGGCGAACTAAAGATTTAATTTGAAACAGGGAAGATTTAAATAGTGGTCTTAGAATAATCAGTAAATTAGTCTGGAAAGCTGATGGACTGTAAGTATGAGTGAATGTTCTGCAGTCGTCTTTGATGAAAACATAACGGCGCTCACCCCTCGCTAGAATCTATTTCTTCCCTAACCTGTATGGGCTGATTAAATCAAGAGCTCTTGATATCCAGGCTTTTAAAACAGAGACACAGTTCTGGGAGTTTGGTAGTCAGATTATGAAATTTAGGTTAGTCTTTCTCTCCTCCGTATCCCAAATGCTTTGTTATTCCCATCTCTCAGCCCTGAATGGGGCTTTGCAGATTTGTGAGTCCCTACAGTGCAGAGACTTGTGGATGTTACGGAATTGAGCTGCCCTCTGACAAATGATCTTGCTGCCTGGCGTGGTCTGTTTTAGGGTTCCTAGGGTTATCTTTCTGGGAAGATATTAAGGAGTGAGAGCAGCCCTCAGCAGGGGTTCCTTGGACACCGAGGAGAATAAAGAGTCTGAGCAATGGAGTGTCAGAGGAGAGCATGAGAAAGCTGCATGTAAGAAAGAGCAAAACCACTTGGTGGTTGTTTCATACCTATTTAAAGAGAGGGACTGTGTCTTTTGTTTGTCTAAATAATGAATAAATCAATGGCTAGTTGGTGACTTCACCAAGTATTTTGACTCTGCTCATGCCACTGGACATTTAGCTGGAAGGAATCCTTTGCGAAGGCTAACATCAAAGTGTAAGGTAGGTATTAACTTTCTTTAATGAATTTTTAGTTCATAAACAGTTACCTTAAGCCTGGGAAATCTGGGATCATGGGTGTCAAAAAAAAAAAAGACTTAAGGGAATCTTTGAGCTATTATATTATTGTGAAAAGTCTCATAGAAATAGAAGAAAATTCTGCAACAGGGAAGCAAAAATTTACCAAACCCTCAAGCTTCTTTGCTTTTGACTGAGTACATTTGTTCTTTCATTCAGGCAGAAGCTCAGATCAGTAGTTATTTGTAAAGAAGAAAACCAAATAACTGTAACTTAATATATTTAATTGGGTTGGCAGAAAGATATCGATAGAGCTTTGGAATTCATGCATTTAGCAAATACCTCTTATCTTTCAGCCACAGCAACAGATACTGGAGATACAAATACAGAAGGAAGAATAGCCCCACCTTTAAGGAGCCTACGATGGTAGTGGAATAAAAACATGTCAGCTCTCAATTGGCCTAAAGAACCTATTGCTACTCTGTGATGGGTGTTGTAGTGGAGAGGAAAGAGGACCTAATTCTTCTTGAAAGGGAAATGGGGGCTGCGAAAGAGGGCTTCAGAGGGAAACTAGTCCTTTGTGAGTTGATTCCTGAAGGCTGGTTGGAGGCAGCGTGAGGTGGGAGTTTCAAAAGAAACAGCTGGTTTGAAGATGTGGAGGTATGAAATTACAAAAGGTTTGGCTGAAATCCAGAAAAATGAGACTAACAGGTGAGCAGGGACCGGACATGATGGATCCAAAAATCATGACAGAGAAATCATAGCAACAGGACCCACTGAAGTTTTACAGAGGAGGGACGTAATGACATATTCTTCTAAAATGAACCTGAGGGGCTCAATCGGTTAAGTGTCCAACTCTTAATTTTGACTCAGGTCATGATCTCATGGTCGTGAGATAGAGGCCCGCGTCAGGCTCTGTGCTAGGTGTGGAGCCTGCTCAAGATCCTCTCTTTGCCCCTCCCCTGCTTGCATATCTGCGTTCTCGCTCTTCCTCTCTCTTTCTCTCTCTCAAAAAGGATAATTTTAATGGGACTATGGATGAATTGGAGGGAGCTAGGAAGACCAGGGTAGTTTTTATTTTCTTTGAAAATTTAAAAAACTTACTAATTGGGTAACAACATACAAATTACATAAATCTTCTATGTTCAGCTTGATACATTTCCATGTGTATGCACTTAAGGAACTGCTAACCAGATCATGAACTTTCCAGTATCCCAGACGTCTCTCGTGCTTCTCAGGCAATACACATCGTACCTTTCACACTCCACCCCCACCACCATCCTCTGTGGATAGCCAATATTCTGACTTCTATCACCGTAAAGTAGTTTTAGTTTTTTTGAATTTTTTATGAATGGAATCATACAGTATGTACTCTTAGGTCTGGCATCTTTTGCTCAACATGACGTGTATACATTCATCCTTGTTGATACATGTACCAGTAGTTCTTCCTTTTGAATTGCTGTGTAAATTCCATTGTATGATTTATACCACATTTAACTTATCCATTTTACTAATAATTGACACTTGGGTTGGGGCAAATTTTCAGACCTTCTGAATAATAATAATGCTATAAATTTTCCTTTGTGTGTTTTTTTAAACAGATATACTCACTCACTTTTCTTGCATATATATCCAGGAATGAAATTGCTGTTATTATCAGTGTTTTTACCTTTAGTCATTCTGGGACCACAATCTGTTAGGTGGACATTTGGGTTGTTTCCATTTGGGGGCTATTTTGAACAGAACTGCTATCAATATTCACCTGTAGGTCTTCATATGGATATATGTATTCATTTCTCTTGGGTAAAATACCTAGAAGTGAGATTGCTGGAATATATAGTAAGCGTATATATTGAAAGTTTCATAATGTTTTCAAGGCTCATCTGTGTTGTACTATGAATTAGTACTTCATTCCTTTTCGTGGCCGAATAGTACTCCATTGTATTGGATAAACCATATTTTGTTTGTTTTTTCATCAGCTAATGGACACTTGAGTTATTTCTACTTTTTGCCTATTGTATATAATACTGCTATTAACATTCATGTGCAAGTTTTTTGTGGACATATTTTCAATTTTGTTTGGCATATAGTTAGGAGTGGAATTGCTGGGTCATATGGTAACTCCATGTTTAAGTTTTTAAGAAACAGCAAAAAAGTTTTCCACAGGAGTGGCATCATTTTAAATTCCCACGAGCAATGTATGAGGGTCAAGTTACTCCACATCTTCACTAGCACTTGTTATTGTCTATTTTTAAGAATTGTACTCTGTGTTAGTTTGCTGGGGCTAACGCAACACAGCACCACAGACTGGGTGACTTGGACAATGGAAATTTATTTTATTGCAATTCTGGAGGCTAGAAGTATAGCAAGGTGGTGGTAGGGTTAGTTTCTTCTGAGGGCCTCTCGCCTTGGCTGGTAAATGGCCATCTTCTCTCTGTGTCTTCATATGGTCTTTCCTGTGTGTGTGTCTTAATCTCCTCTTATGAAACATGAGTCATATTAGGTTAGGACCCACCCATATGATCTCATTTTACCATAATTGCCACCTTTTAAGGCCCTTCCTCCAAATACAATCACATTCCAAGGTAACAGAGGTTAGAACTTCAACAAATGGAATTTCAGGGGATATAGTTCAGCCCATGCCACCATCCTATGGGCGTGAAGTTTTATCAGATTGTGATTTTGATGTGCATTCCCTGATGACCAATGATGAATCATTTCACGTGCTTATTGATCGTTTGTATATCTAATTTGGAGAAATGTGTATTCAAAGCCTTCGCTTATTCTTAAATAGGGTTATTTGTTCTTCATTGTTGAGTTAGATTATTCTGGATACTAGACCCTCTCAGATACATATATTTTCTCCCATTCTGTAAGTTTCCTTTCACTTTCTTCATAGAGTCCTTCGATGTATGAAACATTTAATTTTGATGAAATAACTTTATCTTTAGCTTGGTTGCTCGTGCTTTTTGTGTCATAACTAAGAAACCATTTCCCAATTCGAGGTCAGAAAGGTATACATCTGTTTCCTTCTAAGAGTTTTATAGTTTTAGTTCTTACATTTAGTCTTTGGTACATCATGAGTTAATTTTAGTATATGGTGTTAGGGAGGAGTCCAGATTAATTCTTTTTGATGTGGATGTCCAGTTTTTTCAACATCATTTGTTGAAAAGACTATCTGCCCCCACACTATCCCCCTCCATCCTTGTTGAAAATCATTGGACTTTAATGTAGAAGTGTATTTCTAAGTTCTCAACTCTATGCCATTTATTTATATGTTTATCTTTATGCCACTATCACATTGCCTTGATAACTATAGCTTTGTAGTAAGTTTTGAAATGAGGGAGTGTGAGTCCTTCAACTCTTTTTTTTTTTTTTAAGATTGTTTTCACTATTCAAAGGCTTTTGCATTTCACATGAATTTTAGAATCAGCTTGTCCATTTTCGGAAAAAAAGCAGTTGAAATTTTAATAGGGATTACATTGAATCTATAGATCAATTGGGGAGTATTGCCATATTAACAATATTCCAGTCCATGAACATGGGATGACTATTTATTTAGGTCTTCTTAAATTTCTCTCAGCAATGTTTTAGAGTTTTCAGTATACAAGCCTTGCATTTCCTTGGTTAACTTTATTCCCAAATATTTTATTTTTCATGATAGATAGAATTATTTTCTTAATCTCACTTTCAGATTGTTCATTGCTAGTGTACAGAAATAAAATTGATTTTTGTATAATGATTACATTTTGCAATTTTGCTGAACTTTATTAGCTCTAATAAGTTTTTTGTTTCATGTATATTCTTTAGAATTTTCCAAATATGAGATCATATCACCTGCAAATAAGAATTTTACTTCTATCTTTACAATCTGGATGCTTTTAGTTTCTTCATCTTGTCTAATTGCCCTGGCTAGAAATTCCAGTACAATTGAGTAGATGTGGAAAGAGTATACATCTTTGTTTTGCTACTGATCTTAGGGAGAAAAGCTTTGAGTCTTTCACTATTATGATGTTAACTGTGAATTTCCCATCAATGTCCTTTGTTGGGTTGAGGAGTTTACTTTCTATTTCTAGTTTGTTTTATGCTTTTATCATGAAAGGGTGTTGGATTTTGTCAAAATCTTTTTCTGTATCCAATCAAACAATCATGTATTCTCCCCCTTTATTCCATTATTATGGTCTATCACATTGATTTATTTTCATATGTTAAACTTACCTTGTATTTTTGGGATTTATGCCACTTGGTCATAAGTATTTACTATTTTTAATTCCTGCGGGGTTTGCTTTGCTAACATTTAGTTGAAGATGTTTGTATATATTCATAAGGGATATTGGTCTGCAATTTTTCTTTTTTGTGAGGTCTTTGGCTTTGGTATCCAGGTAATACTGGCCTCATAAAATGAGTTAGCAAGTGTTCATACATCTTCTATTTTTTTTGAAAGAGTTTAAGTTAAAGAAAAATTTGTGTTAATTCTTTTTTAAACTGTTGGTAGGATTTACCAGTGAAGCCATTTGATCCTGGATTTTTTCTTTGTTGAAGTTTTTTGATTACTGATTCAATATCATTACTTGTTATAGGTATATTCAGATTTTCTGTTTCTTCTTGAGTCAGTTTCAGTTTTGGCTTTGGTCAGTTTGGACATAGTTTTCTTTAGTAATTTGAACATATTTAAAATAGCTGATTTAAATCTTTGTCTAGTAAAGGACATTTGGGCTTTCTCATAGACATGGTTTTAATTTTTATTTATTGCTTTTTTTTCTCCTGTGCGTGGGCCATGCTTTCTTGTTTTTTAGGATACCGTATAATTTTTTGTTGAAAATTGGACATTTTGAATATTATAATGTTTCAACTCCAGAAATCAGATTCTCTTCCCTCCCCAGAGTTCATTGTTATTGTTTGTAGTTGTTATTTGTTTAGGAAATTTTCTGAACTAATTTTATAAAGTCTATTATTTGTTGTGTGTGGCCACTGAAGTCTCTGTTCTATTAGCTTACCAGTCAGCTAATGATTAAATAGAGATCTTCTTGAATGGCTGGAAATAAAATAATAAAAATATTAAAAACATTTTTAAATCTCCCAGTCTTTGCAGAATGTTGTATGTTTGAAGGTTGGGGTATACCCTCAATACTCAGGTAATTTATAACTGTCATAACCTTTTTTTTTTGCTTTTGCAAAGTCAGCCAGATATGAAAACGTAGGGTTTTCTTAGGTCCTTCCCGAGCATGTACACAGTCCTGGTTATGTGCTTGATTTTCTAGATTCCCTGGAGCTTCTCAAGGCCCTATTCCCCAAACCTTATTCTCCTGTCTTTCCTCTCAAGCTTCACAGGCAGTAATTTGCCTAATTGCTATCAATTGCCTCAGGTGGCAATGACCAAAACACAAACCTATAAATGTTTTTCACAAATGTCCCCTGGATCGTGGCTTTAGCATTGGGACAAGTTAGCTGAGATAAAGACAAGCCTTTTGAGCCCATTCTCTAGAGAACCACTAGACAGGTCAAAAGAAATAATTACTATTCTGTGAGAATCAGGTCTCTTTTGCTCCCTCTGGTACTGGTACCAGGAAAGTAGGCCATTGTTTTCTGGTACACCCCTGAGTTGGAAAGTAGGAGATGGGACTAGGGTAAGTTAAAACATTAGAAAGCTTGGGGCACCTGGCTGGCTTGGTCAGAGAGCATGCAACTCTTGATCTTGGGGTTGTGAGTTCAAGTCCCATGTTGGGTGTATAAATAAATAAACTTTAAAAAATGTTAGAAAGCCTGCTGTTCCTAGAGATTTGGCTGTTTTTCTTGAATAAGTGCTCTCTGGGTTGCTGTAAGCTTTTGGTTAGTTTTCAGAGCTCTGAAAGAGTTGATACTGACAGTTTTTGCCAGCTTTTTTCATTGCTTATATGGAATAGTGGACTTTTGGAGTTCCTTACTCCATCATTTTCCCTCATTGTGCTTTTAAAAGCAACTTCCTGGGGCGCCTGGGTGGCTCAGTTGGTTAAGCATCCGACTTAAGCTCAGGTCATGATCTCACTGCTTGTGAGTTCGAGCCCCACGTCGGGCTCTGTGCTGACAGCTCAGAGCCTGGAGCCTGCTTCAGATTCTGTGTCTCCCTCATCTGCTCACACTCTGTCTCTTTCTCTCAAAAAGAAATAAATGTTAAAAAAAATTTTAAAGCAATTTCCTTAAAGATAACTGAAGTAGTACATGTGCTTATTTGCCCTCATTATATCATTTTTGGTAAAATGGATATTTAGATCTTTTGCATATTAAAACAGTTGAATTGGTTCTTTTTTACTATTGAATTGTAGGAGCTCTCTCTATATTTTGGATACAAATCCTTTATCAGATACATGCTTTGTAAATATTTTTCCCAATCTGTGGCTTGCTCCTTAATGATGTCTTTCACAGTGAAGAAACTTTTAATTTTGATGAAGTCCACTTCTTTCTCCTGAAAGAAAGGCAGGCACAAACCGTAGATGGGCAAGACTAAGAGGAACAGAGAGGGTTGAGGAGATGGCAAAGACTTGTTGGAATGAATGTTATGGGGAATGAGAAAATCCTGATCCATGCAAGGTAAAGGAATTGCCCAGCACTGGATAGCAACCAATTGAACGGGAAACTCTATGTTCATAGTAGCTTTTAGAGGTCGTGTGATTTTCTTTTTTCCAGTTAAACATAGGTTCCAGCTTTTAGAATCCATAAGGGATGACTTCTAAGATTGACATAGGCTTGCGGGCTGCTGTGGAGGTTGAAAGACAGGTGCACGGCTGGACGGGATTTGTCTTAGAAGGAACAGTTATGTCTGCGAGAGTTCAGATGTTGCTGTGGGTATGTGAAATGAAAGACCGCAAGTAGGGAAGGAAAGAAGACGCTAGGCTGGGCCATCCCTCCGTCCCTTTACGACTCCATACGTTTGTACACAGGTTGGTTGAGGGTGTGGAGGACCAAGATCTCACCTGTGTGTCGTGGCTCTAACAGCGCTCAGAAAATCTAGAACGTGTCAGGAGCTAGCGCACAGAGACCCCGTAGAGAACTCTCAGGTCTCCACGGTAACGAAAGTGGCAGTGCGACCACCCGATCCCTGTCCACTCGCCAGGCCCCGGCCGGAATGGGGGTCAGCCTCCGGCGGAGAGTCTTCCCTCCCCCGGGACGCTGGAAGCGGCCTGACCCGGAAGCTTCTCTGCAGAGCCGGAAGTACAGCCGAGAGGCTGAGGGCAGCCGTGGAGCCACCGCCCCCTCGCCGCTTCGCGGCTGTTTGGGGAGCCCGGACCGCGGCGGCGCCGGGTTGCCCTGATGGTCCCCGGCCGGCGGCGGCGGCAGAGGCGGCGGGAGGATGACCTCTCCCCGGGAGCGGGGTGCCGACCTGGCCCGTTTCTACACTGTCACCGAGCCCCAGCGACATCCAAGGGGCTACACGGTGTATAAGGTCACCGCCCGGGTGAGTGCCGCTGTCAGGCGCGGGCAGAAGCCTGAATTGGGGCGTGAGGGACTAGGGTGTGGACCCTGGTGTTGGGGTACCTGACCCTGGGTCAGAGCCTGGGTGGGACTGAGTGCGCCTAGTGCCTGAACCTGCGTCGGAGGTGGGGACTTCAGGAAGGCTGGGATGGGTGCTGAGTGTTGGATGCTCGAGAAGGTCGCGGTAGTGCCCTCATTCCAGGGTGGGGCAGGCGTTGATGGTTTTAAATGGATGACTCAGACCCCGTCCCATTAGCACTTTCTTCTGAGGCTGAAATCTGCAGAAGTGGTTTTGCTTGCTTCCCAGAGGTAGTGTAGATTGAAAAATTAACTTACGTAATAAAATATATTTCTTCCCTTGACCTTTTATACGGTGTCAGGCTTGTACTGAGGCAGACGGGTTCTTGAGAAAGGTGTCGGTGTTAGGGTCACCAGCCTAGGCCCTCTGTATCTGGTTGTGTCATTTTGCCTCTGAGTTTTTCATGGTTTTCAGTAGGTGACATACGGGATATTTTACCGGTGTGTGTGTGTGTGTGTATGTGTGTGTGTGTGTGTGTGTGTGTCTTGTGTGAATTGTTTTGAAGGCATATTTAAAAGTTGTGAGGCTCCTTTACATCAGCTAACCAATTTTTAATACCCACTTTGTTCATGTTGCTTTAGCCTTGGGTTAAAAAAAATTTTTTTTTAATGTTTATTTATTTTTGAGAGAGACAGACAGAGTGCAAGCAGGCAAGAAGCAGAGAGAGGGAGACACAGAATCTGAAGCAGGCTCCAGGCTCCCAGCTGTCAGCACAGAACCTGATGTGGGGCTCGAACTCACAAACCACGAGATCATGACCTGAGCTGAAGTCAGACACTCAACCAACTGAGCCACCCAGGCGCCCCAGCCTTGGGTTTTAAAGAGAGTTTACATCTCCCTTCTTGGAAAAGAAGAATAACTAAAATAAGTCTGAATGTATGTAACGTATGTATGTATGAGTACGTGTGTGTATATTAGGCATTTTGTATATATTACTCAATTGAATCCTAATTTTACTGATGAGGAAACTGAGGTTCAAGGAAGTTTCATACCTTGACCGATTTTACATCATAAGGCAGGTGCACATTTGGGATTTCAGACTGGTTCTGCTCCAGTCCAAGTTATATAAAAAGTTAAGAATTAACTTTATTTTTATCATTAATTGTTAAAAAAGAGAGGTACAGGTAGTAGTAATACTAAATATACATTTGGAGGCTGGCATAATCCTGTGTGTTAGCTCAGGAAATAGGATTTGAGGACTGTAAAGATTGGGTATATTTAGATAAACAGAGTTTGGGGCCCAAGAGTGGTACATGGTTTATGGAAATGGTGCGCAATTCAGCCAAATATGAGAAGACGGGAGGAGCGAATTTGTTTAAAGATAAGACCAGGCCTGGTTATCTCAGAGGTTATACCGAAATTAGAGGGAAATTTGATACTTCCAGTTATGCAAGTAAGGTTGTTGTATTGGTGGAGTGTTATTTCAGGCTAAGAAATTTTTTAAGACTAAAATTAAGGGACCATTATAATTTTTTTTAATGTTTATTTTTGAAAGAGGGAGACACAGAGTGTGAGCAGGGGAGGGGCAGAGAGAGAGGGAGACACAGAATCCAAAGCAGGCTCCAGGCTCTGAGCCATCAGCACAGAGCCCGACGCGAGGCTCGAACTCACAAACCGCGAGGTCATGACCTGAGCCAAAGTTGGATGCTTAACGGACTGAGCCACCCAGGCGCCCCAAGGGACCCTTATAATTAACCACTCTTGAAACCTTTCTGGTAATTGGGCCCTTCAAAATCTAGTTTCCTATTGTATTTTATGGAATTAGAACACTTTTTAACATACATAGCGTTTGGTCCCTTCACAGCACCCTGTTCACCCCTTATGATAACATGTACCACAATCACACTGCAGTAACCCGTTTACATGTCACTGTCTCTTAGTAGATTGACAGTAGGTCTCCATCATTGGTATTTGTTTCCTTTTACATCATCCGAAGCAGTGTGTGGCACACGCTGTTGAACAAAAAGTGTGTTGAATATTTTCCTCCGCATTCCAGGCAGCACTCCCAATACATGATTAGCTTTAGGCACTAAGTGCTATGAGGAATACAAGGCTGGATAAAGCATGTCCCTTCCTTTCAAGGATACTCATAGTAGAAGAGAGTTAACTGGACTTAAAGAAATTCTAGTACAAGATAGAAAGTGTTCAATGCTATAGGAGACTACGGAAAAGAGCTATGGGAGTTCAGAAGATACAGAGATTGCTCTGGCTCAAGGGATCAGGGTACATGTACCAATTAAGATAGATGGCGAAGGATGGGAAGAATCCAGACAGGTGAGATAAAAACAGAGGGCGTGGTAGGTAGAGGGGTGAATGGAGGGATAGAGCCCGTAGACGCCCCGAAGGTGTGGATGCGTGTGGAACTTGAATAGGAAACACTGAGTATGATTATTACTTACAGTCTTCACAGAAGGAAAGGTTAACCTAATTTAAATTAAATTTCTTTTTCTTAAGCTGTGAACTAATTTTTATGACAAACAGCTAACTTACGACAACATAAATTAGAACATGAAGTAACGCATTTCCTTAGAACTAACCAAATCTAGATGATATGCAACTGGAAATTGCTTACACTGTCTTTTTTCTCCTTGTAAGTGGCTGTTTCCTCATTTTTGGCTTCTGTTTTGTTTTTTTAATTTTAAGGCTTGAGGGTCAACATGGAGATACACTTTTTAAAAATAACTGTATGTAATATTATAAAACAAAATATTTATAACTTTTTGAGACTTAAGGAGAAAAACATGTTTCCTCAGGAGAATTAAGCAAGTAAGTAGTGCTCCCCTGAGACAATGTCATGAGCTAGATGAGGGATGTCGTCTGTGTTTCCTACTACTGATTTACTTCTAGCTTTAGGAAGCAAACCCTATATTCTTGATCCTTACAGCGTTTTTTAGGTAGAAGTAGGATTAGAATCACAGGAAGTACCATCGTTAAGTTTTAGGTAGCGTAAGAGCTCTCCCATCTTTATAAAACTCCTTTATGCTTTGTTTTGTACTTCTCTGGAACCCAGCAGGCTTGGCTAACCTTATGGCCAGTTATAGGCTGGCTAACAGATTTCCTAGATAAATTCTGTGTTGTTTATCAATTTTTATCTAGAATAAATATTTCTATTAAGAATTGGAAAATTCTTTTATAGATTTCCTTGATTCTTTAGTTAAAGAAGACACAGATCTACAAGAGCCATTAACAGTGTTTGGGTGGTTTCATCATGCTATGTTTACAAAACTCATACTGTAATACAGGTTTCTCAACAGCATTAAATGAATGGCAATTCTTGCCTATAGTCTTTCTGTGAGTATGGAAAGCAAAGGTATGCTTTTATTTTAATTTTTAATTTTAAAAAATCATTACTTATTTTGAGAGAGTGAGTGTGCATGTGCGTGGGGAAGGGCGGAAAGAGAGGGAAGGAGAGAGTCTCAAGCAGGCTCCATGTTCAGCATGGAGCCAGCGTGGGTCTTGATCCCACAACCATGAGATCATGACCTGAACCAAAATCAAGAGCTGGATGCTTAACTGAGCCATCTAGGCACTTACTACACTTTTATTTTTAAAACGTAATGTTGCTTATGTCTATATTTTGTTTATATTGAAGCATAATTTATGTACATTCAAATTCACCAGTTTTAAGTGTACAGTTTGATGAGTTTGGACAAATATGTATAGTTGTGTCACCACCACCGTGGTCTCTCTGTACAAGTACCCCCAGGCCCTTTTGCATTTGGTTCCCCCTCTCCAACCCCTGTCCCCAGGCAACCAATGGTTACTTTTGTCACTGTAGATAAGGTTGTATTTTCTAGAATTTAATATAAATGGAATCATACAGTATGCATTTTGTTTTTTGGATTGACTTCTTAGCATGGTTACTTGAGATTCATCTCTGTTGTTGTTTTTATTCTATTTTATCGCTGACAGATATTCTGTTGTATGGTTATACTACAGTGAATCCATTCTCCTGTTGAGTTGGGTTGTCCAGTTTTTGGCTAATATGCATGGAGTTATCATGAACATTTGTATAAAAGTCTTTGTATAGACATATGTTTTCTTTTTTCTTGATGTCACACAGCCATGTTTACTGTAGCTTTAAACTAAGTCTTGAAAGTAGGTTCTCTTTCTCAAAATCGTCTTGGCTGTTCTAGATTGTTTGCCTTTTTGTGTAAAGTTTAGAATCAGTTTGGCAAATTCTTTAAACATGCCTACCCAGATTTTGATTGGCATTACATTGAGAATGTAGATCAGCTTCTACAGAAGAAGATATCAGCAATACTGATATCTTAGCAATACTGATATCTTAGCAATATTGAATCTTCTGATCCCTGTATCTTCCATTTATGTAGCTCGTTAATTTAAGCGATATTTTCTAATTTTCAGTGTGCAAGTCTTGTGCATACTTAAAGTGGTTTGGGTTTGTTTCAAACTGAGAATATTTAAGTCCTCATTTTATGTAGCTAACATTTGTTGAGTATTAATAGCAAACAGTTACATGGTGCTTACTACGAGTCGAGCACTGTTCTTTTTTTTTTTTTTAGGATATAATTTTTTGTAGTATTTTCTTTTTTTTTTAAATGATTTATTTTATTTTTGAGAGAGAGAGAGAGTGTGCATGCCTGTGTGGAGGAGAGGCAGAGAGAGACACACACAGAATCCAAGGTAGGCTCCAGGCTCTGAGCTGTCAGCACAGAGGCCGACATGGGGCTTGAACTCACAAATAGCAAGATCATGACCTGAACTGAAGTTGGACGCTTAGCTGACTGAGCCACCCAGGTGCCCCAGTCAAGCACTGTTCTAAGCACTTTATATAAATTAGCACATTTTCCACCACGGCCCAATGAGTAGGTGCTGTTATTATTCTCACATAATCAGTGAGGGAATTGGGGCACAGAGAGGTTAAGTAACTTGCCCAGGGTCACATGGTTAGCCAATGATGGAGTCTACATTTGAGCCCAGTAGACTGGCCTGAGTCACAGTGCTTTTATCCCATTGCGTTGCTGTTGACTACTGTGTTACACAACACATTTCTTTGGATACTGTGGGTGTATGTACGGGGGCACCTACGTGTCCCCACAGGGCCTGACTGTAGTTTGGCAAAGTGATGGGTACATGGAGAATACAGTGAATAAGATAATGTGACCAAAGTGGAGTAGGGAATGAATGAATGAAAGAAGTACTTAGGTTGATTGGAGTTCGAAAATTGCCATTTCCAAGGCTTCAAATTGAAACACGAGTCGTATTGCTTGGAAGGAACCTACTTTCAATTCCTGACCATATTCTTGTATACGGCCCACTTGTGCTAGGGAAAGGAATTATTTGTAGTTTCCCAAGTATGTTTGTACACTCTTCCCCGCTTCTCTCTCTGTTAGGTGCTGTTTCCTCTGTCCAGAATGTTCTTCTCTTTCGTGTTGGCATCCCGACTCATCTGAAGTGCCAGCGCTTGCCCTGTGGCCTCCAGGAAGCCTTTCTTAGCTGTCCAACTCCATGTGTGTTACATATTCCTCCACTAAAACCTTTATCATGCTGTACTTGTTTGCTTCCTCCTGTGAGAGTGGACTGCCTTTTTAATTTTGTATTCTTGCTGCCTAGCACAGAGACTACAGCAGGAACTTGAGAGAGGGCTGGAAAGAGGCATTGTTTTTCTTTTTAAGTGTTCCTTTTTAAATTGATATACAGTAAAATTGACTTGTTCTATACTTCTCTGCACCTTAACACATATAGATTCAAATATTCACCATCACCATCAGGAAACAAACAGTTCCATCATCCCAAAACACTCCCTCGTGCTAATCTCTTTTTCACACTCTTCTCCCCACCTCTTAGCCCTTTGGCTGCTACTTCTGTCTTTCTGAGAATGTTGTATAAATAGAATCAGCCAGTATTTACCTTTTGAGACTGTCTTCACATTGAATTTTGAGATTCTTTAGTTGTTCTGGATGTAAGTTTTTTGTCAGCTGTGTGATTACAAATATTTTCTCCAAGTGTGTAGCGTATCTTTTTATTATCTTAACAGTGTCTTTCACAAAGCAGAAGGTTTTAATTTTGGTGAAGTCTCGTTATCATTTTCTTTTTTCTCATATGAAGTGTGCTTTTAGTGTTCTATCTACAAACTCTTTAATACCCTCACAAATTTTTCCCCCAGTGTTTTATTCTAGAAGATTGTTTTGCATTTTGCATTTTTCTCTATGATTCATTTTGAGGTTATTTTTGTATAAGGTGTGAGGTTTAGGCAGAGGTTTATTTTTGCATATGTATGTTCAATTGCAACAAAACACTGTTTAAGAGACTAGTCTTTTTTTTTCTTTTTTTTAATTGCACCTCTGTCAAAAATGCCAGCATTCTATGTATCTGTTTCTGCATTCTCTATTTTGTTCTATACCATACTGTCTTGATTATGGTAGGTTTATCTTTATAGTAAGTCTTAAAATTAGGTAGTAGAATTCCTCCAATTTTATTCTTTTTCAAAATAGTTTTGACTATCCTAGTTCCTTTGCTTTTCTATGTCAAATTTAGAATCAGGTTGTCTATATCTATAAGAAATCCTAATGGGATTTTTATTAGATTTCCATGAAATCCATGGGTCAGTTTTGGGGAGAATTGACATCTTTATTCTGTTGAATCTGTAAATTTGCAAATGAACACAGTATGTTGTGCCATTAATTTAGATGTTCTTTGATTTCTTTCAATATACAGATATTGGACAGTATACAGATTCCGGACATTATTGTTAAATATATTCTTCAGTATTTCCTCTTTTTGTAGCTACTGTAAATAGTATTAAAAATTTGGTTTTCAGTTTTTCATTGCTGGTATAAAGACATTTGGGTTCATTTTTGTGTTGACCTTATATCTATGACCTTTTCAAGGTTCCTTCTTAATTTAGGAGTTTTTGGTAGAGTGTTCATTTTTTCCTACATAGACAATGCATGTTGGCAAAAGGGGTAGTTTTATTTCTTCCTTCTAATCTCTATGTCTTTTATTTCTTTTTCTTGTCTTATTGTTCTTGAGAGGACTTGTAGTACTAGGTCGAGTAGGAGAGGTGAGAGTGGACACTCTTCCCTTGTTTCTGATCTTGAAAAGCATTCAGTGTCTTACTCTTAAGTATGGTAGTCATTGTGGAGTTTTTGTATATGAAGACAGCATATTTAATTTTTGGTTTTGTCAGGTTTTTATTTTGAAAGTAATGCATATTCATAAACCTTTCAACTAAGAACTTAAGTCACTATAAAGAAATACAAGCCTACTGAATTTTAAACCCTTAAATGTCTAGTGTTAAAGTGGTGAGAATTACCACTTTGTTGCCAGTTGTTAAATCCATTAGCTCCATGAAGGTTTCTTGAAGAAATAATTGGTGTTGGCTTACTCTGGAAATATTTTCAGCAAATGGAGTAGTCATGGGAGTGGGGGAAGATTAATTTATTGAAAAATGTATTTATGATTAGAAATTTTGAAAACTCATGGCTCTTAAGTTATTCAGTTTTTTCCTAGAGTAATGTTTTATTCTACCTTTGTTTTTGACTCTTAATATTGTTTAATAGAAAACTATCTCATGTACCAAAAACTTTATTAAGCAGGTTTTAAATTTCTGTTTTCATTTTGTTTATTGACAACTTGTATGCTTGGGCATTTGAGTTCACATTAAGATTTTATATTAAACTGCAAACTTTAACAGTAAGGGTTTTGATTTTCCTTGAACTTCGATTGGAAAATAGTTTACCTTAGAGTGGTGCTGTCATAGTTGGTAAAATTTGAAGTGAGAAACAACTTTAAGATTTATGGAGTATCCAAAGGTAACTTGCTGTTGTAGTTTCTTTATTCTTTCTTTAGATATTGGGATTTTAATGATGTGGAAAGCAATAATTTCTTTCGACATACTACTTTTGTAAAAACTTGTTAGAAAGTGGAATGTCTAAACTTTTTTCCCATTGACTTCTCCATCTTATATGGGAGTTCTTTCATTCCAGAGAACTAAACAGTGTTGTAAAATGACTAATTATGGTTTGTGCAGGTGCTGTCTCTTGGGTCCAGACTACCTGGCTGGCGGGTGATTAACCAACCCAAATATTCTTGCCAACCAGTGACACCTGCAGCTCTGCAGGGAAAAGAGGGAGAGAGGAACTGAGATGCAGGTGATGGGGTGGGAGGGAAGGTTGAGTTTGGTAAGAGGACACTTGCCTGCGTGAGCTGGGCACTTTGAGGTACCCACTCTTCTTGCCAGAGGGGTGTGTGTGTGTATGTGTGTGTGTTTGCGTGTATGAAATGCTGTTTAAAGGTGTCAGTATATTTATATGAAAGTATGGATTTTATGAAACTCAAATGCCTGAGAGTCAGGATTGCGTGCATTACGTTGATGAATGTGCCATTTGGTTTACCTAAGGGCCACGATGGGAGGTGTTCACCATAGTGTAGCCTTACGTTTTTGTATATCCAGTTATTCCCATCCTACATTTGGAGAGCCATATGTTTGAGAAATGGAGAGTGGGTATATCCTTCTCTCTCTCTCTCTCTCTCTCTCTCTCTTTCTCTGTCTCTTTTTTCTGTGTTCGATTACTTGTATCTTGACACTTTGTTTTGAAAAGATTGTCCCTTTCGTGAACGCTTTATCTTCTTAGCTCTGCTCTCACCAAATTAGTCGTTGAACAGCCATCCAGTTTGACTATAAGTTGCTCACAAAAGTAGCTTCTTAAAATTTATGTTTAGCTCATTCCTACTTGGTTCTAAAGGGACTTATTTTGTGAGCATTTTTTGTAGGCGATATAATACATTTGAATAATTTTTGCAGTTTTGTTTTCTAGGAACTGTTTTTCTATCTCATGAAGAAGACAATTCTTTTTCGTAGGTCTGAGTTAAGAGAGTGATTTCAAATCATAATTTTGATGGTAATTAGATAAACGAGTGTTTTAGACTTGACTTTGAAGGCAGCTTGGTAATACTTACTCAAAAGTAGATAAAGTAAGTTAACACTCTGAAATGGATACAGAGGACCTAATTACTGTATGATCTGTTGATTATTATGGTCCTGAGCTAGGCCAAGCCCGAAGCTCAGGTCTTTGTTTTAAAGATAGGCAAGAGGGCTCATTTTAAGGTTGCTTTTTCTTTGGTTTATTACCCAACTGGCAAAAAAAGCAGTTCTTGGCCGGTACTAGAGCCTGTATTCAAACCCTTCGCCCCTTCTCTTCTGCCGAACACTTCTTCAGCTGCTATTTTTTGGTCGATTTAACATTTCTCTGAAAAAGACAAAATGGATTTACCTGACAGGCATCAGGAATATTACTTGGATATTTGGAATTTTAATCTTTAGGAGGGCTGATTTGGTTACGTCCTGGAAGGAGTACTTTGTTTGGAATCATGGAGCTCTGAGATCCAGTCCTGCCTGTAACTGATTAATATGTTTAGTATTACTAATGCTCTTGGGCGTGGTTATCTCATCCCACCAGGCAGGGTTGTTGTGATGACTAAATGAGGTAAAGGATTTAATTTCTTAGCACAGTAGGAGATGGTTACCTTCACTGTAAGCCCTTATTTATTTTCCTAAATTCAGAATTTGCTGTTGGCATTAACAGGGACAGATAGACTACAGATATTACGGTAGCATTTCCCAACTGTATTCCAAAGTTAGTGGGTGTTGTAGTAAGTAAATAAAATAATAACAAATAACATGATAAAAGTAAAAAGTGGAGTGGATAGATTCCCCTGGGAAATGCTACATATTTTCCTTTTTGGAGATTTACTAGACATAATAACATATTAAAGGACTTTAGAAATTATTCTGTAAAAAACGTTTCCTGTTTAAATAAAGGTAAACTGAAATGGTCATTAGCTCTTCCTTTAAGAGCACTGATTTTAAAGAATATTGATTGATATTCCATACAGCATGGTTTGTGAAGCTCTGCTTTGGGGTCATAATCCTGAGGATGACTTGGTGATAGAATTCTCTATAGCCAGAGGCTTTTCAAGACAATGTATAGTATCTTACTCGTGATAGGTAACGCTTGCAGTAGAAATTTATGAACTTTAAACAGAAGGAATCCCCACTTTAAATTCCATCTTCTGTGGAATTTATTGACTGAATTTTATGACAAAGTATTGAAATTCACCCAGAAAAAAGTTACTAAATGCTAGTTAGCGACCTATATCAGAGAGAATTTACAGTATTTTTTAGAGTTGATATTACTTGCTGAGATAATTGCTAATATAGCATTAAAAGTTATAAAAGTCTGGGTCTGAAGATTCAGTTTGTTCATTTTCTTTCTTTTTTTTAAGTTGATTTATTTATTTGGAGAGCATGAGCGGGGGGTGGGGAGGGGAGAGAGAGAGAGAGAGAGAGAGAGAGAGAGAGAGGATGAGAATCTGTCAGTGCAGAGCAGGTTGTGGGGCAATATCTCACCAACTGTGAAGTCATGAACTGAGCGGAAATCAAGAGTCGGATGTGTAACCAACTGAGCCACCCAGGCGCCCCTGCCTGACTTTAAATGGCATGTTTGTTGTTTTTGTTTTGGACCTCAGGAGCAGTGTTGAGTTGGTCATTGTCTTCAGTTCACAGTATTGTCACCAGTCATCAAAAGACTTTTTTCTTCCTCTCATCTATAGGCACCTGTTTTCATGTGTCTTGTAGCATGATTTTACATTTTACATTTACATAGATGGTATTATGTATCTAATGTCATATTTTTCCACTAAAATGCTGTTTGATGATTTAAACACCTAGCCTTCTTCTTTTTGTAAGTTTTGTGAGGAAATCTTTCTAAATGGTGTTAGACTTTTTGGCTTTTATAATTAGAAGAGTATGAAAGAATCCTCCCTCTTTCTCTTTGCTCAGGGAATATATTGATAGGATTATTTGTCCCTGAATGCGGTATATGATTTTTGTAAGTTACTTTTGTTTTTTTTCTTCATTGTTAGGTGGTCAGTAATTATTTCTCACAGATATTGGTGTGTCTGGACATTGTGGCTACATTTTTTAAAAATTTAAATTATTTATTGCACTAATTGTAGATTTACATACAGTTATAAGAAGTAATACAGAGCCGTCCCTTGTAGGCTTCATGTGGGTACAGCTGATTTTTTTGCTTTTACCTTATATATAGGCTCGGAAGGGGGGTAGACAAGCTCGTTAAATTATGTCAAATAAGAGTGAAGCCAGGACATTCTCTTGTGAATGTAATGCATGAATTTAGTGTGTGGGGTTTTTGTTTTAGCTGCCTTTTTCTTAATTTTGTAACATGTGTTTCTGATGGTGAAGTTATTATATAGCTAAGTTCTTTGTTAAGTGATAAAGTATGGTATTTCTTTTTTTTAAAACAAATTGAATTTTTTTTGTACAAATACCATTGAAAGTAATTATACAAATGTGAAATCTTAGATTTTGATAATAATGAGATATTTCTGTGTATGTTTTGTTTTAGGTTGTTTCACGAAGAAATCCAGAAGATGTCCAGGAGGTAACATGTTTATACATAAGAAAATTTTATTTTATATATTTGATATAAATTTAATTAAATGCTTTGTCGAGGAAACTGAAGTATGTCTGTATTTATATGTTTGTCTGGATCTGTTAAGTACATGTTAAGTTATACGAGGAAGAATTTAAGTAATTATAGTGCTGTTTAATAATGTGATAATATTTTGATAACTGACATTCATAAGGTTTCAGTAGAAGTTAAGCGCTCTTATCTATTTCAAAATCATGATAACTAATAAAAAATGAAAAGTTTTTGGTAACTAATATTAATTTTAAAGATCATCATAATAAACTATCGGTTCCTGTCTACTTTCACTTTTTAAAAATGTTCCTTTATTTTTGAGAGAGAGCATGAGCTGGGGAGGGGCAGAGAGAGAGGGAGACAGAGGATCCAAAGGGCTGTGTGCTGACAGCCACAAGCCCAATGCAGGGTTCGAACTCACGGAACAGTGAGATTATCCCCTGAGCCGAATTTGGACACTCAACCGACTGAGCCACCCAGGCACCCTTACTTTCACTTTTATTTTGAGTTGACATGTTGACAGCTTGGAAAACTGCTTTGAGTGTAGATGTTTGTTTCTTTTTTACATTTGTAGTTGGTTCTTTTGCCGACTCTTTCCCTCTCTAAAATGATACCAGCTTGTTATGTTTTTGCTTAACACTATGTAATTCTCTATTTGTAATTACTTTGTGCTTGTTATATACCCTTAGGAATCCGAGCTGAGGAGCTTGCTTCTTTGAACATTTTTTTTTTGATTTACTTTCATTACTTTTATTTACCTGCTCATTTAAGATTAGAAGCACATATGTTGGGGAATTTTTTTTTCTTACTAAAGTGTTTAAAGAAGACATTATAAATTGGCATTCTTGATTCTACAACAGTTTTTTTTTCCCCATTGGAATTTTAATGTGTTTATGTGGAGTGCGTATTTCTAACAAGTCCCACTACTCCTTACTTAACAAGTCTGGCTTGATTCATACATTTAAGTTGGTTGTTTGGTACTGGTTGGTTTGAGTGTGTGACATCAGGTTTAGACAATATCCGAATTATACGTTACCATTTCTTGCTATATTTGATCCAGTGTTTGTTTTTGTCCCGTGGTTAAAAAAGAGTTCACTAAAACACAATTTTAAAAGATTTTGCACTATTTTCCTTAGGGATTTTAAGATATCTCACTTCCTCCCCTCAATAGCCAGGAAGGGAATATTGTAATATTGTTATTTTGGAAGAAAAGGATATATCTATTTTTATATCTATATCGTCCCAAAAAGGAAGTGAAAGTAATTTGCACCATTCTTTAAAGTACTCTCTCTACTTAAGTGTCAATTGGTTAGTATGAACTTTCTTTAACATTCTTCTAAGTATGTTGCATTAATAGTATAGGCTGTTCTGCTTTTGAAATTTTACACCTCTGTTAAAATTGAAAATGGGTTGCGTTTCCTTTGAATACACTGTCTGATTGCTGTGCTGTAGTTTGTAGCTTGATGTTCCCCTTTTCCAGGGAGAATCCTGAACCAACCCATCCATGAACACACTCTCTGCCATTTCCTTAATCCTTTTTTGGGGAAAACTCTTTTATAATAACAACTGTTGGTGAACCATTCATCAGAAAACTCTTGTAAGTGTCCTTTAGTTAGACGATTGCATGGTCCTTTGTTAGAAATGGTATAAAGATTTTTAAAAATGTCTTCTGTCTGGTTGGCTTCTTAAAATATGGAATGACTTTGAAATTGTAATGACACTTTAGCTCCTCATGTATTTCATTTAAACATTGGAATTCTCATTTAGGAGAGAACTTCGCCACCTAGAATTTGTTTCCATTTCCTTTGCTTTCACTTTCTCTCTCTTGTTAACAGATTCATTTGGTTAACTGCTTTAGAATTTAGTCAGGCTTCCCAAGAGCTATTGAGGATTAGAAGACATACTGTTACTCCAACCACATACAGGGCTAATAATACGCCATCCTTATAAAGCCAGGGACGTTTTGCTTATTTCCTTTTCTGGTTTTCTTTTATTTACATGTCTTGGCACATGCTACCAGGTAGCAGTGTTTTCTAACTAAGGATGCTGAGATACTCACATGGAGTAAATTTAAAATTATCCAGGATAGAATAAAAAAAAATTTATCCTTTAAAAATTCCCTCTAAAGGAGCACTTGGGTGGCTTAGTCTCTTGAACCACTGACTCTTGATTTTGACCCAAGTCATAATCTCATGGTTCGGGAGTTCAAGCTGGAGTTGGATTCCATGCTGATAGTGTGGAGCCTGCTTGGGATTTTCTCCCTCTCTCTCTCTCTCTCTCTCTCTCTTTCTCTCTCTGCCCTTTCCCTACTCATGCTCTCTCACTCAAAATAAATAAACTTAAAAAAATTCCCTCTAATTTTTATTATATATATATTTTAAATGTTTATTTATTTTGGGAGAAAGACCAGCAGGGGAGGGACGGAGAGAGAGGGGAGAGAGAATCCCAAGCAGGCTCCATGCTCAGCTCAGTCTCATAACTGTGAGATCATGACCTGAGCTGAAATCAAGAGTTGGACACTTAAACAACTGAGCACCCAGGTACCCCCTAAATTTTATTTATTAAGAGCAGCATGGGAGAATTTGAGGGGGACAGCAACAGTTAATGTGGCCTCTTGTTCAGTAAATTCTCAAAAGCACGAACACCTGCAAAACAGTAAAGAAAGAACGAACTAGAGATATTGTGCTCTCCCTCCCCTCCCTTTAAAAAAAAAAGGTAATCTATATCTCTGTTTCTCTATAGATAGTAGATTTCACTGGTGAAATTTGGGAAAGGAGAACTGAAATAGAACTTTCTATGTTATGTCAGAAATCTGTAAAGTCATTTCATAACTAAAATAATTTTATACAAACTATTTGCAAACATTTAGAAATGTGTCAAGGGAAAGAAAGGGGTTTTGAAAAGGGGAGAAAGAAAATCCAAAAGAGAATGTAGTGGTGACATTGGTTGCAAGAAAAGATGACCCAGCAAGTTTAAAATACTCAGCGAGAGGACAGACTTAATGTATGGAGTGGCTTTGTTTACGAGATCTACGGGTTTTTGCTATCATTAAGTGAAATTATCTGAAAAGATAACATTTATTTTATGTAAAAATTATTTAAGGGAATGTTTTTAATGAAGGTTAAGCTTTTACTAAATTCATAGTCTATATATGATTGTCACTGAAATAATATTTAATTGAGGAATTTTATGCAAAGAAGCTTTAACGAATCAGAAATTTCTGCAGGGCTGGGTTCAATAGAGCAATAGCTGTTCTGCAACTTTTTTGTAGTAGGAAAGAATTATTAAGAGAAAATGATTTTTTTTTTTTTGCATGCATGCATCTTTTGGGGCTTTGTGTAGTCCTGTTACAAACATCAGTACTTGCTAATGTAACGGAAGTATGCTTCTGTTCACTTTTATATTTGGAAGATAATGTCCAGGGTTAAAAGGGGTATGAAGAAAAGCAGGCAGTAGATGGTGACACTTTGTGATGCTTTGGTTTCCTTCGTTTCTTAAGGATTTATATTTGCTCTTCGGTATCTTGGTTCTATAGTTCTAGTGTTGAGAATAAGGAGTATGTGAGTGAGTAAATTAGGCATGACGAGGAAAGAGTCTCATCTTGGGGCTCTCATTCTTCCTCTGACAGACTATCTGCCAGTTTATAGACCATGGTATTATCATTCTTGTGATTAAATTGTGAACTTTTGCCCCTTAAGTTACTCTGCCTTTATTTAAAGATGACCCTAGCTAGAATAGAAATTTTATCTGCAGATTTAATTGTTTCTAAGAGCTACAGTCCTTCAGAACGCTCTTATATCTAGTTTATAAAGGCTTTAAGGATGGCATTACCTTATGTAAGATCGCTTTCACAAGCCCATCACCCATTTCTTACTTAAGCCGTTGGCAACATGGTACCATCTACTTTGATCTGTTTTAAAAATATAAAAGTAACATTGTTTTTTTTCCTACGACAGAATTATTTTCGTGTATCAAAACTAGAAACTACAGAGAAGCAAAAAATATGAAAGTTGAAATCACTTGTAATCACTTGCTTCCTTTCAAGTGTTGGTTTGGCTGTCTTAGTTGTTACCTCTTGCTCCGTCTTTTACTGGAACCTTTGGTTCCTTGCGATCAGCTTTTGTCCCATTCACTTCCGTTTTAAAATAAAATCTCTTCTTCCCTCCAGGTGGTCAGTGTCACGATAGAACTAAGCTTCTTAATCACCTGCTTTGCCCTTGGTTTCCTCTTCCTTCCTCTGGCGGGCCTCCCGGTATCAGGGTTCCCTGTCGCTTTGTTGTTGGGTTCCTCACAAATGCTGAGAAACCTGTCCTGAGTGGTTGCCACCGCTCTGCTGGTGATTCCCAAATTAATACATCGTGCTTAGTTTTCACTCTTGACCTCCAAACCTGTGTCAAACATGTCTAAAATTGAACTTTGTTCTTATCTTAAAAGTTTCTTCTCCCTTTTTCTTCACTTTAGAGAGTAGGACCACCATTTATCCAGTTGCAAAAGCCCAAATTCTAGTAATTATATTCGACACCTCACCCTCCTTTTAAAAACTTCATCCCCAACCCCTTCTCTCTCTATTTTCGTTGGTCTAATCGCTACTTCTCTTCAGTATGGCTTTCCCTAAGACAAGACCTTCCACAGGCGCTCCTTCCATAACTCCCTTGGCCTTCCTTGTCTGCATCTATCACACTGTCTTGTGACGTTATTACTGCGTTGGCTTATCCTGCCCGCTAGACTGGGAAGTCTTTGAAGGCAGGTGCTGCATTTCTCATTCTTGATCCTTCGTGCTAACAGAGGGCCTAACACAGCAGAGGGTCTTGAAAATAATTGTTTTGGCGACTGTTTTTGTTGTTGAGTAAATGAATAAAAGGAAACATCGGGAGGAGGCAGTGTAGATTAATTCACGTTATAGTCTGACTAGTCTCCTAGGATTAATAACTATATTAAAAACACAAAACTCATCATGGCAGAATTTTAGGCAGTATGATAGAGTTTAGTGAAGAATTTCTTATATGCAGAGAGTAATTTTTTGACAAGAGCCTCTTAAATCACACTTGATTACCTGCTTGGCCTAAGATTTGGTTATTAGCATTACACTCTATTAAGTTTGTTAGAAGTGAAGCAGTTAGGTTTTTGAGAAGCAAAGATCCAGGTATACCAGGTAATGAAATTTAAAACTCAGTTTTACCCTATTTTGTGGAGACTGAGGGGCTGAATCAGTGATATCAAAGTCTGTTTTCTTTTTATTAATTTAATCTGAATAAGGTTAAACAGTAATTCAAGTTAATGGAAGTATAAATAAACTTCACGTGTTATGTAATCTAGAGGACTGTTATTTTCTGTTTTGAAATATATTAGGTTTAATGGTATTCTGTTCAGGATTCATCTTGCCTCAAGAAATCTTTACTATTACTTTTAACTGGGAAATAAAATTTATGAAATGTAAAAGTTCAAGTTAATTACTTGCTACATAACCATTTCTTCTTCCATATTATTTAGTTTATTTATCCTTTTTGGCAAATGGTGTGTGGGTACTTTGTGTTTAAAAATTGTCTAACTCAACTATTTTGTGTTTATAAAACATGCTGTTTTTGAGATGGAATATGTATTTTGACATCTAGCTCGTTTCCATGCCAATGGAAATTGATTTTTGATGAAGTTAAGTGATGTTTTAGGTATAGCTCTTCTTTGTACCAGGTTGAATATTTTTCCAGTATGAAGAAAATAGTACTTGTTTAAAATGAAATTTAAAAACCAAAACAGAAAAGTTAGGGAAAGAATTGCTGTTTTGTGTGGTGTGTGTGTATAATTTTATTTTATTTTGGAGAGAGAGAGAGAGTGTGCGTGAGTTGGGGAGAGGGCAGAGGGAGAGAGAGAGAATCTTAAGTAGGCTTCATGCTCCGAGCAGAGCCCGACGCAGGGTTTAGTCTCACCACGCTGGGATCATGACCTGAGCCGAAATCGAGAATCAGATGCTCTCCCGACTAAGCCACCCCGGTGCCCCAGCTGCTTTGTATTTTTAAATCAAATATTATTATTTAATCTCAGTTAACCATATTGGTTCAGACGTATATTTGTTTACCTTTGCATGACAATTTTGAGCATTTTAATGGGAAAAGATTATTTGTTGTTCAAATATCTGAACCTACATCGTTTCACTGTGAGGTACACATTTAATTTTCCTTTCTCTTTAGATAATCGTATGGAAGAGATATAGTGACTTTAAGAAACTACACAAAGAACTATGGCAAATTCACAAAAACTTATTCCGACATTCAGAATTGTTTCCTCCATTTGCTAAAGGAATAGTGTTTGGTAAGTGACCATTCTGAAAGTGTGACATGATTGGCTAATCATGTGTATGTGCTGAACCCTGAAATACTGTGCCGCAAAGTCAAAAGCCTTTTGTAAACATCATTCACATCATGTAGCAAGCACTCGAAGTTATTTTTTCATGTTCGTGGTATGACTGCATGGTTAACTCTGAATGCATTTAGTCTTCCTTTTGTGAAACAACACCATACCAACAACTCCGACTCCAGCCAGTCGAGCAAATAAAAAAACAAACACATAGGAGCATAAGAAGAGATGATATTGAATTGCTCTTATAGTTCTGAAATTTGGGTGTTTTGAAAAGTTTTTACTTTGTATATTTTTTCTGGTACCTTCCATATAACGTGAATGGTTGTGGCTTGAGGCACCCATCCAGGCCAGATGCGGACATTTTGGGATGGTGCTCTGGGTATGTACTGATTGAGTAACACCTGTTAGATTCATGGCTTTGCAAAATGTTAACAGAAAACCGAGACACAGAGAGTCCCTGTACTCTGCCCCTGCCTATTCTGCTGCCGGTGGTGTGTGTGTGACATCCTTCATGGTGCAGATTCCGTGGCCAGTTCCTGCCTGCGGCTCCCTGCCTTCTGCTCTTGACATGCTGACGCCACAGCAGAGACTTTCCTGCTTATCAGTCCCAGCCTGCAGGTTCTTGTCCGTCAACTTTGGCCTTCCTGCCCTGGACGGCTCTGGCTGGAGTAACCCAGCGAATTTTCTCATTCAGTGAGCTGTAAACTCCAGCATGGGAAGGAGATCCTCCTTCCAACTATTGCCTCTGGTTCTCTGCCTCAGCCCCAGGGTATTCCTTAGAGTTCTCTGCTCTTCCCTTTTAGTGGTTAATCCTGTGCAAATAGTTAATAATTGTTCGTAAGGCTTTCTCTGTTCAAATTGCCGTGTGGACTCCATTGCAGGGCGGACCCTGGCTGCCGCAGAGACCACTCTCTGGGCAGTAGATACTCACTGCAAGTCGCTTCTGTGTTCTTTCGGCAGATGCAGTGAGGGGACCTCATGCTGTTTGCACACTGCACACATTTCACATGGTTCACTCATCTGCGTGTCTGCACACGTACGTGTATGCATGATATATACCTTTATGTACGCTACACGTCCGTATTTTACGATCGTAAAATGGCTTTCACCAAACAGAATTTTATATGTTCAGTTCTATTCCCGCCCCCTCCATCATCCCCTAAGATTTTGGGTTTCTGGTCATGATTGGAAATGTCTCCCAATTCCTCCATTTGCTTGTAAGATGATTTTTAGAGCTTAAAAAATTCTCTTTAATATCTATGTGGAATTTATTTTTTTTAATTTTTTTTTAGCATTTATTTATTTTTGAGAGACATAGAGACAGAGTATGAGCAGGGGAAAGGCAGAGAGAGATGGAGATACAGAATCTGAAGCAGGCTCCAGGCTCTGAGCCAGCAGCACAGAGCCCGACGCGGGGCTCGAACTCACAGACCATGAGATCATGACCTGAGCCGAAGTCGGACACTTAACTGACTGAGCCACTCAGGCGCCCCTGGAATTTATATTTGAGTGGGATGTCAGATGATACTTCATTTCCTGTTTCTTTCAGTTGGATAGACATCTAAGATATTTATTAAATAATACCTATTTTTCCCAATGAGATGGATACCATCTTCATTACACATTAACTTTTCACATGCATTGCCACTAATTAAAAGTTTTTTCTTTTGTGGCATTTGTTTATTCTTACAGTAATACCTGTTTCTGTACCATGTCTTTTTTTGTGCAGTGGCTTTGTAGAGTATTTTTGATACCAGCTGTATTTTTCATCGACGTTGGGGAAATTGCTGCCTTTCAAGATAGGTCTGGAATTCCTGGGGCTTTTACACTGGTAATTCTAAGCAGCCATGCCAGTTATCCATTTATTGCCTCTTAGCTTCAAGTTCCTTCTTTCATCTTCTGTGATAGGTAAATGGAGTGGACTCTTTAAGGATTTTTCCTTTACAGTGAGTCTGCCGTTCACAGTAGAGAATGCTGGAAGGGGCACTGAAGGAGGGAAAGCGGCTTCTCTTCCACCTTCCAGTGTGCCATGGATTTTGTTTTTCTTTTTGCTCCTCCCGCACTGTCGCCAGAGGCATTTGCCTCAGCCATACACTTAAAGCACAGTCGGTCGGCCGACAAGCTTGCATCCCCAGCCAGTCTGGTGGCCACGTAGCTGAATACCCCAAGGCACTCCAGGCCTATTGGAGAGCGGGCTTCTGACTAAGGTTGTTTCCTGTGCCCTGGAGGCACTCCGAACCCTGGACCTTGTTGCTTTGCAGGTGAGCAGGCTCCTGATCCCCCCTCTCCAGCATGCCTGTCTGCCAGCCTTGGCCTGACTTTGCCCCAGAAAGTTGTTTCCCGTGGCCTTCCCAGCACAGACATTGTGTACCCCAGGCCTTGTGTTACCTTGCTTGTCAGTGGGCTCCCGGCATCGTGACTCTCTCGTGTCGCTCGTCTCCCAGTCTGGTCCCATGTGAACTCCGGAGGGGTCTTTCTTGCTTTCCTGGCAACTGTGGACCACCTCTGGCCCAAGGAACCCAGCTAACTTCTCCCCCAGTCAGTGGCTACAACCACATCTTCTCCGGGAAGATACCAATCCCAGTTTTGGGGAGGGGTTCCCCTTCCAGGTTGTTCCTTCCTTGGATACTTGCCTTTACCCTGGGGTATTCTTCAGAGTTTTAGTAAGGTAACCATTGTTTAAGTGTTACTTGTTCAAATTACTATGTGGATTTGGCCTTTGGACTGAACCCTGCCGATGCTCTCTTTGATTTGGGAAGAATTCCGAATGAATTGAAATTATCCAGTTGCCATTGGCTTGTAGTTTACATGAAACAGTGATTTTTTCAGGCTGATTGCAGGACCACGGTGCTCACGGAGCGTTACCCCTGCTCCTGCAGGGTGTTTTGCATGTTTCACAACTGCTTGAGATCTGGGGACAAGATACAGAGACCCGTGACACATAGTATAGTAACATCAGCGGCATTTATGCCATTATGCCAGAATGGAGTGGCCATCAAAAGCTTTTTGCTACAATTCTTTAATTTTAACAAATACTTAATATTAATACTTCGTGATATATAATGATATCTTGAAATATAACTAATATAAAGAGGTATCTTAGGTTCGTAATTACAAGCGCTTGTATTTTCTTAGGTGAAAAACCATTGAGGGATGTGGTCAGGAGCAATAGGACCATTAGTTTTAATGACACCATCGTTTCGTTCCCCTACGAAGCATTAGGGGATCCGTAAACTCTTGTTAATCTTTGCTTGCTTTTGGCCTTTGAGCCCCGACATTCCATGGTGTTCACGTTTCTGGTGCCTTCTGTTCATTGTTATTACCCAATATCTATGGTTTCTTACTTTTTTTCCGTGACAGTTTTCAGATTAAAGTCGTAGCGGTGTTTTGCCATCGAACTGCTACCTTTTGGACCATGATTTTCCTGCTATTGATACGAGTCTTCTTTGATTAATATCAACCCAACCATAATTATCTGGAAATTTTGAAGGCGTACTTAATGCAAGAAACATTTTAAAAATAGGCACCGTGGGTATGATAACTCAGCCTTTGCCTTCAAACTTAGAGTCTTGTGTAGCTAAGTGAGCATCGTGATCTAGAAGTTCTAAAAATTGAAGTACGGTTGACATATAATATGATATGAGTTTCAGGTGTACAACATAGTGATTAAACATTTACATACATTATGAATCCATGCAACGAGGCTAGATATCTGTCATCATACAAAATTATTACGATATTATTGACTATGTTTCCTGTGTTTCACTTTATCTCCCTGTGACTTATTTAGTTTATAACTAGAAGTTTGTACCTCTTAATCCCCTTCACCAAGTATATTTTGCCTCTCTCTAACCTCCTTCCCGTCTGGCAACCACAATTTTGTTCTCTGTATTTATGAATCTGTTTCTGTTTTGTTTGTTCATTTGTTTTGTTTTTTAGATTCCATATATAAGTGAAATTGTACTATATTTGTCTTTCTATGTCTGACTTATTTCACTTAGCATTCTACCCTGTAGGTTCATCTGTATTGTCACAAATGGCAAGATTTCATTTTTCTTCATGGCTGAGTAATATAGCATTATGTGTGTGCTTGTGTGTGTGTGTATGTGGGTGTATATATATATATATATATATATATACCACATATTTTTTTATAATTTATTTATTTTGAGAAATAGAGAGTACAGGAGGGACAGAGAGAGAGAGAGACAGATAGACAGACAGACAGAATCCTAAGCAGGCTGCACACTGCCAGTGCAGAGCTGGACATGAGGCTTGAACTTACGAACCACAAGATCATGACCTGAGCTGAAATCAAGAGTTAACCGATTGAGCTACCCAGGCACCCCAATACTGCATCTTCTTTATAATTTCATTTGTCGATAGACACTTAGATGGCTTCCAGATCTTGGCTGTTAAAAATATTGAAATAAACATAAGGTGCATATTTCTTTTTGAATTGGTGGTTTCATTTTCTTCAGATAAATACCTAGAAATGGAATTGCTGGATCTTATGGTAGTTCTATTTCTAATGTTTTGAAGAACCTCCACACTGTTTTCCACAGTGGCTGCCCCAATTTACATTTCCACCAAAAGTTGTAAGAGGATTCCCTTTTCTCCACATCTTTGCTAATAATTGTTGTTTCTTGTCTTTTTGATCACAGCCATTCTGACAGGTGTGGGGTGATATCTGCTGGTGGTTTGGATGTGTGTTTGCCTGATGATGAGTGAGAAGCACCTTTTCATGTGTCTGTTGGCCGTCCGTGGGTCTTCCTTGGAAATATATCTATTTGGATCCTCCACCCATTTTTTTAATTGGATCTTTTTTTTTTTCTTTTTGGTGTTGAATTGTATGAGTTCTTTATCTATTTGGGATATTAACCCCAGTGACACCCTATTTTAATGATGAAGACGCAGATAATTTAAAAAATTCACCAATCTGAGAAGGTTTAAGAATCATGCTTCTAAACTCACACCAAAAGGTGTTCTTCGTATATTCTAAAAAATAAGAAACCTCCTTCATACTTAACTGTCTTTTCTTCCCCCTTTCTGTCTATTTCCTAGACACAACTGTGTGGTTAGAGGCTGCTTTATTCTTACTTATGTCTATATCTTCAGCATATAAGAGCAAGCCTGACACATGATCGCTTAAAACATAAGTTGGACAAAAAGAAAGAATGAGTTAGGATTTAAGAGACGAAGTAGTGATAGGCAATGATACCATTGAAAGTCAATCTGAAAGCAAAAATTAAAAAGTTAGATTATACTTAGTATGGGGATATAAATACACAACAGGAAGAGTATAAATTTGCAATTTTTGAAAGTCAGCTTAAAATATACCTTTTTGGGGCACCTGGGTGGCTCAGTCGGTTGAGCGTCCGACTTCGACTCAAGTCATGATCTCACGGTTCGTGGGTTCTAGCCCCGCATCGGGCTCTGTACTGACAGCTTGGAGCCTGAAGTCTGCTTCAGATTCTGTGTCTCCCTCTCTCCGCCCTTCCCTGCTAATGCTCTGCTCTGTCTGTCTCTCTCTCTCTCAAAAATGAATAAACATTAAAAAAATATATATACCTTTTTCTAACAAGTCTATTTTTCGTAAATTTTCCTACACATCTGTTCTCACCTCTGCATAAAGATATTTACTAATGAAAAAAAGATATTAATGATTGTTAGATGTTTTAGTCTCGGAACACTCTTAAAAATTATTGAACATCTCAAAGTACTGTTTATGTAGTTGTACCTGTTCGCTAGAAATTTAAGAATATTATTGTATAAAATAAGAAAATAGAGTATATTACATATTAATATTTTTTATTTAAATTAAAAAAAATTTTTAAGTAACCTCTATACCAATGTGGGGCTCAAATTCATGACCCTGAGATCAAGAGTTGCTGCTCTACCAACTGAGCCAGTCAGGCCTCCCCCTACATATTAATACTTTTATGAAAAATAGCTTTTTCAAAGGAAAAACTTATAAGAGTGGTATTAAATTAAATTTATAAGTTAATGCTTGGATCAAGAAAAGATCCTGCACATGTCGACCTATTTCATTGTACGACATCCAGAAATGGTTACTAGTGCCGCAGGTCTTTAAAGGAAGTATGTTAAGTACTGGGAAGCCGTCAAGCTTACAGTGACTCGATGGCTTGAATTCCATCGCTGACAACAATGCTGTTGGTGGTTTTCCTTGAGATGTTGGGCTCGCTTTGTGCGCGTTTTGTTTTGTTAAGCTTTGAGGAAGTTTCTGCCAGATATCCAAATCTCAAGGGTTGTGGGTCCCCCCGCCCGAGACTTGTGAAAAGAAATGGTCTCAAGGGTTGAAATTTAATAAAGTTAATAATTTTTATTGCTTCATCAAGGTCGCTCTTAAGTGAAACTGACATTTAAAAATTTTTTTAGTATGAGCGAGTGGCAGTCAGGAATATGGTGATTACTGGTGAGTATAGTTTGGTGCCGTTGTCTTGATTCCTGCTAGCAGGTTTGCAGTTTTCCCGCCATTGGTTTTAGGTGATCAGTGCAGCTGTCCATGCAGTGAAAGAGGCAGCTAGTGTCTTAGTAGTAGTGCGAAGATGGTTCTGACCTTGTCGATCCCTCGCAAGGCCTTTAGGGACCCCCAGCAGTCTGCAGATCACTTTTTGAGAGTGCCCACATACACAGTTGTGTGCACACATATGTACACACATATAGGTGTTCTTTGCAGCGTTTTCATAGAAGAAAACTGAACATAAAACTGAATTTTATCATTATGTGATTGTACAGTTAAGCTAATTTTTAGCCAGTTAATGGAAATATTTAGCTATTTGAAATATACTGGTGTGGAAAGATGTCCAAGCTACATGTTTAAGACACGGAGGACGAAAACAAATGTTGCCCAGCAACATGTTTAGTAAGATCCCATCTGTGTTTGAATAGACATATGTAATTGTGCGAATACATAACCTACGCACACTTGGATAATGTATGGACCCCCTCAGGGTGTGGGAGAAGGGTTATTTTATTTTATACCTTCTGCACTGTGGAATTTAACTGCGTCCATTTATCTTTAATTTTAATATTGGGAGATACGCAGCCCAGCTTCTTAAACAATAAGCTTGTCACTGAGCGAAAGGGAGTGGTTTCTAAATAGGTTGAGATTTGTGGCTGTTATTGCTGTTGTTAATGGATTATCTTCAACTTGTCTCCACATCCTTACATATTATAGAATGAGAGTTTCTTATTAATCTTAATAAGTACGCAATTTATCTCTCTCAGTAAATGGTACAGTCCATTTGTAATACTTGATAACTGCAGTGAACCCTGCAGGCAGCAGCTGTGGTTGGGGGTGGGGGTGGATTGTTGGTTAATCATCTATCTCTTCAACTTCTCTCACATCTTTAGTATGTAAACCTCAGCAGCAAAAGAGAATCCTATTGTAATTTACACAACCATCAAAAGTGTAGCGACTCTTCTAGTGGGATCGTGGAAAAAAGAACATGCCTTTTGGGATCAGATGACTTTGGGCCCAGATCTTCTATCCATTATTTACGAGCGGTGTGGTCATATACAAATTAACATCTGATTCTATTTTCTTATTGTTCACAGAGAGATAATACCTTCCTGTTCTGTGATTACATCTGCCGTGTGTCTAGCCCAGTGCTCCGCACGCACCTGCTATTGTCAGCTATCCTCTGTTGCTTGGTTCACCTCTGCGGTACCATGCTCCTCTGTGTCTCTGACTTCAGTGTTGAACTGCTCCGCTGCAAACTTTCTTGGTAGCCTTTTAGACCGTCAGATGTCTCCTTTCCTAGGAAGTTTTCCCTGATTCTTTTAGGCCTAGTTGTTCTCCCCTTCCAGTTTTACATCTCACCAGGATAGCACCTGACTTATTTTTTCCAATTGTTTTTAATTTGCAAAATTTTTAAGTTACAGGAAACTCTGCAAAAGAATAGTGGAGTAAATACTTTTATACCTTTGGCCCAAGTTCATTGGTTGTTAACAATTTGTCACATTTTTTATAACTATGTATCTTTCATTTTCTTTCTGAACCATTTGAAGATAAGTTGCAGATACTGTAACACTTCACCCCTGCATTTCATTTATATATCCCCTATGACCACAATCCCTTATCACACTCAAGAAGTTTAACCCTGATACAATAATAATATCACATATGCAGTCCATATTCATATTTTCTCAGTTGTCCTAAAAATGTCCTTTTTAGGTTTGTTTGGTTTGAGATCTGGGATCATGCCTCTAGGTTAATCTAGAGTATTCCTATACATTTTTTTGTCCTTCATGACAGTGACACTTTCGAAGTGTGTAAGACATTTGTTTTGTCGTTTCAAAATCTCCACCTGTCTGATTGCTTTCTCAGGGTTAGACCATTGTTTTGTTTGTTTTGTTAGATCTGTTTTCACACTTTGATTTCCTATGGGAGAGAGAAAAGCGGTTCCTGACAGCTAAGACAGAACTGGCCTGGCACTACTTATTCATTCGACCTTGGAGTTTCTTAGAGTTGGTCTGGGATTCACATCTGGGCTGTGGTGTTCTCCTGTTGAACATAAGCAATTTCACAGAACAGAAACATTAGACAGGGCCACTCTTTGTCCTCGGATCAAGACAAAAACAAGACCACTCTGGAATCATGTCTGAACACAGACAAAAACATCAACTTTGGTGAAGTCACAAAAACGATCAAACATATCTTCATCCTGGCTACCGTGAGTGACTATAGCGTCTTTATGAATCACAGCCTTAGCTTCTCTTCATTCTTCTTGCCTCCTGGTAAGATTTATTAAAATTAGGATCATAGAATTAGATAGAATTCATAGAACCATAGAATTATCTCTACTTCCTAACGGTATCAACACCAGGCAAAGCCCCCACTTTTTTAAACCTTTCCCAAAAGTACTTAACACAAACCCAGATCCTTTATGTCCATTTCTAACACCCTCTTCATGAAATGCCTCAGGGTTCCCAGTAGTATATATTTTCCCTAGTTGCAAGGAGTAATTAATCCACCTCATTCATTTAAAGGTGTGTTCTTGGTGCTGTTGACTAGGGAGAATTCACACCCAAGAACCTTGGCCTCTCTGGGTGCCTGGGTGGCTCAGTCGGTTGAGTGTTGGACTCTTGATTTTGGCTCAGGTCATAATTCCAGGGTCATGAGATCGAGCCCCGTGTTGGGCTCCACACTGAGCATGGAGCCTGCTTGAGATATTCTCTCTCTCTCTCTTTCTCTCTCTCTCTCTCCCCACACGCACACACTTCCCTTCCTCTCCCCTGTCCCTCACCAACGTATGTGCTCTCTCTTTCTTTCAAAAAAAAAGAATCTTGACCTCTCTTTGTTTTTACCCTGAATGAATTATTGATTCAGTTAAGAATCAGCATCAAGCTTTTCTAGCTAGTTTCTTACTGGTCAAGGACCGCTTTTAGTTCCATATAACCAGTTTCTGATTATTGACATTTGCTTTTTTAAAAAGTTGCAAGCTCTGATATCTGGGTGATGTCCTACATATTAAAAAAAAGAATATCCAAAAGGTAGCTTATAAATCAAAGAGAGACACCTTATTTCCAGTGATTTACCAACTTAAATAGAATGTTTGAATTTAATTTTTCCTCCCACAGCTTTTAATAAAAACAAGCATTGTTAAGTAATTGGGGGTGGGAGAATGGCTTATATGTAATGTATACACACTCGCACACAAAGAATATAGTATATAATATATAATATTGCACAGTAAACCTTCTTATGCAAAGTATGTTTTGCATTTTCTATTGCAAATTACTTATAATTTTTCTACTCCGTTCACAGGAAAATAAACATCGACCCTGTGAATGGAAATAAAAAGCAGTGACAAAGAAGAACCTGTTTATGATTTCTTATTGTTGCGCTTTCAAGTGCGGTTTATAGCATTTAATAGATGCTGTTAGAGGACTAACAGCTAGAGTATAGCCGCCAGGGTGTTGGCTACCACTAGGAATGCCTGTTGGATCTTGCTACTTTTTGTTTTTTTTAATTTTAAAATTAGGTGGCTTTGTTAAATATATTAAGGCCAGTTGTTATTCGATTAAAATTCATCTGCTTCTCTTTTGTTTATGCTACAAATAGTATTTTTTTGTTACTTTTATTCTGAAATATCTTCCGAACAAAGAGGTGAGCATGTTCTTTCATCGTCTTTGTGCTGGTGGCGGGATTCGGCGTCATTGAACCTTTTAATACATAAGCCTTTATTTTGGTTGTGCTCCATTCTGAGAAATACTTCAATTCATCTCTGCTTATCTGCATTTGGTGGAATGGAATGCATAGATCAATAAAAGTACAACAAAGATGTGCTTTAATCTCTTTAGAAGTTGATACACTCATTGCTTACACTGTAATCTAGCTTAATAGGGAGGTGTGATGAATCATTGATTACACTTAGGGTTGAAGCTCCGAAATTCATACATATTTGTTTTAGCTACTAAATAAGAGTTTTTTTAGGGTATCATTAAGAAGTAGCAAGTTTTCCATTAAAATTTCTCAACAAGTACTTAATCCATTTAAAGATAACATCAGGTGGTCTTGTGGGTTGAAACAGTATGATTCTTTCTGTGCATTTTCTGGATTTTTATTCCAAGATTATAGATGTTCACAAAATTATTAATAATCACAGTCACTGGAATTAACTTTTTTGTTTAAAGGCTAAACATATTGGACTTTAATCATAACTACCAGTTTAATCATAAGTAGTAGTTTCTTACAAGAGAAGGAATAATGGATATTTAACTGTTATTTTAACCAGTTTGGCCAGTAGATTTTTCCCAGGACTGAATAACCTCGATTGTTTTTAGACCAGAAAATTTGCTTTACAGAAAGGGGCTCTTGGAAGTTTGTTTCCAGATAATATTATTGATAGATAAGCTAGCACGTCATTTTAGATTTTCACTGGGGGAATTAAGTTTAATTGAATTGTTGCGTATGACATGGGAACTAATAGAAACGTAGATTTAGCGTAATGTATATTAGGTTTGGTTTCTTAAGACAGAACGTAAAACCAGATAGAAGTCCGTTTCTTTCTCGCGGTCTGAGATCCAGAGGTAGCTTTAGGCAAGGCAGCTCTGCAGTGATCAGGAATCCAAGCTCCTGCCTTGTTGGTCTGTCATTTTTAACTCTCCCATGTCACGGTCCTTCCTAGAAAGGGACAAGGAAAAAGAAGAAAAGGCTATCTCTTACAGAGATTTGTAGGAAGCCACAATATACCTTTTGTTTCTGTTGTTGGCCAGAACTTAGTCCATGTCCACATGTAACTGCAAGGTGAGCTGGGAATGTAGTGTTTTGTGGGTGGGGGGGGTGGTGGTGGGGTAGGGGCTTCCATGTCTGCTGTTAGAAATTGGGGATTATTTAACTAAGGAAGAAGGTAAGAACAGATCCTGGGCTGGCAGTATATAGTACATACACAACAGTGGCAACCCTGTTGTATAGTATGAATGAAGCAGTGTGCTGATGTTAGAGGTCTTCTAATTGACTACGACTTGCCTGTTAACCTTTACTGGGCCCTGGGCTCTTTGATGATGCTGATAAAAGTCATAGACTCCTTCCCTAAGAAAATGTGCCTGTGGACACATGCGTGGAATTTTGTAGGATTGCTGTCTTTGGAACTCATCCATTAAGCCGAGCAGTTTATTTATGGACCACTGTTAAGATTTTTTATTAATGAAAAATGACTGTCTTCTAGGATAGAATGTTCCAGTGCTAAAAGACAGTTCTTTCTGAAAATTTTTCTAAATTTCTACCATTCACTGATATAGTCAAGGATGAGTTAATTAGCATGCCCCGTATGCTAGATACTGTGATGATTCTTGAACATTCAGAGGCATCATGATTAATTTAGTAAGTGCTAGCTACGTGCCTGTCACGGAACTGGAAATCTTCAGTCCGTTGTTCATTTTCTCCATGTTACAAATGAAGAAGTTATCTAAGATTTTATAGCTTGTGAGTGATAGAGCTAATTTACACCCAGGTCTAACTCTAAAACCATTTCTGTTAGTTTTCATGAAGTGGACACTTCGCCATAAGCATGAGACACATTGAGCTGAGGGTATTTAGTGGTTCAGTTTCAAATTCTCGTCTTGGTTTATATAAAGGTGGAATCTCTTTGTGCCTCAGTTTTCTGTTAACATTTTTCAGAGCCACTTAAAATGTGATGATGCTCCTCTTTTGATTTTGTACTTTTTAAGCCTGTATTGCAATCAGTACGATACATGGGCTGTGACAGATGCCAACCAGTAATCTGATCTAAGAGTAGTACAAAACGGTCATATTTTAAAATGTCTTATCAGCATTCAAATTGCATATAGCGTTAAAAAAATTCTATGAAAACCACCTTTCGATCACCTTGTAAATCAGAGCTCACTGGTGCTGTGAGTACTGTCTTTCTTCTCACAAGCCTGCTGCCATGTACCCTGACAGCGCCGCACATGGAGTTTGGCTTAAAAGCTTTTTGCTTCAAGCTGAGGTTTTTGACCCCACTGATATACAGATGTTCTCATAATTTCCTCTCTTCAGCTCCTTTATAAATCAAAAAGAGTGGGAAAAGGGAAAATTATATGAGTAATTACAGTATTAAATTACCGTGGTAAACCATTTCAGTTCTTTATAATTCTCTTTTCAACTCGAGTTTCAAATCACCAGCTTCTTAGATGTGCAGTTGCTTACACTGACAGGCCTTCGGTTATGGCTGCACCACCGATTTATCAGCGGACACCTCTGCCTCTTGTTTTGTGAGAAACATTATTTTCTTTCTTGGCGAGAGTGCCGCCGACTCCGATTACGCAGACTTGACTTTAGAAGACTGTGTAGTAAAGCAGGGATAGGCCTGCCGCTCCCTTCGGATCCGGGAACGTAAACTCTCACAAACCCGCGTTCGATCCTTCCTTCCTTAAGTCTTGATTCTTATTTCGTTCTAGGACGATTTGATGAAACTGTTATTGAAGAGAGAAGACAGTGTGCTGAAGATTTGCTGCAGTTCTCTGCCAATATCCCCGCTCTTTATAACAGTAAACAGCTTGAAGATTTTTTCAAGGTTTGATAATCTTTCTGAAGTATTTTGTACTTTATTGTTTTTGTTTTCTCATTTGTAGTAAGGCAGGATTCGATTTTTTTTTTTTTAACAAAATGTCACTTACTGGTGAATTTCATAGCTAAACAACAATGTCTCTGACCTATCTTTTGATTTTAGTGTAGAAATGTATAAGATTTTTGATTCATAGGTTTTAAAAAATTGGTGCAAAGGGCTGAGAGATTATCTCATCACTCTATCGTAATTGAAATACATTAAAAAAATTTAAGTATCATGAAATTCCAGTTGCTGCTTTCGCTTTTTGAGGTGTCTTTTAGTGGTAGACTTCTTTGGAATAGAAACCACTATAAGTTCATATTCAATTTGTTATAACTGTACTACTTTGTGTTAGAAATAGAGCAAAAATGGTCACTATACAATTTTAGAGAAGTAGGCCAGTACAAATTATGTTACCAGAATCATTGGATATTTGTATTTTCAGTTTCTTGACGTGTAGGGTTTTCATTCTGAGTTCTTTATCATTTTCATTAAAATTTTTTAAATGTTTATTTATTTTTGAGAAAGAGAGAGAGAGACAGAATGTGAGCAGGGGAGGGGCAGAGAGAGAGGAAGACACAGAGTCTCATGTAGGCTCCAGGTTCCAAACCAACAGCACAGAGCCTGCTGTGGGGCATGAACCCACGGACCGTGAGGTCATGACCTGAACTGAAGTCTGAGGCTCAACTGACTGAGCCCCCCAGGCGCCCCATGAGTTCTTTATCATTTTAAATAATAGTTTTCTAATTTATTTTGCATCGAACCTGTGCAAGTCGTCAGTTGATGTCGTCAATGTCTTTAATGACCACAATTTTCCTGTTACCTTTAGACTTCTAGAAAAAAGCTAGGTGATTGTGCCATACTTGTTTTTTTCCTTCTTTGTATAAATGTAATTTATTTGTATAAATGCAGTTCGTTAGAACGTACAGCCAGTGAGGTATATGAGTAGTGGGGTTTTAAATTTCCTGATGCCAGTGGATCGGACAAAGGAAAATACTTTTTATGACCTATTTTAATTCACTGAAGAAAGTTGATCTTTGACAAATATTACAGACTTATGACTTTACAGTAATAGAAATAGAAATAGTAATTGAGAAGTTTATAGTAACAATAAGATTTCTAGTGATTGACTTCATTGCTTGATTTTTCATTACTGTGTGAACTAGACCGAGATGATGAATGTGGCTTTGCTCATGGTGTACCGCTGATCTTTAGGATAAAAGGCCAAGTCAAAGTGGTACAGTATTTGCCGTTTGTTGTTCTTGGTTACAACCAAGGAGTCTAAAAAGACAGCATTATTAAGCAAGAAGGATATGGCTTTATAGAAATTGTGAAAAGCAGTCATGCAAATTATCACATGCCAAGGGCTAAAAAAAATAGTAAGTGTAGGAATATAGAAGTCAGATCGTAGACTTTGAAAACTTTAAATAAAAGTTACCTGTTCATTTTGTTTCCTTTGGATCTGGCAATTCCTGATTATAACTGCTGCTGGATGATACTTTTTAGGCTTCGTGCATCGAGAGACAGAAGAAGAGAAAGAAGACATTGGGCACTTTAAGGGAAATCAAGCTAGTTTTAGAAAATGTATTAGAAATACCTTAGGTAGTCTGCTGGGCAGGAGAGGGATACTGATTTGGTGTTATCCCAACAGTAGTATCAGTCTCTAAACAATGAGGAAAGCTTACCGTATTAGCTTAAACAAGAAAAGGGTTTATTTGTCTCTTACAACAGGAAGTTGAGTGAGGAAGATAGGATGGGGTCGGTATAGAGCTCAATAATGTCCTCAAAGCCTTAGCATTAGCCTCCTGGTTTGGGGCCTGAAAGGACACATTGATGGTAGATACCACACTGCAAATGACTACATAGCCAATTGATTTGATTTTTTTTTTCTTAACATACACAGGAGTAGAAGGAGTGCTATAAAGTGCTATAACGAGCTTTTGTTACTCATTACTCATCTTAAAAAATTATCATTATATTGCAAAATTTTTTATCTATACCTTTCCATGCATATTCTTTGGCTGAGTATTTGTGTATATATATATATATGTATGTAATGTATGCATTTATGGTTTTATTGACATACTTTAAAATTTACCAATTGTAAGTATACCATTCAGCGACTTCGAGTAAATTTATGGAGTTGTGCAACTGTCACATTTCTGCCACCTCAGCAAGTTTCTCTGTGCCCCGTTAGTGGCAGTCTCTTTTTCCAGCCCCGCCCCTGGGTAACTACTTACCTGTTTTCTGACTATAGATTTGCCTTTTCAGGACATTTCAATTACATGGAATCACACAATATGTGGTCTTTCGTTCTGATTTCTTTCACCTGTAATGTTTTCACATAATGTTTTGAGTCTTATCCAAATTCAGTCACGTATCAGTACTCTATTCCTTTCTGTTGCCGAACAGTATTCTGTTATATAGATCATACCACATTTTGTTTATCCGCTGACAAATCGATGGACATTTGGTTTGTTTTCAGTTTTTTGGGTCTTTGTCTAGTATCGCTACCAACAGATCTTTGTGTACACATCTATGTAGATAACATAGATATATGTGTTTATTTTTCTGGGGTAGATTCTGAGGAGTGGAATTGCTGGGTCTTACGGTAAGTTTGTGTTTTGAAGAAACTGCCAAACTGTTCTCCAGAGTGACCATACTGTTTTAGATTCCCCAGCAATGTACGAAGGCTCTGGTTCTTACTCAATTTCACCAACACTTAGTATTGTATGATTTTTAAATTTATGGCTGTTCTAGTGTGTGTATAGTGGTATTTCACTATAGCTATTTCACCGTAGTATTAATTATTTCCATTTCCTAATGGCTAACGATGATGAGCTTGTTTTCATGTGCTGCTTATTCATATACTTTGGTGAAAAATCTGTTAAAATCTGTCCAGTTTTGGTTGGATTGTCTTATTATTGAGTATAAGTGTTCTGAATATATTCTGGATACAAGTTCTTTATTATGTATGGGCTTTGCACATAATAATAAATAATAATAATAATAATAAATAATAATAATAAATAATAATAGTAATCTCCCAATCTATGGCTTCTCCATTTTCTTAATGGTATCATTTGAAGTGCAAAAGTTTTTAACTTTGATGGAGTCTAATTTATCATTTTTTTCTTTTTTTAAATCATGCTTTTTTTTTTGGTCATATCCAAGAACTCTTAGGTTAACCCAAAGTCAAGATTTTCTTCTATGTTCTTTTCTAGAAGTTTTAGTCTTACATTTAGGTCTCTGATCCATTTTCAGTTAATTTTTGTATATTGTGTGAAGTAATAGTCTAAATTTGTCTTTTGGCACATGAATAATAGTCTCAGCATTGTTTCTTGAAAAGGCTATCCTTTCCACATTGAATTAGCTTGGCACTCTTGCTGAAAATGAATTGACTGTAAATGTAATGGTTTGTTTCTTGACTTTTGATGTCTTCTATTGATCTGTTCTTATAACAGTACCATATTGTCTTGATCATTGTAGCTTTGTAACAAGTTTTGAGATGAGATAGTGTATGTTGTCTCACTTTATTCATACTTTTTCATAATTGTTATGGTAATTTTGAATCCTTTGAATTTCCATAAAAATTTTAACATCAGCTTGTCCATATGAACAAGAAATTCTGATGGAATTTTGGTTGGAATTGTGTTAAATCTATAGTTCAGTTTGGGGAAAATTATTATCTTAACAACATAGTCTTCTAACCCATGAACATGAAATGACTCCATTTATTTAGGTGTTCTTTAATTAGTCTCGGCAGTGTTTTGCAATTTTCAGTGCGTAAGTCTGGCACTTCTTTTGTTAAAATTATTCTAAGCATTTTATTCTTTTGATGCTGTTGTGAGCAGAATTGTGTTCTTTCACTTTGCATTATGTTTTACAGTTTTAATCCATGTTGCAGCCTGTATCAATACTTCATTCCTTTTCGGTGGATTTATAGTATTCCTTGGCTTGTGGATCTCTGCATTTTGTTTATGCATTCATCATTTGATGCACATTTGGGTTGTCTCTCCCTTTTGATTATTATCAATGATGTTGTTAATGAATATTGGCATGTAAGTTTTTTGTGTGGACATACCTTTTAATTTCTCTTAGGTATATACCTAGTATTGGAATTGATCTGGGAAGATTTCAGATTTTAATTTAGTTTATTTACTTGTTATGGGTCTATCATGATATTCTCTTTCTACGTGAATCAACTTGTGATTCAAGTAGAATCACAAGTACTTAGTAACTTGTCCCTTTCCAGGAATTTTCATTTAAAGTGTGTAATTTGTTGGCATAAATTGTTCATAGTGTTCCCCATAATACCTTTAATTTCTGTGGGTATGTTAGTGATGTCCCCTCTTTCATTCATGATTTTGGTAATTTGTATCTGGTTCATTTTTCTCTTGGTCAGTCTATCTATCAAAAGACCAACTTACTTTCTCTATTTTGTTTTATTGATTTCTGCTCTAAACTTTATTTCCTTCATTTTACTTGCTTTGGATTTACTTTGCTTTTTATCTAATTCTTTAATTCCTTAAAGTGGGAGCTTAGGTTACTGATTTGAGATGGTTCTTATCTAACATGGGTATTTACTAGTATAACCTTTTCTTTTAGCCCTAGTTGAGTCTCACCCCATAGCCTTTTACACTTTGTTTTTATTTTCATTCAGTTTAATGCATTTTCTGATTTGTGATTTTTTTGGTAGACCTATTGGTTATTTAGAAAAATATTCTTTAATTTCTAAGTATTTGCTAATTTTTAAAGTTTCTTTTATTGTTGGTTTCTAATTTTGTTTTCTTGTAGTCATAGTCAGGACACATGTTGTACGATTTCAATTCTTTTGAACTTACTGAGACCTGATTTATTTCTTATCATATGATCTGTCCTGGAAAATGTTGCATGGGTGCCTGAAAGGAATATATATTCTACTGTCAGATGGAATTGTTAGTTCAAGTTAGTTGTTAGTAATCTTTAAGTCTTCTGTATCCTTGCTAGTTTTCTGCCTAGTTCTATCAATTACTGAGAGAAAGATAATTGAAACCTACAGTTATTGTTGAATTTTTTTTAAAAACATTTTTTAAAAATATTTATTTTTAAGAGAGAGAGAGAGAGATAAAGCACAAGCAGGAGAAGGGCAGAGAGAGAGGGAGACACAGAATCCAAAGCAGGCTCCAGGCTCTGAGCTGTCAGCACAGAACCCGACGTGGGGCTCAAACCCACGAACCATGAGATCATGACCTGAACCGAAGTCGGATGCTAACCGACTGAGCCACCCAGGAGTCCCTGAATTTTCTATTTGTCCTTTTTGTTGTTAATGTTTATTTATTTTGGAGTTCTGTTGGCATGTGATTGTATAGAGTGGTTATATCTTCTAATAAGTTGATTTTCTTACCCTTATGAAATATCCTTCTTTGTCTTGCATAATATTTATTGTCTTAACATCTATTTTGTATGATTTTAATATACAGACCACTCTTTAATAAAGACCACTCCAGGTCACTAATAGTCACATTTGGCATAGAACCTTTTCTTCTTATTCTTGTGCTTTCATTCTATTTGTGTTATTGAATCTGAAGGATGTCTCTTACATGCACTATATAGTTTGATCTTATTTTTTTATCTAATCTGAAAATTGCTATTGTTGATTGGTGTATTTGGTCCTTTTATATTTAAAGTAATTATTAGTACGATTGCTTTTTTGTCTGCCATTTTGCTATATGTTATAGATCTCATATACTTTTTGTTTTTTTGTTTCTTCTTTGTGTCATCTTTTGTGTTAGATATTTTTATTGTACCATTTAAGTTCCTCTTTTATGTTTTTTAAGTTATATATATATTTTTTAATGTTTATTTTTTGAGAGAGAGAGAAAGAGACAGAACATGCACAGCAGAGGGGCAGAGAGAGAGGGAGACACAGAATCCAAAGCAGGCTCCAGGTTCCGAGCTGTCAGCACATAGCCCGATGTGGGGCTTGAGTTCACGAGCAGTGAGATGATGACATGAGCCAAAGTCGGACACTTAACTGACTGAGCCACCCAGGTGCCCCTAAATTACATTCTTAATGGTTGCTCTAAAGATTAAAATAAGGCATTTTGATTTATAACTATTTGAGATTAAATTAACTTAATTCCAGTAAAATATAGAAAGTTTGCTCCATAAAGCTGATTCACTCCTCCTTTTTTATGTTATTATTATCGTATGTATATCTCCAGTATACACCCAACAATATAGTGTTATGATTTGATGTCTTTTAAGGAAGTTAGGAATAGAAAAGAGAAGAACATACATTTATATAGTCTTTTGTATTTACACTCATATTTACCTTTTTTTGATGTTCTTTATTTGTTCAGGTGGATTTGAATTACTGTATGTTGTCAGAGCTTGAAGTACTTCCTGTGGTTTGTTTTTTTTTGTGTGTAAGGCGGGTTTGCTAGAAACAGAGTCTTCTTAATCTTTGGAAAGGTTTTTGTTTACCCTTCATTTTTTTAATATATATTTATTTTTGAGAGAGTGCGTGAGCAGGGTAGGGGCAGAGAGAGAAGGAGACAGAGGATCCAGAGCAGGCTCTGTGCTGTCAGTACAGAGCCTGATGTGGGGCTTGAACTCATAAACTGTGAGATTGTGACCTGAGCTGAAGTCGAATGTTTAACCGACTGAGCCACCTGGGCACACCTAGCCTTCATTTTCAAAGACGAGTTTTTCTGGATATATAGAATTATTGGTTAACAGTGTTTCTTTTAGCATTTTGAATTTATCATTTTGGTTTTCATTGTTCTTTATGAGAAGTCAGATGTTAATTTTACTATAGTTCTGTTATGTAAGTCTTTTTCTCTTGCTACTTTCAGAATTTAGCTTTTGTCTTTCAACAGTGTGACTCACGGTGTTGATCTCTTTCTCTTTATCCTATTTGGGGTTTAATTTATCTTCTTGTATTTTTAGATTAATACTTTTCATCAGCGTTTGAAAGTTTTCTGCCTCATCTTTTCAGCTTTTTTCCCAGCTTTTTTTCTGTCTCATGTCTGTAACATGTAAGCTGATTTGCTTAATATTACCTTTACAGCTCCCTGCTTCTCTTTACTGTTAATTAGATCTTTTTTTTTTCCTATGATCTTCATATTGAGTAGTTACTGTGGATCTTCAGGTTTATTCATTATTCATCTTTCTCAAATCTATTGCATTTTGTTACTATATCTTTCAATTTTATGATTTCCCTCTGGTTCTGTTTTAAAATTGAGATTCACATAACATAAAATTCACCATTTTAAAGTATAAAGTTTAGTAATTTTTTAGTATATTCACAGAGTTATGCCACCATTATCACTATTCATTTCCAGGACATTTTCTCATTTCCCTCATAAAGAAATCTTAGGCCAATTAGTACCTACTTTTCCTTCCCCACTTGCCCTAACTCCTAGCAACCACTGATCTGTTTTTTGTTGTGATGGATTTGCCTGTTCTGAACATTTCACATAAATGGAATCATACAATATGTGGCCGTTTGCATCTGGCTTCTTTCACATAGCTTAACCTTTTCAAGGTTCATCCATGTTGTAGCGGGTAGCAGGACTCCATTCCCTTTTAGGGCTGAATAATGTTCCATTAGGTGAGGATGACTGTGTCACATTTTGTTTATCTGTTCATCTGCTGATGGACATTTGAATTATCTCTGCTTTCGGCTCTTACGAATAATATTTCATTTGGTTCTTTTTTATAATTTATATTTGTTTATATTTGCTTTCATGAGTCATACACATCATACTTTTAAAAATTCTTTGACTTCCTGGGGCGCCTGGGTGGCTTAGTTGGTTAAGCGTCCAACTTCAGCTCAGGTCATGATCCCATGGTCTGTGGGCTCTGTGCTGACAGCTTGGAGCCTGGAGCCCGCTTCAGATTTTGTGTTTCCCTCTCTCTGTCCCTGCCCCGCTTGTGCTCTGTCTCTCTCTCTCAAAAATAAATGGACATAAAAAGAAAATTCTTTGGCTTCCTTCAGTTATTCAACTTATTTATAAATAGTGGCTTTGAAGTCTTGGCTTTCTGAGTCCAGTTTCTTTGCGCCCCTCAGAGGTACTGCCTGCTGATTCCTTCCCCTCCCCCTCCCGTGTATGGAGCACACGCTTTCTTGTATCTTTGTATGTCTCATAATTTCTTTGTTGGAAACTGGACATTTTGGATAATGTAGCAGATCTGAGTTCTGATTTTTACCCTGAGGGTTGGTAATATTGTTACTGTGTTTAGTAACGTATCTGTACTGAATCTGTGGAGTCTGTTTAATGGGCAGTGTGTGACTGCTGTTATCTCTGCTCCATTTTTAATTTTTATTATATTTTTAAACCTGACTCTCTAGGAGTTAGTCCTGTAAGAGCGTAGCTTAGTGGGCAGCCAGTGATTGGTCTTTGTATTTAAACACTTTGTTCCATTATGCGCTTCTTCCATATGCTGATGTTTCTCGAAGTATTTTCAGAGTTCAAGCAGTTTTTAAGTTTGCCCCGGATTTTGCTTTCCTTTGAGATCTCTTGCATTTCCTCTGTGTGTGTGCACCGTCGTAGTTTGCTGGAGATTTGCAGACAGCTTAATTCCTCTCTGGTCTCTCCTGTATGGGTGAGTAGAGAGCTTGTTAACAACCTCTCTGGTTGTGTACTTTCTCTAACTCCCCGTGAGATGTCTGGCTAATACCCTGGCCCTTTGCTTGCTGCAACCTCATGCTCGCTGAGCCACTGTGCGTCGGCACTGGGCTCACTACTATTACTGATAATGCTGTGCGGGGTGGACTTCTGTGCTTCAGTCTGCATCATGCTAGCCTCCTCTGCAAGTGAATCTGCTGAATTTCTAGGCTTGCCTAGCTCTTGTATAATTACCATGGCAACCCAGCTGGCACAGAAGGTGGGAGCAACCCCAGGCGAGAATGCCACAGACTCCCACGGTTCTTACCTGTGGTTTTGTGGGTTTTCATGGGTAACCACTTCTTCATTTGTTATGTGTTGTTGGTCATTTTCCAGAGCGCTCAGATGGTCGTTTTGACATTTTTCTCCAGTTATATCATCGTCTTTTGGGGAGAGCATTTGCCAATCTACTTATTCCATCATACCTGAACTCCTTCACCTGTAGATTGACATTTCATTAACAAAAAAACTTTAAGATGCTGTGTAATAAATTTCTTTCAACTGCATAGGAAAGAACGCCAAGAGGTTAATGTTTTTGATTGAGAGATCAAAATAGCAGTTAATCTAGAAATTTAAGGTAGAGATTAAAATACAATTGTGGTGTATTTCTCCACACTTCCCTCGAATTCCTATGGAACAGTTTTTATTATTTTGTTTAAATCGAAGATGTATTCTGTATTATTTATTTGTATAGTATTGTTTATTAAATGAAGTAAATAAAATTTCTCTATGCGCTGAAACAGCTTTTTGTATTCTTTAGTATTCTGTTTTTATTCTATCTTGTAAACAGATCTTATATCAGCTAATATTATTAACAAATAAAAAACGAGTGCTTATGTTGTTCTAAACACTGTACATGTATGAAATCTTTTAGTCCTAACAACATATTGAGTTATAAATAATATTTCCATTTTATAGGTAGGCAACAAAGTCCACATCTCTGGTAGTAGAAGAGGTAGTTAGTGGTTAAAAGGCACTTTCTGTAAACGTAGATTGTAAATAAAATCAGCTTTGTCTGGTAAAATTCTCAGAATACTTGAGATTTTCTTAAGATTTCGTTTTATGGCTTAGTCTAAAATAGACATTCTTTTGGAGAAAAATTCAGATACAGACTGTGTTAATAAACAAATAAAGTATCTAAATTCTTGCTTCTAAAGGGAATAATTTTTTTTTAATGTTTATTTATATTTGAGAGATAGAGAGACAGAGCGTGAGCAGGGGAGGGGCAGAGAGAGAGGGAGACACAGAATCCGGAGCAGGCTCCAGGCTCTGAGCCATCAGCACAGAGCCTGACCTGGGGCTCCAACTCACAGACTGTGAGATCATGACCTGAGCCGACGTCGGCCGCTCAACCGCTCAACCGGCCGCTCAACTGCTCAACCGCTTAACCATCTGAGCCACCCAGGCGCCCCAGGGAGTAATTGTTTCAAAGTTTCAGTTCATTTAACACTCTGGGAAGTAAAATTTGGTAATTTGACAGGGACCATTTCAGATTTCTCTTTCTTTTTTTTTTTTTTTTAGAGTAAAACAAAATATTCCATTTATTATTCTAAGAAGCTCCATTTCACAGATTTTTTAAATTTAAATAGTTTATTTTCAAATCGGTTTACATATAACACCCAGTGTTCATCCCAACACGTGCCCTCTTTAATGCCCGTCACCCCCTCTCCTCCCTCCATCACTCCCCTCACCCTCAGTTTGTTCTTAGTCTTCGAGAGAGTCTCTTATGTTTTATCTCCCTCCCTCTGTGTCTTTTTTTCTTTTCCCCTCTTCCCCTCCCCCATGGTTTTTGCTAAGTCTCTCAAAATCCACCTATGCGTGGAAACATATGGTATCTGTCTTTTTCTGACTGACTTATTTCACTTAACATAATACCCTCCAGTTCCATCCATGTTGCTACACATGGCCAGATTTCATTTTTTCTCATTGCCATGTAGCATTCCATTGTGTATATATATCACATCTTCTTTATCCGTTCATCAGTTGATGGGCACTTAGTCTCTTTCCATATTTGGCTATTGTCGAAAGTGCTGCTATGAACATTGGGGTACACGTGCCCCTATGCATCAGCACTCCTGTGTCTCTTGGGTAGAATCCTAGCAGTGCTATTGCTGGGTCATAGGGTGGCTCTATTTTCATTGTTTTGAGGAACCTCCACACCGTTTTCCAGAGCGGCTGCACCAGTTTGCATTCCCACCAACAGTGCAAGAGGGTGCCTGCTTCTCCACATTCCCGCCAGCATCTATAGTTTCCTGATTTATTCATTTTAGCCACTCGAAGCGGTGTAAGGTGGTATCTCAGTGTGGTTTTGATTTGTGTTTCCCTGATGATGAGTGACTTTGAGCATTGTTTCATGTGTCTGTTGGCCATCTGAATGTCCTCTTTGGAGAAGTGTCTATTCATATCTTCCTCCCATTTCTTCACTGGATTATTTGCTTTTTGGGTGTGGAGTTTGGTAAGTTCTTTATAGATTTTAGATACTAGTCCTTTATCCAATATGTCATTTGCAATTATCCTTTCCCATTCCATCGGTTGTCTATTAGTTTTGTTGGTTGTTTCCTTTGTCAAATTTCTCTTTCTTAAAGATAAGCTTGGCAGGGAGACATTTGGTTACAATTAAAGATACTTAAGTTCTTTGTGCTGAAGGAGAGAGGCAAAAGGGGTCTTGTATTTTTCTTGGGTTTTGCTATCCAGGTAGTAGTGTTTGGAGACATCGAACTGTTGGTGGAAGGTGGAATGAAAGACGTTACAGAGCAGAAGAGCTATTATTTTAGTTAGGCATACTTATTTAAGGATTTTAAATCCTTATACCCATGATTGAAGCAGTCTATAAAACCACATCACAAAACATACCAGCATCACTTACCTGATACATAGCATTCTCTAGTTGCACACAGAGTAAGAGAAAACAGTTTTTTGAAGGTTGAATTTACAAACCTAGATATAGAATTAAAATAATGGTCACATGAAGAATCAATTTTATGTTTATTAAAGATGTGTTGCTTTGGGGTGCCTGGGTGGCTCAGTCAGTTAAGCATCCGACTTTGGCTCAGGTCATGATCTCACGGTTCTTGGATTTGAGCCCCGTGTCAGGCTTTATGTTGACAGCTTGGAGGATGGAGCCTGCTTCAGATTCTGTATCTCCCTCTCTCTCTGCCCCTCCCCCACCTGTGCTTGGTCTCTATCTGTCCCTCAAAAGTAATCATAAATGTTTAAAAAATGTGTTGCTTTAATACAAGTATCTTAAATTTGTTAAGTTTTATATTATGTCTAAATAGTTTTCAGATTTAAGATACTTCTGGAATCACTGAGGTGCTATGTGAAATATTTTAGTTTTTAATTCGATAAAATTAAATGACTTCTAATGGAGTCCCATCATTTATCACTAATTAATTAGAATGATTAGACACTAAGGATGCTGAGTAATAGTCTTTAGCTGGTGTGTGGTTTTTTTTCCCTCCTGCATTTTTTTAAATGAGTATTGATAGACTTTTATAAATATGCTTTTATAAAAAGTCACATGATATTATAAGCATGATAATATTTCTTTTGAATTCACATTAGTTAATACTAGATTTTAATAATAGATCATTTTTTAGAGTAGTTTAGTTTACAGAAAAATTGTGTGGAGAATATAGTGCGTTTCGCATCTCCCCTTTCCCTTTCAGAGATTCTCCTGTTATTAACATTTTGCATTGGTGTGGTACATTTTTTTACCGTTGATGAATCAATATTGATATTCCTATTGATTTTTTAAAAGCAGATGTAATCTAGTTTAACAGACGAATGGTTTCTATAATCCTTACACGTTGAGATAACTATTGTTCATTTATTACTCATTTAAAAAATACCGTCACTGACAATGAAACACACTACTCTTCTCTTTTTAGGGTGGAATAGTTAATGATGGCTCTGAGTTGATTGGCCCTGCTGAAGCTTATTCGGATTCTCTCGTTGATAGCTTTCCTGAGTGTAGTACTGAAGGTAGGATATTTTAATTTTTTCTTCATTGCAGTGGTTTTGATTACAGAAAACTGTAAGTCATATTTGAATTGCAAAAGAATAGATGGCTTGTAGGAATTTGAGAGTATTTCACCAATTCTAAGATGCTTTTTGTTCTTCACATTTTGGTGTCACTTGATACTAGGTGCGCGATACTGGGTTGATGATACTTTCTTACATTTAGCTGACAACTTTTTTCTTTCTTTAAATTTTTTTTTTTTTACAAATTTTTTTTTAACGTTTATTTATTTTTGGGACATAGAGACAGAGTGTGAGCAGGAGAAGGGCAGAGAGAGGGAGACACAGAATCTGAAGCAGGCTCCAGGCTCTGTGCTGACACCAGGCTCTGAGCTGTCGGCACAGAGCCCGATGCGGCGCTCGAACTCACAGACCGTGAAATCATGACCTGAGCTGAAGTCGGCCGCTTAACCGACTGAGCTGCCCAGGCATCCCAGCTTTTTTCTTTCTTAGCGTTATATAAAATAAGGATTTACTCTACAATTAGTGGCATATTAGATTTGATGAAACGTGGTGTAAGAGTTCAGAATTTATACTGTCTAGTGTAAGAATACCTTGCTAAAATTTGTTTAGCAGCATCTGACTTTTAGACAATTAATTTCAAAACTGGCTTTAAAAGTTTAGTCATGTTCCTAGAAAGAGTAAACCTAAGGCAGTTTTAGTGTTTTTAGTATGTTTTATAATAACTTGAGTCTGCACCAAAGCAATTTTTAAAATTTTAATCACTTTAATTCAAGAACACATAATCTCTTGATTTATTCCTTTGTTAAGCCATCCTTGAATTTTTATGAAGATTTAAAATACATACTCTTTGGACTTTAGGTTTCCTTAGCTAGTTTTCTTTCAGGGAAGATTTTGGAATGAAAAAAAAAAAAAGATTTGGGGACAGGGAGGGAGACTTGTTTGAAGTGGCTTAAGATTGTTTTATATAAGTAAAATCATAGACTAGCTATTTCTTGATCTTTTTTATGAATAATAGTTTATGGTTGAGGAGAATGCTTTATGACTCTAAAATGGGAGGTAGCCATAGTCTCATTGCAGTGATGTTTTTGTGGGGATATGTACTGATGTCAGGCATCAACAGACACGCTGATAGAGATTTATTGCTGTAAATTGGCTTCTTAATTTGGTAGGGACAGCAAATTCCCATTCGTTGTGGAGGCTGAATCTTTTGGTGCAAGCACACTGAGAAGTGATTAGCTCTTCTTGTTTTTCACGGTGGATCCCATTGACTTAAGAGCAATTTATACCTTCTCCTTTATACTAGTATTCTGTGTTGTATATGGGCCCTTTAGGCCCAGGGGTTTCCGTTGCGTCCTCAATTCCTTTGACTCCACACTAAATAAATCAGCCAAGGTCGTAGGAAAACATCGCTCACAGTAATTTTTCTTACCTGTGTTTATTTACATATTGTACATATTTACAATCCATTATGTTTTTTGGGAAACATTTTTGGGATTTTTCCTGTGACCTGTTTTGATCTGTGATCCTTGCTAGGTGTTGGAAAATCTACTCCCTGCTGGGGATCCTGATGTGATTCTGTTTCTAGAGCTGGTTTCCTTAGAAGGTGACTTCTTTGGGATAACCAGATCTGGCGTTGCCTCAGAGATACTCTGTTCCTGAGAAGAGGAAGAGGGTATTTTCTCCCTATAAATGTGCCGATTTGGTGACATCCAATAGTGGACAAGTAGAGTTACAAAGATTCATAGGAGAGTCTTCAATGAGGAGTGAGTACGGTTTTTAGAAATTCTAGGATGTTTCTTAGTTTCTCTCCTTTTGTGTTTTGGTACAGGAATCTAAGGTTACATGATTTGGGAATCGTTGTATTCTTTTGATATTCATAATAAGCCTTTTTTCTAGTGAGAGTCAGCCATGGTAGGAGTGTAGCTCTCAGGAACCTGTTATAGTGTGAGGTCATCATGGACGGGAATGATACAGAGGTCTTACAGGGTGATAAGATGAGCTTGTAATTTGTTGTCCAAAGTGGGACACTTCTGAGAAGTAAAGAGGATACTTTAAATTTTTTACTTTTTTAAGTTTATTCATTTTTGAGAGACATAGAGACAGAGCGTGAGCAGGGGAAGGGCAGAGAGAGTGGGAGACACAGAATCCAAAGCAGGCTCCAGGCTCTGAGCCATCAGCACAGAGCCCAATGTGGGGCTTGAACTCACAGACCGTGAGATCATGACCTGAGCTGAAGTCGGCCGCTTAACCGACTGAGCCACCCAGGCGCCCCAGAATACATTCTTTTAATCATTATTCATTCAACAGATATTTATTGAGGAATCAGATTGGGGACAATAGGACAGGTGCAGTCTGTTGGTTTGGTCTCCTGGACATTCTCTAAAAAAATTTTTTTTAATGTTTATTTATTTTTGAGAGACATAGAGGCACAGCATGAACAGGGGAAGGGCAGAGAGAGAAGGAGACACAGAATCTGAAGCAGGCTCCAGGCTCTGAGCCGTCAGCACAGAGCCCGACAAGGGGCTCGAACTCACAGACAGTGAGATCATGACCTGAGCCGAAGTCGGCCGCTTAACTGACTGAGCCACCCAGGCGCCCCAGGATACTTTAATAAGTACAACAAGACAACAAGTTTAAACTAGGACTGCCTCTGGCACACTGGGGCGATATGGGCTGCTCTTCCTGAAGCAGTTGTTTCAGAAGATGGGTTTTCCTTGGAAAGATTTATCTTTTTTTTTTAAATTTAAATTTAAATTTTTAAAATATTTTTTATTTTTTATTTATTTGAGAGAAAGCATGGGCAAGTGGGGGGAGGGCAGAGAGCCAGAGGGAAAGAGAGAATCCTTTCCTACCCCCATGCAGGGCTTGACCTCATAAACCATGAGATCGCGACCTGTGCAGAAACCAGGAGTCCGACGCCCCACCGACCGAGCCACCCAGGCGCCCCACGAAAGGATTTACCTTTTAGAAATATGCTTTTATGAGAGAAACTAGGGGCTACCTTTTTGTTAAAAACACCAGAAAAGACTTATGCTGTCTAGAAGTAATACTGACATTTTATGCTTTCAGTGCATAGTTTAGTTTTCCAACTGTATTACCATCTCTGAAACACACCGTGATCCATGAAGAATGCAAAACGTGAACTGAAAAGGCAGTTCATGCTTAGAGTTTTTGACCCCCTCCCTTTAAAAGCCTTTACGCCTGACTAATTAATCCTGCTGAAAGACACCTTGTTGACAAATACAGATCAGAGTGTCAGACAGCTTGCAAAATTCATTGTTATTTGAGAGGGGAAATGACTTGTAAGTATCATGAGCTTGTCTGGCATAAGGGGTAACTGGAAGATATACTTTCCTACCAAAAGGTCTGCAAACCCCAGAGGCGACCAAGGGAGAGGGCCTCTGCTAGCAAAAGAGCAGGGAAAGTTGGCAGCCAGCCAAGCCCCACAGGTATGCAGCGAAACAGGGTTGTGGAGGGATTGTGGTGGCAAGTGCTCGGGGTTTGGATTTAGAGCCAAAATGTGAGGAGGTGATTCACTCCCTAACATCTCCTCTGAGTGTAGTATTTTAAATGGTGTTTCAAAGGTATATTCATTTTTCACACTTGTGATTTAGTTTGCCAGTGAAATGAGCCAGAGGGGCAAATCTTAATATATAGTCTGCTGTTTCAAGGTCCTTCAGTGGAGTTAGAATGACATGGCAAGTATATCACCTCTCAGAGAACAGATGTAGAGGCTAAGTGATCATTATTTTTATTAGTGCCATAAAAATGCAATCAACAGGTCTTAATTTACCTTGAAGGAAAGTTTTCTGAGGAAAACATAAAGAGCTGGATTAATGACTTATTAAAAAAATTATCATTATTTGATTGTAATGGGATAGAGGAAACCCCTTTAAGCTTCCATAAAACCAATAATCTGGTGGTTAACTGGTAAGTATATTTTATCTAATATGAAATTGAGAATTATAAAATTATTCAGTAGGTTTTTAGATAAAAAGTTTATAGTGTTTTATATTTTTAAAATGAAATGCTGCTTGCTTTTCATATCCCTTGTCCAGAGAAATTATATATATTTTTAAAGATGAAAGAAGATTTACTTGATTGTTAACATCTTATTTCCTTTTTAAGCTTGCATCTTTTCGTTTGATTAAACTTGGCTATGAAGTTACTTATGACATTTGTGGAAACCTGGCCAAAATGGTGCATGGGAATTGAGCTTCTTGACATGTTTCCCTCATCTGTTGGCCCGTTTGAAGGATGTAGGTTGCTTTACTGCCATGATGGCCTTGATATTGGAGCCTTTGATGTTGGTAGACTCTCATCTGGTAACCTGTGTCATTTCCTCTTCCTAATACATGACTTGACTTCCTTTGCAGTTGTGGGAGGGACATTTTCCAGGTGTATGCAGCAAAGCAAAGCAAAGAAAATAATTAGATGATCGTAATCACAAATAGAAGCTGAGAGGTCAGTTTCTTATATGGAAGATCTCATGAGTGAATTTTTTTAAATGTCTCCTGGGAGTAGCCAGATCTTTTTTTTTTTTTTGGTGGCCTGTAAATTGTGGATTAAGAGCTCCCTGGGTGTTTAATTTTAGCAATTGTAGACACAAGAAAGGATCTATTAAGCTGTCTTGAATTAGCCATTTTAGAGTGAATGAGATGTACGTTTCGAGAAGAGCATCTGTTGCTGGTCCGGGTAAGAGAGCTCTAAAACCACTCGCAGTTCAGGATTTGTATTTCTATTTGATGGTGAGGTGAGAATTCCTTCCAGTAAATCTAGAAGATTAGGGGTAGTCTGGATTAAACTGAGTAATTTTGATTAGTTTTAAAATATTAGGGGATACTAATTGGAAAGGTGTATAGTTATTTAAGTTTGAAAAAAAATCTCCTGTGTCCAAGTGCCATTTTATCATCATATTTTTCTTTTTATTATTTTTATTATTTTCGTTTGGTTGATTTAAAGTTGATGCTTTGAGGCAGCATCATTTTAAAAAGGAATATTCTTAAGTTGGTTCACCACTTAATAGCCTAAATCTATCTTTTCAGACGAACTTGAAGTCTGTGCACTACATGGAGTAGTGTAAGATGACAAAAATACAGGAAGCCTAATTGAAAGTAATTTTAAATTTAAAGTAGGATTTAGTGCAAGTGTCCACTAGGTGGCACCATGAGAACCCTAAATCTTGTTACTGCGATTATTCTAGGTCCTCTCCTGTTATGCTAGGGTATGCTTATTCAATTTGAAGTTCCTTTTTCTCTTAAGTGCTTATCTGCCTAACATTTATCTATTTTCCCTTATTAGTTGAATTTTCTTTGGTGAAGGAGTTTAAAATCGGTAAAAGAACAGATCATTATTCTCAAACATAAATGAGAAGGTGACATTGTATGTGTGCACGTAAAACAAATGGTGCGACTTGTAAATATTGACTCTTAAAAACCGTAGGGCTATCGAGGATAATGTTGGATTTTAGGGGTTGGGTGGGGCAAATAAGAAAATGCTAATATGTCATGGGAAGTGTTTGAGAGTAGAAGGAACATCAAGAATGATCCAGATAATATCCCTTATTCCACAATTAAAAACGGGGATGTCAGGGAAGTTAAGCCATGTGCCTCAGGCACTCCAGGTGTTCAGTAGCAATCAGAGAAAATATATTTTGAAAGTAGAGATTGAGTTTTATGGAGAGGGAGGCAGTGAGAATGCGTGTTTGGTGTAGAACTCCCAGTGTGAGCTGCTTGTGCGCCAGCAGCAGGATTGCTTTGCAGAGATTATGGAGAGTAGCAGCATAAAAAGTTCATTAGGTAGAAAGGGAAGCCGACTCCTAGATCTTTGTTGTTTCTGATAAGATAACAGTATTAGGGTCGTAATTTTGATTGATATGTTGCTTTCTGAACTTCCTCTGGTTTTCGCCAAATATGCAGTAGATATTCTGATGCTCTTTTCATAAATTTTCAAGGGTGAAGCAAAGACTTGTCCCCAGGACATTATAAAAATGTGAAATATCAAAGGAATGGTACTTTTTAGTAACAGTAGCTATTTCTAAATGATAAGGTGGGAATCTTAATTAGCTTCAGGTTTTAGATTTTTGGCTATTTGCCTAAAACCATATTTACGAGGCTTGTTTGTAAATGGAGATTATTGATATGTATGTCTTCTACCCCAGGGTGACCTTTGTTCTGCTGGCTAGATATTTTGCTTTGTGTGTGAAGCATGAGTCATTGCTACTAGGAAAAGTAGAAATTCCCTTTCGTTGAGTGAACCTCAGTGCTCAGTGAAAGCTATCAGCTAATAATAATGAGGCCATGTATTTTATATATAGTTGACCATGAGAGACCACCTGTTGTTCTAAAGGAAACTGATCTCTTTTTGCAGATGGTCTTCAAATACAGATTTCTGATAGTTTATAGTATAAAGATTTATTCTATAGCAACTCAACCTTTTCCCCTGGTGCCTGTCTTTCAGAGGTGGTGTCCTAGACAGATTTCACTAGACTGCCCTACTCTGAGCAGTTCAAAGCACAGAAGGTGAAGGTAGGTAGGTGAACTGGGATGCTATATAAACCCCTCATGTCTGTAGCTGCTTTTTAACCGGTCACCTGGGGCCCTCTAATAGCCCTGAGACTTGAATCTCTGTGATATGAACCTGGAGGCAGAACGCTTTCATAGAACCTTTGACTCTTCCCCCTCCCATCCCTTCCCCAAAAGGCTTAGGTTTTTGTCTTGATGGTGTTGGTGAAGGATGTACCTTTTACTCTCATGATGGCTCCAGAGGGCCCCTTTAAACATGGATTGACTTCGGGTTGGTTTAACTTTTGACAAATAGTCTCTGAATTGTCAATTGTTGCCCTGCCTTATCCACAGTGTTCTTCCTACTCACCTTAACTGAGAGCCTCTTGTTTGCTGCTCTCTGTATCTTAGTAGCTTTCTTTCTGGGTTTTAGGAAGCTAGTCTCCACTGCACGTGATATTTCTGTGTAGCTTTGTATAAAACAGGTTGGATGACAGGACCATGAATTCAAGGAGTTGAGCAAGCGCTGTGTTAGTGGATGTATTAAGGATATAAGGTGAAAAAACTAGGTACTGAGTATTGTGTGTGTGTGTGTATAAATAATTTATTACTGTGGTAGTGAAAGGGGAGTGTTCTTGAGGTGGTTGGGGAATACTTCACTGAGAAGAAGAGAATTTAGAGATTGCCTAAATGCAGAAGAGATTTCCTAGAGGATGATTGGTTGTAGTGTATGGTTGAGATATGATAGGGTTAGGCTTATGATACGGTTCAGATATGGTAGAGTGCATCTTAAGAGGAGAATTAAAGGAAGAAGATAGGCGAGGAAGAAATGTCAAGGGTTAGTCTGCTTCAGACAGCTCTGTCTGGAATCATTTCTGTCTTCTCTTTTAAGTTAGGAATTCCATGGCACTGGATGCCAGATGATACGTATGGGCCTGTATTTCATAAATTATGTTTGTATAACATATATTCATTCACAAACAAATTTCCGGTGTTAGCCCTTGTTGTATCTCCTTTGATATCCTAAAACTACAGAACGTTAAGAGCTTGCTATACACATGTAAGGGATGTAGTAAGAGTCATCTGTAGTCCCACCATACAGAGAATATTACTGTTAATGTTTAATATATCTCTATCCTTTTTTTTTGTTTTTGCTTTAAAATTAGAATTATAGTATGTATATATATACTGCTTTGCAGTTTGTTGGGTTTGCATAATAGATCATGAATACTTTAGCATTAAGTATTCTTTTGTAACATAATTTTTAATAGCTGTGTAATATTTTATCAAAGGGATGTATCATAATCTCTTATTGTTAGGAATTTGTTATTTCCAAATTTTCACTAATTTTTATGATGAATATCCTTATAGATCTTTTATCATATCTCTGATTGTTTTTGGTATAAATTATTGATTTTCTGGGTCAAAGGTATAAATATTTTCTGCATCTGATATGCATTATCAAATTGTCTTCCAAAAGGGTTAAATCAGAAGTCTTTTTGCTTCCCTTTGCTTCTCCCCTTGTGGGGCTAGACAGATTCCTCTTCCTAACGTGCGAGTTTTTCTTTGTTTGCTCACTTCGAAAGATTCTTCATTTAGAATTAGGTAGAATTCGAAAAGGACATAATTTGAATATTTTTATTATTTATTACTTGATTTCATTATCTGATATTCTTCCCAGGTATTTTGATGGTCTTACTTTTCTGATCCACTTTTATTTAATCACGATTTCCTTTGCTAACAAAATAAGATTGGAAAGGTAAAAGAGGAAATAAGACTATGCTACTAGATTTTTGTGGTCAAAAGCCAAGAAACTGAGTACACATAATTTTACCCCTTTGCCCTTTGGTATTATTGTTCCTGTTAGAAAGGAAAATCAGGCAAAACATGCAAGAGTACAATGTGATAGATGGTGTGAAGGTTATAGGGACCAGACACTGGAGAGCAGACAAAAGATCCATAACATGCATTTCCCTTCTTTTATGATTAGCTGTATAAACCAGAATGTATTTTTTAAACTTTGTCTGTTTGTCTATTAATCTCAATGAACCAGATTATATAATGTCCCCATTTAAGAAAATAAATGTGCATTGAAATATATAAAAAAATTTTAAAATCATTAAAAAACCTTACAAAGTTTAAATATTTCTCAGAACAGTGGTTAAATAATTTTGCAGATTACTATAAAAGATTCTGATTTTGAAGTGCTGTCCGTACAGTTGAAATGTCAGAGATTGAAAAGATTTCCATCAGATCCGATGAATCTCTCTCAGCTTGTGGATTTAATGAAGTCTTTTGCTTTTAGGGAACAAAATTAGTTCTTTATGGGCATCCCACGGGTTTGAGAAAAGACCCTGAAAACAGGATATGTTGACAGGGTGCCAAAGTAGTGTCTAAAGTTGATGTGAAATTTGAGTTTAGCTGCCAGTAACGTGTTTTTACCTTAACTTACTTTATTTGAAATGAAGTAAGCAATTTAAGTCTATAGTAAGTTGGCAAACTATGGCCTGTGGGCCAAATATGACCTGCCACTTGTTTTTATGTGACCTAATAGCCACGTCTGGTTTTTACATTTTAAAATGGTTGACAGGGGCACCTGGGTGGCTCAGTCGGTTGAGCGGCCGACTTCGGCTCAGGTCATGATCTCACGGTCTGTGAGTTCGAGCCCTGCGTCCGGCTCTGTGCTGGCGGCTCGGAGCCTGGAGCCTGCTTCAGATTCCCTATCTCCCTCTTTCTCTGCCCTTCCCCTGCTCATACTCTGTCTCTTTGTCTCTCAAAAATAAATAAACGTTAAAAAATTAAAAAAAAAATAAAATGGTTGACAGAATTCAAAAGGATATTATTTTGTGGCATGTGAAGATGATATGGAATTCACAGTTCAGCATCCATTGATGAAGTGTTATTGGAACACAGCATGCTTATTCATTTACATATCATCTGTGGCTGCTTTTGTGCTACAACCACAGGGTTGATTTGTCATGACATAGATCACGTGGCCCATAAAGCCTAAAATACTCACTCTCTGGTCCTCAGAAAAGACGTTCGCTGATCCCTTCTAGAATTGTATAGTCTAATCTCCCTTTAAGTTTGGCTTAGGATATGATCTTGAGGAAATAATTTTCTTTTTAATATATATTCTTTTCTGAGAAACTTGCAAGTCAGTATTCAATGGTGATGCAGATTGCATAGTTGTTCCCAAATTTAATTGGTATGTAACTCTGTTGTCAATCTTAGTGAATAATACAGATCAGTGGCTCTCACAGGATGGTCTTCAGACCCTTGGGTATTCTGGAGAGCTCTCCAAGGGGTCCCCAAGGCAGAAATCAGTTTTGCAATAGTCTAGGAAATTATGTGCCTTTTTCGCTGTGTTGACGTTTGCACTAATGATGCGAAAGCGATGATAGGTAAAACTGCTTTACCTGAGCAGGAATCAAGACAGGAAGACCAGACTGTAACAGGAGTCATGGCACATACTTGCAGTAAGGCCAGTGCTAATCTTACTGAAGAACGCCCTTGATAGAGCAGTAAAAACTATTAATTTTGATCAAATCTCAACCCTTTGGGACATGTCTTTTTTATATTCTGTGTGATAAAATGGAAGTATACATAAAACACATCTGCCTAACTGAATTGCCATGGTTGTCTTGAGGAAAAGCACTTGTTTGAGCCATGAACTGGCAGCTTTTCTCTTGGGACACCGTTTTTGCTTGAAAGAACAATTGACAAACTGTCAGTATTCAGAGTTGGGTATTTGGCAAATGGGTTTTCAAACACAAACGAAGTGAGCTGATACTTTAAGGAAAACAGCTGACAGTGTTTGTTGCCAGTGATAAAATTTGAATTTTCAATGCCAGATTAGAATCTTGGAGAACGTTTTTTTTTCTTTTTCTTTTTTTAAGTAATCTTAACATCTAATGTGGGCTTCGAACTCATGGCCCTGAGATTAAGAGTCATATGTTCTACCAACTGAGCCAGTCAGATGCCTGAATTTTGGAGAACTTGTATCTGCTACTTTGAGCTTGACAGTTCCCCAAGACCTAAAGAATATTCTATCAAGATTGGTGGTGATAGTGACAAATGTGATTTGTCACTATAACTCAGGGAACCAGTACTTTCAAAATGTCCAATGTGTGATGTGACAAACTCATGCATGGATAAAAGCCATTCAGCGTGCAGGATAGACCAATGGATTAATAGAAACAAGTTTCACGGACAAGAATTTATATTCTACTTGGCAACTAAGCTTTAAGAAACTACCACTTGTGAAGTTCTGGTATAGTATTAAAAAACAATATCTGCAAGTATCCGGAAAGGCTACTAAAATATTCACTCCATTTTCAATTACATATCTATGTGAGAGTTTCCTCAAATCTTTCAATCAGAACAATATCCGAGGGGCGCCTGGGTGGCTCAGTCGGTTGAGTGTCCGACTTTGGCTCAGGTCATGATCTCGCAGTCTGTGAGTTCGAGCCCCGCGTTGGGCTCTGTGCTGCCGGCTCGGAGCCTGGAGCCTGCTTCACATTCTGTGTCTTCCTCTCTCTCTGCTCCTCCCCGGCTCATGCTCTGTCTCTCTCTGTCTCAAAAATAAATAAAAACTTAAAAAAAAAAAAAAAAAACAATATCCGACAACAGTTTGAGTGCAAAATCATAGTATGGGAATCTAGTCATCTTCAATTAAAAAGATTTGTACAGGGCACCTGGGTGGCTCAGTCGGTTAAGCGGCCGACTTCGGCTCAGGTCATGATCTCACGGTCTGTGAGTTCGAGCCCCGCATCAGGCTCTGTGCTGACAGCTCAGAGCCTGGAGCCTGCTTGGGAGTCTGTGTCTCCCTCTCTCCTTGCCCCTCCCCTGCTCATGCTGTGTCCCTAAAAAATAAATAAACATTAAAAAAAATTTAAAAAAATAAAAAGATTTGTACAAATGTAAAACATTGTCACTATTCTCTCTAAGTACTTTTTTGTTTTGGAGACTATAGTTATTTAAAAAAATTATGTTAACATGTAATGGGCTTTAACATTTAACTAAAAACATTTTTAGTCTATTTTAATATCAAGGTTGGTAGATATTTGCAGGTATAATCCACAAAAGGAAAGGTTTTTTGAGGTTTTCAATCATTTTAAGAATGTAAAAGGAGGTCCTAACACCAGAAGGTTTCATAACTGCTGTACATCTCGCTCATTTACCATGAAGTCCATTCTGTGAAATGGGAGAAAGAATGTTCGTTGCTAAATATTTCAATACCACCTGTTCTTCATTTTCTGTAAGAAAACTAAGAGGCAAATACAGACCAAAGCACTCTCCAGAAGCTTGTGGAAGAGAATGAAACAAAAATTTCTAAAAATTTGAAACACACGCGCACACACACACACACACAACCAAATGATGTTACATTTTCCAGATAGGGACTATCTAAAAGCATATGTCTGAGGGTGCATTGTAGAGTAGTTAAATAATCATTACATAATTGCTATAATAGTTGTAATTGAGTGATAGTCTATTATGCTTTCTATGCATGAACTCTTTTCCTCATTTAAAGTCCTGCATAATAAGTAAATTAAGTGTCTTGGTCTTGGTCACATGGTAAGTTTTAAGAGCTGGGATTCGAGCACTTGTTTTTGTCTTGCCCTGAGGCTATTCTTTTTTCTTTATTATAGGGCTAAACTGTTTAAAAGGTCTTGTAGTAAAGGCTCTTCCTTTTGACAAGACTAGATAAAGACTTGTCTTCAGTTTTAGTTTGATAATTAAGGCAAAGGAGATTGTCTTCTAGAGCGACAGAGAGTGCCGACATGAATTCAGTAAGCTGAAACAAACAGGCAGGCACCAGTCTCCATCAGGCGGTGACAGCCTTCCTAATCGACTTGGACAGTATGAACAAATGAATCGTCAGCATGATTTGTATTCTTTTTGGCCAATTCTTAATTTAATGTCTATTTATATTGCGATCATATTTCTAGGTTTCTCCAGCGACAGTGATTTGATATCTCTTACTGTGGACGTGGATTCTCTTGCTGACTTAGATGATGGAATGGCTTCCAATCAAAACTCTCCCATTAGAACTTTTGGTCTCAATCTTTCTTCGGATCCTTCAGCATTAGGGGCCGTTGCTTCTGACAGCGAACAGAACAAAACAGAAGAAGAACGGGAAAGTCGCAGCCTCTTTCCTGGCAGCTTAAAGTCCAAGCTTGGCAAGAGAGATTATTTGGAAAAAGCTGGAGAATTAATAAAGCTGGCTTTAAAAAAGGAAGAAGAAGATGATTATGAAGCTGCTTCTGATTTTTATAGGAAAGGAGTTGATTTACTCCTAGAAGGTGTTCAAGGTACAATTTTATCTGTATTAATATGTTTTGGAATGTTCTTATGTTGGTATCTGGAAAGAAAGTATATACTTATAATTGTATCTTATATATAATCCTATGTTGAAACAAGACTGAAAATGAGAAATTCCTGAAGATTAAATGACCTAAATTTGGGGATACCTGGGTGGCTCAGTCAGTTCAGTGTCTGAGTCTCGATTTTGGTTCAGGTCATGATTTCACGGTTTGTGAGGTCAAGCCCTGTGTTGGGCTCTGCGCTGACTCTCTGGAGTTGGCTTGGGATCCTTTCCCTCTCCTTTCTCTCTGTCCCTCCCTAACTCATACTCCCTGCACCCAATAAATAAATGAACATAAAAAAAGACCTAGATTTGGGTGTAAACTTTTAGTTACACGAAGGGAAGGCAGTACCAGAGTCGCTTAATGCTCTGCTTCCATCACTTAACCAACAAAAGCAGGATTTAAAAAACTCAAATCTCCGTGTATCTTGTATGAGGAATGATCTGTTTCTCTGACACCACCAGTGTTCACCAGCCTTCTCCTCTCACTGCACAGAGTTTCTCCTCCTCACAAATGCACAGAGTTTTAGTCCGTTTACTCGTGCTGGCCTGAAGAGGGGAGATGAAACGCGAAGGTTCCTGGATTTGCCTCCTGTCTTTTCTGTGTTAGTTGCCATAAATTCTCAGCTAATTACTGGGTGATTTGGGACATTTAGAGATGAATGTTTCTAATGTCTGTAAGTAGAACTTAACCTTTTTTTTTTTTAAGCCTCAGATTTTTTTAGTCATTTGTCTTTTCCTTATAAGAAATAGAGTAAAGCATACCGCAGTTAGTTACATGACATTCTGGACACAAAAGTCAAAGGTCGATAAGACCTTCTTCCGATGGTTTTCTTTCCAGAAAATCATCATTTCTTACTGTTGTTCTGTGATCTTTGGCTTGTTAGAACCATTCCGATTACCCTAGTCTCTTGGTGTCCTATCCTCCAGAAGTGGTCTGTTCTGTGGGGGTTTAAACGTTCAGTCTTCTGATGTGGTGTAGGATGAATACCTGGCTGCATGGACTGGAAGAGGGAGTGTGTCTAGTGGCATCGCACTTCTTAACCAGGATTTTCACGAATTCGCTTGGTTTTGGCCCCTACTCTCATTTCCAAGCTACCCACTGCTGCGACTTCCCAAACTTTTGGAGAGATGTACAGTGTCCTGTAAGGCAGGCAGCTTCCTTGAGCTTCCCAAGTCAGTAACCATGCATCCCTCTATTTTCAAGCTTGTCAGATGTTGTTGCTTTCTCTCTCAGTCTCTTTGTCCTTGGGGGCTTGTGCCTTAAAAGTAATTCTTTTACTGCCATGTTCATGCAGTTGCAGGAGGGACCATTTCTCCGGGTTTGACTGATACATCATTTTGCTACAAATTTTTCTTTCTTTTTAAATATTTTTTTCAGTTTATTTATTTGTTTTGAGAGAGACAGAAAAAATGTGAGCCAGGGAGGGGCAGAGAGAGAGAGAGCGGAGAGAGAGAGAATCCCAAGCAGGCTCCACAGTCAGCGCAGAGCCTGACATGGGGCTTGAACTCGTAAAACTGTGAGATCATAACCTGAGCCGAAATCAAGAGTCGGAAGCTTAACCGACGGAGCCACCCAGGCGCCCCACAAATTTTTGTTTTTCAAATAGTCTCATAGCCAGGTAGGGTTTTTTGTTTGCTGGTAGAGTGTTCTGGTCTTTAAAGATCTACACATTTTTCTTCTTTGTCTTTACTCTCATTTCGGGTTGGGAGTTTAAAATCGGGATGAGTTGCAATTAGCTCTGATATTTTCCCTTTTTTTTTTTTTTTTTGTTACTTTTGTGCTAAAAAAAATCGCTAGTATTTAATTGACATAGATACATCAGTGTGATCTTTTTCTGTCTAAAGTTACTTACATTTAAACTTAGAGCACTTCCTAATGTTACCACTTGATGGCACCAGAAAAATAAAAATCTTTACTTCAAAATAAGCATTATGGACGCATATCAGCAAATAACACAAAAATATCATTTAGTTAGTTTCTTTGTGATTATGATAGTGAATTATTTCTCACCGGAACTCGATACTAAATATAGTAGACTTCTATCTTAAGGAACATTACCATTTAAACACATTTTTCCTATTTAACATATGCCTATCTTTCTGAAACCACAATATCCATTCCTGCCCTGGATTGGTTTTTGTTGTTAATGTGCCATCAGAACTAAAAAATTATACTTGACTAATCGCTTTTTAGTCTTCTTTGTTCATTCATAATGTGATCAGTTTTTATTCATACAAACTGTCGGAAGCACAATCGCAGAATTCAATTTTTAATCCTTATGTAAAATAACCTTTATTTCAGCCTTGTGGTTATACTTTTAACTATGTGTTAAATGTAATATCAGAGCAGTGCCTCTGGTCCGTATTTAAAAGTGTATCAGCTACCTCCTAACAGACACATGGACGTTATTGGTTTTAGAAAAAGTTTCCCCCAGTTTTATTGAGATATAATTGACGTATAACATTATACTAAAGGGATACAAAGTAACAATTCTATCTATGTACGTATTGTGAAAGGATTACCATAGTTTAGTTAATATCCTCTCCTTCGCATAGTTAACAGGTTTTATTTTTCTTGTGATGAGTTTTAAGATCTACCTTTTAGCAACTTTCAAATACCTGATATGCAGTATTTTCACCTATAGTCACCATGTTGTACATTATGTCTACAGAGTTCATCAATCTTATAAATGGAAGTTCCTATCCTTTGGCCACCTTCACCCACTTTTCCCACCCCCCACCCCTGCCTTTGGTAACCACTAACCTCTTTTCTGTTTCTATGAGTTTTGTTGTTTTTAGATTCTGCATATAAGTGAGATTATATAGTATTTGTTTCTCTTTCTGACATATTTCACTTAGCATATTGACTTAAAGGTCCATTCATGTCATTAATGGTTTTTTTTTTTTTATTGCTGAATTATATTCCTGTGTGTGTTTATGTGTATATGTGTATGTATGTGTCTTGACTATTGTAAATAATGCTGCAGTGAGCATGGGAGTACAGATACCTCTTTTGAGATAGGTATTTTGTTTCCTTCAGACATATACCTAGAAATGGAATTTCTGGAACATATGATAGTTCTCTTTTTAGTTTTTTGAGGAACCTTCATACTGTTTTCTATAATGGCTGCACCAGTTTTATATTCCCACCATCAGTGTTCAAGAGTTCTCTTTTCTCCACATCCTCGCCAACACTTGTTATCTGTGGTCTTTTTAAATTTTCTTCAATGTTTATTTATTTTTGAGACAGAGAAAGAGAGACAGAGCACAAGTGGGGGAGGGGCAGAGAGAGAGAGAGGGAGATACAGAATCCAAAGCAGGCTCCGGGCTCTGAGCCATTAGCACAGAGCCTGACGTGGGGCTCAAGCCCACGAACCCTGAGATCATGACCTGGGTCAAAGTCAGATGCGTAACTGACTGAGCCACCCAGGCGCCCCTGTTGTCTTTTTGAAGATAGATATTCTAACAGGTGTGGGGTAATACCAAATTACGGTTTTGATTTGGAGTTCCCTGATGATGAATGATATTAAATAACTTTTCATGTATTTGTTTGGCATTTTAATATCTTCTTTGAGAAAATATCTTTTTAATTCCTCTGCTTATTTTTTGATCATACTGTTGAGGGGTATTTTGATATTAAATTATGTTTTCTTTATATATTTTGGATATTAACCCCTTATTAGTATATGATTTGCAAATATTTTTTCCCATTTGGTAGACTGCATTTTCATTTTGCTGATGGTTTCTTTTGCTGTGTCGAATCTTTGTAGTTTGATGTAGTCCCACTTGTTTATTTTTGCTTTTGCTGTCAAATCATGCCAAGAAAGCTCCCCCTGCCCCATTTTTATCTAGGATTTTATGTTTTCAGATTTTATGTTCAAATCTTTAATCTATTTTGGGTTAACATTTGTGTCTGGTGTAAAATAGGGGTCTGGTGTTATTTATTTATTTATTTTTGCATGCGGCTGTTCATTTCTGTCAGTACCTTTTAGTAAAGAGACTGTCCTGTCCCTAGTGTATAGTTTTGGCTCCTTTGTTATAAATTAACTGACTATGTATGTGTGGTTTTCTGGGCTCTATTTTGTCCCCTTGATCTATGTGTCCAATACCATACTGTTTTGATTACTGTAGCTTTGTAATATAGTTTGAAATAAGGAAATGCTTTATTCTTTATTCACAGCATTGCTTTGGCCATTTGGGGTCTTTTGTGGTTCCATACAAACTTTAGGATTGCTTTTTTCTACTTATGTGAAAAATGTCTTTGGAATTTTGATAGGGATTGTATTGAACCTATAGATCTCACTGGGTAGTATGGGCATTTTAATGATACTAATTCTTTCAATCCATGAGCATGGAATATCTTTCCATCTTCAATTTCTTTCTTGATTTGTAACAGATTTCATCTGTTATTAGTTCTAACAGTTTTTTGATGGAGTCTTCAGGGTTTTCTATATATAATATCATGCCATCTGCAAATAGACAGTTGTGGTTCTTCCTTTCTGATTTGGATGCCTTTTATTTCTTTTTCTTGTCTGATTGCTCTGGGTAGGAATTTTAGTACTATGTTGAATCATATATATATGTATATAATTTTTTTTAATGTTTCTTTATTTTGAGAGAGAGAGAGTGTGTGTGTGTGAGCAGGGGAGGGGCAGCGAGAAAGGGAGACACAGAATCTGAGGCAGGCTCCAGGCTCTGAGCTGTCAGCACAGAGCTCGACATGGGCTTCAAACTCAGGAACTGAGAGATCATGGCCTGAGCCAAAGTCAGATTCTCAACTGCCTAAGCCACCCAGGTGCCCCTGGTGTTATGCTGAATCTAGTGGTGAGAGTGGGCATCCTTGTCCTGTTCTTGATCTTAGAGGAAACACTTTCAGCTAATCACCATTGAATGTAATGTTGAGTGTGATGGATTTATTCTTGAATTTGTTGGGAAATTGGGGGCTTTAGCTTGTGAGCTGACTTGACATTTATGAGTAGAAAAGATGTTTTCTTAGGGAAAGTTTGTTTTAGTGTGGTAAAACTGTTATTGAAGTATCACTATAACCAGTAATACCTACAAATCATTTAAATTTAACTCTTGCTATAAGAATGGTTGCCTGTGGGGGAAAAAAAAGAAAATAGAATTGTTTCCTGTGACCTTGGTTTGGTTCGATATACTCTATAATAAAATCATTATTTCTGGATATCTGATATTCCGGAGAAAATGATATTTCAGAGCTAAGTAGGAGTGCTTCTTTATATGGGGGTTCTTATGATTTGGCAAATTTCGTTATTCTAAATACTAACTATTCATCCTAAAGGAGTTTATCTGGGTTGTTTGTAGATCTGATAAAGATGGCTTGATGTTTTTCTTACTTAACTGGTGTTTGCACAGCTGAGACTAGAGGCAGAACACAATAGCAGTTCTATTTGCCCATCCAGCAGAGAAGCGTACCCTGATAGTGGCGACTTTGAATTCTCCCTTTGAGCCTGATGTTTCACTTATTTCCTCAATTCAGGAATGGCTCCTGAAGTTAGGGTACCCTCTATTTTTCCAACTCAGGAGGTCTTTATGTATTTAAAACAGAAAATCCAAAAGTCAAGATTGAAGGAATCTACTCGAATCTTTGAAGAGAATGTTTCTAGTAAATATCCTTCACTTCTGTCTTGTTTATATATTTCTGCAGTGGCCTTGTATGATTAATCTATATATTCTGAGGACTTATTAGAATAATTGTGAGAATGTAGGGTGGCAAATGGATGACATAAAGGTATTAATGAAATATTTAAATAATAACAATAATTTATCGTCTGTTAACATGCCTGTCACTGTACAAGGGATTTTTCTTAACATTATTTTTAACCCTCAGAACAAGCCTATAAGCTGAACTATGGCTGGTCTTACTGGGCTTTGTCTAAGGACACTAAAATTTAGAGGGTGCAAACATTTAATGTAATGATTCTAAAAGCTTGGCACCTAGTTAGCAAGAATAATTATTTAAAACAGGAAGCTTCCAGATGGCGAGCATTGTTAGTAACACCCATCTGTGGGCTACATTATGAATTACAGAGTTGATTTGAGAACTGGTTTTGTTTAGTTTGTTCTAGGTGCCAAAATTGCTGGTTTATTGTGTTTGTAAGGTAGATACTGTAATCCCCGTTTTCTAGGTGGAGAAAACTAAGACTTACAAAAAGTAAGCAATTTGTTCAACAAGGCAAGCCACTGAGTTGCCGCTAAGATTTAAATCTAGGTCTTTCTGAGTTTAAACCTTGTCTTCTTGTCCACTGTGCCATGTTACTTCTTACACCTTTCTCCCCTAATTAGAGTAGCTTTTAAAATGGGGAAGAAACAAATCCTTTTTGTTTCTTTTTTCTTTTTCGGTTTGTTTATTTTGAGAGAGAGAGTGAGAGCAGGAGGGGGAGAGAGAATGACAAACAGGCTCCATGCTGTCAACCCCAGAACCTGGTGCGGGGCTCGAACCCACAAACCATGAGATCATGACCTGAGCCGAAACCAAGAGTCGGGTGCTCCACCGACTGAGCCACCCTAGTGCCCCAGGGGTATCAAGTATTTTTGAACTTTATTTTGAGATTCATTCTTTTTTCCTTCTACCCATTTGTTTGCTCATTCAGCCGTCTATCCATTCAGTTGAGCATTCAATAAGCTTTTATTAGTACTATGTACTAGGTATTGTGATAGTGAATATAAAATAGTTTTTTAATAAAAATATAGAATTGAATGATGTGCCTTCAAAATTACTTCTCTTCTCTTTGTTTCAATTTAAATCTTCTGCATACATTATAAATCTCACATTGAAAAACATTCCTGGATATCGTGGATATCTAAATTTCCTTTGACGATCTTGTTATTTTTGACGAGTGAGACTATCTCTGATGTGACTACTCAGCTGAGAGATGCAGTCTTTTGCAATTTTCATCCTAATAAATGGTATAATAAGTGATTCAAACCCAATTTTTCTTAGTTTACCCCAGTCTTGGGTACATGTGTGCTAGACTCTCAGAGATAGCCAGACTTATTTAAAAAACTGGACCTAGCGTGCTGGAGTACTCCATCTTTCTGGGTCTCTTACTGGGTCTTGACTGTTCTTTTGCCCCTTTCCATAATGAGGAGTAGAATTCCTTTGGAGACCACAAACCCAGGTATATTTCTCAGTTTCCTTTGTGTCACTTAGACTAGCTCGGAATTGTAGGGTTGGTTCTAGAACGTGTCCAGGCCCTATGAAGGTGGTTAGTTTCTGTGCATTTGTAATGATATATATTGAAGTACTGTAAAAGGCAATTTTGGCCATTGATTTATTCCTTCGAATAACAGTTACTCAAATATTAAGAAACCCAAAGTATAAGCTTGTTTAATTTAGAATGAAAGGGTGGCTCAGACAGTTAAGCATCCAACTTCGGCTCAGGTCATGATCTCACAGTTCAGCAGTGCAAGCCCCACGTCGGGCTCTGTGCTGACAGTTCAGAGCCCGGAGCCTGCTTCAGATTCTGTGTCTCCCTCTCTCTCTGACCTTCCCTCGTTTATGCTCTGTGTCTGTCTTTCAAAAATAAATAAACATTGAAAAGTTTTAGAATGGATGGATATATGAGAAAAGTAGTAGTAATTTTATGTTTGATAAAGGGAAGCAAGTCACATGATTGCTAATCGCTGAATTTCAGAAATGAAAATATATAACTTTAAAAATAGGGGCACCTGGGTGGCTCAGTTGGTTAAGCGTCCGACTCTTGATTTTGGCTCAGGTCGTGATCCTCAGGGGCCTGAGATTGAGCCTGCGTTGGGCTCTGCACGGGGCATGGAGCCTGCTTAAGATTCTTTCTCTCTCCGTTTACCGCTTGCACACATGCTCGCTCTCTCTCTCAAAAAAAGAAAAATTATTTGACTTGTTTATTGTGTTTGTTAATTCTTGAAGGTACTGTGGAAATATTGTCTAACTCTTTAGACAGTTACCTTTAGGGATTGCCCAGTTCACTACAAAATATGATACAGTGTAAGGCTAACAACACCAAAAGCTACATTTTTAATAGGGAATGCTGGTGCGATCATATTGTTTTCTAAATGCATTTGCTCCCAGCTGTTTTGATTTATGATCTTCTTTGAGAACTTTGTTCTTTTTCAATATTATTTTGATTGTTTGGGTCCCCTTACAAGTCTATATGAATTCGAAAATGACCATTAAAAAAATGAACTGTAATTGACATTTTATTTATTTTTTTAATATTTTTCTTTTTCTCTCTTTTTGTTTTCTTTCTTTCTTTTTTTTTTTAGAAAGTCAGCTTTTCTGTTTCTGCAAAAAATGCTATAGGAACTTTGATAGGGATTACATTAAATCTGTAAATAAATTTGGGTAGTATTGACATCTTAAAATTAAGTTTTCTAATCCATGAACACAGAATGTGTTTCCATTTATTCAGATATTATTTTTTAAATAATTTTTTAAATGTTTATTTATTTTTGAGAGAAAGAGCGAGAGTGGGGCAGGCGCAGAGAGAGAGGGAGACACAGAATCCGAAGCAGGCTCCAGGCTCTGAGCTGTCAGCACAGAGCCCTAATGGGGCTTGAATTCACGAGCTGTGAGATCATGACCTGAGCCACCTAGGCACCCCAGGACATTTTTAGATTTTTAACTGTTTCGAAAGTGGCTAGAAGAAAACGTTTTAAAAGCAGGAAAACTCTGATTTTAAAAATAGAGAGATTTGAAACTATTTATATATACCACCTTGTTTTTCTGTCCCAATCACCCATCATTACTGTTTTTTTTTTTTTTTTTTCTTTCTTTAGTTATCTAGGAAGTGTTTGTAACTCTAATCCTCAGTGTGACCGTATTTGGAGGTGGGACCTTTTGGGAGATGATTAGGCCATGATAACCGTGGCTTCATGGTGGCATTAGTGCCCATTAGAGACCTCAGAGAGCCCCTTTGCCTGTTTTACCATGTGAGGACGTAGTGAGAAGACAGCCATCGGTGAGCGAGGAAGCCCCTTCTCACCAGACACCAGATCTGTTGGAGCCTTGCTCTTGGACTTTGAACCTCTGGACCTGTGAGAAATAAATGTCTGTTTAGAAGCTCTCAGCCCCTGGTGTTCTCGTCTTGCAGCCGGAATGAACTAAGAGAAGACTTTTGATTCTCTGGTTGGCTGGTCACAAATTAAAAGAGAGTTGTTTTTTAAAATTATCCTGTAGTTAGATCAGTCCTTCTTTCTGATTTTGTGTTATACCGGACTCTTTCAGTGACAGGAAACAAAACCAATTCAAAGATGCTCACACAGAAACTCAGAAAAGTGTTTTAGCCCACATGAATGAGTGGTTCTGTATCGCTAGATTCAGGTGTTCAAGGAGTATCACCTGGTCTCTGTCTGTGTCTGTTTGCTTATCTTTCTACAGGGCCTGTACTTTCAAACTTTCTCTGATTTGCTTTTATCTCCAGGTGGTGTGAAAGATAACCCCTCAGCTGCTCCAAGTTTACAGAGGCTTTTTCCTCTGAGTCCCAGAGGAAGAGGGTGTTTCCCCCCCAGCTCAAGTCAGAACCATGGGTCATGTGCCTTCACCTCATTTTTCTAGTTAGGTGTAGGCTGCTTACTCATCCCTGAAAAGGTGGGCGGAGCTATCCCCAGTGAACCACAGGAACCACAGCATAGCCACAGAATGGGAGGGGAGTGAACCAAAATGAGGAGGAGTTAGGAGGCAGAAACAAAACAAATTAAAATGTCATCCTCGGTTTACCCTTCCTGACCCCACACAGACACTAAATATGCCTTCTTCCTCTGTTAAAAAAAAATTATTGTTTATATGTTTTCTCATGTAGGTTTCTCGGGCTTAGATTCTGTAGGGAACAAACCATATGTGTGTGTGTATATATATATATATATTTTTTTTTTACTTTTAATTGAATATATAGGAAAGCACGTATCGTAAGTACATAGCTTGATATATTTTCACACATGGAACATGCCTATGTTACTGGTTCCTGGGTCAACAAGTAGAACTTGACCAGCGCTCTAGAAGCTTCCTGATGTTCCTTTCCAATTACTACCTCTCCAAAGGTGATGGCTCTCTTGATCTCTAACAGCATTGATTGCATGAAGTCTGCCTTTTTCCATTGTTATTTCTTGTGAGGTCACGGTTCCAGTTGATGTCCTCTTCTGTGCAATTTCTTTCATGGACGAGGATGGGGCCGTAGCTGGTTTTTCTCTTTTGTTTTTTAGGCCCCTTATCTTTCTCCTCTCCTTTCTGATATTCCCTGCACCCCTTTACTGCTACCTCATGCCCTTTCCTGTATGTCTGATTCTTCCCCAGAAGAAAAGCTTTACCAAGGCTCTCACTTTCGGTTCCCCGGACTTTCATTCAAGTCTTTCTTTATAGCCCATGTTTTCAACTACCAAGTCCCAATCTCTGTTTTGTATTTTGACATTTAATTGGACTTTTCTCTTTCTGGGGGTGTTTATGCTTTGTTTTGTTTTTCTCCTGTTCTTTGGTCTAAGTCCTGTGTACCCCCATATACTTTTTTAAGGGATCTCTTAAGCTCTTTCTCCTGGTTTCCACATTCATGGGCCTGCAGTAGTGGGGCCCTTGGAGCTCTGTTGTAATTTGGTTTCTTTTCCCATTTACAGATCATCTGAAGGTCATGGTATTCTCACTTTTTTCTTTTTTGCATTCTTTTTTCTTAGTAATGCTGAAGGTATGGATCTTATGTGGTTTTATTTGCTCCGTCAGTTTTTTCATTTATTTTGGTTTTTGGTTTTGAGAGATTATGTGGAGGAGATTTGAAATTGGGTACCTGTCCTTATCCTCCAGACTTGAGGTTTCCACCCTAATTGGTGTTTTGAATGTAACCTTCACATTCCTAAAATAAACCTACTTAGTTGCAATGTATCTTTTTTTTTTTTTAATATCTCTGGGCTCGGTTTCATCATTTATTTAAGACTTATGTGGGGTGTGTGCGTGAGTGTATGTGTTCATTTTTCATGGTTATTTTCTGCATCTATATGTATATATATATACACACAAATATATATATATGTTACAGATATATGTATATATGGTACAGCTATATTTACTGAATTAAAAGTAAAGTATAGACATCATAGTTTTGACCCTTATACAATAGGTGTTTCTAAGAAAATAAAGATGTTCTTTTACATATCCACAATGCAAGTATCATACTTAAAAAAACTTTTTTTAGGTTTTTATTTATTTAAGTTATCTCTACACCCAGTGTGGGGATTGAACTCATGATGTCTGAGATTAAGAGTCATATGCTGTTCTGAATCAGCCAGCCAAGTGCCCCCGTACTTTACAAATTTAAGAACAATTCTAGGGAAAGGATTTTAATAGCAGCTTTAATTTCTTTAATAGATACCCAACTGTTAAAATTGCACATATTGTGTCTTTTATCAGCTTACTGGTAAATTGTATTTTTCAAAGAATTTGTTTTATACAAATGCTCAAATTAATTTGTTGATTTTTTTCTCTACTCCTTTGCTTTATTATTCTTATTGAGATCTAATTAGCATAGAATATTATATTAGTTTTGGGTATATAACATAATGATTTGATATGTTTATATATTGCAAATGATCACCACATAGTTACAGATTTTTTTCTTTGTGATAAGAACTTTTAAGGTATATTCTCTCGGGGCACTTGGGTGGCTCAGTCGGTTGGGTGTTCAACTTCAGCTCAGGTTATGATCTCATGGTTCGTGAGTTCCAGCCCCACGTTGAGCTCTGTACTGACAGCTATGAGCCTAGAGCCTGCTTTGGATTCTGTGTCTCCGTCTCTCTCTGTCCCTCCTCTCCTTGTGCCCAGTCTCTCTCTCACAAAATAAATAAACATTAAAATAAGATATGTTTTCTTTGAAACTTTCAAATACAGGATACAGTATTATTAACTATAGTCACCATGCTGTACATTACACCGTGGGACTTATGTAGTTTATAACTGGAAGTAGTTTGTACTTTTTGACCCCTTTTCATCCATTTTGCCTACCTGGCATCATCCTGCCCCTGGCAACCAAAAGTCTGTTATCTTGGCACAAAAACAGACACTCAGATCAATGGAACAGAATAAGAACCTAAAAATGGACCCACAAACATATGGCCAGCTAATCTTTGACAAAGCAGGAAAGAATATCCAATGGAATAAAGACAGTCTCTTTAGCAAATGGTGCTGGGAAAACTGGACAGCATCGTGCAGAAAAACCTAGACCACTTTCTAACACTGTAGACAAAAATAAACTCAAAGTAGATGAAAGACTTAAATGTAAGACAAGAAGACATCAAAATCCTAGAGGAGAAAGGGGACAAAAACGTCTTTGACCTCGGCCGCAGCAACTTCTTACTCAACATGTCTCCGGAGGCAAGGGAAACAAAAGCAAAAATGACCTCATCAAAATAAAAAGCTTCTGCACAGTGAAGGAAACAATCAGCAAAACTAAAAGGCAACTGACGGCATGAAAGAAGATATTTGCAAACGACATATCAGATAAAGGGTTAGTATCCAAAATCTGTAAAGAACTTACCAAACTCAACACCCAAAAAAATGAATAATTCAGTGAAAGAATGGGCAAAAGACATGAACAGACACTTCTCCAAAGAAGACATCCAGATGGCCAACCGACACATGAAAAGATGCCTAACATCACTCGTCATCAGGGAAATACAAATCAACACCACAATGAGATACCACCTCACACCTGTCAGAATGGCTAACATTAACAACTCAGGCAACAACAGATGTTGGTGATGTGGAGAAAGAGGATCTCTTTTGCACTCCTGGTGGGAATGCAAACTGGTGCAGCCACTCTGGAAAACAGTATGGAGTTTCCTCAAAAAATTAAAAATAGAATTACTCTACAACCCAGCAATTGTACTACTAGGTATTTATCCAGCGGATACAGGTGTGCTGATTTGAAGGGGCACATGCACCCTGATGTTTATAGCAGCACTATCGACAATAGCCAAAGTATGGAAAGAGCCCAGATCTCCATCTACAGATGAATAGATAATGAAGATATGATATATATATATATATATATATATATATATATATATACATGCAATGGAGTATTACTTGGCAATCAAAAAGAACAAAATCTTGCCATTTGCAACCCTGCGGATGGAAGTAGAAGGTATTATGCTAAGAAAACTTAGTCCGAGAAAGACAAATATCATATGACTTAACTCATGTGAGGACTTTAAAATACTAAACAGATGAACATAAGGGAAACAAAAATAATATAAAAACAGAGAGGGGAGAAAACATAAGAGACTCTTAAATATAGAGAACAAACAGAGGGTTACCAGAGGGGGTTGTAGGATGGGGGATGGGCTAAATGGGTAAGGTGCATTAAGGAATCTACTCCTGAAATCATTGTTGCACTATATGCTAACTAACTTGGATGTAAATTAAATAATAAATAAATTAATTAAAAAAAGGTTTAAAGAAATAATAGTGTCAAAAATAAGGGCTAATTCTTTATAGTCATAGTCTAGGCACTTACGAGGCTCTGTCAGGAGTTGTCTCGGGTAATCCTCCCATTAGCCTGATAAGGCAGGTTTTATTATCTCTGGTTGTAGTGGGAAGATAGAACGTGGTACAAAAAGTCGATCCTTTCTAATACAAACTGTCTTAAATTTAATCCTAACCAAAATAGGAAGATTATGATTCTGAGTTCCACTGTGAAAACATAGGCAAGTTATTCACTATCTCCGTGCCTGTTTCCTCACATGCAAAATGGAAATAGTAAAAGTTCTTATAATAAAATATTAAATTAATTAGCACATACACAAAGTCTTTTCTCTGTAACTTTGAGCTTTTTTTGTTTAAAATAGATTGCACATATAAATGAGATCGTACAGTATTTATCTTTTTCTGTATACCTTATTTCATTTAGCACAGTGCCTTCAGGGTTCATCCATGTCATTGAAAAATGATAAGATTCCCTTCTTTTTTATGGCTGAATAATATTCCTGTGTGTGTGTGTGTGTGTGTGTGTGTGTGTGTGTGTGTACCACATGTTTTTTATCCATTCATCTACTGATGGACATTTTGTTTATATTTTTTTTTGCTATTACAAACAATGCTACAGTGAACATGGGGGTTGCAGATACCTTTTTTAGTGTTTTTGTTTTTTTTGGATAAAATCTGAAAGTGGAATTGCTGGAACATATGGTAGTTCTATTTTTAATTTTTTGAGGAACTTCTGTACTGTTTTCCATAGTAGCTGTACCAGTTTACATTCCCACCAATAGGGCACAAAAGTTTCCTGTTCTCTGCATCCTTGCAAACTCCTGTTATCTCTTGTCTTTTTGAGAACAGTCATTGTAACAGGTGTGAGGTGATTTCTCATTGTGGTTTTGATTTGCATATTTCTGATGATTCGTGATGGTGGAGCACCTTTTCATGTGTCTGTTGGCCATCTGTATGTCTTTGGAAAAAAATGTCTGTTTAGATTCTCTGCCCTCTTAAAATCTTTCTTTCTCTCTCTCTCTCCCTTACTTCTTTCTTTCCTCCCTTCCTTCCTTCCTTCCTTCCTTCCTTCCTTCCTTCCTTCCTTCCTTCCTCTCTTTCTCTCTTTCTTTCTTTGTTATTGAGTTGGATGAGTACCTTAGGTATTTTGGATATTAATTCCTTATCGGATATATGGTTTGCAAATTTTTTCTGCCATTTGGTAGGTTGCGTTTTCATTTTGTTGATGGTTTCCTTTGCTGCGCAGAAGCTTCTTAGTTTGATGTCCCACTTGTTTATTTTTACTTTTGTTGCCTTTGCTTTTGGTGTCATACCCTCAAATTTATTGACCATAGAATTATTTATAGTATCTTTTTATCTTTTTAATGTGTTTGGATCCTTCCCGATATTGGTGATTTATTATATTTTCTTAGTCATATTAAGGATTTATCAGTTTTATTAATGTTAGAGTATTTATATATACTATTGGATGTTACTTTTCTATTTTATGGATTTCTATTTCTCCTACTTAACTTTAGGCCTGACTTTTACTTTTTGAGTTAGGACCTTACATCTTTGAGTTTTGGCCTTTTTTTCAATATATGTTTAAGACGATGCATTTCCCACTAAGTACTGCTTTGGCTACATTCCATAGGTTTAAATATGTCATATCTTCATTCTTAATAAGTTCAAAATATTTTTTATTTTGTTTTAATTTTTTTCTTTGTCGCATAGTTTTCTATTGCTGCTGTAACAAATTACCACAGATTTATAAGACATCATTTTATGGTTTTGTAGGTTAGAAATCTGAAATGAATCTGAATTGATATCAAGCTATGGGCAGGGCTCTATTCCTTTCCAGAGACTTTAGGGGAGAACCTGTTAACTCTGCCTTTTCCAGCCTCTAGAGGCCGTCCGCATGCCTTCCCCCATCTTCTAAGTCAGCAGTGTTACGTCCCTTTGACTCTTCTTTCCTAGGAATATCTCACTCTGACCCTCAGCAAGGAAAGGTTATCTGATTTTAAGGACCCATGTGATTTCGCTAGGCCTACCCTGATAATCCGGGAGAATTGCCCTATCTCAAGATTCTTAACCTTAACGACATCTGTAAAGTCACTTTTAGCCAAGTTGGGTAATAATATATTTATAGGTTCTTGGGTTAGGACATGGCCATTTTTAGGGGCCCAGTAGTCTGTCTCCTGCAACTGTGAATTACTTCAGTAATATACTTCTAAGTATATCATAAGTATACTATTTAATTTCCCAGCACTTGAGTTTTTCTAGTTATCTTTTTGTTACTGATTTATAGCTTAATTCCATGGTGTTCAAAGAACTTTGTCTGAATAACTTCAGTTTTTTGAAATTTGTTGAAGCTTTCTCTATGGCCAAGTCACCCTGCCCATTTAATCATTTTAAATAGCACCTTGAAATGAGAATGCTTGCTGCATTTCAAAAATTATTTGAGGGTTTCATGATACATTCTATTACATGGTTATTGTCTTTTGTTTGTAGGACATTATCATCTAGTAGTCTCTGTGTTCTTTTTGGTAGTTAACCAATCCTTAAATAATAGTCATTCTGTATTACAGAATACTTATAGCTACTTATGATTAAATTGATTTTTGATCTGTATGAGGTGTTTTAAAATTATTCTGTGACTAACGAAAGCATACCTGTTTTTGTGAAAAGCTCATAAGTACAGTCATGTTATAATATAGTAATCTCGATTGAGTCCAGGTCAGTGATAACCCATTACCCTACAAAAGAAAAGTGCACTGTAGGATAATAAAGAACAGAGACTTTGAGTACCTGGGACAAATAAAAGCAGAAATTAGAAACAAAGAACTCTAAATTGAATTTTTTGTTAATTGATTTGGTGTTTGCAGGGAAAGGGGGCAATGCCCTGATTTGAACTAGTAATAAAAGGCCCAATTTTGCCCATGCAACAAGAAGCAAAATTAGAAGGAATACATAAGGAGAGGCATAGGTGTGACATGTCAGTACAGGGGAATAATCCCTTTAAATGGAGTGATCCAGGGAAATAGGAAGTAGGCTGCAGAATTTGTATTGTGTGATCTAGAAAGTCCGCTCAGTTTTGTTCCCTTCAACAGAACTTTAATGGATGACTGTCAATGTTCACGAGAATCAGTGAGCAGCTTCTAAGTTATCGAAGGGGAGAGTAATAAACAAACACTTTAAAAAGGGCCAATACTTCATACTTTCCAGCATTTTTCTCTTTAGTATCTCTCAGCTGTCTTCCATTTCTCTATTTATCTTCTTAGTTTTCATTATCCATCGTTTGAGAAAGTTTTATGGTAAATACCTTAATCTCCCTTACTTCTGATATTTTATCATATGTACCTGGCAAAACCCCAGCCCTGGATCAATTTATCCATTTGTTTTCAAGTATCCATATTTCCCTTATTTCTGGCTTACAGAGGCAGACAACTGGGTAACTAGCTGAGTGCTATTAGAAGTTACACACTATGGACAGATAGATGACCAAAATGAATTCATTGTTATTAATCTTAACTGGACTCTTAATAATGTTGCTTATCCTTAATGTTCCTTGGTTAACTCTTCAGTGACCATTTCATACAACCTCTGCTTTCCTAAATCTTCTGTTATTCTAATGACACCACACTTTTCTTAGTTTTCTAATTCTTAGGTTAACCCTTCTAAGTCTCCTTTGCCAGCTCCTTCTTCCCCACTTGACCTTTAAGTGTTGAAGTTTAGGGGCGCCTGGTGGCTCAGTTGGTTAAGCGTTTGACTTTGGCTCAGGTCATGATCTCATGGTTTGTGGGTTCGAGCCCTGCATTGGGCTATCTGCTGTTGCTCCATAGAGCCCGCTTTGGATCCTCTGCCCCCTTCTCTTTCTACCCTTCCCCCTTGCTCTGTCTCTCTCAAAATAAATAAACTTAAAAAAAATGTTGAAGCTTATTGAGACTTCATTGCCAACTTGCTTAGCCTCCTTACCCTATGTTCTTGGGTGATGTCAACATTATATAATTTCAGTGACTTTGTAAAGTAACATTGTATAATAGAAATATAATGTGACACATATATGTAATTTAAAAATTTTCCAGTAGCCACATTAAAACTAAGACTTCTACTCACTCATATGTGGAATTTAAGAAATCAAACAAATGAACAAAAGAAAAAAAAAAAAGAGAGACAAACCAGAAAACCAGATTCTTAATATAGAGGACAAACAGATGTTTACTAGAGGGAAGGTGGGTGGGAAGGATGAGTGAAATAGGTGAAAGGGATACAAAAACAAAACAAAACAAAAAAACAAACAAAAAATTAGGACTTCCACTGCTGGCCAAGGTGGGTAACAGATGCAGTATTCACCCTTCTTATTGAAGCAACTAAAAAACCAAGCAAAGTACATGTAATAGTGGTTTTCAAGACACTGGACGTTAGACAGTGAAGGACCGTGGTTTCTGAGAGATACGAAACAGATAAGGTGAGCCTTGATGATTACCTAGCTTACTGTCTTGAGTTTCTAGATTGTAGCTATGGAAGAAGGAAGGCAGATGAATTGTGTCAAAACCTCCAAGTTGAGGAGATGGGATTGAATCCAGCAAGGCCAAGGCAGAGTTTGCGGGTAGACCTTACAGGATCATTGTCTGATGTCTAGTCTTTTGTCTAGAGAGGAGATGGCTCTACAGAGATTTGCAGAGTATCCCTTGGAATATTTAACAGAGTACTGATTAGTGCATGGCCGTGGAGAAACTACCCAAGACCAGAGAAAGATCCATTGAAAGAATTAGGGGAAACATTGCGTGTGCTCACACAGGGCTGGGAATAGTGTTTCTTCCTAAAAGGTAGTCTTGAAAACCTCTTTTATGGGGCATTAGGTAGAATATTCAAGAGTCTTACCCCATTAGTGTGAGATAGTTTGCTCTAGACCCACCCTAACAATTCTTAGAAAAAAGACCTAAAAGGATCAAACCACTTCCAAGAATCATAACTGTATTCCAGAACAAAGCTCAAAAATATTTGTGGGAATAAGAAAGTATCTACCACCTAATAAGGTAAATCCACAATGTCTGGCATCTTTAAAAAATCACCATTCATTCAAAGAAACAAGAAAAATATGACCTGTAGTGAGGAAAAAAATCAGTCATTCAGAACCCACTCAGAATTGACACACATGTTAGAAGGGAAGCATGAGAACTTTAAAACTTAATAGAAATGTGTTCATTATGTGGAGTTAAATAGAGCAATGGAAGATTTACAAAAGACCCAAATCGAACTTCTAGAGGTGAATGTTACAATATGAGAAATGAAAAATACAAGGAATGAGATTAGTGGCCGATTAGATATTGCAGAAGAAAGGATTAATGAATTGGAAGACATAGCAATGGATACTATCAAAAATGAAATGGAGATGAAAAAATCAAGCAAAAATTAGTATAACATCAGTAAGCTATAGCACAACTTTTCTCCATTGTTGGAACCCCTAAAAAGGGAGGGAAGGAGGGAGACTGGATATTATTGGAATGAATAATGCCTAAAAGCATTCCAAACTTGATGAAAACATTCTACAGGTCCAAGAAACCTAACAAACCCCAGGCATAGGAAACATGAAAATCTACGTCAAGGCACATTCTAGTCAACTTGCTGAAAGCCAGCATTAAAGAGAAAATCTTAAAATTAAAAGCAGGCATAACAAAAGACACATATAGAAGAACAAAGATGAGAAGATGTCAGATTTCTTGTTAGAAACAATGCAAACAAGGAGACTGTTGATTAATACCTTTAACATACGTAGAGAAAAAAAGCCTATCGAGTGAATTCTGTACCCAGAGAAAGAATATTTAAAAAATGAAGGCAAAACCAAAAATTGTCAAATGTGGGGTGCCTGGCTACCTGAGTTGGTAGAGCATGCGACTCTTGATCTCGGGGTCCTGAGTTCAAGTCCCACATTGGGTGGTTAGCCTACTTAAAAAAAAAAAAAAGAATTGGTAATTGAGAGTGATGAATATGTTCATTATTTTGATTGTGGTGTCTTTGTTTTGTTGGTTTTTGTTTTTGTTGTTGTTTTTTGGTCTAGACAAATGTCAATCATATTTTCAAAGAACCAACTTTTGATTTTGTTTGTTTTCTGTTTTTTAAGTTTCTATTTCACTGGATTCTGCTTCTCCTGCTTTCTTTTTGTGTATTTTACTCTTCATTGTTTAGATTTATTTAGATATATTAGGTTATTGATTCCTTCCAAGCACTCCTGGTTTTGTCTCTAGTAATATTCATTTTTCTTAATATCTATTTGGTTGGATATTAGTAAAACTATTTATTTTTTTTCTTTTTTAAAAAATTTTATTTATTTTGAGACAGAGACAGCGTAATCAGGGGAGGGGCAGACAGAAGTGGGGGGAGAGAGAATGAGAATCCCAAGCAGGCTCCGCACTGCCAGCACAGAGCCCAACGTGGGCCTCTAACTCACGAATCTGTGAGATGATGACCTGAGCTGAAATTCAATTTAATGCTTAACCAACTGAGCCACCCAGGCATCCTAAGTTACTTTTAATCTCTTTGTTTTTTTGAATCAAAGTATGTCTCCTGTAAACTGGGTAGAATTGGATCTTTAAAAAAAAATTTAGCCTTATAATCTCTGATTTTTTCATTGGCATGTTTAATCCACATACATTTAACACATTTAATAATATGGTTAGATTTATGCTTGCCATTTTCTATTTTTTTTAATTTTATTATTTTTTAAATTCTTTGTTTTTAATTTTTTTTTAAATGTTTATTTTCGAGAGAGAGAGACAGAATATGAGCAGGAGAGGGGCAGAGAGAGAGAGGAGACACGGAATCCAAAGCAGGCTCCCTGACGCAGGGCTTGAACTCATGAGCTGTGAGATCATGACCTGAGCCGAAGTCAGATGCTTAACTGACTGAATCACCCAGGTGCCCCTCTATTTTTTTTTTTATGTCTCCTATCTTTTTGGTTTTTTTTACTGCCTTGTGTTGTGAGTAGGTATTTTTTCTAGTGTACCGTTTATTCTCTCCTTTTTTTTTGTAGACTATAACATTTTGAATTTTTTATTTTTCATAGTGTTTTTTTCTGAATATTATAGTAATAAGTACTTTAGCTTAAAATATTCTACTTCATTACCTTAATTCTAGTAGTACATAAGAACTTTACTTCAGTATAGATCTCTTCCTACATCTTTTTGCTAGTATTGTCATATATGTCACAATTTTATATAAGCCTGACAGTGTAGTCTTATATTGTTTAAATGGACTCATTCTTGAAACCACTTTGGAGAAGAAATGAGTTTATCTTTTGCTTTTAAGATTTTCTGTTTCGACTTTTGATAGTTTGGCTGTTATATGTTTAGATGTGGATCTCTTTGGGTTTATCCTTCTTGGTGTTTGTTTTATTCTTGGTATTTGATGGTCTTCTTGGATATGTAGGTCAATGTTCATCAATTTGGAAAGTTTTCACATATTATTTCTCCAGTAATTTTTCTGTCTTTTGTCTCCTTTCTTTTTCTGTTTCTTGGACTACATGATATATATTTTAGTGTGCTTGCTGGTATCTACAGGTGTCTTAGTCTGGTCCTCCCTCCCTTTTTTATTATTTAATTTTATTCACAGTTGATAATGTTCACTCATCTATAAATTTGCTGATTCTTTTTTTCTGTCATCTCAATGTGCTGTTGAGTACTTTTTAGTTTCAGAATTTCCTTTGATTTTGTTACGGTTTCTATGTTTTTATTGTTAAAATGTATTTGATGATTTGTTGCCATCCTTGCTTGATTCTAAGCCATTCTATCTGTACCAATAGTCTAACTGATCTTCTGAAAATGGGCCTTCATCATGTCACTTTCTTGCACTAAACTCATTGCTTTGAGGATAAAATCCAAAGTTATTCTGGTTTACGAGGCTGTGAATGATTCAGTTTCTGGTTTTTTCTCCAGCCTCATATTGAACCAATCCTAGTCACTTATTTTTCTTTAGTCATAGTGACCTGCTTTTACCTCCTAGAAGGCACCACGGCCTTCCCATGTTTGAGTGCTTTACTGTGCTTTTTCAGTTGATATTTCCTCCTTGTTCATCAGGTCTCAGTTTCAATATTTCCTCAAGGCAACGTTTTTTTACCCCTGTTCACACCAGAATAGATTTCCTGAACTTTATTGTCATTCCACACTGTTTCGCTTCAAGTACTTATCATATTTACAATGAAATAATTATTTGTGCAGTTATTTACTGGAGGAATATCTCTTTATTTACTTTTAATGTCCTCGAAGGCAAGGCATTTTCTCATTCAGTGTATTTTCTACCACAGTGCCTGTTACACAAGAAATTCTCTATAAATATTTTTGAATGAGAATGATTCTATAGATAAGTATCAATGGGCACTTGACCAGGGAGAAGGAGAAGGCTGATAGGGAAAGCTGCAGGAGGTGATAAATAAGTTGAGTCCTAAAGTATGTGTAGTAAACAGCCAGTATGTATTAAGGTAGCTTTTGAAAATTCCAAATAGGTTTAAATGCCTCTTGTCTGGTATATCAGTACTCTGCACCAAAATCAGTATATTTGTCCCAAAGATTTGACAATGTTTAGAATTCAACCTTATGAAATGGCATTAATTATATTTATTATTACATTTTACATTTGTAGCAATCAGTATAAGTAGTGGAACTCAGTATTGAGACTTCTTGCCCATCTGACTCTGGGTTTGATTTCTGGCTTTAATAAATAAGTTTCTGCCCTATTCCCTTACCTTGTTTTAGTCATGTCTTTTCTTTCCCAGCATCCTTGGAAGTGGAGCTCTGTTCCGTTTTGATCAGATCCAACCCAAAATTCTCCAAAATAAGTGTTTGACCTAAAACTAAAGCTTGGCAGCTGAGAAACTATTATTTGATTTTCTATAATACTTTCGTCATGTTCTTCTTGGGAGCAGGTGAGGATAGGTAGGCACTTTTAGCCTGTCACAGCGGCTCATATTCAGGGGAGAGGAATGGAGTAGCCCAGTTTAGAAATATTTGTTTCAAAATAAGGAGTTACATATGGACCTGGAAGGGTGAATTCTACACTGCCTCTAAAAAATTTGGTTGTGAAAATAAATAAGCAGAAACCTTTGTTTCCTAAGAGTTCTTTATTATGAGGGTTTTTCTGTACTATAGGTCATCATCATAGATGTTTTAAAAATTGCCTTTTAAAATTTTTTTGAAAATGTTTATTCATTTTTGAGAGAGAGAGAGAGTGCAAGCAGAGGGAGGGGCAGAGAGAGAGAGGGAGACACAGAATCCAAAGCAGGCTCCAGGCTCTGAGCTGTCAGCACAGCCCGATGCAGGGCTTAAACTGATGGACCACCTGATCATGGCCTGAGCCAAAGTTGGATGCTCGATGGACTGAGCCACCTGGGCGCCCCTAAAAATTGCCTTTTTTAAAAAGAGAGAGGACCAAATATTAAAGGGTTGTGCTTCTTCCTTCATGTTAGATTTTACTAGCTCTGGAAACAGAACTTTATAGAATAGAAACCTTGGGCCTTAAGGAATGGCCATCTGAGGAGGATGATTGGTCTGCAGTGTAGTGCATAGCAGTAATAGTGATAATAATGAGCACGACCTGCTCTATGCTAGAACCAAAGTGTATGGGTACGAAATAATTATACTTTGGGCAGAATTTGGTTCTTCATATGTCGGTCTCTTATCAAAGACAGATGTGTCTGGTGGGTCTAGATGGAATGGTTATTATACAATAAAGACTGACTAACCTTCTTCTAAACCTCTTATATTCAGGAGGCTTACTATCCTGCAAGCTGATGGCGTAAAGCGCCGTAATTCCCGTAGGTTTACAACTAACTGCAGGAGAAACATCTGCGTGAATCGTTTTCTGTTGTATGTTTCTTGGATTGTTGAGTATTTTGGTATCAACTTTCATGTTGAGAGTTTCATGTTTTAATGACAAAACTGTTTACTGGAAATTACAGCTTGGAAAAGAGAACCGCTCTCCTGCTTCTGCAAAAAGCTAGGTAAAACACTGATGTAGGGTAAAGTAGCTGTGGAGTTTTATATTCAGATTGTATGAACGGTAAACAGAGCATCTAAAATAACCACTTGCACATTGCAACAAACACATCATCATTTGCTTAAAAAAGAGTTATAATTACAGTTGACGAAGCATGGACACCATAAAAAATGCATTAGTTTGGCTTGACACATTAATTACCTGTTTTTGCAGATGTTTTTATGTATTGTTGTGTGAACAGTTTACAAAATAATTACAGGAAAGTCGTATGGAAAATAAACTAAGTGGGTGGTTTCTCGTCTAAATATTTTCATTCATGTGAATCTGTGTGAGGCACAGCTGCTCTGTTGCAAAAGCAGAGAGAGAGAGATGAGGATTCTCGAAGGGTTTTTTATTAGATGGTCTCAGTCATCACTATCCTCATATTTTTATATCTTTAGCAACACAGTTTAAAAACATTAAAATGAGAGGGTTGATTTAATTCCCATGGTTACTGGGAAAAGCCTTAATTCTGGTCAGAAGAAATGTAGATATCTGTGAGTATTTTATTTTATTTTTTATAATTAAAAAGTTTTTTAAAAGTTTATTTATCTTGAGAGAGAGAGAGAGAGCACGTGGGCAGGGGGGAGGGGCAGGGAGAGAGAGGGAGAGAGAGAATCTGAAGCAGGGTCCATACCATCAGCACAGAGCCCAATGCAGGGCTCGAACCCATGAACTGTGAGATCCTGACCTGAGCTGAATTCAAGGGTCAGATGCTTGACCGACTGAGCCACCCAGATGCCCCAGATATCTATTGAATATTGTAAAGTAAACCAAACAAAACTAAAAAACCCTCTGGAAAACGACTGGCATCTATTTCAGTACTAGCAGTTAGGCACTTTGAGAAATAGTCAATCATTATTTCATGATTACTTGAGTTACATAGTTCTATTGAACTTACAGCTTAGTTAATCGTAATAGCTAAATATTGAGTCTTATGTAAATTACATGGAAGTTCAGTTCATCTATTCTCTTTTAGGAAGTTTCGAAAATGTAAATCTGCATTTTCTCATGAGCTTACTGAGTTGTCATTGGTGGTCTCAAAGTGTGTTTCATTTGAAAAATAGCCAGGGTGTTGTGCAGGCATATTGTACTTTTATAAACTGTTAAGAAACAGATTTTCCAAAATCGTAGTTGTACAACAATAAAAAGTTCATAGACTTCATTCTGCTTTACATAGTGGTTTAAAATTATGTAGAGTATCTGTGCTTGTGTTTCCCTCAACAATGCTGTCATGACAGTTTTTCATAAAATTAGATTGTCCTTTTTGTCCAGTCATGCCACTCCTCTGCCATGTTCCCCCCATTCCTTTTTTACGGTTTCACCTACACAGATGATAAAGACAATAATTACAGATGACATTTTCTGAAATGCATATATTAGAGAAATGGTTAAATTAGAGAAAGGCACTCAGTTATAGAAAGAGGTAATTATAGTGTCTCGAGGCATGAAGGCATTGTTTTCAGACCATGTAGTATTGGTGCAAAGTCATTCACTTGCTTTCCCATTCATTTATTTAACGAAATATTATTGAGGGTCTTCTGTATGTGATGTTCATCGGGATGACTGTAAACATTGCGGTGACCGTGTCTGGAGCATAATAGATGCTCAGTAACTAGTAGGCATTTTGCCTTCTGAAGAGGACAGGAAAATGTATGAAATGGGCTTCAGATGTGATAAACTGTGGGCGTATCGCTTGGCACATTCTTTGAATTGTTCCAATGTGGAGGTAAATATCTTCATGTTAAATAAATCTGGAAATGGAATGGAGTCTGTCTAATTCTGGTATACACAAAGTAGTTTAATTTTTTTTTATTTAAATAATTTATTTTCAAGTTGGTTTCCATGTAACACCCAGCGTTCATCCCAACAAGTGCCCTCTTCAATGCCCGTCACCCACTCTACTCCCTCCCACACCCCCCTCACCCTCAGTTTGTTCTTGGTCTTTGAGAGTCTCTTATGTTTTGTCTCCCTCCCTCTCTGTGTCTTTTTTTCTTTTCCCCTCTTCCCTTCCCCCATGGTTTTTGCTAAGTAGTAGTTTAATTTTTTAAGGTGAGGCTGGATGCATTAGAGGAGTCTGTGAAACTTCTAGGATTCAGAAGAATTAACTGCTTATAATCAGTAGTTCTGTTGATTGTTTTACGCCATCGTAAAGGAAATATGTGATCCAATATCATGATATGAAGAAAACAGTTTGTTGGAGTCCTCCATGGATGTATTATTTCTTAAGATGTCGCTTATAGCCGGTGAAAGAAATGAGCAAAAGCCTTTGTGGGGCTAGGGGGACTTTTCCTGTTTTTCTAGTATAGTAGGTAAACAATTCGTAGTGTGTGTGGAGTTTCATTTCCATATTTTCCCTTATCTTATTTTTATTCCATCTTAGAAGGCAAAATTTTAACTCCTAAGTTTTCATTCTTCATTCCTTTTACCTTCAGTGTATTTCTAGCTCTTTTTACACATTTTATCTTAATCCTTTAGAAGCCATGGACAACACCATAAGGGACACATAGGGATTGACTATCTATCTATCTGTCTGTCTATCTATCAGTCAATTTATCTATCTAGACAAGAGTTTATTGTCATAAAGAGTTTGGCCAGGCGATGTTGTTTTGCGGGGATTGAATAATTAGTTTTGGGGGTACCCTCCTTTAAAATGCAAAACGAACAAGAAGTGGGTTAGAGAACAGGGAAAAAATAGTTGAATCTAGGAGAAGACTGTAGGCATTTAACACTCTGTGATCTAATGATGTGTTAGTTTTCATTCAGTATTAACTGATAGAAAAACTATTAAGCAACACTGAAAGGAGTCATAATGCCTGGACATGAATATTATTAACACTTTTGCTTTTACTATTGTTTGGTGACTCTTTGAACTTCTAGGGGGTCACATAACACTTGGTTTTGAAAAGACATTAATGTGGAGTTGGTTAATGCAATGGGGAAGCGGATTCCCTGATTGACCTGGTTTCATTTTATGTGGAAAGGCTGATGGCCCCAGTTGTGGTGGACATGTAGAATCATAAATTACTATTTTTCTTAAGGTTGCTCTTTGTTGTCAGAACACTTAGCATAAGTCAGAAATGGGAGGCTATACTTGAGAAGAACAAAAAAGTCATTAAGTGTAATAAATCAGCACTAAAACAACCAAACCAAACCAAACAAAACTATAACCAAGGCCATGTATTCTTTCTGCTACTAAAGTTGTTACAAAAAAAAAAAAACCCAAAAAACGGAAGGACGAATAAACAAAAACTCATTCCCTTAAAGCCGCGTTGATTTAAATGTTCTTTCTAATGCAATAAATCTGAGTAAAAATCGGGCATGTTTGACCAAGAATATAGCGGCATAGAGGCTACTGGAGTGTGTTTGTTGGAGTAGAGAAATGGAGATGAGAATATAGGATGTGCCTAAGGTAGGGTCTTCTGTGAGGGTTAAAGTCTGTGCATGTGGCAAAAATCAAGCATAGTCCAAATACTCTTAAAAATCCCTTAAAATTTTCCATGAAATATAGATGTATGTATACTGTCTTTCAGGTAGTTCAGCATGGCCGGTTTTTCCTTCAGGATTAATTTTCTGTTGTTGAACCAATGATGAAACATTAGCTATATTCTTTTTGGCGACTAAGGGTAGAATAACAGAATTGCAAGAACTACTTTTTATTCTCGTTTGTGAAACCGATTTTCACTAGTGCTGTGAGAAAAAAATCTTTTTTTTTTTTTTTTTTAACGAGTGAAGGAGAAAAGACCTGTCTTTTCCAAAGAAATCCTTGGGTAACAAGGATGTTTTGAGAGACCACTTTTTCTCAGAAAGGCCGATTCTCTTTCACACTGTGTGAAATGTATACCTCTTCGTAGCTCTAATTTTCCTGTGTCCTTGTCTGTCATTTCCAGTCTCTTTCTGTCTGATTCTCCTCTGCTGTGTTGCTGATAGGCTCCTGTCTCAACTCCTCATGCTTGTTTTCTCTTCCTCTTTGTTCCCATACTCACTTGTACTTGTCCTGTACGCTGTATTTTTCTTGTTCTGCTCAGTAACAGTAGCACAATGCACTTCAAATTCAGTCACCGGAAGTGGGGTATCATAAGACCTGGTTTCTGTTTTAGTCTCTTAACTTTTTAACTGAGAAAGACATTCCACATCCCTGAGCCTTAATTTCCTTAGTTTTATAAGGAAGGTAATATATCTCTTATAAATAGAATTTGATGTCATGAAAAGAGTGCCAAGTAGTGATGGCTTCTTGAAGAAATTAGAGTTTTGCGATTCCATTATGTATACCCTGTGCCTTCCATAAAACTTAGTAGCAAGTCAGAGTTGGTGCTCTGAGAAATGCAGGAGAGGCAGGCCAGTGTTTCTAAAAATTTCAAGAACAACTTTGGACTTTCTTCTCATTTCTTTTCAGCTACATACAATTCTTTCACAGATCAGACTCTACAGTCACCCTATATCCATCCTCTCTCCTGATCAGAAATCGATAAGGTAAAGAAATACAGGCTGACACAATATACATGAGATATTTTTTTTTTTTTGGCACAGTGGAACTTTTTGATATTAAGTTTAGTAAGTAATGGGAGTAGGCTTTCTCTTTTGGATGCCAGAGCCCAGTGGAAATCCTTACTGTATCTGAATTATTAATAGAAATGTAGAGAAACTTATTGAAGGCACTGATTTATCCTTAGGTAGAATGTAAAATATGTATCCATTTTATTATTATTATTTTTTTTAATTTTATTTTTGAGAGACAGAGAGACAGAGCATGAGTGGGGGAAGGGCAGAGAGAGAGGGAGACACAGAATGTGAAGCAGGCTCCAGGCTCTGGGCTGGTAGCACAGAGCCCGACGCGGGGCTCGAACCCACAGACCACGAGATCATGAGCCGAAGTTGACCACTCAACCGACTGAGCCACCCAGGTGCCCCTATGTATCCATTTTAAAAGCGTTTGCTGGGTAGCTCAATCAGTTAAGCGTCTGCCTCTTGATTTCGGCTCAGGTCATGATTACAGTCATGAGACTGAGCCCTGCATCATTGGGCTGTGTGGTGAGCATGGAGCCTGCTTAAGATTCTCTCCCTCACTCTCTGCTCCTCCTTGGCTTGCACGCATGCACTGTGTCTCTAAAAAAAAAAAAAAAAGAAAACGTACTTATTAAGTGTCTACCTGGATGTAATACTAAAGAAATAATAGCTACATGACCTAAAATGGGATTAGAAGTCGAATTTCAGATGACCTGGTTTTCCTTCAAAAATAATCATTATGGGTTGTGCATGTGTCTTAACAAGAAGATTAAGAAATTAAGGTTAGAGTCCATTGAAAATTTTGAATCCGTTAAAATCTGTTTCAAGTCTTATTTATCAATACTTTGATCAGTTAAAATTATTCCAGAAATCTATAGATTAATCTTTTCTTCTTAGTACTCACAAACCTTAATAAGTGTGCAGCAGTAAAAATCTGCAAGTGGTGATTTTCATCCTTGGCTGCTGCTATTGAGCAGCCGTGCTTGTGACCTACTTTTAAGGGGCTGGTAAGGAAGGAGTCATAGTATGTATATTTAAGGTTACATTATAAAAAGCCTTCCAGTATTCCATCACTCCATTGTTGTTTCCATGGAAGCGGAACTACTATCAGCAGCGGGAGTCCGTTGCAACCGCTGGCTTCCGGTTTTGTTTCTCTGTTACTATGGAGACTGCCTAGAAAGCAGCCGAGGCACCAAAAGTTTAAAAAACAACGATTTGATTACAAAATATGATTTTAACACTAGCTTGAACTAGATGCTCCACAGTCTTGGCATTTTTGAATTTCAAATAAAACAAGTTGATTTTTTTGACCCAAAGCAAATGTCGTAGTTGTATTAAAGCTTGATATCACACTGCATTAAATAAATTGCCACAGTTTCTATTACCGTTTAACCTACGATGAATCAGAAATTTTAAATGGGGGATCTCAATTAGGGCATACAAGGTATAACCTGACAGGAGAAGCACCGTCGATAATGAGAGTAGCAGTCCGAGTCCGTGAAAGGTAAACTCAAAACTGAAGGATGAGTAATATGTAGAAGTAGGAAATGTTTCTTACCACCCTGGCACATTTTACCTTCACGTGTTTCAGTTATTTAGGTAACTTTCACGGATTATATAAAAACAAGAGCTTGAGTTGAGAAACTAAATAAATTTTAAGGAGAGAGACAGGGATCATATTGAAAAAATTTTAATTTTAATTGAAGTTTGAGGAGTTGGAGAGTTAATAGATGTAGACTGTTCCACAGTTAAAAAGCAGTAGAGATTCCCCCCACCCCACACCAGCCCCCAAGACCAGTTATATGTTTGAAGTCCCCATAAAGGAGAGAAGAGATGGAATGAGCATGTAAAAACTGTGAAAGGAAGGTTTTTTTTTTTTTTTAAAGTTTTTTTTTTTTTTTAAACATTTATTTATTTTTGAGAGACATAGAGACAGAGTATGAGCAGAGGAAGGGCAGAGAGAGAGGGAGACACAGAATCTGAAGAAGCAGGCTCCAGGCTCTGAGCTGTCAACACAGAGCCCAACGCGGGGCTCGAACTCACAGACCGCGAGATCATGACCTGAGCCGAAGTCGGCCGCCCAACCGACTGAGCCACCCAGGCGCCCCTGAAAGGAAGGTTTTAAGCAAAACTGCACCCCCAACTTTGTGGCTGGTTTCCTTTGAGGGCCCTATTCAGTCTGGATTCTTCAGTTTGCATGTGAGAAAATCCACATTTGAACTCTTTAGTCGGCAAAGAATGGCAGGAATGTAGGTTCGGCTGAAATCTGGGACCCCAGTCACACCAGGATTCCTTTTTTTGTCTCTCATAACTGCTTCCGTCTGTTAAATTCCTTCTTTCTGATTGGCTCTTAGTGCATTGGCAGAAGCTGTGGCTGTTGGCAGCTCCCGGTCCTCTTATTTCCAGCGTCAATAGCAAAGAGGGACTGATTGGCCCGGTTTGTGTTGGGCCAATTCCTCCCTTCTCCAAGGGAGCCAAGAGGTTGGGGTTCTATGATTGGCTCAGCTTGTGTCAGAGGACTCACCCTTGACCGCCTAGTAACACGGGGCAGAGGGACTGAGGCCTGAAACACAATAGCAGTTTTCATTCAGACCACCCCGTTAAGCGATGGTAGTGGTGGCTGAAGGTGGAGGGCTACGAAGGGGAGAAGGGATTCCTCAGAAGAAATAGAAAATGCTATTCCCAGCAAAAATAAGGTTTTTCTAGTAGTCATCTTTTGGGGAAGAATGCCTGCTTTATTGTAATTCAGTTCAGTTCACTTCAGCAAACCAGGAACATTATTTTGTAGAACTTGGTTTAGAGAGAAACCAAGATCAAAAACCTTTACAATTTAGTGCTCCCTATATACAACTGTCTTTGTTGTAGTATCTTTTATGTATATTGTCTCCTTTAATCTCTGCAGTCATTTGAAGTATATATTTCCATTTTAGAGAATGCGGAAGAGGGTCAGAGAGTTGAGATGATGTATCATCGGTCACATGACTAGTGAGAGGGAGAGCTAGAATTTAGATAACCAGGGATTCCAGAATGTGATCAAGGGTGCTTTCCACTGTATGATACTTGCTTTTTGCTTAACTTCATTCAGAAGATGCATAGGGTGAATTATAAAAAAAAAGTACTATGTATGAAGTGCTTAGATAAAAACGAGTCGTGAAAATATAGAATATTATTTATGAAAGGAGCCTTAGAGATTATATAGTACAGTGGTTTTCAAACGTTTTAACTTTCAGTCATGGAATCGTTTCTTCAAATGAAATGTGTCACAGTCAGATATATAAAATGGGTAAGAGCAGAGGATTGTCCTGCTCTAGAGAAGAGAGAGCCCAGTACTTCATGAGCTGGACCACCTGTTTTTTGAAGTCTTAAGCACTTTGGAGGCCATTTTGAATACACTTTGCTTAGAGAAACTGAGAGCCAGGCAGGGTAAATGACTTGTTCGTTTTCATATAATTGTATATTACAGAGATTTCAATTACATTCTTCCTTTTTTTCTTTTTTATAAAGTATTTATTTTAATTCCAGCTAGTTAACATGAGTTTCAGTTAGATCCTTATTTTTCAGTTGTAAGGTGAGTGACAATTTGTTAATGAAAAAACGTGAAGCTTACAAAAATCAGAGCGAAATCAGAGTTACCCTAAATGATTTTATTCTCCAGTTTCGCACTACTGTGGTAGCACATCTTATCCATGGCGTGGCTCTTATTAAACATCTATTGCATTTAGTCCCAGTTTGCTGATTGGACAATTGCATAGTGCCTGGACTAGGCTAGTCTTCTGTCTGCAGAGCTTTTTATACTATATATATATTTTTTAATTTTTTTAATGTTCTTATTTATTTTTGAGAGAAAGAGACAGAGTGAGTGGGAGAAGGGCAGAAAGAGAGAGGGAGACACAGAATCCAAAGCAGGCTCCAGGCTCTGAGTTGTCAGCACAGAGCCCAGCGCGGGGCTCGAACTCATGAGCTGTGAGATCATGACCTGAGCTGAAGTCCAATGCTTAACCAACTGAGCCAGCCAGGCTCCCCTATACTACATTTCTTGTATATCAATTCTTTCTATAGAAGGTATCAAGTTCTCTCTATATATTTAAATAGGAAAATTTCAGAATTCGGATAATCAAATTTATGGTGGTAATATTAAGACCTTACTGATACTAATAGCTTTGATGTCTGTTCCAATTTTGAATTTCTCTTCTTTTTAGTTAGAAATGTGAACAAGTAGCTGGGGAGCCTGGCTGGCTCAGTCAGTTAAGTGTCTGACTTCAGCTCAGGTCATCATCTCACGGTTATTGAGTTCGAGCCCCGCATCGGGCTCTGTGCTGACAGCTCAGAGCCTGGAGCCTGTTTTGGATTCTGTGTCTCCCTCTCTCTCTGCCCCTCCCCCGCATGTGCTCTGTCTCTCTCTCTCAGAAATAAATAAATGTTAAAAAAAAAAAAAAGAAAAGTGAACAAGTGGTGAACTGGGTAAAAGAAAGTTAATCTTCAGATTGGATAAATGGAAGTTTATTTTTCACATGTCCTGTCCTTGTTTTCTCCTTTCAGGAGAGTCAAGCCCTACCCGTCGGGAAGCTGTGAAGAGAAGAACGGCAGAGTATCTCATGCGAGCAGAGAATCTCTCTAGCCTTTATGGAAAACCTCGACTTGATGATTTATCTCAGGCATGTCTTATGTTTCATTTTATATTTTCTTTAGCTATTTTTGCTGTCTTGTCTCTTGGCTTTATTTATAATTAGAATGTTTGAGAACTTTGGTCTTTGGAATTTTATCAATAATACTTTAACGAGTTATTAGTGGGAAGAAAAGCACTAAAGCAAATCACCAAAAGTGGAAAAACTTGGGACTTGCTTTCTCCTCTTTCTCAGCCTTTTGTTCCCCTACCCTCTACCCCTAAAATGCCATGTGTAAAATGACAGTAATTTGTACTGAATTTTATTTAAAAATTTTAGGGTTAAATAATGGTTTTTGTGCAATTCATGTACAGTTTTATTGATTGATTCATGCCGAACCTAATCATGTCAGCATAAGTCTTACAAGTAGCTGCTGTAGATCACCTAGAATTATAAAGGCATAATTCTAACAGGAATATTTAGGTTATTTGAGACTATCCTTAGTGTTGTCTAGAAAGCGGGTGAATGCTTCTAGAAAGTGGGTGAATGCTTAAAACATTGGAAACATTGTGGTTTATTATTACTGTTTTTATGTCATCTGGATTTGGCAAATATGTAAGTTTTCTGTTTTTTCTTTATATTAACTAAGTTTTTTTTTGGACACAATTTAAGAATCATATCTTCTAGTGATGGGAGAAAGTGCTTACTTTCTTAATTGATCTGAGATGCAGGTGTGCTTATTCATATCCCAACTCTGTCTCTTGAAGCCATGGAGGATTGGACAAGACACTGAACTCCAGTTCTTAGCTTCATTTTCTACATCAGAATAATGAGGATAACAGTAATTCCTTTCTGAGTTATTGTTAGGATTAAATGAGTTAAAAAAAAATCACTCATGTACGGGTGCACATGTGCGCACGCACACACACACACACACACACACACACACACACACACATCCTGCAGTTCAAGTGCTTGCCTCATAAAAAGACCAGGTTTTAAGCCAAGCTTATAAGAGTAGCTTAATAAGTTTTAGCTCTATTTTTCATCTCCCTTCATATACTGCTTTATCAAATTTTTCATATTTTTTAATGCTTACGTACTTTTAGACAATTCTAACATGTATCAGTTTTTAGTTTAAAAATAGCCCAGTATTTCATCTTGATTCATTGGGCCATTAAACTTTTCGTTGCTGATTTTCTGAGTCCTTTTCATTTTGCTTATGATCTTTTAAAAAATACAGTGACCAGACTGTACTTATTAATGCGAATTTTCAATGGTAAGTGTTTGACCATCTCTTTTAGAACAAAAAAATTATATTCCGGTTTAGAAGTGATATACTTTTGTTACTTGTTTTTATATAATGAATATGTTTTAAATAACATATCATTTTCAGATTGTTAATTATTCTATTTCGTGCTCTGTTTGCTAATCTTTTCCTATTTTTTGTCATTATTGTTTTAACTGTGTTATTATTTTTAGCTCCTTATTATTTTATCTCTTTTAAATGCAGTATTTATCTAAAGATTACTTTGAATTCAATTCTTATTTTCTGTGGGGTTGACAGCCCTCCCTGTGTGCAATCCTGATGTGTACATTCTCAATGCCATAATTATAGAAGTAGTAAATAGGATGGGCCTCTATGAACTTAATGGTTTTACTAATTTGTCTTGTTTATAAATATTCTAAAAGTTTTAGAAAATTACTAGTATTCTATCCTTTCCATTAATGTTAACTTGGAATATTCCACCTATACTTATTCCCTACTTATGTAGCCCTTGTTACAGTTTCCCATAATCACATCTATGAGCAATAATTTTTTTAAATGTGTATTTATTTATTTTTGAGAGAGAGAGAGAGAGAGAGAGAGACAGAGCGCTAGCGCGGGAGGGACAGAGAGAGAATTGCAAGCAGGCTCCATGCTGTCAGTGCAGAGCCCAACGTGGGACTCTAACCCACGAACTGTGAGATCATAACCTGAGCCAAAATCAAGAGTCCAGCGTTTAACCAACTGAGCCATCCAAGTGCCTCTGTGAACAACAATTTATTAGGCAAATAAATAAATAAAGCTTTCTGAATAGCTTTTGACTTGGAGAGAGAAACCATGAAGTGTATCAGTCAGAAATTACCTTCGAGCATAGCTTCTAGTGAAAATAAAATAAAGGAAACCTAATACAAGAGAACTGGCTGTATTAGATTGTATGTTAATTCACTAAGCATCTGTTAAGACTCTGTGTGTGTATACAGTATCCAACTAGATATACTTGGGAGTTACACAGAAGATAATGACATAGTCTCTGCTTTTGCAAACCTTATATAGTATAATTGAAGACCCAAAATATGTACCTCATTGAGGAAACGTTACAGAGAATGGTAAGAGCCATGTAGAATAATGGGAACTCGTATCAGAAAGGGTAAAAAGGACTAACTAGTAAATCAAATTTGATATGCCAGGCCTTTTTCCGTTCTTAGGCAAGGAGGCTACAGGACAGGTTTTCTTGCTAGAACAAGAGGTTTCTCTTTTATGGTTCTTAGTATTTGCTTTTTATTTCACTTCTGTATTTTATGCTTTCAGACCTGGTCCTCATTTAGATCAGGGGCATGCTTGATTATTTTCTTATCTATTATTTAACTTAAATTCTTCCAGAGGTTCCGATTAGCTTGGCGAATTCATTATTTTCTTCTTTACCCATCTTTGGGCCTCAGTTTCAGCCAACACAATCAGAGGTATAAATGATTTCTGAGGTCCTTTAGCTCTTAAATTCTGTGCAAAAGCAGGTATTATTTCTCTCTTGAATCCGTGTGCAAACATTTCTTTCTAGTCTGGTTGATTAGGAAAATAAAAGGAATCCTTTCTGTTTTAAAAATTTTTTTGTCGGTTCTTGTTTTCCCCTTTGGTGCAGTCCAGGTCATGACTCACGCCACCTGAGTTTTCTGTGATGATTTAAGCTTTTGCTTTATTGAATTTATTCAGGAGATTCTTTTGTGGTAAAAATAAAAGTTCTAAATTTCCCAGTCATTGATGGTAATATCCTTTTTTAAAAAGGACAGAAAGGAGCAAAAGCCTACTTTGACTCTTTGTTTTCTTCATTACTTTATTATTAAAGGCTCTAGGAAAACTCAAGGGGCAGGTTTCAGGAAAAAAGGAAATGAATTTCGCTTAAAGTAAAAGTAAAGTCTTAACTGACAGAGACTGAGTTCTTTTTCTTTTCCTTTTTTTTTAAATGTTTATTTTTGAGAGAGAGAGAAAGAAACAGAGCATGAGGGGGGAGAGCAAGAGAGAGAGGGAGACACAGAATCCTAAGCAGGCTCCAGGCTCTGAGCTGTCAGCACAGAGCTCACCGTGGGGCTCAAACTCACAGACCGCGAGATCATGACCTGAACTGAAGTCGGACGCTTAACCAACCGACTGAGCCACCCAGGCGCCCCCTTTTCCTTTTTTTTTTTTTCTAACTGGAGAGGACTTTGAATGATTTAAGAATTAATATATTTTTTAAATGTTTTTATGTATTTTTTGAGAGAGCGCAAACTGAGGTGGGGCAAAGAAAGGGGGACAGAGGATCCTAAGTAGGCTCTACACTGACGGTAGTGAGCCCATCATGGGGCTTGAACTCACAAACCGAAGATCGTGACCTGAGCTGAAGTCGGATTCTTAACTGACTGAGCCATCCAGGTGCCCCAAGAATTAATATTAAGAGGGAATTTTCCTGGAAAAGACTTGTAAAAACATTTTTGCCCTTTTTAGCTCTAGGAATTATAAACTCAAGATCATGGAAATTTAGAAGAAGATAATAAATGGTCTAAATTTAGGACATGAAATATTGTATAGTTTCTAAAGTATGAATACATATTTTGTCATGCAATTAAACAAGGTGTAAATGAAAATTAATATGTAGAATGTATGCCTTTCCTGAATATTTGTAGATTTTTGAGTACAATTACTATGATATTGAAAATATTTTTCTGTTGTGCCTTTTGTTGACTGGTATTATTGGTATTTCTCAATTGTCCTTTAGAAAATATTTTAAAAGGAGTATTGTGTCACCCCTAATGGGACACAGACAAAGCAGGGATGGCAGTCAGGGGCATTCCACATCAGTAGTAGTACAGCAGTGAAGACACATCCTTGAAATGTGATGGAAGAGAGGCTAGAACGCTGGGTTTGAGGGTCAGTAAGGTACCAGTGAAAGTCTTTGCAAAACCGCAAATTTAGAGATGAAACCAAGTTCAGAGACTACTGTCGCTAGCCATCAGGTTTTAGAGTGTGCATTCTTGATATGTTTTTTGTGAAGTGCTTTTCTTTTACCCTTGTCTTCCCCCACTCCAGAATGGTGACTTACTCTTAGGTTAAGGACAAGTAGCTAACCTTATTCCAAATGTGGTTGGTGGACCAGCGGCATCAGCATCGCCTGTTAGCTTGTTAGAGATGCAGAATCTTAGCCTCTCTCGGACTGACCGGATCAGAATCTCCCTCTTAACAAGGCCCTCAGGTGATACACAAGCATGTGAAAGTTTAAGTACTGCACTAACAGCTTGGTAGGAATGAAGGTAGATGTCGCTGAGAACAGGGAATAAAACCGAGTGAAGAAGACAGCGGGCAGGGTAAACGACAACTTGAAAGAAACCAACCACAGCAAGGGTAAGCGTCATCTAGCCATTTCGAGAATGGAGAACAGAAATAGTAATAGGTTTACTAGTGTATTAATTCCAGTCCTCTGGTCATGGCTGCCAAGAACACTGTATCGTGAGACAGAATGTGAGGTTAACAGAGATACCCGCTGTGGGCTTGAACGGTTGAGAGATATGTATTTGCCATCTTTGGTTTTGAAGATTGTTGGTTCATCATACATTCTTACATCATAAGATCCATTGTGTACTCTCTCCCCTCTGCTCACCCCTTGTGGTTAGTTTTGGTGTAGATGAATACAACTTCTCCTTGCTTCTCCAGGCGTCTTCTGCTACAGTGGTTAATATACGGAAGTGAAAATTTTACCTTTCTCATTAAGGAAATCAGCCATGTTCCCTAGAGATACCATCTATTCCCCCATCTGCCGTTCCCTTAGCATTGGCTGGAGTTTCCCCAAACAATATTATTTTATACGTTAGTTTTAATTCCTTCTTATCTATTATCTAGTTTTGTCATCTTAGACAAATTGCTTAACCTTGCCGCTTCTCAGTTTTCTCATCTGAAAAAAAAAGAGAATGTTGGACTTGATCTCTGTCTCTTTCTGTTCTTAAAATTCTGTGGATTTATGTTTCGTTTTGCCAGCTGAAAAAAGGAATAGATCTATAGGGATTCTACCCAGTTTAAGCGCTGCGTACAAGGAATACAGGATTTTTTATTGATGATTTTATTTCATGATCTTTCTTTGTTCATTTCTCTGATCTTAAACTTTTATAGATGGTTAAAATGGAAAGAGAACTTTAATGATCACTTTGCCTTTGGTCTTTCCCCATTACAATTTCACCATTCCCATCTCTGCAGAAGTAACCTTACTAAATCACTGTTTTCATTAGGTTGTTTCTCATACAGAAACTTGTTTTCTAGACTCTGGAGAATATGGTTCAGACCTGGCATTCAAGGCCTGTGAAAACTGACCGACCCTGAATGCGTAATTTTATTTTCCATTGTTCTACAATCTGAACATTTTTTCCTCACCAGGCTGGTTTCCTTCCAATCCTGTATATAATATCCTTTTCCTAACCTAATTTCAGCATAACATTTTAAGTCTTTTCTGGTTCTACTTCTTCCTGAGACCACACTTTATTATGTACTAGTGACTTATCTCTATAGTCTTGAATTTTAAAAAATGTTTTATTATTATTTAATTTTTCATGTATTTTGCTTATCCCTTCAAATACGTAATAAACTTCCTAAAGCTAGGGGATCATACCTTTCGATGGTTTATATTCTTTCAGTTATCATGCACATACTGGGCGCATAGTAATTATTCACTGAAAGTTGCAGTTTATAAAGATTTCGTAGTCTGCTACCTTTGTTGTTGAGATTACTATAGTGAACCAAAACCGTTGGAAAAACTGAAAGATCCGATAACAGTGAGTAAGAAGGTGTAAGGTATAAATAGGAGGTAGGGATGGTAGTTGCATTTTGGCCATATTTTCAAAGATGAATGTAATGGATAAATTATCCATTATATATCCCCTATAACGTCATATCCCCTATAATGTTCCCTTAACATCTCTCTTACCAGAAATCACAAGAAGTTCTTGCTCTTCCTTAATAATAGAATAGGGAGAGATTAATTTTTAAGGATCAGAATGTGTCGTGGAGTAGAAAGACTATAAGCAATACAGTAAGAAGTTGGGGAACATCACCTCTTCAGGCACACCAAAGTTAGTATTTTCTTGCTAAACCCAGAAACAAACAAATATTTGAAAGCAATTAGAATTGCTGCTTTTAGAAAATTTCACAAGTGAAGTTTTTCCAGTTGTAAAGGACACCTGATTTATCTATGTAACCTCCTTCTCTTGTTTTCCTCCTCACTTCCTCCTTTCTCTCTTTTCTGCTTTTCCTCTTTTCTTCTGACTGACACTCTAGGCACTGTGAGTATAAAGAGAATAAGGCATATTTCCTGTTCTCAGGGAGCTTCCTGTCTAGTAATACCAGTCTGCACAAGGACTTGAAGTATCAAAAATGGTATTTTGGTGACTATTAATCATGATATTTGATTAACCAGGATAGATGTCTTCTATTCACGGCGAGAACAATGTTCCTGCATTTTCTGATAGACTTCAGGTGACAAAAAATGTCTTACTTTACTGATAGGGAAAAATTAAGACCATTGGATAGGGAGTAAGCTTTCTTCTTTTACTATGTGTGGTACTGAAATATCCCTTCCTGTTTTCACTGATCTTTTTTGTAGACAACAGACCTAGTTTTCCACATCACACATGTTCAAATATTAAAAATATTTTTCTCTCCTGTCAATCATTTCTTTTCTAGGCTTAAACAACCTCAGTTGTAACAATTATTGATTATATGATGGAGTTTCTTAATTTTTCACCATTAATGATGGTTCTTCTGATTAAACTTGAATCTGCCGATCCTCTTAAAATACATAAGTATTTATTTATAAAGTAACATTAAAGGACTATAGTTCATGATGAGAGAGAATGACTTGTATTCCCTCTCTCCCCAAGTTTATTGATTATTACATTCTTTTATAGTAAACTCCCCCTCTCCCCCCCATTCTAAATTACTCTTGAGCTTTCTGGGGTGAATATAAGGCTGTGATTGATGGTTGTCTTAGTTATCCATTTGTTACAAAGTTTCATTACAGCTGTACAGTTTCCAGTTGAATTACTGCTCTAGAAACTATATCAGCTCATTATTTTTTCTTTTTAGAAATTTGTTTTCTATGTTATCATGATTTATTTACTTGCAACTTTTTTCTTGCTTTTTCTTTTTGATTTTCTTTCTTTTTGATTTTATTATTTTTTTTATTTTACATTACAGACAAACAGAAACTTCCTCCTTTCATCTTTCCATTCTCTGATTTATGATAAATTTAGTTTCCTTTGGCCTGGCATTTGCTTCAGCAGGCAGTCTTCCTTCAAGTACCTCCCTGATTGATGTATAATCTTTGATATCTTCCATTAGCCTCCAGGATCACTAAGTTCAAGGCCCCCTTGGAACCTAAGGAGCCCTGCCGAGGAGCTGAAGGCCTTCAGAGTCCTTGGGGTGATTGACAAGGTAATTCTTCAGTGTCTCTTCAAGAGTTCAGTCATAAATCGACTGCATGCTGACATTATGTCTTTGAAGCTTTGGATCTTAAGGATATGAAACAAAAGGAGAAAATGACTCAAATGCATCTGCACTTTAAAATAACAAAAGCAGAAAAGAAAAAGCTTTTATCTAAGCAATTCATGTAAGGTCATGCAAAATATATTTGCCCTAAAGGAGAAGGTGCTTATTTGTTGGCATTCGGTTGTGTAAGGGGTTTTGGTTTAATAAACCTGCTAGAGCAGGGGAAAGATATTCTTTATGTTAGGTACAAGACTTGTTAGTCAGTAGTTTTCAACATTAACTGGTATGGTCAATCTAATGATCAAAAAGAAAAATGGCACCCTGCTAAGACCTACTGTTTACTGAGTACCTACAGTGTGTCAGGCCGTACACAGCATTTCATATAAAACAACTTGCTTAATCCTTCTCACAACCCTGCCTTTTGCATCATGGTGAGAAAGTGATGTGTAGAAAAGGTAAGTAACTTGTCCAGAAATGACCTGGCTAACTTAGGGTGGTGCTGGAATTCAAACCGAGACCTTTGTGACCCCAAAAGCAGTGTTTTTTTTCCCAGTATACGCCCTCCCTCTCCCGTAGCCCCCTATCTCCTTTACTTTCATATTCAGAATAAAAATAAAGAGATAACAGAGATATCTGCTATTGAGTTTTTCCACATTTGGCAACATCTCAGATATGCCAAAAATTCACAGTACTTGCAGAGAGTTTACAAGTGTAATTTAAAAACTACACACGGGGCGTCTGGGTGGCTCTGTTGATTGAGTGTCCGGCTTTGGCTCAGGTCATGATCTGGTGGTTCGTTGCGTTCGGGCCCCGCATTGGCTCTGTGCTGACAGCTCAGAGCCTGGAGCCTGCTTCAGGTTCTGTGTCTCCCTCTCTCTCTGCCCCTTCCCTGCTCACATTCTGTCTCTCTCTCAAAAATAAATAGAATATTAAAAAAATAATAAATAAAAAATAACAGTCACACACAATAAACCATGTTTTAAGTGTATTTGATGAACCATAACCTTACCTTTCAAAGAAAATGCTTTATTTAATATTAAGGTATAAATTAATTTAGGTTTTGTTTTCTTTTAACCATCTTTTATGAAGCACCTCAGTGGTCATTTGTAACTTAATGTTCACTGAGTACTTCTTGTGTGCTAAAGTGTGCATGTGATTCGTTGCTAAAACTAAACAACATGCAGTATATCTCGGGTAGCTTAGACGGAGCTAATGGTTTGAGGTATTCCAAAGGGAACATTAGTTTCAATATTACATGAACCTTTTGGTGTCTTATTCTTACAAGCATTGTTTTTCTCAAATAAATTCATGTAACTAAATTTTGACTTAAAGAATTCTAAGCAGTAGGTCTTTTTAGCCTGAAATATTTCTTTAACCATGTTCCCCTAGCTTTTCCAGTTTGGAGAACATTCTGTTTGAGAGTACAGAGAAGCAAAAATAAGTACTGAATAATTCCTAGGTTTTTGGGTTTCTGTGCAAGCAAATGTACTTTTTTGATGTGCAGCGTCTGTCCCCTCTCTTTGATCTGTTTGTTTTGATAAAATATGACCTTTCATTGCTATGCTCTAATCATGAGTGAGTCACCTTGAAGTCCTGCTAATAGCTATGAGTCTCATAGGTTTATCCAAACAAGCACTTTCAGCAGTGGAGGAATTCCAAAATTCTGTGCTGAGGCATAATTTGCTACTGTCTTTATTCTGTTAGCCTGGGAAGTGTGTTTGGTGTTGAGAAGGTGACATTTAACTTTTCTAAGTAGAGATAACTAAATATATATTTGGGAATTAATAAGCTTTGCAAATAATCTTTTAAAATTTATAACAGTCTTCATAAAAACATGAATAGGTTTTTAAAAATTTGAATTTTTAACAAATGTTTATTTATTTTTGAGAGAGAGGCAGAGTGCAAGTGAGGGAAGGGCAGAGAGAGAGAGAGACAGAGGATCTGAAGCACACTTTGCCCCCAGAATGCAGAGCCCTATGTGGGGCTTGAACTTATGAACTGTGAGTTCATGACCTGAGCCAAAACCAAGAATCAGACACTTAACCGACTGAGCCACCCAGGCACCCCCAAACATTTGAATTTTTTTAAAGATAAATTCTTTTCCTTTCGGGTTTTAGAAACTGGAAGATTGAAAGAACAGTGTTGAATAAATTGAAATGGCTAGAAAATACACAGGATACGCTAATCTAGCCTGTACAGACTACGGTTGGTCTGATTCTGTTTCATTACGGTATTTGTTCTTTATGAGGTATTTTACGAGGTGTTGTTGTCTATTAACTTAGGAAGATAAAATTTCCCTGGCAATAGGATTTTACGGACTTTTATATAGAAAGTAAATAAAGTGGATTTGTTCATCAATATCTGTACCATAAGCTCCATGAGAACAAGATCTAATCTGTCTTGTTCTTTATCTTCTCAGTGCCTAGAATCATGCTTGGCACCTGATGGGTACTTAATAAATATTTGTTGAAGGAATAAATTTTAAATAATTTTAAATACATCATATATAGAGTGACACCTACTGGTATAATGTGAGACTGTTCCCCAGTACCATTGCTCTAGACACGCAGGTATCTGTACCCAGAGATGATAATGCCATAGCTGTATCTTAGTCTAATATTCAAGGGGAAAGAAATGATTTTCTGTTCTTTAATTGGGATTACAAAATCCATCGTTAATATATATGTGCAATAAGGAATTTAAGCAGTAGGGCTCTTGGAATAGAAAGAAGCTTGGCTTGTGGACGTTTAGAAGCAAGAATGATCAGGCTAGTGAAGACCCTCAAAATCATACAAAGAACACCTAAAAAATTGAGGTATGGTTAACCTGCTAAAAACATATGTTTTTTTCCTGTTTTTGGAGGATAGGATGATTAAATAATGTTTGTTCAGATCTTGAGGGTGAAAGGGGATATGAATTATGCCAGATCAAGAGGTGGCAACAAGATCACCTTAGGCAAACCAGGATGTCTGGTTTTCCTGGAAAAAAGGTAGTGAAGGATAAGACTTGCGTATTTATATCCCCATAGGATACAGCCAGAACTATGAGTACAAGTTGTCAGAGTTTAGCTAATGATTAAAGATACCTTTCGAGAATTAGGATTGACCAAAGGCTGACTGGATTTCATCATACGTATTCGTTTCTTTCCATTAGAGATATTCAAGCAAAGGCTGAAGGGTCATTGGTGGGGATGTTGTAGAAGGAATTCAAGCACTGGATGGAGTTTTACATTAGATAAAGATTTCTTTTAGCCCTCAGTTTCACTTACACATAGTCTTCATGTAGTAATAGCAAGCAAAAGTAGAAATTAGTGGAAAACCAATACTTGGATGAAAAGGATGGATTGCTGTTGTTTTCACATAAATTTGTGCATGTGTGGGTGCAGACTTTTGTGTTTATGTGCATGAGGTTTGTATGTATAAGGATTGCTTATGTATAGGTAATTTGCAGTTGAGTTAGAAGTCTGCATGGGTCATTTAGTACTAGGATGCCCAAGTGTAGGGAGAGTTTCTGAAAAAGTTCACTATTGTATAACTTCTCTACTAAAAGGATACAGGAGGGGCACCTGAGTGGCTCAGTCAGTTAAGCTTCTGACTTCGGCTCAGGTCATGATCTTGTGGTTTGTGGTTTTGTTCCCCAGTTGGGCTTTTCACTGTCAGCACAGAGCCGACTTTGGATTCTCTGCCTCTCTCTCTCTCTCTCTCTCTCTCTCTCCCCCCCTCCCCCGCTCACACTCTCCTCAAAATAAACATTCAAAAAAAAGGATTCTCTGTCTCCCTCTCCCTCTTCCCCTCCCCCGCTCGCATTCTCCCCAAAATAAATAAACATTAAAAAAAAAAAAAAGGACAAAGGAGCCTGTGGTCTAGTATACAATAAAGTACTAATGACAGTTTCCTGCCTTTTATATTGTGCTATTGCTATCAGATATCATCACTGGGGGAAGATGAGTGAAGGGTACATGGGACTCTACTATTTTTGCAATTACCCATGAATTTTTTTTTTTAACGTTTATTTATTTTTGAGAGACATAGAGACAGAGCGTGAGCAGGGGAAGGGGCAGAGAGAGAGGGAGACACAGAATCGGAAACAGGCTCCAGGCTCTGAGACATCAGCACAGAGCCCGATGCGGGGCTCGAACTCACAGACCGCGAGATCATGACCTGAGCCAAAGTCGGACGCTTAACCGACTGAGCCACCCAGGCGCCCCAATTTCCCGTGAATTTTAAAAAAAGTTAAAAAAAAAAAAAAGGGCTAGGAAGACACTGACTTGAACATCTGCGTAATAATACCAAGGTGCAATCCCTTCATGTCTAGTTAACTCTCCCGGGGTGTATGTAGCCAGACTCATCCTGCTTGTGGGTGTGTATATGGTGTTTGCAAGGTCAACCCGTGATGATGGTTTGGCTGGATTGCTCAAATTCATTGTCACACTTGAAAAACAATATCAACAGGATGCTTTAGAAATCATTGTTATAAGAGATGCCACATACTTTGTAAACTAATCACTATTTATTACATCAAGTTCCTAGGCATTTTGTAATCAAGGTAGCTTCTGAACTTTATCTTAAACTTGCCAGTCAGAATTCTTAGTTGCATTTTTTAGCTAAACATTTTTGAGAACATTTGTGGAGATTATTCAAATTGAGTAGATGTTAAGAGAAACTTAAAAAATAAGTATTTATTTTGTACTTATTTTTTAAGATTCCTAAATAGTATTTTCTATGATGACATATGGGCAAACTGTCCTTATTGAGAACACAGAGGCATCAATATTTGGGTATTTGCTCATTGAGGGAATATTGGGTTAAACTGTATTAATAGGAACTTGTCCTTTATTTAAACAGTGTGGCAGGGGCACCTGGGTGGCTCTGTCAGTTGGGCGTCCGACTCCGGCTCAGGTCATGATCTCACTGTTCCCGAGTTCAAGCACCGTGTCGAGATCTGTGCTGACAACTCAGAGCCTGGAGCCTGTTTCGGATTCTGTGTGTCCCTCTCTGTCTGTGCCCCTCCCCTGCTCATGCTCTGTCTGTCTGTCTCTCTCTCTCTAAAAAGTAAACATTAAAAAAAAATAAAAATAAAAAAAAAATAAACAGTGTGGCAAAAATATTGCCTAAATGAAATCAAATTATAAGTGTTGCACTTTTGCTTGTAGAAAGATGGAATTGAGATCGTTTTGCCTATTTTTTCTGCTAAGTCTAACTAAAACTCTGGATGTTATACAGAAAACAAACAATAATAAGACTGGAAACGGGAGTAGAAGGAAGAGTGGCTAATGACCATGGAATCCAATGACGATGTGGTAGCGAACTCCCTGTACTTTCTTTTCCTCACATATTCCACCCTGGATGTTAAAGAAATGGGCAACTCAGCAAAGCTAATAGGCACAGACAAGAAACAAACAACAAAAGCGTGGTCTTTCTAACCAAAGGATTATGGAATGGGCAGCTTAGTAAGACAGAAACCTTTTAGACAATAACCACTCTACTCCAGCTAACCCCATAGAAAAACTTTGGCACTACCCCACCTCCACTAGCAGAGACCAGGTGAAGTGTCTAGACTTTCATTCTTGCAAGGCTGCATTGAGGTGCTGCATTCCTCCTGTTTGGGTGGTGTCAGAAATGGCCAAGTGGGGATCTGGAACTTCTGTCCCCACTGGGCAGAAATGACACACATCAATTGTGGTCACTTGGGAAGCCTGGACTTTTAGCCCTACCTGGCGGTAAAGAGGCTCCCCTTCCTTTCCCCACTGTGGTAGTGTTAGAGGAAGGCTTGTAGAGATTCAAGGTTTGACCACTACCCACTGGCAATGAAGCCACCTCCCACCTGGTGTAAAGTGAAGGCTACTGTCATCAGCAGTAATGAGGTGCCTCTGTTCTTCCCGGCCAGGGTGGTATGAGCAGAGGCCTCATCTCCTACCCGTAACCAGGAGTCCCACTTTCCTCTCGCAGATATCAGTGAAAGCCAAACAGGGAACCTGAACTTTCATTGCTACCTGGTAGTAACAGACTGATTATCTCTTTCCCCCATCAGAATCATGTCAGGGAAGGACTGCTAAGATAAAAAGTTTTACAAAATGCAGAGTCTTACACTATATCTGAAATATCCATGTTTCTATAGAAAATCATTGAGAAAAGACAATCAAATGATACCAACCATGAGATGACATAGAGGCTAGACTTATCTGACAAAGATTTTAAAACAGCCATCATAAAAATACTTCAGTGAGCAATTACACACACATATGAAACAAACAAAAATATAGAAAGTCTCAACAAAGAAATAGAAGGTATGAAGAAAAACTAAATGGAAGCTTTAGAACTGAGAAATACAATAAGAAAGAGAGGTGAAAACAAACCTCAGTGGGCTCAACAGCAGAATGATAGGACAAAGGAAATAGTCAGTGAATTTGAAGATAGGACAACAGAAATTACCCAGTCTAAATAGAGAGAAAATAAAATGAGGGGAAAAGTAGGCAGTGACAGGAACCTATGAGACTAAATCAGAAGTTCTGACATGCGTGTTATTAAGGTCACAGATGAAGAGGAGAAAGAGGATGAAGCTGTAAAGTATTTGAAGAAACGATGGCTAGACATACACCTACAGATTCAAGAAGCTAGATCCTAAAAAAGGATAAATCCAAAGAAATCTGTGGGAAGTCACCTCATAGACTTCTAAAAACTAGACAAAAACAAAAAAAAAAGATTGAAAACAGTGCAAGGGAAACAACACTATCTACAGAGGAAAAACAGTTTGAATGACAATGGATTTCTCGTCAGAAAAAAGCATTGAGTTGATAAAAAATGGCACACCATTTTTAAGTCCTGAAAGAAAAGAATTGTGTCAACCCAGAATTTCATATCTTGTGAAAATATTCTTCAAAAGTGAAGGGGAAATCAAGCCATTCTCAGATGAATAAACACTAAGAGAATTTGTCACTAGTTAATCTACCAGAAAAGAAGAGCTAAAGTCAAGTTCTCTAAACACAAAGGAAATATTAAAAGTAGGAGTCTTAGAGCATTAGAAAGGAAGAACAATGAAAAGGGGAGAATATGAGTAAATACTTTTCCTCTTCCTCTTGAGTGCTTTTTTTTCCCCCTAAAACATTTTTTTAATGTTTGTTTATTTTTGAGAGAGAGAGACAGAGCATAAGTAGGGGAGGGGCAGAGAGAGGGAGACATAGAAACTAAAGCAGGCTCCAGGCTCCGAGCTGTCAGTACAGAGCCCCACGTGGGGCTCGACCCCACGAACTATGAGATCATGACCTGAGCCCAAGCCAGACGTTTAACTGACTGAGCCTCCCAGGCACCCCTTCCTTTTGAGCGTTCTGAATTATGTTTTATGGTTGAACAAAAATTGTAACACTGTCTTACCTATTTCTAAATGTATGTAGAGGAAATATTTAAGACAATTATGGTATAAATAAGAGAGTGTAAAGGGATATCAGGAAAAGTAAGTTTTCTACACTTCATTTGAAATGGTAAAATGATGACACCAGGAGACAGTGATGTTATGTATATTTAATAACTAGAGCAAACTCTGAAAAAGCTATGTAAAGAAATACACTAAAAATTCACTGTAGATAAAACCAAAATGGAATTCTAAAAAATGTTAAAGTAACACACAGTAAGGCAGGCAAAAGAAAACAAACAAAACACAGAACAAACAGAAAACATAAAGTAAACTTTGAGGCAAAGTAAATGATCAGAGTAAGAAAGGAACATTATGTAAAAAGATAAGTCAATTCACCAGGAACACACAGCAGGCCTAGATATGTATATACCAAGCATCAATTTGTTGAATATATCGTTGAATGAATACAAAAGAATATATCAAAATTGGTGGGAAAAAAAAAATGGATGGGACACAGCCAAAGCATGCTGACAGACATTTTTATAGCACTAAATGCTTATAACAGAAAAGACGAAAAGTCCCAAATCAATAAACATTCAAAGCTCCCACTCCAAGAAACTAGAAAAAGAGCAACACAAACCTTAAGCAAGTAGAAGGAAATAAAGGTAAACGTAGTGATCAATGAAATTGCAAATAAAAACCATAGACAAAATGAGTGAAACCCAAAGTTGATTCTTCGCGAAGATAAGTAAAATTGATAAACCTTTAGCAAGACCAACAGAAAAAGAGAAGACACAAATTACTTTGTCAGGAATGAGATAGGGCATCATTACAGGTCCCATGGGCATCAACAGGATAACAGAGGAATAGGACAAACAACCCTACACGTGTAAATTTGATGATTGAGATGAAATGGACCAATTTATAGAGAAGTGTAGACTATCACCCAATATGAAATGGATAACCTGAATAACCCTTTTACCATTAAGGGAATTGAATTTACAATGAAAATACTCCTAAAATGAAATCTTGAGGCCCAAATGGTTTTACTGGAGAAGCTTACCAAATTAAAAAAAATTTTTTTTAATGTTTTTATTTTTGAGAGAGAGAGAGAGAGAGAGAGCATGAGAGGCAGAGGGATAGAGAGAGGGGGAGACACAGAATCCAAAGCAAGCTCCAGGCTCTGAGCTGCCAGCACAGAGCCCGATGTGGGGCTTGAACCCACAAACTGTGAGAGCATGACCTGAGCCGAAGTTGGACGCTCATCCAACTGAGCCACCCAGGCACCGCTCTACCAAATTTGTAAAGAATTAAACACCAATTCTACATGTTCTCTTCCAGAAAATAGAAGATGATATAATTCTCAGTTTATTTTATGAGGCCAGTATTGCCCTAATAACAAAGTCAAAGATAGTACAAAAAAAAAAAAAATACAGGCCAGTATTTCTCATTAATGTAGATACAGAAATCCTCACAAAATATTAGCAAATGGGAATCAGCAGTATCTGAAAGGAATTATGTATTATGACCAAGTAGGGTTGATTCTGGGGCTGCAAAATTAATAATAGTGTTTGAAAATCAACCCAGGTAATCCAATCACAGTAACAGGATAAAGAAGAAAAATCATACAATCGTATCAACTGATGCAGAAAGCATTTGAAAAATTCAGTACCAGTTCATGGGGGGAAAAACCCTCTCTAAAAACTCGGAAGAGAGGGGAACTTCCTCATTTGGTAAAGAATAGCTACAGAAAACTTAACAGCTAATGGCATACTTCATGGTGAATGACTGGATGCTTTAACTCTTCATTTTGGGAACAAGGCAGACTCTTAGTACTTCTGTTAAATGTAGTACCAGAAGTTCTAGACAGTGCTCTTCAGCAAGATAAGGAAATAAAAGGCATATGGATTAGAAAGTGAGAAATACAGTTGTCTGTATTTTAAGATGACATGATGGTCTAACTACATAAAACTATGGGATCTACCAGAAATTCAGAACCGGTAAGTGAACTCAGCAAGGTTGCAAGATATAAAGTGAGCATGCAAAAATATGTTATATTTCTATATACTAATAGTGAACACAGAGAAACTAGAATTAGAAATACAGTACCCATGGGGCATCTGGGTGTCTCAGTCAGATAAGCGTCCGACTTCAGCTCAGGTCATAATCTCATGGCTCTTGAATTAGAGCCCCGTGTCAGGCTCTGTGCTGACAGCTTAGAGTCTGGAGCCTCCTTCAGATTCTGTGTCTCCTTCTCTTTCTGCCCCTTCCTTACTCATGCTCTGTCTCTCTCTCTCTCAAAAAACAAAAAACAAAACCAAAAGCAAAACATTAAAAAAATACCGTACCCTTTACAGTCATACTTGATAATACAGTTTTAACAGTATTATCAAATTCTCAGGAAGGTCTTGTGTGTATGTGAGGATGTAGACGAGATTATTAAAAAATTTATATGGGAAGATATAGGAAGTATAATAGCTAAAACAGTTTCATAAAAAGAATAAAGTGGATACAATCACTTTACGATTTCAAGAGTTGCATAGCTACAGCAGTCAAAACTGTTTCACATTGGTGTGTGGAGAGACATAAATCAATGGAACAGGATAGAGAATGTAGGAATAGCTCACAAGTATGGCCAGCTGACTTTTGACAAAGGTGCAAAAGCAGTTCAAAGTAGGAAGGATAGCTTTGTTTTAAACAAAGAGTTCTAGAGGAATTGGATATCCATTGTCTAAACAAACAAAATTATCTTGGCCCATACCTCACACCTTATATAAAAATTAACTCAAAATGGGGGCGCCTGGGTGACTCAGTCGGTTAAGTGTCCGACTTCAGCTTAGGTCATGATCTCACAGTCTGTGAGTTCGAGCCCCATGTCGGGATCTGTGCTGACAGCTCAGAGCCTGGAGCCTGCTTCGGATTCTGTGTCTCCCTCTCTCTCTGACCCTCTCCCACTCATGCTTTGTCTCTCCTGCTCTCAAAAATAAATAAAAACATAAAAAAAATAACTCAAAATGGATCACACATTCAAATGTAAAACATAAAATTTTAGACATAAACAGGAGAAAATCTCTAGGACCTAAGCCTTTCCAGCACAGTTTTAACCATGCTGGAAAGCATGATCCATAAAAGGAGAAATTGATGAATTGGATTATCAAGATTAAAAACTTTTGGTCTGCAAGAGACCCATTAAGAGGCTGAAAAGATAAGCTGCTGACTGGGAGAAATTATTTGCATGTTGTGTAGATGACGGAAAAACTCATCTCAAAGATATATAGAATTCTTGGAACTCAACATTAAAAAACCCAGACAGTCCAACTAGAAAATTACCAAAAGGCATGAGAAGCCATTTCACCAAATGAAATTATGGTAAAGTAGCACATGAAAAGATGTTCAGCATCACTAATCATTAAAGAAATGCAAAATAAGATCACAGAGAGATTTCTGTATGCCTATTAGAAAACTTTATTTGTGGAAACAACCAAAATATCTTACATTAAGTGAACAGTTAAACTGTAGTACATTAATACCATGTGATCTTACTTATCAGTAAAAAGGAATGAACTGTTGAAATTCGCATCTGCTGGGATGAATGCATCAAGGGCATTATGCTGAGTGAAAATAAGCCACCCTCAAATAATTATATGCTGTATGATTCCATCTATATTCCATTTTCAAAATGACCAAACTAATATTTCTCTTCCTTCATTTCCCATAGTTCCTTCTATTTAATAATTGAGGGTAGTATAGGGCAAAAACATATAAAAGAAACTACTAGTAAGGCAGATATGGATTAATAATTATCGCTACAGTTATTGATTACATATTACAGCAAAAGCGAGTTATTTTAACATGGTTCCATTTTTTGAAAAATTTTATTCTGTTGCAGTCTTTAAGAAGTCATCCCCATGAATGTTACTTCATAATAAATGTATATTAGTTTGTCATATATAGAAGAAAATAATACATCCTACCACTTTATTGTTAGTATATAGTTTAAATATATAAGCATATTGTAAAAATAGTTTACAATAACAATTCTCAAATTAGAACCTACAAATATAACTATAGTTTCGATACATTATAGTATATTCAGCAGTACTATAGATGTAGATGTATTTATATTTATTTTATTATTATTTTTTTAACATTTGTTTATTTTTGAGAGAGAGTGTGAGCAGGGGAGAGGCAAAGAGAGAGGGAGACAGAAGATCTGAAGTCAGCTCTGTGCTGACAGCAGAGAGCCCAGTGTGGGGCTCAGACTCACAAACTGAGGGATCATACATAGCCTGAGCCGAAGTCAGATGCTTAACTGACTGAGCTACTCAGGTGCCCTCGATGTAGATATATTTAAAACGAAGTAGTCTATTACTGTGTTTTTGAACATGCTGTTAATAATTTTGGTGCTGAAAATCTATGTTTATAAGTACTTAAAAATAGATTTAAAAATCAACATAGTATCTTCTGGTTTCTGGTCTGGCATGTAAAGAGCTTGGAAGTCTCCACTCCTTCCTAACAAGAAATAAAAAGCTGGACAAACTGAAAAATCAACAGCTCTTCTTCACTGCAAGTAATTTTTTTGGCTATTGAGAAAATTATTCTAAAATTTTTATTGAGTGACAAAAGTCTAACCCAATATTGAAGAAAATCAGCATTTTCCTCTTGAAGGAAAAGAACAAACTCAGAGGACTATCTCTACCCAACTTCACGACTTACTATAAAGCTATACTAATTAAGACCTTTATGAAAGAACAGACAGATTCATGGAACAGAACGGAGTGCCCAGAAATAGATCTACGTGAGTATCGACTAGGGATCTTTGACAAAGAAGTAAAAGCAAGATCGTGGGGAAAAGATAATCTCTTCAACAAACGGTGCTGGAACTCCACATCCAGCAGACCTCCACCTGTAAAAAAGTGGACTTAGACACAGACCTTACATCATTCAACGAAATGAACTCAAAGTAGATCATAGACCTAAGTGAAAACACAAAACCATAAAAACATTAAACTCCTAGAAGATAAAATAGAAAATCTAGATGACCTCGTATATAGCAGTGACTTCAGATATAGCACCAGAGGCATGATGCAGGAAAGATATAATTGATAAGCTATACTTCATCAAAATTAAAAACTTCTGCTCTGCAAAAGACACTGTCAAGAGAATAAGATTGGGAAAGAGTATTTGTAAAAGACATAGAAGGAATGTTATCCAAAATACATAAAGAACTCTCAAAACCTAAATGAACAACTTGATTTTTTTTTAAAAAGGGCAAAAGTTCTGAACAGATGTGTTACCAAAGAAGATATACAGATGGCAAGTAGATACTCCACATCATACATCATCGGTATATTCAAACTAAAAAAAAAGAAGAGATACTACTATGGAATGGCCATAATTTGGAACGTTGACAACACCACATGCTGACAAGGACGTGGAACAATCCGAGTTCTTGCATTGCTGGTGGGAATGCAAAATGGTATAGCCATTTGGATGACAGTTTGGTGGTTTCTTACAAAACTAAACATATTTTTTCTTTGTATTTTAGAGAGTGCAAGCAGGGGAGGGACAGAGGGAGAGAGAATCTTTTTTTTTTTTACTTTGAGAGAGCGCTCACACACAGGAAAGAGCAGAGAAGGGTCAGAGAGAGAAGGCGAGAGAATCCCAAGTAGGCTCCATGCTCTCAGTGAAGAGCCCGACACAGGGCTCGATCCCACAAACAATGAGTTAAGAGTCGGATGCTCAAATGACTGAGCCATCCAGGAACCCCAAAACTAAACATAGCCCTAATGTATGATCCAACAAATCCCTTCTTGGTATTCGGTCTTAAATGAGTTCAAAACTTACGTCCACACCAAAACCTGGATGGTGGATGTTTGTTTATAATTGTCAAAACCTGGAAGTAACCAAAATGTTCTTTAATAGGTAAATGGATAAATATACTGGAGTATGTCTAGACGATGGAATATTATTTGGCATTATAAGAAATGAGCTATGACATCTTGAAAATACATGGAGGAACCTTAAATACATATTACTAAGTGAAAAATGCCAATCAGTAAAGGCTACGTACTATATGACAGGCAAAATTATGGAGACCGCCTTTTGCCAAAGGCAAAATTATGGAGACTGTAAAGAAATCAATGGTTACAAGCAATTGGGAGGAGAGAGAGATGAGTAGTGGGGACTGACTTTTTGATATTTTAATGGTGGATACATGTCATGCCTTTGTCAAAAACTATAGAATGTACAGCACTATGAGTGAACCCTGATGTAAACTGTGGAATTTGAGTGATAATAATGTATCACTGTAGGTTCCTCACTTCAACAGACGTACCAGTCTTATGCAAGGTGTCCATGGTAGTGTGTGCTGTGGTTGTTTGGGGGCAGGAGGTATACAGGAACTCTGCTTTCTGCTCAGTTCTGTTGTGAACCTAAAACTGCTCTAAAATATGAAGTCTGTTTACTTAAAAAAATTTTTTTTTAATGTTTATTCATTTTTTGAGAGAGAGAGAGAGAGCACAACTAGGGGAAGGCAGAGAGAGAGGAAGACACAGAATCTGAAGTAGGTTCCAGGCTTCAAGCTGTCACCACAGAGCCTGACGCGGGGCTCAACCCATGAGCCGAGCCGTGATGGTCGAATGCTTAATCGACTGAGACACCCAGGCACTCCATGAAGTCTATTTAAAAGGAAAAAAAAATTGGGTGCCTGGGTGCCTCAGTCGTTAAGCGTCTGACTTCTGCCCAGGTCGTGATCTCACAGTTCATGAGTTCAAGTCCCAAATCAGGTGAGCTCGAGCCCCTCTGCGGGTGAACATGAGTTCCCGGGTCAGCCCCACTGCTCGCTCTGTCCTCTCTCTCCCTCCCTCTTGCTCCTCATGAGGTTTTCACTTTCTCTTTCTCTCTCTCTCTGCCCCTCACTCACTTATGCCCTCTCTCTCAATAATAATAACAATGGTAGTAGTAATAAAAATAAAAGGAAAAAAAATCAATATACTGATTACCATGTTTGGTGAAAGCTTGCAGGGACCTTCAACTGTGCCTTCACCTAAAATTCATGTAATAGTTGATCTTAAAACTGTAAAAGGGCAAAAGGAGAAAATTCTGACTGTGAGCAGACTTGCTTACCATGATGTGGTTCAGATCACTGTACCTTTTTAGATGATTTTGAGTTTTCTTAAGGCCGAACTCTTTGGATTACACACTACCTCTTCCTGCAGATAGAGAACCTGAACTCAGAGATGTTAAGTATCTTGTCTAGGGACCCTGCTGAGTAGCAGAGCGGGGGTCTGACCCCAAGACTGTCTCTTTCCAAAACCCGAGATCTTTGTAATTATTCAGAACTGTATTTGATGTGATGATTATAACATTTATGTTCCTTATCAACTTCTTAGATTTCAGCTCATTATTTCTTCAGCTTTGCTTTAAAAAAAAAATCAGTTTACTCTTATCAGTATAAATTAATATAGGAATAATAACATTTTTTTAAAACCATAGCAATCAAAAACCTGCACAGTGACTAATAGGGTTTTGTTGTACCCTAACTGAATGTCTGAGTCAGGGTCTCATTTGATCCTTACTAACCACCATGCATTGCTTATTTTATAAACACTTTGATGCTTTCAAACTATAATAGTTAAAGGTAAAAATATTGAAATAATAATTATATTTATTGATTAAACTCTTACAAGTTGAAATATACACCATTACCATCTTTAAAATGTGAACCTCAGAAATTCTATGCGATCCAATTGGGAAATGTTATTCTAAATTATTCTCTTTAATGCTTTCATACTATACTACCATATACTGTAATTTATTTAATCAGTTCCCTATTGTTTGACTCTTCAGGTTGTTTTCCTATTTTTCGCTGCCTGTGATGAATATTCTTAGAGATAAATTATGTCCTATTATGATTTCTTTAGTATGCTTTTTCAGAGTTGGAGATCATGAGTCAGAGTGTACATGTGTCTGTTAACCTCCGGAAGTATTATACTAATATATACTCCTACTAGTAGTATTTAAGAAGACTAAATTCCTAATATCCTTACCAACAAATGGAATTTGCTAGATGAAAATTTGGATTTCATTATCATTTTAATATGCCATTTTAATTGCTAATGAGGATGAATTTTTAAAAACATTAATTGGCTGTTTATATTTCTCCTTTTATGAAATGACTGTTTCATTTCCTTTTTCCATATTTTTTTAATTAGAGTATTATGTATTCTTAATGATTTTTAAGACTTCTCTCTTTATTTAAGGATTTGTAAACCTTTGTCTTGAATATCCAGGTGTTATTTTTCTCATGTTTTGTCAACACAAAAAAATCCTCATTGTGTGCATTGTTCATTGTAGAAAAAGAAAAGAACAATAAGCTAAAAAAAAAAAAAGATGCAGTTCCCCCATAACTCTTCCACCTGCGGAGAATCCATTTTACATGTTAATTTATACTCCTCACATCTCTTTTTGTGTGTTTATACATACACCTAGGCCCCAATAGCCTATGGTTTCAAATGAAGCCATAAAGACATTAGCATCTAAATTATACTGACTTTAGCTCTTACTTGCATGAAAGTGGGACCTCCCTTTCCCCACCCACAAGTATTTCAGAGATTCTTTGTGGCTTTATATGAATTTAAGAACGAGTCTGCATCTGTCTACTGGAAGCTCCTGTTCTCCTGCCAGCCTTGCAGTTCTCCAGGATTTCTCTGATGGTCTCATGTCTAAATTAGACATCGTTCCTCATTGCAGTTGGACCCGTCATCCTCTAGCATAGCACTTCTTAAAGTGTTCGTAATTGTCCCTTTCCCATGCTCAATGTTAAGGACTTGTGGGGTAGAGACCATATTTGGTACGTTCACCGTGCTTCCATGTAGGTAACAATCCAGATGTTTTGCGAGGAGACCTAATGAATGTCAGAATCTGTGTATCTTTTAGGTCCATTGGTTTCTTTAGAAAAGAACCTTACCATCTCCTACCTAGGGAGCTAGTATAAGACCAGCAGCATTCTGGGAGCCAGTGGTGGATGGGAGACTGATGACCTCACCAATTCAGTGTGCAGGTTTTTTGTAATGCCCTTGTTTTCAGTACCACTCCTCGATTCCACTCTCAATGCCCGTAGTATCTGATGCCCCATTTCAGAGAATAAGCCTCTCCTCTCGTGTTTTGCCAGGGAGGAGCAGGCCAGGAGGGCAGTTGCCTGGCTGGCTTTGAGGGAGCATTCAGTGTATAAACTTTTCCCCAGTCTTGTTTGCAGGAAATACCTCGTACCTCTTATTTCTGGAGTTCTACAGTAAGAATCGGCTTGGGTTTTGTTGGTTTTTCTACCTAGAGACGTTTGGCATGTTTTTCATCTTCTAAAATTTTGCCATCTGTTCTCGTCTCGCATGTTTTCTTTGTAGTTATCATTGTGTATCTTTTAAAATTTCTTTACTGTTATTTAGTGACAATTTATAGGCGTTAATGACCCATATTTAAGAGAGTGTTACATTTAACACATTATATAGCTCATGTCACACCTCATAGCATCTGTAATTCTGACCAACATGTCTTTGTTGACCCTTTTCAAGTTGTTAACAAATTTTTTCAACAAAATCAGAAAGAGTCCTATAGATGACAGTTGTGTATTATTTTCACTTGTATGACTTTAGTTGCCTTAAATATATTATTAACCTGTCCCAGAGGGCAGGAACTATATCGTACTCCACTTTTATTTTCTCTGATAATGCCTAACTACATACAGTGCTGTCCATGCAGTAAGGATTTAGTAAGTGCTTGTTGGATAGTTGTAAAGGGAACAAAAAGAGACAATTTATGTGTTTTAAGATTTCAAATCTCTGAGTCCGCACCCCAAGATGTACCGTACCTGCTGGATCACTCTAAGAGGGTAGGAGGGTAGTTTGAACTGAAAATTGTCAAAACATTCCTCTTCATGCACCCTCCTCCCCCTTTTCCTCTTTCTCAGAATACACCTATATTATAGATCATTGGCAGGGTACTTTGCTGCACTCACTGAAATTTTCAATTTGAGAATGAGTGTTGTGTCTTTGTATTTCATACATGCCATAAAATATTTTGGAATTTTTCAAAACATGGGCGCATTGTATTCTTATATTACATAAATTATCTAGGTCATATGAAAACACTTACATTTTAATCAGTACTAGAAGTTCAGCTCTATCTACTACGGAAGTACAAAGCTCATTTAAACCATTTAAAAGTAATAGCACTTAAGGCTTCCTTGCTCTTGAGGCATTTTCTTCTGAGTTGGAATCAGGCTACCTTTGACATGGGGAGTTTAGGTGGATATGCACTGATTGACTTGAAGATGTAGCTTCTCTGTCCATTATCATTATAAGAGAGCATGTATTACCTGAGTACATCCTGCACTGATTCTGATCACTGGTAAAAACTATGGGAACATATTTACTTTTTTAATTGCACTTTTCGGGGCCTATAAATTCAAACATATTTATAGAACATATCTGGCAGCAGGATGGAAATACTAAATCAGAGCATGAGTGAATATAGTTTATATCAGTCCTGGAGTATTAGGTTTTTCTGGCAAATATAATAAGAAGGATCTAAAGCTAAATAAAACAGACTATACTTAAAAAAATTTTTAATGTTTAATATTTGAGGGAGAGGGAGAGAGACAGCATGAGCGGGGGAGGGGCAGAGAGCGAGAGAGGGAGACACAGACTCCGAAGCAGGCTCCAGGCTCTGAGCTGTCAGCACAGAGCCCAATGTCGGGCTTGAACATGAACCATGAGATCATGACCTGAGCTGAAGTCGGACGCGTAAACCGACTGAAGCACCCAGGCACCCCTATACTTTTAATTGAATTAATTTTCATCTGGATTTAACAGTGTCAAGTCATTATCCCAAGTGAACTTCGGAATTCAAACCAGAGAGATAAAATAAATGGTTTCGTTATGGAATTGAATGGCATGAGCTGAACTTGGGCCTGCAAACCCAGAACTTCAGAGCTTTCACCTCTCGTTCGCATAATCTCTTTGTGGCCTTGGGCAAGTTGCTTCATAAAAACAGAAAACAGACAATCAAAATGAGAATGACAAAGGTGTCGAGGATCTAGCTTTTAAAGCATTTGGATCTGAGAAGAGCCTCCTAAGTGGATGTTTTTCGTAGCTCTTCAACATTTCTGTTTTAAACCCAATTTTTCTGTCTTTTATATTCTGCCTTCTGCTACATTTATATCTAGCTTTCTTACAAAGACACACCATGTCCTTTGGAAACAGGTTTCATGAAGTAATAAGATGTATAGGCCTAGAATTTGAAAAATTATACAAAGTAAAGCTCTTTTTTCATATATGTATATAAAAGACATTTTCGTGACAATTTTATTGTTCACTAAAATCATTAACCTCACATTCCTGGTAGGAGACGTCTTTGAGGAATGGCTTACATTCATTGACATTTGGCTAATGGGAATATAAGAGATTTTAAATTCATGTTTGCGGTTGGAGTATTTACTCCCTGGATTATTTTCTAGAGAATCACATCTATTTTGCATTGCTTTAGGGCTTGACCAAAGTTAGCTATTTGCCTAAAGATGAATAATCCAGGGGTTTGACTAAGTGACTTCTAGATGGGAAATGGAGAAATGTTTTTTAATCCTTTTTATGTTTTCTGATCCTGATATTAGTCTGTGAAAAGAAGCTTTGCCAACCCAATTTCAGTGCCTCTTGAAGGAATGAAACAATGTAGGAATGAGTGGCCTTTGCATTTTGAGTAAATTACTTGTATTTGCAAATCTGTTTTAGCACCACCAAAATATACTTATTTGCTTTTTCTAATATGATTCATAATATATTCATAGTGATGGGATTTTGGGGTGATGGTAGGGCTTCAGAGCTGACGGCCAAGGAAGAATTCCCGAAGGTGTCTTTGCTGCAAAAAAGGTGATTTCATTAAAGCATGGGGACAGGGCCTTTGGGCAGAAGGAGCTGCATTGCGGTTGTGAAGAGTGACTGATTATATACCTTATGGTTGGGAAGGGCTTAGGGACAGTGTAAGTCTCTAAGGAATTTTGGAAGCAAGGTTTCCAGGGCCTTGAGGGGCCGGCTGCTGTTAGGAAAATCCCATTTATTGCTGGTTAATAAAACCTCAGTCATGAGACCCTTCAGATATGTATATCAGAGGCCATATGCTTGGTGTGTGATTGCCAACATATACTTCAGGGTTAAAGATGAAGGAGGTTTGCAAAGGAATTTTTATATGTTAAAGTAGACTTACGGGATCCTGGGGGGTCAGGATAACGTTAAGCCAAGATTCCCTTTGCCCCTAGCAAAGTGTCACCATCGAGGCAGCTGAGCTCCTAGAGGAAGTTTCCTCTGCCTGTTGCAAGAACTTGTCAAGAAATTGTAGGCAGTAAAGGAATTTAATTTCTCACTTGCATCTGTTTCCCACATCACCATGGCAAGCACTTAAACCCTCTTACATCTTGATGAGGGTGATATTAGGACTCCGGGAAACGGAGTCTGTAGATTTCTAGAGATTAGGCTATGGATAAGATCGCCTTTTCCTTGCAGTTTACTAAGTTATCCGAACTGAAGGAGACTCCTGTCCTGCATGACTGTGATCTTTATCGGTCAACCATTTGTTTTCTTTCCTTTCCTTTGTTCTTGGGCAGTCAGGAGTGTCCCAGGAATATCACACATATCCTACCTAGAGGGGGGTGGGTGTTGGGGGGAGTATGCTAGCTTGTACTTTGCCCTCAGCTTGCCTTATGCTCCCTCATCAATAGTGTATCTTCGAAGATAAAGTTATTCTGGTAGCATTTATTTTTAGCTATCACAGTGACAACCTATGATCCTTAAAAAAATCACCATGATTATTATTGAAGTTACTAAGTACACAAAGGCGTAAATTGAGTTCACATAGGTTGTGGAGACCATAGATAGTTGCACTCAACAGGTTGGGGCCGTGTTCAGCTTAAATAGAGGGCAGGACAAATGGGCTTCATTATGACAGTTCTTATGGTACATAAATGCTTAATCATGCCCTGGTTTTAAATTAATTTATAACTAATTCCCTATGGAAGCTTTGAAGAGTTTTTTAAAATCTGGACTAATATAGAATTAATGCAAACCAAATGCATCTGTTGCCATTTTAAAGCCAAGAATTAAGCCAAGATGTTTTTGTTATTATTTTCTAAAAAATATTTTCTATATCGATTTTCTCCTAACTGCATTTAAAATATGGGGAAAAACCCTTGAAACCCAGAAAGCAGAGATGACGTACAAGAAAGCTTCACTTTAGTTGATTTCTTTTAAGATGAAGATATGCCAGTTATTCAGTATTAGGGTCGAATATAGGCAGGTTCTTGAGATTCTGTTTTTAATATTCTAAAAGACACGACATTATTTTGTTTCCGTATGAAGTATTGTGGCAAATAGAATCATTGCCTTAGAAATCAGGCTTTTTAATTGTTGTTTTGTAGATATTTTTATAAAACCTAATCTCAAAAAGTACATTTTCCTTGGGTAACATTTGGATTGTGGGTATGATGGTACCTAGACAACAAATCTTTCAGAACAAAGTACCTTATTATATTACTGCATTAAAAAAAAACCTTGATTATTATTCATAGACTGATTAAAATACCTTAGCTTTTATATTTCATTTTATTCATTGTAGCCTTATTTTGAATAAAATTATGAGCACTTTAAATATGACTCATCCCCCCCCCCCCCACTTTTTTATAAGGAAAACATGATCACATTGACTTAATTTACTTAAGTAGATCCCATTAGAGGGAATATTTCTCTTGTCTTTCTGTTCAACCGCTAGAGTCCCCTGCGACCTTGGGTATTCTAAGAGGTGACTGATGGTTCATGATGTTCTGTATTTTCTGGTAGCTTGCCTGTTGCCTGCCTCTGGGTCCGTCATCCCCCTTATGCTGACTTAGGCAGTATTAGGCAGCCTCTTATCTTCAGGCTTTGATGCATATGTTCTGAAGGCGGCCACAGTGACTTTGGGTACCAGCAGATGGTAAACCTTCAGGCTGCCACCGGCTATACTGGTGTTAAGTTGGAAAGTTAACGTTTGATGAAGAATCAGTAGTGCATATGAAAGAGCTTTCACTGCTGAAATATCTTTTAATTAAAAAATTAGCATACTAAAACCTTTGCAAATGTCTGGGCATTTAAAGAAATCTAAAATTAGATGTTTTCTTATAGAGAAATTAGTTATTTACCAGCTTAGTTTTGTGTTGCTTTGCATTTCCTAGTGTGGTTCTTTCTTCCCTTTTCCTGCGCCAATTTGCCTACAGTTAAGACAGATACTAGGAATTAGGGTATTTTGAATTAGAAAATCTTTGCTGGTACCTCCATACAATCCTGGTAGATTTGGTCTTTTGTTTCCTACCTTTGAAGAGATTGCTTGGTTATGTAGAAGCTTGAAGAACTCAGCTTGCCTCAGAAAGATATTTCACCGTATTCTAAATTGTTGGTGATTTTTTTTGACTCAGCCATCAATCCACTAAACAGTATCCTCTTTGGATTGTTTGTTCACCTACTTCATGTAATGTGCCATGCTTTGAAAGTTTTAGCACAAATAAAACACTGCTAAGACTCTTAAGGATTTTTTTCTTTGTTTGTTTCCCTAAATCCTTTATCCTAGGGGTACCTTTTAGGGGTGCCTGAGTGGCTCAGCAGGTTAAGCATCCAACTTTTGATTTCAGCTCAGGTCATGGGGTCGTGAGATCAAGCCCTGCATTGGGCTCCACATTGGGTGGGCATGGAGCCTGCTTAGGATTCTCTCTCTCCCTCTCTCTTTATCTCTCTCTCTCTCTCTCCCTCCCCTTCCCCCTTTGGCCCCTCCCATTTATGTGCATGCTTTCTCTCTCTCTCTCTCTCAAAAAAAAAAAAAATCCTAGGGGTACCTTTTATGCTTTGTTAAACATAGATCCTTGAGACTAGTAAAATGAAAATACCCTTTAGGCTAGAATTACAGAGTATCCATGTCAAATTCTACTCTTCATATTTGAATTCCTACCAGTGAAATACTTTTGTGAGCGTATGACCACTGAGAACAGATTGGTTTAATGGCATAACATGAGAGAAGTGCCTCTCCACAGTCTGTTCAGGCTGATGCTCTTGTCACTGCAACTTCTGATGGACAAAAACTGTAGGCTCAACATCTTTTTTTAAAAAAAAAACATTTTTTAAAGTTTATTTATTTTTTATTTTTGAGAGAGAGAGAGAGAAGTGCATGTGAGCCAAGGAAGGACAGTGAGAGGGGAAGGATAGAGAATCCCAAGCAGCCTCTGCACTGTCAGCGCAGAGCCTGACGCAGGACTCCATCCAACAAACCATGAGGTCACGACCTGAGCCACCCAGGTGCCCCTGTAGGCCCGACATCTTTTACTTTTGGAGTTGCTGGCAGTGGTACAGGGACTGCTGCTAGCTTTTTGATATCAAGGCAAGAGAAAGTTAGGGCCCAGTGGGGAGAGTTGTTGGTATTAAAGGTCACCTAGTACTATTCTTGTTTTCTGGTAGTTGGAATTTTATAAGACATATGTCATGAGAATAAGGTATGGAATTAAATAAGAGTGGAAATACAATTTGAATACTAAGCATACAAAATGAGATGGGTTTTTAGCAGTAAATATAAATAACTTGATTATCATCACATGGTATGGGAGAGGAAGCAAAGATTTAGTGCTCTGGTTTTGTTGCTTAAAACCGTTCTGTAGAGGCACTGGGGTGGCTCAGTTGGTTACGTGTCCAACTCTGATCTCAGCTCAGGTCTTGATCTCAGGGTTGTAAGTTCAATCCCCACATTGGGCTCCAGGCTGGGCATGAAGTCTGTTTAAAAAAAATTTTTTTTTCCTGCATAAGAGTAAGATTACCAACTCCTGTAATGCTGCCAAGATGGGTTCAGTTGATGACTTATCTAATAATGGTTAAGTTAGTTTTTAACAGAGTACAGTAAATCATATCTGGCTGAAACTCCGTTGAGAAAAAGTGTCTAACTTGCAGAATTGGGCTTCCATGTTTTCTCTGGCATCTTTCTTATCGATTCCATTCTTTTCATGATGTTTATTTATATGTGGATTCCCAGTAGTATAACTTACACAACTGAAGTCCATTCAGATTACATCCAGCAAACGCAAATAGTACTGTGACATCATTCAGGGAAAGGCCTGTGCTTGTCCAATATGACTACCTCTGTGGAGTTTTTTTTTTTTTTTTAATTGTTCTAGAATCCTGTGAAGCAACTGGCACCAAAGTAGAGATAGATATTCCCTCAAATTACTCACGTTCTTTCTTTTTAAAGGAATTGAACTTAGATACTTTGAATGTCAACATTTAAATTTGTAAAAAGCTTCAAGAGTGGGTGACACTTAATCCTCACCAGAGGAGTCTTCACACTTCCCTCACCACACTGATAGTGTCTTTATAGTAGCATTTCTCTTTTCTCCAAATTTCCTCTTCAGATGCTTTAAGAAAAAATCATTTGATGCCTTTGATATATTTCCCCACCTCTCTTGTCTTCCCAGAAGTGGTACCTAGTTAAATTTCAGGTCTTCCTTATTGTAAATGACAGAAAAACCCAGACCATCATCAGTTGGAGCTTTTCCTACCACTGTTACGAAAGAAGAGTGGGCAAGTCTCATTGTGCTGGCGGAACTGAAGAACAGATGAGGCTAATCCTTAAGGGATAAGATGTCTGCTCCTCCCCCGCCCCACCCCCGCCTCAGTTAGAGGCAGTCATTCTATATATTACTACGGGCAAAGATGGAGTAATCTCTTCTGTTAGACCATATGCTAATATAGCGCTGATAAGTGAGTGTGAAAAATGAAAGAGAGAAATACATTAATTGTATTCTCTCAATAAGGTATGCTATCCGAGGTAATTATTTCATGACAGTTTTAGTTATAGTACTTGTTTTATCATGAAATAAAAGATGGTTTTAGGAGCCTTTTATTGGAAAGACAATTGTATCAAATTAGTACCAAATTAGATTTTTGTCTTTATAAAGGTGAGGAAACCCATGAGCAGTTTTTAAATTGATGTGTTCTAGTCCACAAATGAACAAATTCTGTTTGAGGGTTAAAGAAGCTATTATTTTGTCCTTTATGCTGACAGCTTCATTACAGATTAGCCTACTGTTGGCATTAAAAAAATGTTTGGCTCCTTATGATCTTTGTGCATGCAACTATAATATTAATGCAGTGCCATAGCACTGTTCATTAAGAAATGACTTTAAATGAGGTTGAAGCGTGTAAATTTGGAAAGATACAGATGTTAAATGCAGTCGTTTCTCTTTGTATACAGCCGTATGGCTAATAATTTCCAAGTGGCTAAAGCTCTTGTTAGCAGGAGTGCTGGTGTGTTAAGAATGGCTCTATAAATAACTTTAAGAACTGAAGTTGAAGGTGCTTCTTTTAAAGACTATTGTTAACTAAACATTATTGCCAAACAGATGGAAAGCATTCACCAGCCTGATGTTTTTAGGTCTAATTATATTATCACCAGCCCTGTACGGCTCAGTTGAAGAGGTGTATCCAGAGGCCAATTTATAATCATTTAGCCAACACCTGTTTGGGAGAAATTGACAGTCAAAGGGCACATTTAAAAAAAAATCACATATGTTCTTGTGTTTATTGCCTCAATGTGAACACCGTCTAGTTGCAAACAAACTTGGTAGGAGAAGAAAGTAAATGTAAACAGAGCGGCACTCCCCAGCCGTGTTTATCGATCTTAATTTGGCGTTTTTATCTGATCCCACTTCATGCTTCACGGCTAAGTAAGATCAGCAAAGAGATATCACTCCTGACTCATGTGGATGTATCCTGTTAAGCCAGTTAAGAGGTTTCTGGTAGAAGAAGGAAATTCTTTCCTTTGTACATCTTCCATACCTTTTATCTAGTGAAATATTTTCTATTTCATATAGATGTATCTTATTTAAGTAAGATTGGCATTCTGGTGATGAGTGGCTTAAAAGAGTCACAGCTTGATATAAAAACAAAGAGGATTTAAGGCACACTACTTTACAGACTTGAGAAAGGTTTCCTAAGCCCTCCTTTGCAGAGAGAGGGACGAAATACCTCCTTTTGCTACACATATGATATGTTAATTTAAATCTCAAAGTTCAAGTTCTTTGAATGTGTTTGCTTGCTTTGGAGATTCAAGATCGGTGATGAATATAGCTCAGCGGGAAATTATGGGGAGAAGAGGTCTACTTTATCTGAAAATAGTTTGAACCTGATGGCCCCATTATCTCTTCCATTTTAATGTTTTTTCCTTCTTTTGGCATACTCAAAGATTTATATATATCACCTCTATTTTCTTATCACTCATAATTAACTCCGAGCAATCTGGCTTCTGTACTACCAGTTCACAGCATAACGCAATATTGAAAGTCACCAACAATTTCCTAACTGCCTTAGGCAGTAATGGATTCTCAGTCTCAATAGTTTTCTGCATCTTTCTCCTTAGGCAAGGGAAACAAAAGGAAAAATAGACAAATGGGACGACATTAAACTAAAAAGCTTTTGTACAGAGAAGGAGCCATCAGTAAAATGAAAATGCAGCCTACTGAATGGAAAAAGATATTTGCAAATGATATATGTGATAAAGGGTTAATATCCAAAATATGTAAAGAACTCCTATGACTCAACACCATAAACAAATCTGATTAAAAAAGGAGAGAGCACCCGAATAGACATTTTTCCCAAGAAGACATACAGGTGGCCAACAGACATAAGAAAACATGTCTAATCATCATGAAAATGCAAATCAACATCACAGCAAAGTATCACCTCATGATAGTCCGAATGGCTAGTATCCAAAAGATAAGAAATAACAGGCATTGGCGAGGATGTGGAGGAAAGGGAATACTCATGCACTGTTGGTAGGAATATATATTGATACATCTACTATGGAAAACAGCATGGAGGTTCCTCAAAAACTTAAAAATAGAAATACTATACAGTCCAGTATTTATTTACCTGAAGAAAATGAAAACACTAATTTGAAGAGGTTATATGCACCCCTCTGTTTATTAAAACATTATTTACGATAGCCAAGATATGGAAGCAACCTAAGTGTCCATCTGTAGATGAGCGGATAAAGAACATGTGGTACATGTACACAGTGGAAAATTACTCAGCCACAAAAAAGGATGAAATCTTGCCATTCATGACAACGTGGATGGAACTAGAGAATATTATGCTAAATGGCATAAATCAGGCAGAGAAAGACAAATACCATTTGACTTCACTTACATGTGGAATCTAGAAAACAAAACGAATGAACAACCAAAAATAATGACAGCGTCATAAGTATGGAGATACAAACTTATCATTGCCAGAGAGGAGGGTTGTTGGGGGTATAGGCGAAACAGGTGAAGGGAATTAAGACATCAGACTTCCAGTTATAAAATAAATGATGAGAATAAAAAGGACAGCATAGGGAATATAGTCAGTAATATTGTAATAACTTTGGTGACAGTAACTGCACTTACTGTGGTAAGCATTTCATAGTGTATATGATATGATTGTTGAATCGCTCCTTAAAACTAATAATGTAGGTCAGCTGTATTTTAATTAAAAAAAAAAGTCACAAAAGAAAAATATATATTCCTATCTCATTGGATTGTTCAGTGCACTACATGATTTAGTGCTTTGAAACCCCGCACAGTACCTGGTACAAAGTAAACTTTTCACTGCGGGTACAGTCTCATGTTTTTAGCTGTTATTTTGATGGAGACTGCTCAAATATAAAACTTTAGTCCCAACTTATTTTCTAAGCTCCATTCATATATTGCCATCTGTCTTCTCAGCATTTACACCTGAATTTGTTCCATATGTTTATTGAACATTTATTTACTATGGGAGAGGGATGTGTTATGTGTTGGAGGAAATACAATTTCTGCCCTGTGTTAGTGTTCTATTGCTGTCATAACAAATTACCACAAAGTTACCGTCTTCAAACAATTAAATTTACTATGTCAAGGTTCTTTGGACTGGAGGCCTGATGCAGGTCACATTGGGCGATAATCAAGGTGCCGGCAGTGCTGTGTTCCTTTCTGTGTTCCTTACTTACAGACTTCCAGTTAGAAAACAAGTGATGAGAATAAAAAGGACAGCATAGGCTCTGGGGAAAAACCCGCTTCCAAGCTCATTCAGGCTGTAGGTTGAATTCTTTTGTTTGCGGTTGTAGGACTGAACTCTTCCTTATTGGCTCTTAGCTGAAGACTGGTCTTTGCTTCTAAAAGGTCCTTCTCATGCTTGCTGTGAGCTACCGGTGGCCTTTCTCCGGTGCTGACATGCGGGTGTCTGTATCTCAGTACCAGCAACCGCGTGTCCCTCTCATACTTCACATCTCTCTCATTTCCCCTTCTGCCATATCACTTCTGTGTTTCCACTTCTGGCCAGAGATAGTTCCCTGCTTGTCAGGGTTCTTGGGACTTGATTGAGCCTCCTCAGATAATCCAAGATAATCTGTTTTAAGGTCTGTACCTTAATTGCATCTGCGAAGTTCTTTTTGCCAGGAACGTAACATTTTCACAAGTTGTGGAGATTAAAGTATGAATATCCTTGGTGACCATTATTCTGCTTATAACATACCCATAAAAAGCTTGAAATCTGGTTGGGAGATAGACATATGAACGAATAAAGTCAAATGAAGGGGTTGGTACTGTATACAGTGGGAGAACGAAGAAAGGAGAGAATCAGTGTTATTGGGAGACAGACATTTGAGCTGACTATGGGAAGATGAGTACTTGTTTGATAAGGGGCTGGGGAAGCATGTCAGGGAGAAGAAGCACTAATAGTGATAGCAATAATAGTTAAGTGGCTATACGAAGCATTTTTACAAGATTATTTCACTGAAATTCTCACAAGTGGAAGATGCTATTATTATCTACTATTATAGCTTTTGCAGATGAAGTTTTAATGTCTTCACATGTAGAATAGAAAGGGTAAAATTATCTTACAGGGTAGTTGAAAGAATTAACATTGATGGCTAAAGCCTGGCACGTAATAAACAGTACACGGTAGGTAAAGAGACTAGAGGGTGGATAGGAGACTACTTCGGTAGAATTGACTGGACTCGGTCATTCGTTATGAAGGTAGCGGACAGGGGAGAATTCATAGTGACTGAGAGAGCTTTTGGTGGTGGAGGTGTTACGTGGATGGTGGTGTCATTCAATACTGTAGGAGGAGAAACAGAGTTTGGTTTTATTATTAGTGGGGACAGGGTTTGAGAAGAGGAAGGGGTGAGTTCAGGAGGTATCTGTAAGAATATTCAATTGAATTTAAATGATGACTTAAATAGTGTAGGTCAGACACTCGTAAGAGACGTTAAAGATGAAATGGTCACAATCACTTCAAATCCATCATGTCTAACATGGAATTTACGTCTTTTCCTCAAGTGTTTCTCCTTCTGAACTTCCCTGTTTCTTCTCACCATTTTTTTAGTTTCCCAAGCTTGACATCTTTTTCTCATCCTTGACTCTCAGCTCTCTGGAGGGGGAACACAAAGCCCTGTTTACCGTATTTGTTGATTACTCTGGACATGGCCCGTTTCAGTCGGCGGTAGCTGCTTCTGTGCTACGAAGGCAGAGATGAAGAGCTCCAGAAGAGACTGCCTGGGCTGGGAAAGCCAAAAGTCTTTACTGTCTGGGTCTTTGTAGAAAAAGTTTGCCAACCTCTGTTATATGGTCTCAAAAATAATACAATAGTAACATGGTAGAATAATCTCCTATCTGTAGTCACTCATCCTATCCATCAAGGTGGGTCGGGGGAGGGGGTTGTTTGAGGGCACAGCGAGTGAGACCATGCAGGGTCTTGAGGTAATTTGGGGTTTATTGTTTTAAAAGAAAACACTGACTGCTATTTAGAGCACACACCATAGGGCAGCAAATAAGGAAGCAGAGAAATCTGTTGGGAGACAGTTGTTATAAGCCAGGTAGATCTTTGGATCAGGGTAATGGCTGGATGCATTTTGAGGATAGAACTGACAGGATCTGCTGATGGATAAAGAGGAGCTGCCGGGGTCCTTGTTCCGGCGAATCTAGGGGTCCACGAAGGACGGTCGGTCAGGCGAAATGAGGTGAGAGACCACGAGTGAGATGGAATCTGATGACCAAGCAGGCAGCCCTGGGAATTCTGGCGTCTGCCATTCTGGTGTCTCTATTCTGGCATCTCTGCCCTGCTGGTCTCAGTGTCTTTATTTAAAAGGTAGTGAGTTACACTACAACAATGAATGACATTCCATAGTTTGATCTCTTTAACAATAATCCATTTTTACCAGTAAGGTGGCAACTTCCTTAATCTTGTATGTTGGTTTCAGGATAATTAACATATAAATGTAGGGTGGGGGGAGAGAACAGGGTGTTTCCTTTAAGGCCTTAAATGTTAATTATCTGTAAACAGGAGAAATCAGGGCATTGTTTTGAGGACTATACTTCCAACTACAATGGGGAAGGTGCAACCCATCCCCAGGATGCAACTTTAAGGTTACTTCTCAACCTGTGAGCCCAAAACGGCTCCCAACAAGGAGCTAGGATGAGTCTTGGATGGAGAAGTAGCACCAAAAGGGAGTCTTAAGTTGGAGCCTGAGTCGTTGAGATCACATTATACCAAGTTGCTACATAAGGGGTTTTAGGAAGAGAAATGAGACTTCAGCAATGTCTATATTTTTTCTCTTAACTATATATATTTCATAAGGAAAAATTCTTTGTGTAAAATAATTTTTTCTTCTAAGAAGTATATTTTATTTTATTTATTGTTTTAAGAAATATATTTTAAAACAAATTCCTAGATTTGTTTCAAATATATTTCTTAAAAATATAAATAATTATATATATATTCCATATATATAGAAATAAATATACAGATCTAAGTAAATACATAGAAATATTTCTAAAATATGGAAGTTTTAGAAAAGGAAACTATAATAAAGCCCACTTAAAAAAATGTTTATTTCGACAGAGAGCAGGTGCAAGTGAGTTGGGAAGGGGCAGAAAGAGAGGGAGACAGAGAATCCCAAGCAGGCTCCACACTGTCAGCGCAGAGTCTGACTCAAGGCTCAAACTCACCAACTTGTGAGATCATGACCTAACCCGAAATTAAGAGTCGGAGGGTTAACCCATTGAGCCACCCAGGCACCCCAGTAAAACCCACTTTAGATAAAACTATTTTAATCCTGTGATTTGGTGGCTTAAAAAAAATCTATACAGAAATTAAAATTTTGGTGGAGTCAATTCCAATACTCTCCCTACCCCCAAACCCTTATAGTTTCCAAAAGTTACAAGTCCATGTTTCATTGTACTGTGAATGATTCATTACTCATATCTTTCACGTAGGTTTTACTTGTAATGGACACAAGGACAGAACAGACCTTCATTTTAAAAGTAAGTAGAATTTGTATGTTTAATGAATTTATTTTCAAATTAATGCTTCTAAAAGGAAAAATATTTAATATTTTTTCCTGGGTATTTGAATGTTCTTTCATGTTTGTGGTAGTCTATATTTATTTTACTTCCTGTTCTTCATCACAGTTGATAAATACTTTATAGCATGCCTTCAGAGGTGATCATTTGGATAAGTTGAAGACTCATTCCCTTATGTTTAAATATATAGTGTTTACTTTAAATACGTCTCTAGAACACTTTGTGTAATTTGTGAGGACTGCACACAGTTGCCCTCTGATTATGATTACAGTCCCTAAGAACTCAAATTTTGCCCAAAGTCTCTGTTTCAGGTATTTGGGAAAGTGCTATCTATATTCCTGGCCCTCTTTTTTTTTTTTTTTTCAATCTAAATTCAATTCTACGAACAAGGAAAGAAGAACCTCTCAATTTTGTAATTTCAAAACTGAAATGGATTATGACAGTAGATATTCTAAAATATCCTGATTTAATCATTTCTACAGCATGTAGAGTTAATTGATTTCGGATTAGCTTTATATATTTTTCCAGATTCTTAAAGCATGGCAGTAGGTCACATTAGCATGTACTGAAACAGATTTCTTTCTGAGGATACTTAACCACTGGCATTTCCCCAGATTTTTAAAGCGGGGTATGACACCGGAACTATATACACCTTGTTCCTTTGGAGAAGACTTAAAATAATCTCTGTATCGTTTTTTGGCATAAATTTTTAAATCGCCTGTTTAATCAAGAATACCTTTTGTGTCTCAGAAATTTGAATGAGCTCACAATGTCTACTGCTTTAAAGATCTCTCTCTATATGTAAAATAAAACTTAAGAAAAGGTCATAGAGAAATAACTGCGTGTCATCCTGATGACTTAGTTTGAGAGCATCTCTAATAAAAACACTGACCCACGTAATTGATTTTAATGGCAGCTCTGTGGCATCTTCCGTTCTCTGGATTCGCGCCAGATGCCATCAGCAGAGCCTCCAGGGACTGAGGGGCATAGAGCAGCAGATGAGTGGTTTCTCTGAAGCCCAGAGTAACTCGGATAGATTAGTTTGGTTGATAAACACAGAGCACAGCAGGCTCCAAAGGCAACTGAGGGTACAACTGACCTTTTTGTTCTCTGTCAGGGTCTAAGGAAAAGCAGTGAATACAGCGGGAACAGAAAGACCATCATCCCCCGCTGTGTGCCCAACATGGTGTGTCTGCACAAGTACATCATTTCTGAGGAGTCCGTGTTTCTGGTGCTGCAGCACGCGGAAGGTTAGTTTGTAGTTTAAATTGTTTATGGAGTAAGGAATGTCATCTACTTAGCTTTTCCGTTTCCATAACCTCCTTCTTCCATCTGTCATTGCATGAGCAGATAAAACATGCGAAACACACGTAAGAGACTGTTTCCTTATTCCTTCCCTCTCTCTGAGTTGTGAAGGAAAACGAAAACCCGAAAACCCGGGTGAGCGGCAGGTTTCATTTGAACTACAGTAACGTTGTTAGATACACATAGCTACTTACTTTCTCCTAGGACTGATCTACGCCGATGAGAACTTGAAGGTGAAGGTGTGCTAAAAGAGCGAGGTTTTATTTTAGGGGTTTTATTTTGTTCTCTGTGAAAAGGATACATTAATGTTAGATGACTTAAATAAGAAGCATCCCCTGAAGAATTAATTAATTGGGTTCGTTTATAGAATCCATGGGTATTTGCTTAACATTCGACATTACCTAGTTATTCTGATCTGGGTTTTTACGAATATAGCCATTGGCATCACATATGGACACAAAGCAGAGGCTCGGTGCCCTGCCTTCAAACTATTTATGAAATTTCAGCTCTTGGTAGACGGAACAGGTGGCCAAAAAAATACTCTGTTTTGATTTGGTTTTGCCCTTTAATACCTGAATTTAAATAAATAGTCTTTTGTTTAGAATGACTGACTACAGCATAGAAATACAAATCCACATAATAAACAATCACCTTTTGGCTTTTAAGAGGTGTTTTTTTTTTTTTTTTTAGATAGTAAAAAAACTTTCTTTTCCATATTTCACGAAGGTGTTATTATTATTTGTCCATTACTGGGAATAAAGAAGTGTTGTGTTTTACTAATAGGCATGACATTTGAATTTAATGCATTTTCCCAGGAAAATGAGTCATTGCTTTGTGAAATGAGGTCTTTTATGATAACTAATGCAAGATTTTTGACGGGGGCAATAAACTATTAATATTGTTTATTATGAAGTACAGCACAAGATAACTACAGATGGAGGGAAGACCTCCATATGTAGTATTTAATAGGAAATTCAGAAGGGGCTCCATGGTCTCTCAGGTATTAAGAGAGTTAATTGCGTGTGTGAATTGGATAACTAATTCACCTTTGTTCAGACATTATAGACAGCTTTTATCTGAGGATACCAGTGCATTACAGACATTATTGAATTAGAGGTCATGTCATCTGATAGCGAAATACAGCCACCTCTGGTGTGGAACAAAATAACTTGCGTAGTAATAATCCATAATAATTTAGAACAAGGTCAGTAGGATGAATGTAATTATAGTCAATATTCTATTACCCAGTGTGGATTATTCATGTTGGAGATTATCCGTGGCAAATTTTCGATTCTAGTTTGCCTCCGCTGTTTGCAGCCTCTTCCTGTTCTTTCTCTTCCTTCTCCAGAACACACTTCCGTTCTGCTTCCGCCATCTTCTCACTCTCTCTTACACGGCTTAAAGCTGCTGTTGCAACTGATTTTACTTTAATTCTGAGAAAATCTTACCAATTAGATTCCACTGTTTCAGAGGACCTTTACCAAGCTTCTTTTCCTTTATTGTTGGCCATCCCTGACTCTGAGTGTCTATGTGATCATAGAATTTGTCCTGGATTATTTAAACTTGGTGAGGGAGGATCTCTTGTTGACTATTCATTTCTGGTGCTTGTTGTTTAATTTTAAGAAGATTTTATAACAAAGATATTAAATTAAAGTGCAAATAGGGACTGTAGATTCATTTCACATCCAGCAAATTTATTGAGCATGTATTATGTGCTAGACTCTCTCTTAGGTGAACAACACAGGAAAAGAGCTTGCCCCTTTGAGACTTACATTCTTGTGGAGAATCCAACAGAAAACCAAAAGCATGATAATACTGGCTAATAATAGGGACTACCCTGATCTCTAACACAGAGAACTCTAAAAAAGAATGACTGGGGGACTACTTTAGATTAGGTAGTCAAGGAAGCCTGCTCTAAGAAAGTGCCATTTAAAGAGGAGTGCTGAATGACTGCCATTTGGATGTAAGCCGGAAGCACGTTCGAGGTACAGGGATCAGTGTAAGAAATCAAAAGGAAAAACAATGTTTGATGAACGAGAAAGGAGACAATTTGGTTGGAGTGTATAGTGGGTGAGGGCAGTCGTGGTATATGAGGCTACTGGAGAAATAGGCAGGAGTCTTGTACTGCAGGGTAAGGACTTTGGCTTTTATTCAGGTGCATTGGAAACCCACTGGACATGTAAAGCAGTGACAAGAGCTGATTTGCATTTTAAAAAGATCGCTCTGGCTGTTGTATAGGGAATGGATTACAAACAGGCAAGGCTACAAGCCATGTATAGTCTAGACAAGAGATGATGGTGGCAAGGCATTCTGGGGTTCTAGCCATTATGCTTTGAGGGTAGACTCAGTGGGACCTGTGATGGGTTCTAGGTTAGGGAGAGAAGAATCTAGGCGAATTTTTTGGATTGCTCACTTGAGCAATCAGGTGAACTGTATGATGGGCAGTGTGCTATCCTTTGCATGTTAGCGGTATTTTCTTTATTACCTCTGTGAGTTAGAAGGCTGTGCATAGCTCACAGACACGTTACTTCCATATGTATAAAGAGCTCTTCCGGAAAAATAGGTGTTGAACAAATGCTTCTCTGTAATATGAATGCTTGAATATTTATGATTTGTGGCTTTCGCTTCCTCCTGCTTACAGGACTGTTCAGGATTCACGTAAGTCTCTCGGACTCTTTTTCCTTCCATTTTTAATTCATTTAGTCAGAAATACATTGGCGCTTCCTGGGATGCAGGCTGAGTCGTAACATGGCAGTGAACAAAACCAGTGAAGGCTTTGCCCCCATGGACCTTACAATGAGAAGCAGAAAAGATAATAAGCAAATACATAAGTAAATATATGTCAGATTTGGCCAGTGACCTGAAGGAAGTGAGAGGGCGAGGGGGGCGTTGTGGATATGCAAGGGAAGAGCATCTCAGCAAGAGAGAACAAATAGGCCCGGAGCCAGAAGTGTACTAGGGGTGTAAGCAACAGCCAGGTTACTGTGGCCAGAGCAGGATGGGAAGAGCTTCGAGAAGTGGGGAGGCAGATCTTCCTTCTGCGGTCGGTCTTACAGTTTGGTGTTTATTCTGAATTAAAAAGAAGTCGTTGAGGGATATTGAGCAGAGGAGTGGCAAGATAGGGCTCTCTCTGGCTGCTTTGTGGAAAACGTGGTCTAGGAGGGCAAAAGCAAAAGCAGTGAGACCAGTTTGGAAGTTTTTGTGACAATCCAAGTGAAAAGAATTGTGGCTTGCCCAAAGCGTTAGTGGTGGAGGCAGGAAGACATGAACTGACCTGATTCTGTTTTACATACCCTCAAGGTTTTTGGCTTAAATAACTAAAAGAAGGGAGTTCCTATTTATTAAGATGGGGAAAGCTGTGGGAGGGGTCGATTTCGAGGGAAAAAATCAGGGGTTCAGGTTTGGACTTATTAAATATCCAGGTGGTGTTGAGTGGACAGTCCAATATGGTAGACAGGCTTTTAGGAGAGAGATTTAAAATGTTTATTGTTCCTCTTAATGAATCCCTTATGTTAATTCTGTTTGGGGAGGAAAAGGTGAGAAAATAATTGTACTCAGTCAAGGCAATGTGTGTCATTAAAACTTGAAGTTCCTAAGATTAGGGACTGTGTCATTTTCATCACCTGCATCCCTGCATTGAACAGAATACTTGGTGACTCAGCATAATTGCTGACTGCTGAGTCCGAGGAATGGTGAAGGCCTAGGTTAGAAGGAAGTGGTTAGGAAAGCCTGCACATGTGGATACTTCGGAGAGATGAGGGATGGGAAAGAGTTTTGCCCCAAGTTACTTGGGGACCCGAGGGGGGAAATTACTCTTTTTTTACTAACTAGTTTTTTGTTTTGATTATGAAACTAATAAGTAAAGCAATACATTTGAACTATATATAAAAGTACATAAAAATAAAAAGTCTCCCCTCCTATCACTTTAATGCCCTGTTCCACTCTCTAGAAATAGGGGGAAATTTTCCTGTGTATAAACATCTTCTCCCTACCTGTCTAGTTTTAAAAAAATGAATCTTACATATTGTTTTAAGCTTGTTTTCTTCCCCCATCTTAACAATGTACCTTGGACAACTTTCCTTATCAGTATATATAGATCTGCATTAAGAGAGACCAGCGTAGTGATTAAAAACAAGGAATCTGGAGTCAGACTACTGTTAGCTTGTGTGACTTGGGCAAGGTATTTAATGTTTTTGTGCCTCCATTTCCTTATCTGTGAAACAGGGATGATATTTATCTACCTGGTAGAGTCGATGTGAAGATTAAGTGGTTCATATATGTGACACACTTAGAATAGTAGCTGACACATGGTAAACACGATGTAAGTACAGTACAACCTTGATCTCCGATCACGAATCGTTCCGGAAACGTGCCCGTGAACCGAAGCACTGGTCTATCAAAGCGAATTTCAAGAACCACTGGCTCAGTTGTGATCACGTGACATTCGGCCTCAGGCGCTACTCGTGTTGCAAGACATCGCTCGTTTATCAAGCTAGAATTGATTCGAAATGTTGACTCGTCTTGCGGAACACTCACGGAGCAAGTTACTTGCAATCCAAGGTTTTACTATATTTGCAAATATTGCTATTTATTATTTTTTTGAATAAAGAATATTTGGTTGTATAGATTTATCATAATTTATTTAACTATTCTCTTATTAGTTGGTGTTTAAATTGTTTCCAGTACTTTTGCTTATATGTCTTTGCGTACTTTTGTTTTCTTTTTTGAGGACTATATATAGGTAGCATGAATTTCTTGAAGGAATTCCTGGTTTGGAAAATGATTTTGAGCGTTGTTCCAGCAGTATTTTATCAGACCTTTTAGTGTCAGGTTCTATTTCCGGCCAAGCACATTTAACAAATATTCTTTGCAATCTTTCAGAAAACCAGTAAATTAAAATTTAATGAGAGATACAGAGTTTTTATTAAACTTTATGAATTGCTAATTTCATAGCTTTAAAATAGCAAAAATCTCCAATTTTATATGCTTCAGTGGGGCTTAGAAAGGTGTCATTTATATTTCTAAAGTGTTAAAAATTGTAAATATGTTAGGTATTTTCTATTTATATTTTGAAATTTAGCAATAACCAGGTTGTTTTTTTTAAAGGATAATGTTTTTGATGTTAAAATAATAATGCTGACATTTGTATAAGTTTGTCTGTTAGGCCTGATCTTAACTTGATAGAAAGTAAAACCTATTTGGCTTTTGTGGGTGAGAAATTTCAGTGGAAATAATGTGTTCTTGTAAGTTTTGTGATTTTCATGATTTTGTAACTGATAAAAAAATAGGGGATGGGACTCAAATTTTGTTTCCATAGCTCCATATCAAGCATTAAATTTACCTGGGCACCTAGCAAACAATGGAGAAGGGCTAAACCAGTTTTGTTCTCTCTTGAAAAATGCAGTTTTTACCATCCCCTTTAGGATGCTTGTTTAGGCTAGGAACAAATTTCATAAACAAAGTATCAACCATCACATTTAAAAATTCTATGTTATAATGAAAAGAATGGAAATTAAGTGAGATGCCATATTTGATTAATCAAATTGGTCAATTTGGTAATACCCAATATAGGCAAGTTGCTTTGAAGATGGCATTAACGCGCAGTGCTTATGGGAGTGGGTTTGGGTACAGCCTTTCTGTAAAGCAGCTTCACAGCACATACCAGTAACATTAAAAATATTCATGCTTTTTGATCTAGTACTTGCATTTCTGGGATTCTATCCTGATGAAATTGTCAGAGATGTCAAAACTGCCATGTAAAAGTACATATTATTTTAATTCTAATAGTAAAAGATTGGAAACAATGTAAATGTCCAACAATAGATGAGCACTTAAATACCTCATAATATCTATCCCGTGGATATGCTGGATAGCCATTCAAGTTCATAGTCTCATGAAACTTAGATAATGTTTATGTTGTGATGTTAGCCACAAATGAAAAACCTGAAAATGAATATACAAATAGTTAATGGTGTTTATAGGTGATTTGTATATTTTGAATATTTTGTATATTTTTCTTGTCTTTATTTAAATTATTTATAATAAAACCATATATTTGTCTTAAAATAGGAAGAAAGTATGATAAAAATAATGACATTGTTAATATTTATAGACCCTTATTCTTGAAAGGTTTTCAGAATACTTGGAAAGATGTCATCTTTTATAACCCAGTTTAATAAATATTTATTTAATACATATTATTTTACTTGCTAGGCGGAATCCTCTCCCTGCAGTCTGGTAAAGGAGATGATGAAAATACAAAAATAATATTAATGTGAAATAGAATATTTAAAATATTATAAGAGGGACTAAGTGATATAAAAGATTCAGAGAAGATAGGAGTCATATCTCTTGAGGGAATATCAAAAACATTGGTAAAAGAAAACAAATTCTGAGGGACTGTCAAGAATAGTTGGGATTTTGACAAGCAGATGTTGGACAAACTAATAAGAAAGTAAATTCTTTAAGTGGTAGGTATACTTTTGAGCAAAAGCCCAGCATGGGTTCTATTTGGAGAAATCCAATTCAGATGAATTATTTGATGAGTCGAGGGGGAGAACCAAATCATAGCTTGACACACTGTATTACTAAGTTGAGTGCCTCTGTGGAGGTAATAGATCATTCAGTGGGTCAAGGAGATTTGGGTTCTTGCATGGAGAAATAATGTAAGGTCTGTGCTAACGTGGAAGATGAACTAACTGGGCAGCAGTTAGTATGATAGAGTGATACAGGAAGGAGTTAAAGCAAGAGTCTGGTTGTAACTATAAAGTTATTCCAAGGAGCAGACTGGCCAAAGGACTCAGTGGAAGAGGAGGCCGTGTGAAGCATGTGAAACATTACGGTATATCCTACAGGACTTGGAAACTTGTCAGATGTGGAAAGAACAAGGGAGGAAAAAATAATCTAAGTTTGGTCCAAAGCTTTTGTGCCAGAGAGGCTTAGAGTTCAGAAAGAGGAAGTGATTTGGGGGCAAAAAGAAAGAATTTAAGCACATTGAATTTTAGATTTCAGCAGTTCATCTGGGTGAAATTGACCTAAAAATGGATGAAACTTTTCTTGGAACTTTGCTGTGTCTTGCTATTACTGGGTCTCTGCGATGACTGTCTGCTTTGTGATGGCACCTCACATTCTGACGAGTTACCATCTGCGTTAAGGAAGCACTGGCTGAATGCCGGCCACGTCCTGCACACTGTTCAGGCGGGAGATATAGGAAGATGAAAAAGATGGTCCTGTCCTCACAGTAGTCCCCATCTAGAAGAAATGAAAACAATACACATTGTTATAGTTGGATTGCAGACAAGAATTCCAGCTTCAGGTTCAGACTTTATTGTCAGTCACCACAATAGAGGTGTTTGTGATAAAAGGAATGTGGTTATTGTTGTCAAAAAACTAAAAAAAAAAAAAAAAAGATGGAATCAATGCATGCCTTCTTTTGTGATTGTGTTTCAAAGCTATATATGAACCCTTAAATTTTAGTTTGACTCTGGGGAGATATGAAACACTGAGTATAACCTAGTGAGGACAGAAAGTTAGCCAAGAAAAAAATGAAAGTGAAGCTAAATGTCCTAATGTCCAATACTACTAATTATTATCAAAATGGGAAAAGATTGTTAACTAGGTCACTGGTAGAGGAGGTGTCTGAGTATCTTAGGGTTAATATTGTAACAACTACCCTTTATTGCACATTTACTCGAGAGTAGGCACAGTACTGGGTGCTTTATGTATTTACTGAGTTCCTGTAAATGAAATGAAATGGCAGTGTACAAAAAGATTGTTTTGGATGCTTCCACTGACCTTTTTATACATATAATTGACTATCAGTAATTATTTCTCTTACGATTGTTACCCTTGGTATAGGATGCTTAATAAAGACATCAAAAATGTGCCGGAAAAAAAATTGCCTTTTCCATGTTAATAGAGGGGCTTCATTTTTAACACATTATTTCCGATTTTGGGGAGCTGTACTTTTATCTTCACAAAGTATGCCTCTGCAATTATTGTTTATAAGATTTCTGGATCAAATTTCACTATTCTTTCTTCTTGTAATACAGTAAAGCTTCGACGGGTTTTTGATACTTATTATAGTTATTTATTCAGAGATTCTAATAAGCAAAACAGGTTGAGTTTTTAATGGTTAAAACGAAACGAAAGAAAAATAAAGTGAAATAACTAACAAGTATTGCTGGTGAAACATTGGATTACTTTGTGTTTATTTGATTTCTATGAAATTGATTTTTATGATTTTGCTTTTTATAGGCTTCTGATATATATCAGAATACAGAATCAGAATTGCAGTAACCAGCCTCATTACTGCCCAATTAATTTTCCTCAATTGCTTTACTTGGTATTCTACCATGCATGATGTGTATGGGGAAGGGAGAAAATGGGGAAAGTGTTATTAATATGTCATTGATAATGGCCTATTTATATACCAGGTGCCGTATCTCCCCTCTAATCTTAGACTGGGCATTTTCAAAATGGAATAATATTGTTGATTACCCCCCTCCCCACTATAGTATGTGCAGTTTTAAGCAGCACTTATTTGTGTATTTCTATTTGACCAAGGGGGCCATGCTTGAAAAAATTATTACATAAACAGCTCAGAACATAATCACATGTTCCAACAGCTAAATCATATTTAAAACAGTGTTCTAGCTGTGAGATTTCATATTAGTATTTGTTAAACTAATTTCAAAGGAAGAAATAGGTTGTCATTTAAAAAATAATTGGTATCAGGAGATAGGTTTAAAACTATACTCACCAGGTAGCAATCACAAAGAAACACATTTTATTAAAATGCTTGTTTTATAGCACACTTGATATTAATGGATATCGCTGACTTGCTTTTGATTGATTATTAGAATACTTTTTGTTTTTCTGTTGGCTTCAGTGAGTAACCATTAATTTGGGGATCTTAAAAATTTTTTTTGGTTATACTTGTTCACAGGTGGCAAACTCTGGTCATATATCAGTAAGTTTCTAAACAGAAGTCCTGAAGAAAGCTTTGACATCGGGGAAGTGAAAAAATCTGCACTTACTAAAGTTCACCTGCAACAACCAACTTCCAGTCCTCAGGACAGCAGCAGCTTTGAGTCCAGAGGAAGCGATGGGGGAACGATGCTTAAAGCTCTGCCTCTGAAGCCGAGTCTTACGCCCAGCTCTCAAGATGATAGCAACCAGGACGAAGAAGGCCAAGACAGCTCTCCAAAATGGCCGGACTCTGGCTCGAGTTCAGAAGAAGAATGTACCACGAGTTATTTGACCCTATGCAATGAATATGGGCAAGAAAAGATTGAGCCAGGGTCGTTGAATGAGGAGCCTTTCATGAAGATCGGAGGGAATGCTGTCGGTACCAGAGTTATCGAAAGCTTCCCAGCGCACCTCGCTGCCGACGGCGGCAGCCCCAGCGCCCAGCACATAGCGCACGAGCTGAAGTTCTTTGCTGGAGATGATGACCTAGAAGCAGATAGTTCTCCAAGAACGTCAGATTCCCTCAGTAGATCTAAAAACAGCCCCATGGAATTCTTTAGAATAGACAGTAAGGACAGCACTAGTGAACTCCTGGGCCTTGATTTCGGAGAAAAATTGTATAGTCTAAAGTCAGAGCCTTTGAAACCATTTTTCACTCTTCCAGATGGAGACGGCACTTCCAGGAGTTTCAACACTAGTGAAAGCAAGGTAGAGTTTATAGCTCAGGACACCATTAGCAGGGGCTCAGATGACTCTGTCCCAGTTATTTCTTTTAAAGATGCTGCTTTTGATGATGTCATGGGCACTGAGGAAGGAAGGCCTGATCTCCTTGTAAATCTACCTGGTGAACTGGAGCCCATCAAAGACGGTGCCGCAACGGGACCCACTCCGTTTACACAGACTAATATAGGCATAATTGAAAGTAAATTGTTGGAAGCCCCCGATGTTTTATGCCTCAGGCTAAGTACTGAACAACGTCGCCAAGCAAGTGAGGAAAAAGGCACAGAGGAGTTGAGTGATCCCTCCAGGCCTAAATCCCATAGTAGAGCGGAGAAACACAATGTGCAGCAGGAGGATCTTGGGATGTTTTTTGTAGCAACCGGTGATCACAGTCGTTCAGGAGACATGTCTTTGTTACATAGCTCGGATCCTAAGTTCCAAGGACTTGGAGCGGTTGAGTCGGCAGTAACTGCAAACAACACAGAGGAAAGCGTATTCCGTATTTCTAACCCACTCTCAGGTGCTAATGAATATAATGTAAACACAGACACTTTAAAAACTGAAGAAGTATTGCTGTTTACAGATCAAACTGAGGATTTGGCTAAAGAGGAACTGACTTTATTTCAGAGAGACTCAGAGACTAAGGGAGAGAGTGGATTAGCACTAGAAGGAGACAAGGAAATACACCAGATTTTTGAGGACCTTGATAAAAAATTAGCACTAAACTCCAGGTTTTACATCCCTGAGGGCTGCATTCAAAGATGGGCAGCTGAAATGGTGGTAGCCCTTGATGCTTTACATAGAGAGGGAATTGTGTGCCGCGATTTGAACCCAAACAACATCTTATTGAATGATAGAGGTCAGGAACTTTTGCAAATGCATTTCTTTTTATTCGCTGTTGCTTCCAATTAACTGAGTAGGCGTTTTATCTTGTAATTAGTATCTTCATTTCCTGTCTAGAGCTTCATTATCAGTGCGGCAAATTCACCCCCAGTAATAGCTTCTAGTACTTAATGATGCCATTATTCTTAATGATACTGTTTTTAGCTACAAAAGGAGTAATTACAGTTCACTTCTGCAGAAAATGGAAGAGAAAAATGTTTTGATTTCTCCTGTCGTTTTGTTTTTAGGACACATTCAGCTAACGTATTTTAGCAGGTGGAGCGAGGTTGAAGATTCCTGTGACAGCGATGCCATGGAGAGAATGTACTGTGCCCCAGGTTAGAGCAATCTCTTAAAATGTTTCACTTGAAAAAGTAGTCCAGCATCTCTCTTTTCCTTATAGAAGTTGTATTTTGCACTAGCGGTTCACATAGGTGTTGGATTTGGGTATCTCTCGAGTCCTTCAAAAATGAAAATTTGGGGGAAAAGCCATTATATATTCCAGAGGGGAGTGTGTATGTGTGTGTGTGTATTCGTTGCTGTTAAATGGGCTTGTACTTCTCTTAGGAGAGACAGTTAATTCTGTCTTAGAAATGTCTTAACTTCTCAGTGTCTAGAAGGACTTTTAAATACCCTGCACCTCTTTCAGTGGCTGGTTTTATTAAGATGTGAGAGGTAGCCGACTACAGGGGTAGAACTCCCAAGGATAAAAGTGGATAAAATACGGAATTTTTAATAATGTGATACTGTGACTTCAGTGATGAGCCAACCAGGCGTGAAGAGCAGATTTTAGAGCGCTTTCTGTGTCGGAGGCATTTTAGGAAGCGTGTTTTTCTTGCTTTAAAATAGCCAGTTTAGCCAAATATTTGACACAACAGATTTCTCTTGCTCTTACTGTTTTGTCTTTATTTTTTTTTAAATTAGAGCTTTATTTCGGGGGGTGTTAGATCCTTTGCTGATAATTACAGGTCACGTAAGCGTATGAATTGGATTTGAGTTAGTGTCTTTCTGTCAGTGCAGATGGGGCTATATTTGAATCCAAAGTTCGTTCACCTTTTGCCCAGCTCTCAGCCTCTTTGGATAGTCCAAGTTACTTCACTTGTCACCCCACTGGCTTTCAAAGAAGGTTCAAGCTGATTATGGTGACATGATCTGCTTAGTTGTTGATTAATACAGTATTTAACGCTTCCGAGCTAACCGGTGTATTATTGATGCTAACATTGTTTCCCTGCATAATGGGAAGTGATTATAATTAGGATTGAAAGAGCTATATTGTTTTAAGTTACAACCTTCATTGTTAAGAATTATTCCTAGATTGGGTTATAGCTGAGTTTTTCAACCTGCAAAGCAAAAGTCCCAAAACTGTGTCCTGAAAATACGATTTGGATTTTTTTTCTTACTCTTATACTCTTTCTTTTCCTCTTTCTTCCCTCAAATTAAGGTTGTTTGATTTTATTTCTTCCTAGGGGCAATAGAGCATGCCTATGTTTTTTGTTTCTCTCAAGTAGATAATATTATGCCGTTTTTTGAAGCCTCATTAGTATGATTTAGTTAATGGGATAGCAAAAATAATTTCATAGTGAAATCACTTTATTATGGTTATCTGGTTCTTTGTTTTAAATACCCCCTTTTATAATTTGATAACATCTTAGGTGCAATGTACATAAATACATATATTAATTGTAATGAATTTGAAAGTTTTAGGATCAAAATTAAATGTGGGAGTTCTTTTAGGTTTATTTATTTATTTTGAGAGAGAGAGAATAAGTGGGATAGGGGCAGAGAGAGAGAGGAAGAGAGAATTCCAGTCAGGCTCTGCACTGATAGCCTGACAGTCCAACCTGGGGCCCGAACTCACAAATCATAAGATCATGACCTGAGCAGAGAATAAAGAGTCAGACACTTAACCAGCTGAGCCACCCATTGCCTCAAATCTGGGAGTTCTTTTAAATGAAATCTATTAAATCCAGAGGTGAAATGCAGGATAAACCTCACATCAAAACCAGATGTTCACGAGACGTTGTTTAGTGTTTATAACTGAGTCCTTATTTCCTATTTTTATTTTCATTTTCTTCTTGAAAACTGTACGGTTATGCTTTGGCATTCTGGCCAATTGTTTCTTCAACGTACGATGTTTACTTTAACATTCAGGGCATGTTGACATCCTGAAATTTTTAATGTGTAATTAACAAAACTATACTACATTCATCAACAAATAGACACTTTTAGTTTCGTGTCCTTGAAACAGTGAATTTACTCCAGGTCAGTTTCCGTGTTTTTATTTTGAAGGCTTTCCCCAGAAATCACAATTCTCATAGTTTACCAGCAGGTGGCAGTCTACCATTAATGGATTTTTGCTGTCATCTTCCAGGTTGTCCTTCACTAACATTTGAAAAAAGCTGTCTGAAGAAAGGCTTTGTTTTAATCATTTGCGTGAAAGAATTGTACTTCTAAGCTTTGTGAGTTCCAAACTGTTCCAGCGTTATAGTACGCATTGAACAATGTGGAAAGTCTCTTCTATTTTGGGGAGCTATTAATTTGTTTTATCAACAGGAGAAAACAAAAACCAGTAATGGCCTTAACTGAAGAGTAGAGCTAGTGTTGTAATATAGATGATCCTAAGCCCAGAGTTACAGAACCCCGTTAGTCGGGGTTCTCCTGCCCCTCGCTAATAGTTCAAGGGGAATTGCAACCAAAAATTGTAAATTATGGTTCGTTTCAAAAGTGAATAAATAGTAGTGGTACTGATAAAAACTATAAATAGGGTTTCTGCCTCCTCTCAAAGGGTGGGAGCAATGCTAATATGCTAATATTTTAATGCTTAAGAGTCACAAATCCATTAACACATGGGGACATAGAGTACTTACTTAGTCATCTTTCGGTCTAAGAAACATTAAAGGTTGCAGTAATTCTCTCCCACATCCCCTCTGCCCTTCCATTTTCCCACTCTAACCTTAGTATTATTGTCCGAGTAACTCTAAGGCGTGTTAAGCAGCTGATGTTTGGTTAGAAAGTAAAGTTGTCATAAGATTATGATGAGAACGATCCACTTCTGTTTAAACAGCATGCAACCTCTACCCCGACCACTCCTCCCTCCTGGGAATCCTTATCACACATTTGTCCTAAAAACATTATCCACCTGCCCTGTGCTTTATAATATCAGCAATGTATCTTTTCATCTTGTGGATGATGTGCCTTTATATTTTGAGAAAAATTTCCAGTAACAGATTCGATTTACATGGACAGAAACTTGAGCACATGCCAAGCTAGCAGGGGGGCCATTATTCTGCTCTATAAATAAGTTTAAAAAAGAAAACACACACACACAGAAACCTGTGAATCAACATGTTTTGGTCTAATTGAGGGGAAAAGCAAGATAGATAAATTTTGAAATGCAAATGATCACCTTCTGTTATTTAAGTAGAGTTTCTGCCAACTTTGCGATCTTAGATTTTAAAAAGTCATGGTCATTTCAGCGCTGCATACTACCAAGGATATCTGATATTCGCAAGTTTCTACAATGACACGAAGAACTTTTTTAAAAAGTTACCACTTTTTTTATATTAAGGAAAACCAGCCCCGTAACAAAAAGACATAAACCAATGAGCTTTCTCTGTCTACATCTGTGAAAAAGCCAGCGAATAAATGGCCGCAGCTGCGGGCCTATCAAGAGGGTCTTGAGAATACGAATTCACTGATCAAACCCAGCCCTGTTTTCAAAGTAGAAACCATTCCTTTTAGGTTCACTTTGTATCCTTAGGTTATCTAGGATGATTCTCTAGAAAGGTTGTATTTTAAATAAACATCACTCATGGTAAATGGGTTCCTTTCATACCAGAGAAACACAGGACAGAGTTCAGGAAGAGAAGGAGCAAGAAATAGACCCCAGAGTGGGAATAGGTCGTATAGCATTGGCAATAGAAATATAACCCAGCCTAGTTTCCATATCGGGGAGCCTTTGAGATACTTTATTAGGAGACCTTTAGACAGGTTCTCCTGTTTTTTGTTGTGAGCGGTTATAGAATAAAAAGTGGAGTAAATCGATTGTTCTTCTCTCGAGGACTTCCTTGTCTTACTCTGATTTTATTTCAGTATTTGTGTACACCACACACAAAGGACTTTATGTGTTTTATCATTGAAAGTATTTACCATAATGTAGAACAAATTTTTGTTATAGCATTTCAAGTATAAAGGGAGAATAAAGTGTCAAGAAAGTATTTTTTTACTAGTATTTTTTTGTCTGGACTCGCATCATAAAAAAAAAAAAGCAGCTAGAAAATAGAATCTATAATATAAAGCATATAAAACACAAAAGACTCTATTTGAAAGTTTTATTATGCAATCTAAGGCAAGTGAGTAAAATTGTTTATATGTTGGTTATTATGCTAATATAATCACTTAAGTTTCTCATTCCAGTCTTCACAAGTTGATATGGTACTCATCAGAGTGTGTCCTTCACCTTTATTTTCCACTCCACTGTGAGCCTTTCTAAATGCTTGAAATTTACATTGATATTTCTCGTTGAATACTTTTCAACTTGAGAATTTATAGGTGAATCTGTGTGTAAATTGAAGAAGTCCAAAATGCTTTTTACTGCAGCCCGATCTCCACGCTCCCAGATGTCAGATGACAGCTTTGCTTCCTCTCTTAGGCGATTTCACACTTGGAAACAGTTCACAGCTGACGGTGGAAAGTGAAACATAGAAAAATCATGCTGAAACTATCTGTAAAATTCAGTTTTGGAGCATGACATTTATTTACTACCACCCGTTGCTCTTCTAGCCTGACTTTATCAAATGGGCTATGAATATATTTTTTGAGGGTAGACTCCTCTGCCCTTTGTCATAAATGGGTCTTGCATGTCATTTGTTGCTTTTTTTTTTTTTAATTTTTTTTTAACGTTTATTTATTTTTGAGACATAGAGACAGAGCGTGAGCAGGAGAAGGGCAGAGAGAGAGGGAGACACAGAATCCAAAGCAGGCTCCAGGCTCTGAGCCATCAGCACAGAGCCCAACGCGGGGCTCGAACTCACAGACCGTGAGATCATGACCTGAGCCGAAGTCGGTGCTCAACCGACTGAGCCACCCAAGTGCCCCATTTGTTGCCTTTTTAAGTATGGTGCTCTATGTCATAGTTATGTATTTGATAATTAGACCTAGGACTCAGACCATGGGTGGTTTAAAATATCATGAGGCCATCATTAAGTTTAAGGTTTCGAGTGTTAAGGCAGAATTAAGAATTATCCAACTTGGGTATTTGTCCCACGTCAGCCATGAACTCATTGCATGACCTTGGGCATGTTATTTAAGACTTTCTAGACTAGACCTTAAGTCATCACTAGTCAAATAGATTTGTAGAGTATAAAAAAAGATCACAGATGTCAAATCATCTAATACCCTTCTTAAACAAAATATAGTCAAAATTCAAGTTTATTTTATTAAGACAAGAATCTTCCCCCAAAGATAAATACTGATTTCTTGTCTAATGTTGGCAGGCTTAAAATAATTATTTCACTTGGAGAACTTTCTAAGTATTTATTTATTTATTTATTTATTTATTTATTTATTTATTTATTTTAAGGTATTTATATAATATATATGATGCAGAAATGAGAGATTTATGGAAAGTATTTTCATTTGGAGGAGAAAAGCCAAGACACTTTTTGAGTAGGGTGAAATTTGATCGCCAAGATTCTCTACAAACAAAATTATTTAAAGAAGAAAGAATCATTTGGATATGAGAGTGTTTGGATCCTGGGGAACTTCACCAAGCATGAGTGATCTATTTTAGGAAAGTGAAGTTGAGAGAGAAATCAAACAAATAAAGATACATATTTTGAAATAATAATGATATAACCAGGAAATATGGTTGTATCCCTGGTGTAGGCTTTAAAAGTTTTTTTTCTCAAAAGATAAGAAAAAGGCAAGAGGGAGCTATAGAAATAATTTTTAAAAGAGTAAAATATTTGTGGTTAATATTTAAACATTATGTTTCAAACACTAACTCTTTTGTTTGATTTACCCTTCAGCAAAAACTTCAACAGTAACTCTCTTGTACAATAATAGATGTTTTAACATTTTCCTTTAATGATTAGCAAGTACTTTTAAACCTTTGCTTTTAGTTTTTATCGTCATAAAGACCAAATCTATATCATCTTTGGGAGAACCAGTAACTTTTCAAGTTTGCTATAGAATAGTGAAAATTTTACACTGAGGAAAATTCTCTTATGCACCTCATCCCTATATACTGATGAAGTTTGTGCCATGACTACGGTCATATTAAGATAAGCAAAAAGAGCTCCAAGTCAACTCAAATCTTACCTTGCACAGGCAGGCCCCTCGTGATGGGAAGATTAAAGGGTTGCTTTATACGGGCTTGAAGGTCTGAAACCTTGGGATCCATCCCCGGGTAGGATGTATCTTGGATCCTTCACAAATCCCCCAGTGATGGGCCAGTTACCTTCACCTCTGTGTTAAGGTCACTCCATACTGAAATAGACCCATTCTGAAATCATACTTCTCATCAGGACAGATTGTGATTTATCTCTACCGGCGGGAATGAGGCAGAGTAATAGCAAAATGTTCCATCCCTGTTATTTGGCACCTTAGTGAATAGCACATTAGCTCTTCTCATGAGAAGAAATTCTTCAGCCATTAGAACTATAGAATTTATAAGAGTCAAAGAACTAATAATATTTTCATACAGAAGAGGTGAAATACAAGATCTCTGTACATTTCATAATATTACCTGATATTCTGGGCAATGGGGGGCGGTTACCTCAACCTTTAGATTATTAAAAAGAAGTTAATTTTAACCTCTTATTTGCTCCAAACCTGTTTCTTTATTTTCTTGGACAAATTGTTTTTTAGAAGAGGAACAAGACCCTAGATATTTGTGGTTTTAAGTAATAGCTGCATTGAAATTGCTTTTTGATTTTCAGGTCTAAGTTGATTTTTGGCAACTATTCCGTCACTTGGCCTCGCTACTATATTATTATAAAGAAGAAAGTGAACTATCTTTTACCTCTGATAGTTAACACAGAAGAGATAATGCTGCGTCTTAAACATCACGTACCAGAGCTGTTGGCTAGCTCCTTTGACCAAATCGTCAGGTCTCTTGTACCAGGCAAAGTCTCGTCAATTTGAATCTCCCTGAAGTAACCAGGGCTTACTCCTTCCTTCTGAGCAATTATTCACAAACGCTTCCCTCAAATAAATGTTTAAAAATGCTAAGGTTTTAAAAAATTGATGGCAAAGCAAATGGGATTCCTTAAGCCCCTTTAGTAGCAGTGCGTGAAGCTCTGCCTGCGTAACACAGCAACAGCGGTGGGGGTGGGGGGAGCTGCGCCTGTCCTGTTCACAATTTTCAGTTAGCCTTTTTCTCATCAATCAACTTTAATGGCTTTGGTTGGGCAACACTGCGACACCCAATGGCTCTTCAGAATGGAGTTGTTGTGATATGATCAATGGAAAATGGAGCATGCTGTTGGTTTTTTTTTTTTTTTCCTACTAGAAATGCAGGGTGAGAGAGCAAGCAAGACTGCATAGAGCTCAGAATTATAATCATAACCAGTCAACCAGGAGTCATATGGTAGTTACCCATTTCTTATTTTATCTCACAAGAAGTCGGTAGCGTAATGATACCTATAAACTCCCTTGAACAGGTAATTCTTGGCTCTGGGCTGCCGAATCAAGTTAAATCAAGGAGTTTTGACCCAAGTTATGCAGATAACTGCAGGATGCTCAGAACATGGTTGCCAGGTCACCCCTGGAACAAGAAATTCAGAGCTGGGTAGTGGTAGAAACGCAGAATTAAGTACTTTGTCAAGCCCAGTCTGAATTCTGTGAGCGGGATGTTCTTAAGGCCCAAGTCCCCACAATACAACTGGCCCAGGGCTTCAGGTAATCAACATTCCTGAAAACCACCAACTAATAATGAGGTGGTGGCAGGAAGCAAGGCTTGAGGCTGGGATGAACCAAGAAAGCAAGCGTGTGTGAGGTAGGGCAGCACACTTCTCCCGTCACCGTCACCGTCACCATCACCGTGCGGTGCTATGCAGAGCAGAGCCTCAGCTGCTGCAGACTCTTCTCTCTGGAAAGTGCTGGCCTCTGTCGCCGGCCTTCTCTGGATAATCTTCTAATGAATTTGAGTCATGTGATACAACTTTTAAGTAGTTCATATGCCCTCCTCAACAGATACAGCGTTTTGAGTAATCAATTGAGTACAATGTTGGAGGACTTTATGGAAGGTAGAATGGAGAAGTGGGCAGCCAACATTTTCTGAAGTAGGATAAAATATGAAAAAAGGAGCAAAATGCTCATTTGAAATAATAGGCTACGACGTGCAAATTCCAGGCTCTAACTAGTCTGTTACTCTGAGAATTAAGATCTGCTAAGAGATGTGAGACCTTAGGCAAGTACCTTTCTTCTGTCCGAATTCTTTCATTTAAAATACACGTTCTCTTTGAATGGTTGTGCACCTTCAGACTTTTAAACTTTAAATGTGTAAACTTTGATAATTTAGTTTATAGATATTAGAGACACAGTTCAAACCTGGAACTAAAATGAAATTTCAAATTTCATTCTCATGGTTGATGTGGCTTTTAGTTTTGTCCTCAGTTGTAACATTTTGTCTTGTTTGAGAAAACTGAAAAAAAATTGTCTCTATATCTAAAATAATACCCTCTCGGGAAAACCAAGTATTGTAGTTGTCCTACAATGCACTTAAATGAATTTGGTTTTGATAACATTAAAAACAATACTAACTGATACTAATTATCTCACCAGACTAGCAGCCAGATATTGTAGCCAGCTTAGATTTGTAGCACATTTCATGTGATGTGTGCCTGGATTCCTCACAGTGAGCAGGGACATGGGAAACCAGGAGTTACCTCCCCATCCTGTCTTCTTCCTGCTCCCAGGGCTTTTTAGCTTTTCCCCTTGCCGTATGCTATCCATGACAGAACAGACCATAGCGGCCGTTGAGCTCTGCAGAGAAGCACGCCGGAAGGCGTCTGCCCCACCACCCTCTGTAAGCCACCTCCATCTCTTGCCTGGACTACCATAGTCATCAGCTGACTGACCTCCGTTCTCACCCTGCTTTAATCTGTGTTTCCTCCAGCACCCAGGGTGTGCTTTAGATAATGTGTGAAACTTCCTAACCTACCACATATTAAAGTACGAAAGGACTGGATGGAGATCTCTGTGCTCAGTGGGACTTAAGGAAAATGAATGTGATGAGGCCTTAGTAGCCACTTTGAATGCCTCGAATGAGCAGTGCCACAGAACACAAGGAGGATCTGTTTATTCGGCAAACATTTATTAAGGGCCTCCTGTGTTCCAGGCACTGTGCCTAGGAGCTAGAAATAAGAGACATAATTGGTATAGTATTGATAGTTAATTTTGAAGACCTAGGTAAAAAAAGAGACTACCCAAACAGAACACGTATACAGTTGGTTAACTAGAATGTTAATAGACCTTTACAGGTAAATAGCTGTATTTATAGAATTGTAATTTACCAAACTAACAAAAGATGTGCTTAGCTGTTTCTCTTCTCACCATTTAGTTCCATATATTGTTGGATTCAAAAAAAAATGCTTTCTTCTGTTTCTTTCTCTTTGTTCTTTAGTCATCAGCTGTAGTGGAAGACTAATGCTCAGCCCCTGCATAGAAAATCTTTATACACAGCAAGCGCTGGTGAGAGAAATTGACTAGAATTTTGTAATTCTAGTCCCTTTCAATTAGCAACAGATGCTGCAGGGAAAGACTGTCTGTGTAGGAACACAGTACTAATGTTTCCATGCCCTAGCTGACATGAATGCTCATTGCGGAAGAAAGATGTTCTTTTCCTTGGTCCAAGTATGTCACTAATGATAGACCAGATTTTTTTTTTTTAAACTTTCTCTATTCCTATCAAAGGCCATTGTGGCTTAATTTTTATATTGTCTTCTTCACCAAAAATCTCTCTTTTACCATAAAAGCTAATGTACTTCTGTCGCTTATGTTTTTCTTCTAAAAGTGAGAATCGGAATCCTTAAAGTCAGATATTTAAAATCAATTTTTTAAAACCCCGTGGCATTAGAAAACTGTATCCCCCCTTGGCCCCAAAGTATCCTTACTACTGACTGTCATTTTAATTTATTGCATGAATCCGTGCCTTTAAGATTGTTCCATCATTTTGATATTTGGATAAAGTGCTATATTATTTATGTGACAGATTCTTCCAGCATCTAAATATTGGCTTAACTTTTACATAAACACTTTATTTGCAACAATTGTTGCAATTTTATTGCAACATATTCATTGAGTTTTATATGACCTTTTAATAAGAGTTCCACAGTTACTAGAACTTTGAGAGTGAAAAGAAATGAAGCTTCTAAGATTCTATTTATTTAAAAAGTATAGTTAAGAAAGTGAGAGAAATATTTAAGTATTTATTCTGAAAATAGAATAATAAAGAAAATAGAATTTCTCTGTGAACTTCTAAGAAAATTTACTGTATTTCCTACCATATCCTACAAGGAGGATAGCAACAGCAGAACATACTGCCAGAGGGAGGTTGTGGAATTGTCTGGAGAGTTTTGCAACGGGCCTGGGCAGCTGTGCTGTCAGTATGGGTAAAGGGGAAGGATGACATGACCTGTGTGGGTCTCTCTTGGTGAAAAACCAGGGAACAGAATCAAGTGATGTCATCAGACACCAAATCCATCAAAGAACTAAATGTAGACCGTCAGACTCCCTTATTTATCAAGCAGTATAATAGTAACAGACCCTTAAAGAAAAGCGAATTCTGAATTTGGGATGTCCAGGGTACCAAATTGCTTAAGACGCAAGGTGGTTCATCTTTGTGAAGCTTTGTAGAAAGCTCGGTCTTTATTTAAAGCAGGAATTTGACATGCATTTTCTAGTTTTTTCAAATTTTGACATGCATATTTTGGCTTTTTCAAATTCTATACAATTTCCAGCATAGTCTTAGCATTAATCTTTGGTTATTTTTGAGTCATGTCTTTGGCAAATGCATGTATGTGGTTTAAACTGTATAGTCCTAAAAGGCAGGGCCTCTGTCTGTGCTTAAGTATATGTCATGATTTCAGTAATGCTGGAATTGGATGGTCTCTCCAGTGTCTTTCAGACTTCCTCAGGTCTGAGAGTGTATACTGTGCTGCTTTTCCTTCACTTCTCATGCAGGTATAGATATTTTATGATCTTAAGTCCAAGCCTTCTGGTTTTTTTGCTCCTGTATTCTTCAGGAGTAAGTTTTATTTTGGGGTCAGATTAGCATTATTATTTTTGGCTATAAGAGGGAGACTTTATCATAAGGACTTGTAAAACTCTTACTCTGTGTTTTTAGCAAGCCCTTTCACAATATGGGTTACCAAGGCAGCATTAGTTTACTGAAAACTACCTTGGCTTATTGAAGAGTGTTCTATGAGGTGTTAAACACGAGTAAAACAAAGGTAGGCAAGGCACATTTTATGTTGTGATATCTTTATTGTTTTATTTAAACGTGTTTATTCACTTGTGAAATGTGATAGTTCGAATCATCAGTATGAATCAGGGAGATTCTATATTGTGTCAGGATGTGAGAATCGATAGTGCTAAAATGGGAATTCTAGAATTCTACTAAGCCGTTCTCACATATTTGATGTCCTTAAAAAATTTTAGATGGATTGAAATCTAACCTGGAGCCAGTTCTGTGTCTCCATTACATTAAAAGATGAGGATGGTTATGCTGAGTGACCCTGATTCAATTGGTTTGTCCCCAGGTCTCCTAGGGAAAGGGAATAGTGACCATGGATAGAAAAGGAGAGGAAGGAAGTTTGAGGAATGCTAGTCATTTTAGCATAATCCCATTCTTTGGGCATTTTAGGTTAATGGAGGGAGAAGAAGTTTTGAGAAAGGCTCATGAGTGCTTTTGAAAACACTTTTCAGGATCGTAAAATTACAGGTAGAAAGAATGTTAGAGGTCCCAGCTGTCCTCATTTTCAGAGTGAGCTCAGTGTGACATACTCAGCCAGCGTCAAATGGTGGAATGGCTAGAGCCCCGTCAATACATTTCTTTGATTCAAAGACAAAAATCCAGGATTCTTTGATAACACCATCTCTTTCTGAGTTGTCGTGGGAATAATCTGAGAATTTGTTTATTTTCTTAGGGAATAGTTTATTTCTCCCCTCCACCACCTTGCTTCATGCCTATAGTAAGTATTGCTGCACTTGGGGAGGATAAAGATACCATTTCCACTCTGGAAATTGCAAATACAGAGCTTAGTAGCAGGGGAAGGACATGTGTAGAAACTTCACCTGTTGGTTTTTATAGGAAAAATATTTTGGAAGTGGACACAACAGTGGTAAATTTATCCTTTAAAATGTCTGTCTCCTGCCCCCCGCCCCTCCACCCAGAGATTTAAAAAAAGTCACGGTGTAGGACTTTAAAGGGACATCTAAGCTTCACTGTGTTATATATACCTAAAAATAGCCTCACAAATTTATTTGTTATTTCTTTATATTCTCTGCTTTTGGCTTTAGATACATATACCTGACTATTCACCTGTGTCCGTGGTAGCCAACATGTAGCTTTGTATGTAAATCAGTACTCGCGGTTTATACCGGAAGTTTTTTGTAGGTTTTGCAAGGAAAGCAGTTTTGACAGTCACACAATCTCAGGCTTCTTTTTGGCAATGCAATTTCAGAGTATATCATTACTTTTTAATACAAGAATGATTGGTCCTTAAAGAATGGTAAAAAGACAACCAAAATCCTGCATTCTGATTAGTAAAAGAAAACGAGAATTCTGTTTGAAAATCCTAAAGAAGAAATTCCACCAGTCCTTACCCTAGTTGTGGTAATAATATCAATTCCCTAGCTATTAAGGAGTTCTTCTTTGTTTCTTACCTAAATATGGAGCTCTTCGTTGTATTTTCGAGTCGTCTGTGAAAATCAAGGTCAGTCGGTCATGATGTCAGTTTCACATTAATTAATGAATCCCCGCTTAATATAAAGTCATTTTGAAGAGCTTCAAGCTGCATTGTTAAGAGAATGGATTTAAAACCTGTTTAGTGTCTTTATTTCCAGATTTCCTTGAAAAAAAAAAAAAAAAGCCTTTTCGAAGTTGTTATCCTTCTTCACTGGCCCCGTCTGAGTAAAGATGGCGTTCAGCCTAGGCGCCTTCCTCCCTTCGGAAGCAGTTTTTTTTAGATTGGGATCAGCAGTCTCTCTAGGCCTGAGTGTCATCAGAAAGTTTAAACAGTTGACCACCAAGGGGAGAGGAAAAGAAGCCAGTGGGAGAAAGAAGAGAGGAAGATCAAGGAAAGATGGAGAAAGAAACGGGGAGCACAAGAAGTAGACTAAAGTTGGCAGGTGCCTCGTGGACGGGATCGCAAGCCAGGGGAAGAGTGGAAAGTGACTGGCTTTAGGACCCCCTTGGGTCTCTTGGTGCTGCCTGTGTTGCCTCACTCAGATTGGGGTCCATCAAACACTGTGGCAATCCACATTTGAAGCAGTGTGTTGGTCAGTATTTACCTGTGAAGGACTTTGGCAGGAAACCGAGAGGGATTTCAAAGCAGTGTAAAACCAATGAACCTGCTTCTTAGCCTCCTTAGTTGAGCAAGTTCACAGAAACCAATAAAGGGATACACGTTGTCTGTCCCATGAAGTGCCTCTCAGACTTTCCTACCCAAGTACTTCTGACTGTAGAGGGGATATGAAATGGGTATCCCAGGGGATGAGTGGAATATGATCCTGAAGTTTCTCTGAAGTCTTTGTATTTTGTAAATCCATGCAAGTTTTACATGGTGGTCCATGACAGATCTGTGTTTCCCCTAATAGTAAAACAATATCCCACCCCCTCCCACAACATGAAAACCTTTGATGCTCAGGAAGATGTACCATGCTTATCTGGTAGCTTCAGGGACCACCCAGTGCCCCCGTTCTCCCATAGCGGTATGTTTCACTCAGTGCACATTCCCGGCAGTGACACGGGAAACAAGCACAACATGGTAGCTGTCGATGGGCTAGGCGACACTGGTGATGGCACTTCGGACCTCTCACTGAATAAAGAAGTGCCTTTATAAATTACCTTAGCTGTTGATTATATTACATAGACTTAGCAGCCCTCTTTATGAGCAGAGTCTTGGGGTGTGGCTCTAGTCTAGAGCTCCGTAGGGCATGTGGTTAGACCTTATAAAACTATCTCATTAATTTTCACAATTTTCTTTGAGCCGATTGGGTCAGATGTTCCTCTTCCCAGGGCACACAAATGCAATATTCTTGCTTCTCCAAAGATATCCTAAGAACTTACTCAAGTTCTCCATAAGTTTGTTTGGAAATTTAAGTAATTTGCATAAGATGTTGAACAGTCCTTACATGTAGTAAGCAGTCAATAAATGTTAGCTGCTGTCTTATTGTTGCAACTGTCATTACTGCAATATGTGCCTACCGTGAGCAAGGCAACATTCATACGTGGAAAGTGAGACTTGGTGGCTGATCAGTCATTGTGGGTCTTGAGCTGTGAACAGATATTGCCTATATAAAAGGAAGAAATATATACTTCCTTCTATATGATGAAAGAACATATAATTTATTTTTATAAATTCTCGAGCAAAAAGATACTAAAATAACAAAACCATTAACTATGCTAAACTGGATTTTAGTTTCACATGATTTAGCAGTGTAGCCAGCTAATGGAGTTATGTGGAAGCATAGTGCCTAGCTTGCGCTGCTTATGTATGTTGGGTGAGTGAATATGATAGGTGGAGACCTCATTATGGAGGCCTGAATATATACGTGCCTGAATGAGCAAGGCATCTGAATGTTATTTAATGGTCAGCGAGAACCCATTTCAGAATTTTGGACAAGGAAATGATACAATTTACTACTTGCTTTAGATTGGAAGGAAATGTGTAAAAAGTTATATTCGATGACGAGACTGTGGTTTTGTTTTTTTGTTTTGTTTTGTTTTTGTTTTTTTTCACTTTTCTAAAGTTTCTAGGAACTTACACCTTTCCTAAAGTTTCTAGAGCACACTTCTGAAGGTGCCAGCAGCTCTCTACGGGGAGGTGGGAAAGGCAGTGGGGGCAGTGAATTTAAGTCTGGGAAGGGCAGCATAAGTCCTTTGAATGAGATCTCCCAAGGAGTTGTCCTTTAAGAGAATCTCTATTTTGGGAAATCCTTGAGTATCAAAATCATAGAGTGTGGAGCTAAATTTAACTGAGAGGCCCTCAGCTCTAACCTTCTTCCAACCCTCTGTTCTAGATGAGATCAAGTGACTTCCTCAGGGCCCTGCACCCAGGACTCCTGATTTCTAGTCCATTGCGCTCTCTGGTGTATAATACATCTCTGCTGTGGGGAAAGGACGTGGGCGGGCTCTTGGGGGGGACTGGCCTGCATAGCTTCGTCTTCCTCCAGCGCATTCAAATGTTTTCATGTTGTCTGCAGAAAATGCACCACTTAGCTAGCTTTTCATGTAGGCTCACAAGCATAAGGATGAAAGTAAACATCTCCCCACCGCAGAGGCAAATCACTAAAATATTTTGTCGTATTTTCTCACCAGGCTTTTTTTCAAATACATACTTCTAAAACTAGAATTCTATTGCTTGATAGGTTGTTTTTTTTTAATTTACTATACCCAATTACTTATATACTTAAACTTTGCATGAATACATCATTTAAAGTGCTTATGTAATAGTATTCCATCATATTGACGTGTGACTGTGTGTACATATACATGTACACACATATGCAAGTATATATACAATGTATATATAACTAAATCTCTATTGTTAAATAAGTAGTTCTCAGGTTTTCAAACAAGCTGCTACACGTGGCTTCAGTAGGACTGGGAGACTTTTGGCCATTCACACAATATTTTAAGCGGTTAAATATCTGTGTTCTGTTTGTACCACCTGACTGAAAGCAGCTAGTTTGAGGACGGAGGTTGCGATTTGGCACAAAGCATGTCACGAGAGGAAAGCCTGGGTAGTAGGAGCCCGTGTGAGGGGTGTAGTTCTCCACAGACCACTTGAATTCCAGAAGAAGAGGGTAGGTGTCGGGATATGGAAGAAGATACCGAATAGGAAGAATTTCAGTATTTTCATAGGAATGGCTCTGTTTCCTTTTTCTTAAAACAATTTTTTTAATGTTTATTTATTTTTGAGAGAGAGAACGACAGAGTCTGAGTTGGGAAGGGGCAGAGAGAGAGGGGGAGACACAGAGTCCGAAGCAGGCTCCAGACTCTGAGCTGTCAGCACAGAGCCCGACGCGGGGCTCAAACTCATGAACCCTGAGATCATGACCTGAGCCGAAGTTGGATGCTCAACCGACTGAGCACCGCAGCGCCTCTGATTTTTTTTTTCTGGTCCCCCAGACCATCGCTCCAAGATTTAAAGCTAAAGCTATTTTATGAGTGTTGTGCTTCTTCCACCCAGTCATTTACTAAAAAGTGTTGGTTAAAATGCTGGGCACATGAGCGTCACTTCAGTTACTTCCAAGTCCCAGCCTAACTACTTAAAACCTTTTGAACAACACTTTTATGAGTTGTGGGTTACCCTGTGCATGAATAATAACCATGTTTTGTTGGCCAAATGGAAGTGAAAGGGCAGACACTGACAGGCTTGGTGACTAATTGAGTGTCTTTAGGAAAGGACAGGAAGGCATCAAACATGGCTTAAGGGCTATAAGCCTCAGAGCTGGTGAAATGAGGAGTGTTGCCGAGCTGTGGGGAAACCTGCAAGATGACACCCGGAAACTGTTACGTTTCAGGAACTCCAGGGACAACACAGAGAAAACTCTAATTTGTAGATATCCTGAACACATCCTTCCCTTAACCAGCAGTTTTAGGGCTTAATGCTTTAACCTATCTGTGTGTACTTCTAAATATCAACGTGGGTAAATTTACATTTCACACGCTCCTTCTTCAGTTGAAAACAATTGATTATATAGGAGGGGGATGGTACTATTAATCAGGTTTTAGTTCTGCTACTGATGTACTGTATGACATTGGACAAGGCATTTCACCTCTCTGGTTTCTAATCTATAATTAAAAGGATAATTACTGGTTTAAATAATTTTTGAAGTTCCTTCTGAACCTAGAGTCTTTATTTCTAAAACAAAAAATGACCCCTGGGGTAGAGTTGGCTCTACTTTCTTGAATTTGAAAAATTAAGCAAAATGCTGATCTCATAGATTCATACAACTTTTAAGTGTAGCTTCTTGAAGGTGTCCCTCTATCAACTAAAGAACAAATGTCTCAGTTTAATATATGACTGCATCAAAAAAAAAAAAAAATGCAACCACAGTAGGTGACCAAAGGGGATAAGTAACTTTCAGGAATTTTGAAAGCCCAGTAGTATTTAGTATATGCTCTCTCAGCATTAAAAAGGTCACCTTGCTAATACATGTTAATTTTGAAAGTTGAATTGACCTTTGGAATTTTAATATCAACCTTTTTTGGTGTGTTTAGAGGTTGGAGCAATCACAGAAGAAACGGAAGCCTGTGATTGGTGGAGTTTGGGTGCTGTTCTCTTTGAACTTCTTACTGGCAAGGTGAGCAGTGACCTGGATGTTTAATAAATTTACCCAGATGCTACCTGGATTTCAAATTGAGAACATTTAGCCTCTGCCTTTAGTTGTTAGATCAGGGATAAAATAGGAAAACCTTTGATATAAAAAGGAAAAGCAGCAAAATATAAGTTTATCAAGATTCCAGTGTTTTTTTAAAAGTGGATTGTCAGCACATTGACTGAATGATCAGATTCCATTAAGTCATAATATGAGCGTGCAGATGACTGAACGTTCTTTCTCTTCATTTTCTATGATTCAGTTTTAACAGCATTAAATCTGTAATGTTCGCGTAAGGATATATTAGAATTCTCTGGATGTTTTAAACATCTTGCTGGAAACCAGGAAGGAATTCTCATTTTAGAAAATTAATATAGATATGAAAGGTAACATTAGCTTGTTCCTCAATACTGTAAATTTTTCCTCTCTGTTCTGGCTTAAGGACAGAATTCCTGCTCCCTCGGATCAGTAACTTTTAAGTACGATGTTTGAGGTTAATAGACTTTCATAGAGTGGTGTGCACATTGCCTCCTGGGAAGAAAACAGGAAATGAGCAGTAGTACTTTTTCTAAATAGTCAGTCTTCTACCTTAAATACATAGATAATACTCAACTCTTAAGATTGTTGTGGATTGTTACAAATCACCTGCACATACAGTTAAGTCATAAAGTGCTATAAATATAGAAATCATTACTATTAGCCAGTTCTAAACTTAGAATGTTTTCAAGAACATTAAAAAATTCAGAGATACCAACTCCCTTTTTAGTTTTCTTGTGTAATGTTAGCTTTTCTAGTTTGAGCTGTTCTCTGTATGACCAAGAAGGAAGGGCGAGAAGTATAAGCTTACGATGTAATTTTGATGACTGCCTTCATTTCAGTTGGTTGTTCTGTAGTCTTGTGGTCCTTGTCCTCAACTGCTAAGGCGATGCTGTGTTGGTCACCACACCCCCAGTGAAGATGGTTGTTAAGTGTTCTGTACTTTGCTGTCCATAAATCCTGTGATAGAACAGAAGTGATGGTACGTGGGATAAGAAGTGTACCTGATTGATCGTTTCAGACTCTGGTCGAGTGCCATCCAGCAGGAATAAATACTCACACTACTTTGAACATGCCAGAATGTGTCTCTGAAGAGGCTCGCTCACTCATACAACAGGTAATCTAATTGACCCATATTGGCCAAGCATATCAACCATGTAAATTAGGCGACTCCATAGCTCCAAAACCTTAAAGAAATTAGTTTTGGGCAAGAAAGACTCAATACTAATTACAAATTCAGAACTAATACTGTGCATGGTGAGGCTTCAGCTATTATTTAAGTATTAGTGAGGTAAGAGAGCAGTTAAAGCTTACTGGTATTTCAATCTTTTTTTTTTTTTTCAAAAATCCAGGCTAGTGTTTAGTTAATGCCATGTATAGGTGTGAGATTGAAGTATCATTTTTAGCTTGTCTCTAGCTGCTCTGTTTTTGCCATTACATTCTGTAACCATCTATGAATGGTTATTTTCTTTCTTTTTTTTCATGGTTTTTTCAATCTCTAATTCATATTTAGAAACTTAGGAATAGGCAGTTCTGGTTGCTTTGCAGAAAAGTGGTGTTAGAAAGTATTGCCAAGTTCAAGTACTCCTATAGCTTCGTCCATTGGCGGACGCTGGGCATTGATGACAGGTAGTACGTTCTGGTGGCTTTAAAGAAAGAAACTATTGATAATTAAAGCCCAATATCAGAGGTAGGCTTGGAACTCTAGGGAGCTTCTTAAATTGATCCCCCATATTTAAAATGCTCCTCTAGTTTTGAATAGTGAGTTTCAGTGAGTTTAGTGAGGATGTCAACATTGGGTAAGACAGGCACGCAGCAAGTCAGCAAGAATTGTCAGGCCTAGGATCCTTATAGTTTTATGAGAAACATAAAGAGGTAGGTTACTTGAAAAATTTCAGGAACTAAAATTTTTGTTTCGTGAAACCTGAATTATTTTTTTTCAATCGGAGAAAATGAAACTTAAGTAAAAGGGGAGGGGAGAATACGTTAGGAAGAGAATGAAGAGTGATTTTCTTGAAGAGTGAAGAGTGATTTGGGGTCCATTCAACAAATACATGCACAAATATGGACAAGGCGTAGTGCTGTAAGCTAAAGAGGTAAGACTGACAAGTAACCATATCACAGATGGATTTGATAAAAGCTGTCAGAGGCTTAAAAAATTCTTTGACAAGTCGAGATAAGGAGAGGTTATGATTGATGCAGTTGATAGTATTAGGAAACTTTTTATGTAGCAAATGTTACTTTTGTGGAGCCCTCATTTTGGCATGACAAGGTGGGATGTCGGGGGAAGTAGCCAGGTGGAATGAGCAGCTTCAACAAGGAAAGGAGTCCAGAAGACCCAAATTAGGAAATCAAAACCTTGGTGTATCTTGAGTGGAGTGATGAATGTAGGAATGAGTAATAGTGCTGGACGAGTGTGGAAAGGTAAGCGAGAGTTCTCTTACGAGGTTCTTTTATCATGATCACCAGGGAAGAGTGATCCTATTCAATTCAGTAAAAAAAATAATAATAATAATAGTATAATAATAATGGATATTTGGAATTTTGGGGCATAAGATAAAAGGATCACAGCTGTGCTTCAGGAAGATTAAATTTTTCCAGGGAATGTAAAACAGAAAGAAACATAACCAGGTTGGTGGTAATGAGACGAGAATACCGTTGAGCATTTTGCAAAAGGATTAAGAAGAGGTAGTGCAAAGTAGAGAACACATTTCCTTCTAATGGGGAAAAAAGGACAGCTCCTCATTTGATTTCCTCTTATTTGTTGTGGCACAGCAAGATAAATTCTAAATTTTTTTTGGTAAATAATTTGAGGAAGGCTAGCAAAGGCTATTTTTCATTTCTCACCTTAAAGCCATTATTATGTAATACTGAGAATAGAATTCCCTACATTAATTTATAAAGTCCTGCTGTTTCTGTCTTTGTTAGAAATTATGTTCTAAAGGAATCTTGGCCTAAAGTATGTTAAATCCTCCAATACAGACATGTCTATATCATGTAGTAAATCAGCTTTCTGTCATTGGCCTGCCTAAGGAAACTACCATTCATGTTGAGGAAACACCATCAGGAAAGGGAAAAGGGGTCTCTTGGCATGATTAGCCATTTGTCATTTTGACTTTCCTCTTCCACTACCTCACAGGTCATAGGGGTCGCTTTTTAAAAAATCACAAGATGATTTATATGGAAATAATTTTTCTGCTCCAGGGAGATTTTCCCCTCTTTGGACTTCCAGCTCCTTGCTTTCTTCCTAGATTTCATAATCCCCTGTACTTGTGGTTCAGTAACCTCAGTCACACAAATGGTGCTGGAGTAGACATAGTTACACTTTAAATGCAATTAAAGAGAAGATGCTTACATTTTACAGATCCTCAGAGCACGTATGTTTGTACTTCACAGTGTACATTTAGTTAATTCTGATACAGTTGTTTTGTCAATTGAAAGATACTATGTGAGAGAAAGTTCTTCAAAACAAATTTTCGTGTCTTCATTGCTTAACTTTATTGCCTGAACGTTCTTCAGGAGGAAGGAGGCTGGCAGTGACTCTTTTGGTTTCGCCACTGGCTGACACATTTGCTTAAGCAATAGAATCTTTGTGTGGCTTCTCTCGAGGCTGGTATAGTATTTAGAATGGCAGGATGGGAGCACCTGCGTAGCTCAGTTGGCTCAGTTGGTTAAGCAGCTGACTCTTGATTTCGGCTCAGGTCATGATCTTGCAGTTGGTGAGTTTAAACCCCACACTGGGCTCTGCACTGACAGTGTGGAGCCTGCTTAGGATTCTCTCTCTTTTCCTATCTCTGCTCCTCCTCCACTTTCTCTCTCTCTCTGTCTCTCTCTCTCTGTCTCTCTCTCTCTGTCTCTCTGTCTCCCTCCCTTCCTCTCAAAATAAGCAAATAAACTTTAAGAAATAAATAAGATGGTAGGATAAACAAGGTAGTCATGGGTAAAACAATTATATTTTTGCCTGTAGATTTGTATTTGCAGATTTGTAGCAAAGTCCACGACCTAATTAAGTTGACTTGAGTAAAAGTCAAAATAGGAACCTTTATTGGAATTTCATATTGAGGTCATGTTTTGGAAAGAATGGGGGTGGAAAAGCCAATTGTAACAAGAAAGAACTTTTTTTTAAAAGTTTATTAATTTTTGAGAAAGAGAGCAAGAGTGAATGTGTGTGCATGAGTGAGGGAGGGTTAGAGAGAGAGAGAGAATCCCAGGCAGGGTCTGCCCTGTCAATGCATTCTGATGTGGGACTCGAACTCATAAACTGCGAGATCGTGACCTGAACCGAAATCAAGAGTTGGATGCTTAACCGACTGAGCCACCCAGACGCCCCAAGAAGAAAGAACTTTTACATGTTTTTATGTTTACTGAAATATTTAAAAATATGCTATAGTTATATTTAACCCTTACCAGTGTTTGATATTTTAAATTTATATTAAATTGTGTGATGCCTTTCACATTTCAACTAGTTAGACATGGATTGTCAGATTCCGAAAACGGATTTGATACCTTTGGGATATTCTTACAACGTTTGTTTTATAATAGCAGCTTTTCACTTAACACTATTTAACAACATCTAATATTAAAAATATTTGAGCAGTTAGCTTTAGTAAATAGTCATTTTGAATGTTAGATACAATAATCTCAGATGAAAAGATTGAGTACAGTCTTTTGAAGTATATGCTTCCTGCCCCTATGTATTTGGTGATATTAAAGTGAATAGTTGCTTGGCATTTGCAGATGACATACTCACGAGGCAGTGTAACGTTATGTTTAAGAGCATGCATTCTAGAGCCACAGTGCCTAAATTCAGATCTTGTCTTTGCTTCTTACTACTTGTATGATCTTAAATAAGTTACTTAATTTCTCCGAATCTGTGTTCGCTCATCTATAGAGAGAACTGAGTAGTAGTTATTCATAGAGTTGTAAATTAAATTAATTGACCTATGTTAAGCACTTAAAATAATGCCTGGTGCACAATAACTGTCACATAAATGTTTTATATCATTGTTACTCATAGAGCAATGTTTCATAATATATAGTCATTTGTATTTGCTGAAGCATGTATTGAATTATAGGGCTACTAATGTAAGAGTGAGGCCACTGCTGGTGATACAGGTGAAAAGGTCTAAAAAATAGTGGACCGTCACATAATAGGAAATCAATTGATATTTTTCATACAAACAGTTGAATTAATGAATCATGAATGAAAGAAAAATAGAAATAAAAGTAAAAAGAGAAGAAGCAGAAGTTTTGGTTGAATTTGAATAGTGGGATATCCTAAATGCATAAAAACATTAATGTAAAGAAATCATTTAAATATTTATTTCAGTTGCCGTTGGCTAAATTCTGTGGGAAAAAAATATTTACTATAGGAATATTCTCAAGTTTGAATGGCTATAGCCATATGAGGAAGTTGGCAAATTCTCTCTTGTGAAAGGAAATTATAACATTAGACAGAATTGGCAAAAACAGCCATCTCAGTGCTCTGGAAATTGATCAAAGGAATACGACAATCTGAAAAAGGTTTATGCTGAAAAACAACCAAACTTTGGGAAAGGAGAGTGGAAGTCTGTGGCATTTTTGCCTGGGCTACTCTCTTTTCCCTGTTTGTCAGGTGTGAAGTTTCTTCCAGATTTAAGCAAGCCATGAGGGCCAACTCTGAGGTTGCACCCATGTGTACAGGAAACAGGGAAAGATCCCAGTTGACGGTAAAAACCAGGGGAGATTTGTAAGTGGCCTACATTTTTACTGTGTTCTCCTGAGCATCATCAGAGGACGGAAGCTTTAGGGGCTCAGGTATTTGAACATAACCTCTTTTCAAGTTGAACACTTAAGCTATGCAGACTCAGGATGATCCGTAGGAAGTGAAGCTCAAAACTAAAAACAAGAAAAGAATGGGCAGAGATAGCAACAGTTGCTTGTTACAGTGTGGTGGGAGAAGCAGATAGATCTAGCTGAAACAAATTAACAAAGAACATACCAACCAACTGCAATGATAATAGTCTTCTTGGGAACAAAGTCAAGCTCTAGAGTTGCTAAAATATATCATCCAAAATATCCCATTTTCAACAAATATTACATGATATACACAGAAACAAAAAAAGTGTGACTCATGCAGGGAAAAAAAGTAGTCAATAGAGCTTGACTGTACCTCTGAATGTACCCAGGTTGGATTTAACAGACTTCAAAGTGGTTATTATAAATATGTTCAAAGAACAAAGGAAACCATGTTTAAAGAATTAAAGTATGACAACAATGAATCAACAAATAGCAATTCTCAATGAGGATATATATATATATATAACCAATATTCTCAAGTTGAAAGGTACAATAATTGAATCACAAGGGGGGAATTCATTAGAGCATCTCAGCAGCAAATTTGAGATAGACGAAGGAAGAATTAATGAACTTGAAGATAGAATGATAGAAATAATCAAATCTGGAAAAAAAGATGCCCCCAAATTTGAAGAAAAATAAACAGGGGCACACAAACTTGTAAGACAATATCAAATATACTAGGGAGTCTCAGAATGAGAGGAAAGAGAGAAAGGGGAAGCAAAAGTATTTGGAAGTAAAATGGCTGCAAACATCCCAAATTTGATGAAAAACATTGATATGCATCCCAAGAAGCTCAATGGACTTTAATTAGGAAGATACACCTAGCAAAACTGTTGAAAGACAAAAACAAAGAGGAAGATCTTGAAAGCAGAAAAAGAGAAAGCACTCACTGTATATAAGGAAACATTAATGTCTGACTTCTCATTAGAAACAATGGAAGATAGTATATACCTTCAGTTATACGTCATGGAATTGAAAAATACTGTATAGAGAATATAGTCAATAATATTATATGGTCACAAATGGTGACTACAGTTATTGTGGTGGGCATTGAGTAAAGTAATTCAAATTGCTGAAGCAACATGTTGTACACTTGAAACTAATATAACATTGTATCTCAATTGTACCTCAATAATAATAATAATAATAATAATAATAATAATAATAATAATAATACCAATGGAAGACAGAAGACAGTGAAATGAGGAAGTTAACTATCAACTGAGAATTCTCTATCCAGCAAAATCATCCTTCAAAAATGAAGATAAAGAAATTCCCAAATAAAGACTAAGAGGATTCATTGCTAGACTTGCCTTACAAGAAATAATATAGTAAGTCCTTCAGGCTGAAAGGAAATCACACCACATAGTAACTGGAATCTGTGGGAGGAAATGAAGAGAACTGGAATAGTAAAACAGGAGTCACTGAAAAAGACTATTTTTTCCTCATTTTTCTTCCCAATTTCTTTTAAAAGACATAAGATTGTACGAAACAATAATTATAACACTGTGCTGTTGAGTTTATAACATACAGAAGTAATATATTACATATAACGATAAAGAGACAAAGGGCAGAAGGAATGGAGCTCTAACGGAGCAAAGGTTTTCTGTGTTTCACCTTCACTAAGTATTAATCTGAAATCGATTGTGATGAATTACGATGCATATTGTAATCCTTACAGCAACACTAAAAGTATACAGTAAAAGAAAATCCATGGAGGAACTGAAATAGTACAATAAAAAGTATTGCTACAAAAGAAGGCTGTAAAAGAGGAACAAAAAAGACAGTAGATTTAGAAAACAAGTAGCAAAATGGCAAATTTAAACCCACCACACCAATAATCACAATTCAATATGAATGTCTAAACATGCCAAACAAAAGGCAGAGATTATTAAACTGGATTAAAAAAAAAAAGGTAAGATTCAATTGCCTTCTGTGTATGAGAGACACACCTTAAAATTAAAGACACAAATAGATTAAAAGTAAAAGGATGGAAAGAGACAAACCATGAAAACGGTAACCATAAGAGAGCTGACGTGGCTATATTAAATATCAGTCAAACTAGCTGTGAAGACAAGAGACTTACTAGAGACTAAGATTTTCCGTAGTGATAAAAGGGTCAGTACATAGATAGAATAATAGATGCATATGCACTAACAGCTTCTATACATAGGACACAAAATCTGACTGAATTGAAGGGTAAATAGGCAATCCAATAATAATAAAAGGAGGTTTCGGGGCACCTGGGTGGCTCAGTCGGTTAAACGTCTGACTTTGGCTCAGGTCCAGGATCTCACTGTTCGTGAGTTCAAGCTCCACATCCGGCTCTGTGCTGACTGCTCAGAGACTGGAGCCTGTTTTGGATTCTGTGTCTTCTTTTCTGTCCCTCCCCCATGCGCGCTCTCTCTCTCTCTCTCTTTCTCGCTCAAAAATAAATATTAAGAATTTAAAAAAATAATAATAATAAAAGGAGCTTTCAATAGCCAATTCTCGGTAAGTTAGAAAATCAGCAAGGATATTGAGAAGACTTCAATAACATTATCAAACATCTCCGACATATGTGGAACAATGATTGCAGAATGCATTCTTAGTACATGTATATGGAACACTCTCCAAGATAGATCATATACTGCACCACAATACAAGCTTTAATATTTAAAAGGATTTAAGTCATACAACATGCTCTGATCATAAGAATTTAATTAGAAATCAAAAGGAGATCTGGTGAGTCTACAAATATTTGGAAATTAAACATGCTTCTAAATAACCTATGAGTCAAAGAAGAAGTCTCAAGAGAAGCTAGAAAATGTTCTTAATGGAATCAAAACACAGAAAATAATCAAAATTTTCTGCAGCTAAATCAGTTCTTAAGGAAAAGTTATGGTTTATGAACTCCTATATCCAAAAAGAAGAAAGGTCTCAAATGAAAATCTCCCCTTGCACCTTAGCAAACTGGAAAATTACTAGAAAATTATTGTGTTATTAGAGCAAAGATAAGTATATAGATCTAGATCAATGGAATGGAATTGAGAATCTAGAAATAAACCCTTACATTTATGGTCAACTGATTTTCAATAAAGGTGCCAAAAGAATTCAATGCTGAAAAAATAGTCTTTTAAACCAATGTTGCTGGGAAAATCAAGTCCTTTATTAAAACCAACATAAACTAAGACCCTTACTTTATACGATATGCGAAAATTAACTCAAAATAGCTCATAGACTTATAGATGGGAGCTAAAACTAAAAATCGTAGAAGAAACCATAGGAGACAATCTTGATGGTTTTGGGTTAGGCAGAGAGTTCTTAGATATGACACAAAAACATCCATAAAAGAAAAAAATTGGTAATGTGGGCTTCATTAAAATTAAAAATTTTTATATTCAAAAGTACCAGTAAGAAAATGAAAAGACAAGCCACAGAATGGGAGAAAATATTTCAAATCATGTAACTGATAAGGACATGTATTCAGAATATATAAAGAACTCTTATAGTGGTGCCTGGCTAGCTAGGTCAGTAGAACGTGAGACTCTTGATCTTGGGGTTGTAAGTTTTAGCCCCACATTGGGTCTAGAGATTACTTAAAATAAAATCTTTAAAAAAAAAAAGAACTCAGAATGTAGTAGGTGTAAAAATGGGCAGGTGCTCACCATCATTACTCACTAGGGAATACAAATTAAAATTATACTAAGATGCCACTAAAAGTTCTGTAATCAAAAGATGGACAGTATCAAGTGTTGGTGAGGATGTAGAGAAACCGAAAGTCTCATATATTGCTGATGAGAATGTGAAATGGCACAGCTCCTTTAGAAAGGTTTGGCACTCTTTTAAAAAGCGAAACATAAATTTTCCACATGACCCAGCAATTCTACTCCTAGGAATGTCCTTGAGAAAAATGAAGACATGTTGACACAAAGACATATATGTGAATGTTAATAGCAACACTATTCATAATAGCCTCAGCCTGGAAAGTCTACATGTCCATTAACTGGTGAGTAGATTAACAAAATGTGGTCTATTTAAACAATGGAATGCTATTCAGAAATAAAAGGGAACAGGCTGTTGATACCTGCTACAACTTGGATGAATCTGAAACACATTATGCTAAGAGAAAGAAGGTAACAGCAAAAGGCAACATGTTTTATGAGTCCATTTACATGAAATCTCCAAAAAGGGCACATTTACAGAGACAAAACAGATCAGTGTTTGCCTAGGGCTGGGGATGGAAGTGAGGATTAATGCAAACGTCATGAGGAAACTTTCAGGGTGATCAAAATGTTCTAAAACTGGATTGTGTGATGGTTGCACAACCTTTCACATTTACTAAGTAAGAATCACTAAATTGCACACTTACGACAGATGAATTTTATGCTGTATTAATCATCTCTCAGTAAAGCTGCTAAAACAAAATTTGAGGATGCACGAACGTCTCAAGACACGTTCTTTCAGGATGCCCACGAAAGGAGTAACTGGATCTCTCAGATTCTGGCACAATATCCAGTTAATATCACGATGTGCTTGGGAATAGGAAATGGATAGGTATTACCTGTCCTGTTATACGATAGGAGCCTGAGAGAAACAAAGGGAGTTACTCACGGTCGTGTTCAAAATCAGTTGAAACCAGTAAACGCAGATATCCTCGACCACCCCACCGCTACAGTGCTGTTAGACATAGCTGCCTTTCAAGGAAATCTCGTCACTTGGCTATTCATCAAGTCCATTTGTCACTGGGGTTGAACTGAGCGGTTCTTTCCTTTCATACACTTTTGTTTTCCTTTGATTCGCCAGTTGGATTCCTGTTACTCACTAAGTCCTTCTTTTTTAGCTCTTGCAGTTCAACCCTGTGGAGCGTCTTGGTGCTGGAGTTGCTGGTGTTGAAGATATCAAATCTCATCCCTTTTTTACCCCCGTGGATTGGGCAGAACTGATGAGATGAACAGAATGCAGGGTTATCTGTGCACATTCTGATCTTCTCTGGGACAGGCATCTCCAGCACAGAGGCGGCTCTGCCTCACAGTCACTTGTGAAGCACCAAGACATTGGGAGAAAGACCTTTAGAGGAAACGGGGCAAGAAAAAGGCTGAAAGAGAACAGTTCCTTTACCATGACTCTCTGGACAAGATGTTGGCTACATTGGCAAGGGGCTTTTATGTGCACACCTTTAACCAAGGTTTGAGCTTTATTTTATCGGCATTTAGTGTTGCAGATGGGTTGTAAACCCAACCGAAAGAAGAATGCCCTTCAGGAACTTCCTCTGAAAGCTCCAAGTGTGCAATAAAGTGTTACTTAAAGGAGGACCTTTACATGGCAGCTACTCGTGCTTTCTGCTAAGCAAGATTGGTTTATATGATCATAATTAATATTTGCCGGATAATACACTAAAAGCGCTTCATGAATAGTGTCATCTATGGAGCTTAAAAAGTGAGAAAACAAGAATATATACATCATGTCTGATAGGAAACATGCACCACGATGCTCTATAATTAATGTGTGCTAAATGTGGTCCCATACTATTTCATGCTTTCCGAAGTCCACGTGAGAAGAAAACTCATGTTGTCAGCTCTATACGTGGTTGGTTGGCACTGCTTACAGAAGGGTTCACATAAACACTCACAGTCTCTCAACTTTATCTTTCTGTGCCCTACACCCTTTGCCTGTTCTCTCATACTCTGTTCCCTCTTCCTCCAGTAGGACATAGGCAACAAAAAGGGAAGGGGGTATTTATTTCCCCAAATTGTATCCACTTAATAAGGACAAAGAAATCATGATTATAAAATAAACATGGTCAAAATTGAAATCTCTCCTTTATTTAATTGCTGAAGTTTTTTGTTTTGCTTTGTTTTAGAAGAGCCTCTCTTCTTTTCCTTTTGGAATGTTAGCAATTTCTGCTGCTTCTTATGCTTCACTTCATTTTAGGTTTTTGGTTTGGCATCCTAAGAACCAAAGGATCTCATCTAAATGGAATTGAATGGCAATCCTATTTTATTACTTAGTGACGAGATTTCCAGATTGGACCTCCTAATCTACTCGACATTATGTGGGAAGAATATGAGTAATTTATACATCTACAATCATTTGTGTTTGTTATTTCTTTATGTTGCTAAGATAGCTCCTGCATTCGTGCCTTGTTTGTAACAATTTACAAATGTTTTAAAAGCATTAGTGTCTCTTTTTTAAACTTTATCCAAAGGTGACAGAATAAGTTTCTTTTTTCGGAGTTAGGGGCCATCAGAAATAATGTAGGTTTTCCATATTTTTAATCCTCTGGTTTTTGAGATCGAGAGTTGATTCCTACTCCAAGAGCCCCTATATACCTTCCATTTGCCATCAGCTGGGTCCTCCCATCAATGTAAATGGAAGCAGAAAATGCGTTAGTGAAACAAAGGAAATGTGCAAGCATTTTTTCTTTTTCTATTTTCCTACTTCCCCTTTTTCCTTCTGGTTCCCTTATAACCTGAACCTCAGACGAAGGACTGCAACAACACCAGGATGGGGAGCAGGTCACCAAGATCAAAGTGCAAGCAAGATGACATCACTCCCTGGAACTGGATTTCGACTCACCAGCCCCCTGGCCTCATAACAGGAACTCATGCAGGTGAGACTAAAGAATGACTTCCTGTGTAGGACCTGTAGGAAATCTGCAAGTACTTAGCGCTGGCCACTGCAGAGCTTCCTTCCAGAAGTGCCCTGTGACAGGAAAGTAGGTCCTCACAACTAGGAGGAAGCTCCCAGCCCTGCCACATGATTTTGGTTCCTTGGATTCAGGACAGTAATGTCAACAGATGGTTGCTGTGTCCGTGTGGACAGAACTCCATTGCTTCAGCTCCCTCTTTCTCTCTGTAGATTTGATTGGAACTTGTGCTTAATGTAGATGTATCATTCGTAATCATGGTGGACATGAATTATTTTAGTAATAAACACATAGGATATGGCTTTGGGGTGATGACCCCAAGTCTGGTTTTTTTTAATGATGTGTAAGTATATTAAAATATTAGTATTTTTAATGCTGTGGATGATACTGCTTTTTTGTTTTTTAAAATTTTATTATTATTATTATTATTTTAATGTTTATTTTTGAGACACAGAGCATGAGTGTGGGGGGACGGGGCAGAGAGAGAGGGAGACATAGAATGTGAAGCAGGCTCCAGGCTCTGAGCTGTCAGCACAGAGCCCGACATGGGACTTGAACTCAGGAACCCTGAGATCATGACCTGAGCTGAGGTTGGTCGCTTAACCGACTGAGCCACTCAGGCGCCCCTGTTGTTTTTCTCTTTTTCCTTTTCTTTCTTTCTTTTTTTTTTTTTTTTTGAGCATATGTCCTGTGGGTCAAAACATGGAAGAACTTACCGTTTTGTGTTTTTCATTTGATTTTTTTGCTGTAGAAAACATACATAATATAAAATTAACCATTTTAACTACTTTTAAGTATACAGTTTAGTGGCATTAGTACATTCTTATTTTTATCCAGCCATCACCACCGTATATCTCAGAACTTTTTAATTATCCCAGACTGTAACTCTACTCCCATTAAACAATAACCTCCCCTTCCCCTTCCTCCCAGCCCCCAGTAACCACTGTTCTACTTTCTGTCTCTATGAATCTGACTCTTCGAGGTCTCTCATAGAAGTGGAATCCTGTAATATTCATTCATCCTTTTTTGTGTCTGACTTATTTCACTTATCATAATGTTTTCAAGGTTTTTTTCCTACTATAGCATATATCAAAATTCCATTCTTTTTTAAGGCTGAAAAATATTCCTCTGTATGGATAGACCACATTTTGTTTAGCCATTGATCCGTCAGTGGACATTTGGGTGTTTTTAACCTTTTGGCTATTGTGAACAATCCCATTATGAGCACTGATGTATAAACATCTGTTAAGTCACTATTCTCATTTGATTTTATGTTTTTATATGAAATGACCGGTGTCGTTATTTTATGATGCTTTTTATAAGCAGGTTGTCGGTAATAAGTGTGGTGTAATGCCACCTATCTTAAGAGAGGAAATGAAAGTCTACCATTTCTATTTCATAGAAGTGGAGTTAAGCTCCCAAAAAGTGAAAAAGAATGCCATCATTTTAGCAATTTAACTGTGACGTGAGTTAAAACTTTTTGAGACATAGTACTTTTCAACCGATTTGTTTTAACTGAACTTTTGATAACATGTAAACCTGTCTTTCAAACATACATACATACATACATACGTACATTTATTTATTTATTTATTTATTTATTTATTTATTTATTTAAGAAAGAGAGCGTGAGCAGGGGGAGGCGGGGCAGAAGGAGAGAGAGAGAAAACCTTAAGCAGGCTCTAGTGCTCAGCATGGAGCCTGACATGGGGCTCAATCCCACACACGACCCCGGGATCATGACCTGAACCAAAATCAAGAGTTGAGATGCTCAACTGACTGAACCACCCAGGTGCCACCTTCTAAACATTTTAAAACGGCTACAATTCCTGTTGTGTTTTGACCATCAAGTTTTTTCTGTCCTCCCTTTTTTTAGTCATTGTGAAACACGATCGAGTTTTGCTTTCATATAATGCATGTATTGAAGAATATAAAATTATAAATAATACCTACACTGTGGCCAGAAACACTGTATTGGGACCTCATACATAGAATGCCTTCATTGAATTCAGTTGCCTGTATTTATGGATCCAAGCAGAAAGTAATCTGACTGTATTAGTGAAAGGCTCTTGGCTTTGCAAGGGGCCCCTCCTAGCATCTTTATTGGACTCACTTAGGGAATGCTCTATAGCAGAAGCCAAGGCATAAGCTGGATCATTTTTCTTCTTAAGAGTAATTGATTTAACCTCTGGGCTAGCTAAAGCTCTGGATAATGAAGCCTGGTATTTCAAGCTCCTTCTTTGAGGATTGTGGAAAATAATAGAAAGCCTTAGAGTGGTCCGGTCTCTGTGACTAACTAGCATTTTTACCTTAATCAAAGAACAGTATTCTAGACCTGTCCCCCACTTACAGAATGAAGAGGTAGGTGAGTTCTGAGCTCCACAGCATGTGGACTTTCTATTTTTCAGAAGGAGCTAATTCGATGAGCTAACATTGGAGAAAGACAAGGTTAGTGCAGATCTTAAATTGGTACTTAACTGTTTTCTTATAATTTTGTTTTCTAGTGAATACCACATACTTGGGTCACTGCTGTCTACCCGCTCCGCAGCACAGCCCTTAGTGCTTATGTGGCTATAAAAATTATAAATAGAATGCAATATTAAAAGGTTATTCCGCAGTGAGCTCTACACTGGAAAAGGAGAGTTGAAGGTCCAGATAGAAGTACCGAGAGGTCAAAGGAGGTTCGGACACACCTACATTTGCTCATTTCTTAGACCTTTCTCAACAGCTGTGGTGGTATTTCTACCCCTGTTGCCCTCATCCATCATCTGTTCTGTGTTTATTTGACTCAGTTCTTTGGCAGGCATAATCAGAGTACAAAATTGATACTTTCTCTTCCTATTTAATGCAGAACATTAACCTCTACCAGTCTAGGTAATTTGGACTTTTGAGTATTTGATGTCTACTCAGCTCATTTTAAGGATTTCATATTAAGTCCTTATGTTGAAGGGTTACTAAATGGCAAAAGCTGTGAAGTCAGCTCTTTCTAAATAAAGTTGTAAACATAAGAGCAGCAGGGAAATGGGAAGCAAAGTACTATAGGTTTTTGTGTCTCGGAATCACTTATTTTTCTCAAGGGCAGTAAATAGGAAACTGGAGAACAAGCTTCCTCTTTGGGGAGATTTACAGTAGTGGGGATATATAGTCAGATGGTATGGCTTTGCATTGTTTGGCCCTATCCCATGACTTCTTCCCTTGATCCAGGTATCACCTCAGGGAGGGAGAGAGGCAGAGAAGGTTTGTGGAGGTGTAAGAGAGAAAGTAACTTGAATGAAGTGGTCTAGGGAAATGAAGCAAGGCACTTGTTAGCCGTGCTGGCCCCGGTGTCTGGAGCACTAGAGAGCCTGCTTTGTTGAGCTAGATTTAAAGGGCAATCCTTTGTTCTTCTCCCAGGAAGAGGTAGGCAGAAGCTGAAACTATTCCTGCTATTCCAGGAAAAGAGATAGTGAACTGCCTTTTTGGAAAAGATTAAGTGACAAGCTTCTCAGAGTCTGTTCTGTCTCCATCTCCTTGCTGAAGATAGCTGGGATGGCTAGTTGTAAAGGAAGAGGCCATGAGTGTCTGCAGAGAGTGACTGTGATTTCTTTTGGGCAGATATCCCTCTTGCTGAATGTTGTGAGAAAGAATGACAGACGAACCAGCTTTTGGTCACACTTAGAGTTGCTGGTATCATTTTGGTAAATCCCAAAGAAAGTTCATATCAAAAAGACATCTCTTCTAGTCGCGTTGATCAGATTCCTCCTAAAGCTAATCCACAAGGCAAGAGTTTGACCAGCCTCACCAAAAAAGGCAAAGGTCAGAGGGGATTTGACAAATGTAAAGGGGTTCAAATCTATTTGAGCGATAATGGTATAGTGTGATGCTACCTTTTTCACATGGGAGATATACATAAAATTGGCTCAAGAGCGACAGATAGAAAACAAGAGGAGAAGGAGGTGTAGTGTTGGCAAAACAAAAGAAACCTCATGCAACTATTCGGTCTCTTGGGATTGTTCTGGAAGGAAAATGTGTTAAATATTTGAAGAATCTGTCTTCAGTAAAAAGATTCTGAATGACTGAGAAAACTTTGAAACTGAGTTCCCCCCCTTGCCATGCTCTCCTACTGTTTCCTCATTTCTTCTTTTTTCTCTCTTCATCTCCTCTTCATCTACCCTTCTTCCCTATTATGGACTTCTCTGGTCACTGAACAAAAGAAATGGTGCCTATCTTCAAGGACCTTGTAAAACCCAGGGGAAAGAAAGCATAAATAATAAGTAGGGCAGAATGTTGTAAGTGTTATAAGGTACAAATAGAGGTATGGTGAGCACACAAAGGAGAGATCTGAGGAACTGCAGGAAAGCTTCTTGTATTGGAGCAGTAGCCTGAAGTTTGAATAGTATTTTTAAACATAAGGATTTTTTTTTTTTTAAAGATTTTGTTTGGGGAGAAGGAAAAATTCCAGGAGAACGAAACAAAACAAAACAAAAAAAACACAACAACTAAAAAACAAAAAACAATTATGTGCAAAAAACCACGGAGATGGGGAAATGTAAAGCTGTGCATATCATTTTGGCTGGTTTGTAGATACACGAACTTGAAACGTAGGTTGGGGCCAGATTAAATGCCTTGCTAAGATGTTCGGATTTCATTCTCCAGGTCGTAGGGAACTAGTCAAAGTTCTTAGCTGACATTACTGCAGCCTGCTGTTGAAAAGATAAACTTAGGGTTAGAATGGAGAATAAATTGGAGGGAGCACGGTTAGAAGCAGAGAGATCAGTTTGAAGTTATTGCAGAAATTCAGGCAAGAGATAAGTCCTAAATTAAGGTGGTAGAAAACAAAGGAGGGAGGTACACAATCGTCCTCTTGTCCAGGTCTCTTGTGTATAGAGTAGAGTTTCCCTATCAAATAATTGCTTTCCTTGTTTCTTGAAGCCAGTTTATACTAAGAGATTATGGATTTGTTGTTTTTAAAATCACCCCCAAGGAATCTCCAGAGAGACAAACCATTGGTTGATAATGATATTGACTATTCAGAGCTTAAAACCCCCCCAGGTCCCAACTCCCTTTCTTTTTATCATTTCGTGGCACTCCTTCCCACCCTTGCTTTTAAATAGTTGGTTTGCGTTCTATATGGCTAGCCCTCCATTCTGGCTCTTAGAAGGCGTTCCATCCTGCCAGGTGATTGCTCTCTTTCCCAGACCTCTGACACATATTTAGCTTAGCTCACTGGTTCTCAAAAAGTGGCCCCAACCTGGGTCAAGGGAATAGGGAGATTTTTACTGTTCTTGCAACTTTTCCTTAAGTTTGAAATGACTTCAAATACAAAAGTTTCAGCAAAATGAAAAAGTGATCCTCAGACCGTCAACATTAGCATCACCTGGAACTTGTTAGAAATGCAGTTTCTCAGGCCCTATCCCAAATCTACTGAATCAGAAAGAACTCTGGGGGCTGGCACAGCAATCTGTTTTAACAAACTCTTCCTGGTGATTCTGATGCATGATTACCTTTGAGAACCACTGGCTTAGTTTTAATGAAAACTTATTGCCTCTGCTTTGTATGATTTTATGCAACCCTCCTTGTGGTATTTGTTGAGTTTGAAGACCTCTCCCAGCACTTAAAATACTTCCCAGGAGGCTGACCCAAGGAGACCTGGCATCAATGGGAATTACCAGAAGTGAGGACCAGGAGGAAGGGAAATGGCAAGGGGAATAGCCAGTTGCATAAAGAAAAAGAAGGGGTGAGAGGAGGAGCACATGGGGAGTGATTCAGTTCCCCCAGAGAGACTCAGCCAGTCCTGTCTTGGTTATCTGGATTCAAATAACCCACCCTTTCTAGATAGCTCTCTTCTCTCAAATCCCTTTTTGAAATAGAATAAACACCAAATTATAATTACAATTGTTTTCATTACTTGTTGTATACCTTTGGGTTATTTGCTCCTTAAAGCAGAGGCACAGTGGAAATTTAGTATTTAGTCCCTGCATTGTCCAAAATCTGAACGTAAAGGTGCTAAACCAAGTTTAGGAAAGACACCAGCATGTTCTCATCGGATTCTGAAGTGTGGCAGAGCTCTCTCAGTGAAGAGAATAAAGAGTATTCTCTTTAGAACTGAGGGACCCAGCTGGGGGTGCTTTCTCGGTGGACTCGGTTCTGCCTTTTGAAAATTGTTATCAGGCTTCACAGGAGCGAAGTGAAGTGTCCTAGATGTTCCCCGAAGGTTAAATGTGTGCCTGTGTCGGGGTGAGGGGCCTGGGGGGCATCCACTGTCTTCTTACTCTTCACTTTAAGGCTTTGTTGTTTATAAGGTGCCACGATTATTAAGTAAGATTATTAACAAAGTCTGTTTTGATCAAATGGGTATTTGACCGCTCATGAGCGTGTGCAGAATGCTTAGGTAATTGTGCCTTTTCAGTAGGTGGGAGTTCAGTGACAGGGGGTGTTCCATCTGTGTCCGTGCTCTCGCTATGCCCGGACTCAGCCTCGCATTGCTCAGAGTGCCACCGACAGGACATGCTCCGTGCGCTTTTTCCCGTGGCGGGCAGAGGTTTCCACTAACGCCCACCCCTGCCCTCACGCTGCACTGATGGTGACGGCGGGCACACCGCAGTGGTCCTGGTTTTAGGAAGGATGGGATCTGGTGAACAGGCAGAGGCCACCTTGCCCCTGAGAGAATCAACTCTCCTGTCGGGAAACGACCTTTGGGGCTCTTTGCCCGGATCTTCTGACTGCAGAGGCCTGCACTCTTTCCAGTGCAGGGCCCTGAGCAACTCTCGGCAAATGTGCTGTGGGCAAAGGGGATGCTGCAGAGAACTTGGTGTTTTGAGGAAGATGAAATGCGGCCTGCTTCTTACACTCTCAGACCCTAAGCTTAACTCAGTTCATCACCCCCCCCCCCCCCCCCGTCCCCTGCCAGGCCATACTTCTACCTAATCTGGTGTCTGTCAGTGGTACCTGAAGCCTCACGCAGGCTGGACTCACCTCGGCATCAAAACTCACTGTGGGGCACAGGGTTTCCTTTCCCCTGTACCCGGTTCCTGTGACCAAAACACCCCAATCGTCCTTTCTTGGTTGTAAGGAGCTCCCCCAGACTGCCGGTCTGGGTCCCACCCTCACCGTTTAGTTGGCCTTCCTGGCGCTGGTGAGACTTGGCACCCAGAAGGCAGAAAGCAACAGCCATCCTGATGTTGCCACTCTCCGTCCCTCTGCTGCAGATTGAAGCTATATCCAGTGGCTTATCTCCACTGTGGGCTATCATGGTTTGTGGGAGAGGAGGGGTGAGCGTCGCAGCCTGCTGCAGCTGTCTCCTTTTGAATCAGCTCCCCCCCGCTCCCCAGGTGCCAAAATAGCTCGCTGGGTTGAGAACGCTCCCCATCTCTACCTCTCCCGCCCACTGCAGCACTGGTAGCAGCTTTCCAACGAGCCTTTTGTTGCGGAAGCTCTAAATCCATGGTAGGGAAATTACCAAGAGACCCTTCCACCGTCTGCCCTCCCTCCCCTTGCTCCGTCTCTTTCTTTCCTTCCTTTGTCTCCTTCCGTAGCTAGGGTCAGAATCCCTAGCCAGACTGAGAACATGGTTGCTATTCCAGGACCCAGATGCCAATATGTGGCAGCATCTGGCTTATTGGCAAGCGTCGCCGGCAGTTGTGCTGGCTGCGTCGAGGCCTGTCATGTGGCTGAGCCTGCTAATGGGGGCCCTGTCACAAAATGGAGTTTCTTTGAGAATATGGTTTCAACCAAGGAGCCCACCAGAAAACAGTGAGCTGTACTGAGAGGACATGAATTATTGGACAGGGCGACTGCCTACCGTAGCTTTGATGGTGATCCCGGACCCGCAGAAATCCCTGCTTTATGTTGTTGGAGTCTGCTCCTCCTGTAACCTTAACTTCTTCCTGTTAGTGTTTCAGGTGCCTTAAGGCATGGAGCTCCTTGAAAGAGAAACACAAATCACGAAAAATGTTGAGATAAAATCCTGCTCCTCAGAGGCGCCTGTTTGGCACGGGGAGCGCATGATAACAGCTTGCTTTAGAAAGGTGACATTTCTGCTGAAGGCTGAATAATAAAAAATGCATTTTTAAAAACTCAGCTCTTCTGTGTCTTCTGATGGTTGACTTTTGAAGTGAAGGCCATTTCTTCGATGCGAAGGGTCAGTTTTGAGGCTAGCCTCTCCAACCCCCAAACAAGGGCCTATTAACTCTTGTCATCACTGATGAGACTGAGGAACTTTTAAAGTTAATTATCACATAATAGGGCTGTTAGTACTTTTTTTCCATGGTGCAAACATGGAGTGCTCAGAATGTGTCCAGCACCGTCGGAGGCATTGAGGGGCAGAGACAGATGAAGAACAGGTGATTCCTGCCCCCAGGATGTAGGTCGTTGGTGACCAGAGTGCATATACTGCCATTATTTTCTGTCTTCCCTACAACCTATACAGTTGGACAGGGCAAGTGATATGCTCTGTGTTTTACAAATGGAGAAACTCAAATCCCAAGAAGTTGATTTGCCCTGGTTGGCGTGACAAGCTAGTAAGAGCTGTGTTTGGAAACTAAGTAGTTGTAGTTCTGCTTCATTGAGTGGATGTGTTTTGGATTCTTCGATTACAAACTCCGAAAAGGCAGGTGCTGTGTCTTTAACTTTTTGCAACCTGCCCCGAAGTAGCAACCTCCAGTTACGTACAACCCCTTTTCTACACATCTCTCCCAGACACACACACACACACACACACACACACACACACACACACGTGTGTGTATGTGTGTATATATATATATATATATACACATATATATACATACACACATATGTATGTTGTATGTATGTGTAAATGCAGGGGCTCTTTACAAAGTGAAGCCAAGTTTTTCCTATGACAGGCTGAAGGAAGGAACCAAAAGGAAGAGCATAGCAAAAATTAGCTTGAATTAAAAGATGGTAATGATCCTGGGAAGACAGTGACGGTAATGGCAGTAGTATACTGCCTACATAATCCCACGTAGAAAAATCAAAATGGATAGACTGCATTTACAACAAAACCAAGTGAAAAGATGCCACAGATCTCAAAATGCAAGTATTTGGGGACAAAGTACCAATAACCATAAGACTTACATGAGATGGGCATCCATGTGGGAGACCAAAAGAAGCCACAGTATAGCTCTTCACTGGGTCTGGGAACACAACCCCAAATAGCCAACCCCAGATAGTTCCATTAGGAAACTCGGACCAATTTGAGAACCGCAGCTGAAGGCAAAGGCACGTCGCTCGCTCTAACATCCAGTAAGTGCAAAGAGCTTGTAATAAGAGAGATTAAATCCTCAAAACTGACCTGCCAGAGCTGCCTTCTAGTACTGGGCCCTTCACTGAGAAGTGACTGGGAAGGGAATCAAAATTGAACAGGGTCAAGATAAGAAATAAGAGAAAGGGATAAGAGATAGGGATAAGAGAAAGGTCCAATTCGAAGGAAGGGAAGAACAGCCAGGAAATTTCAAAGCAAGGTGTCATTTTGTTTTAAACAAGTCACAAAAACAACAGAAGAGGGAGCTCTATGAAGTTAGAACCTTTTTAAGAATTTAACTTGATTCATTCTCATAGTTTAGGAAAACTAATTTCACATTAAAAATGCACAACAGAAGAGAATCAATATCAAGTCCCATACAAAGTTATTATACGAAAAAGAGAATTAGTAATAGAATAATAATCTTACAATGAAAATATTACAAGGGCGCCTTGCGTGGCTCAGTCAGTTGAACGTCCGACTTTGGATTTCTGCTCAGGTGATGATCTCACAGTTCATAGGATCGAGCCCCATGTCAGGCTCTGTGCTGACAGTGCGGAGTCTGCTTGGGATGGGATTCTCTCTCTCCCTTTGTCTCTCTGCCCCTCCCCTGCTCACACGCTTGTTCTCTCTCACTCAAAATAAATAAACTTTTACAAACAATCCCAGAAAGATGTGCTCACAAAATAGATAAAAATTAATTTACTACTTCAAAATGAACCAAAGGACATTAAGAAAGTTATATAAGACACGGAGGAATAACATAAATTATAATTAGAAAATTCAGAAATGAGACGGTAACATGCGAAGGGATTAGAAATTAAAGAAAAAATTATTTTAGAAACGAAGACTAAACTAGAAGGGCCACAAGAGTGAATGAACACAACAGATAATGCCTTAAGAGAACTGTAACATGAAAACAATTTTTTAATTTAACGCTTTAAAATTTTTTCAGGTTCACAGAAAAAGGGAAGGCACAGATTTCCCATACGCCCTTTGTCCTGCACATGCCCAGCCTCTCCCATTATCAACATAGCCCACCAGCGGGATACCTTTGTTAAAATTGTTGAACCTACTTTGACGCATGGTCATAATCACCCAAAGTCCGTAGTGTGTATTAACAGTTCACTCTTGGTGTTGTACATTCTACCAGTTTGGACAAATGTGTAATGACATGTATCCATCATTATGGTTTAAAGAGAATTTTCATTGCTCAAAAAATCCTCTGTGCTCTGCCTGTTCATTCCTCCCCATCCACTTGTCACCTCTCCCCCCACCCACCCAACACCTGGTAACACTGAATTTTGCTGTCTCCGTAGTTTTGCTTTTTCCGGAATTTCACATAGTTGGAATTATATATTATGTAGCTTCTTCAGATTGACACCTTTCTTTTAGTAATTTGCTCCCTCCACATCTTCAGGGCGTGGTACCTCATTTCTCTTTAAGTGCTGCATAATATTCCATTGTCTGGATGTGCCACAGTTTATTCATCCATTCACTTCCCGAAGGTCATCCTGGTTACCACCAAGTTTTTCAAGCTTTATGAATAAAGCTATAAACATCTGTGTGCAGGTTTTTGTGTGGACATAAGTTTTCAACTTATTTGGGTAAATATAAGGGAGCGGTGTTGCTGGATTGTATGGGAAGAGTATGTTTAGCTTGGTAAGAAGCTGTCAGATGGTCTTCCCAAGCTATACCATTCAGCATTCCCACCAGCAATAAGGTGATTTCCTGTTGTTCCACATCCTCACCAGCATTTGGTGGTGTTAGTGTTCTAGACCTTGGTCATTCTGACAGGTGTGTAGTGGTATGTCATCATTTTAATTTGCATTTTCCTGATGATATATGATGTTGGGCATCTTTTCATATACTTATTTGCCATCTGTATGTATTTTTTTTTTTTTATGAGATGCCTGTTAAGGTTTTGGTCCATATTTTAATTGAGTTGTTCACTTTCTTATTGTTGAGTTTTAAGAGTTCTTTGTGTATTTATTTTGGTGAACAGTCCTTTATCAGATATGTCTTTTGCAAATAGATTTTCCCAGTTTGTGGCTTGTCTTCTCATTCTCTTGACATTGTCTTTCACAGAGCAGGAACTTTGTATTTTAATGAAACCCAGCTTATCAATTACTTCTTTCACGGATTGTGCTTTTGGTATTGTATGTGAAAGTCATTGCCATACCCAAGGTCATCTAGGTTTCTTTCCCTATATTGTACCGTAGGAGTTTTATAGTTTGTATTTTACATTTAGGTCTGTGATCCATTTTTAGTGAATTTCTGTAAAGGATATAAACTCTATGTCTAGGTTTTCCCTCCCTCCCTCCCTCCCTCCCTCCCTCCCTCGCTCCCTCCCTTCCTTCCTTCCTTCCTTCCTTCCTTCCTTCCTTCCTTCCTTCCTTCTTTCCTCCTTTCCCTCCCTCCTTTCCTCCCTCCTCCCTTCCTCTTTCTCTCTCTTTCATGCAGATACCCAGTTGTTCTAGCACTATTTGTTGAAAAACTATCTTTTCTCCATTCTATTGCCTTGACGTTTTTGTCAAAGATTGGTTGACTTATTTGCATGGTTCTATTTCTGGACTGTCTGTTCTGTTCCATTCATCTATTTGTCTGTTCATTTGCCACTACCATGTTGTCTCGATTACTGTAACTTTATACTAAGTCTACAACTTGGGTAGTGTCAGTAGTCTAACTTTGTTCTTCAATATTGTATTGGCTATTCTGTGTATTTTGTCTGTCCCTATAAACTTTAGAATCAGTTGTTGATATCCACAAAATAACTCGCTGAGATTTTGATTGGGGTTGCATGGAATCTATAGATCAAAGTGGGGAGAATGGACACCTTTACAATATTGAGCCTTCCTATCCATGAATATGGAATATCTCTCCATTTATTTATTTATTTAATTTCATTCATTAGAGTTTTGTAGCTTTCCTTACATAGATATTGTGCTTTTTTTTGTTCAATTTATACGTAAGTATTTCATTGTTGTGTTTTTAATTTCAAATTCCACTTATTTATGCTGGTATGTAGGAAGTTGTATCCTGCAACCTTGCTGTAGTTATTAGTTCCAAGAGACTTTTGGTGATTTTTTTCAGATTTTTTAAATAGATGCCTATGTCACTCGTGAACACATAGTTTTATTTCTTCCTGTCTAAGCCGAACTTTGCGGGTTTTTTTTTCTTGTATTATTGCATTAGCTAGAACTTCCAGTATGATGTTGAAAGGAGTGGTGAGAGGGGACATCCTTGCCTTGTACCTGATCTTAGCTGGAAAGCTTTGAGTTTCTCATTATTAAGTATTATGTTAGCTGTAGTTTTTTTGTAAATGTTCACTATCAAGCTGAGGAATCTCCCCCTCAATCCCTACTTCACTAAGACTTTCTATCATGAATTTTGTCCACATTTACTGATATGATTGTATCATTGTGATCATATCATTGTGACTTTTCTTTTTTAGCCTGTTGATGTGATGGATTCATTAGTGTATTTTTGAACGTTAGCTTGCATACCTGGAATAAATCTCATTTGGACATGGTGTATAAGTATTTTTATACCTTTTTGGATATACTTTCTAATATTTTGTTGAGAAGTTTTGCATCTGTGTTCATGAGAGATATTGGTCTGTAATTCTTGGAATATCTTTGTCTGGTTTTGTTATTAGAACAATGCTGGCTTCATAGAATGAGCTGGGAAGTATCCCCTCTGTTTCTGTATTCTGGAAGAGATTAAGATAATTGGTATAATTTCTTCCTAATTGTTTGGCAGAATTCACCAGTGAACCCATTTGGGCCTAGTGCTCTCTGTTTCAGAAGTCTATTAATTATTGATTGTTATTGATTCAATTTATTTAATAGATATAGGCCTATTCAGATTATCTAGTTTTTCTTGTATGAATTTTGATAAATTGTATCTTTCAAGGAATTGGTCCATTTTCATCTAGGTTGTCAAATTTGTGGGAATAGGGTTGTTCACAGTATACCTTTATTATCCTTTTAATGTTTGTAAGGTCTGCAGTGATATCCCTTTTTCTTTTCTGGTGCTAGTAATTTTTGTCCTCTTTTTGTTTGATGAGAGGCTTGTAGATTTTATCAATCTTTTTAAAGAATCAGATTTTATTTTTATTTATTTTTTGTTTTTTCTGTTATTTTCCTGTTTTCAGTTTCATGGATTTCTGCTCTAATTTTTATTATTTACTTAAGCTTACTTTGGATTTAATTTGCTCTTTTTATAGTTTCCCAAGATAGAAAGTTAGATGATTGATTTTAGATCTTTCTTTTTTCCTAATATATGCATCCAATGCTGTAAATTTCTATGTACTTTCACCGCATCCCACAAATTTTGGTAAGTTGTATTTTCATTTAGCTCAAAATATTTTAAAATTTCTCTTGAGATGTCTTCTTTGAACCAAGAATTATTTAGAAATGGTTTCTGTAAAAAAAAAAATGTTTTTTGTTTGTTTAATATCCATGTATTTTGAGATTGTCCAATCATGTTTTGTTATTGATTTAATTAATATTTACATTATATATTTTATATCATCTTTATGTTTATTTATTTAATTTTATTGTGGTTTGAAAGCAGACATATGATTTCTGTTCTCTTAAATTTGCTAAGAAGTATTTAATTGCCCAGCATGTGGTCTATCTTGGTGAATGTTCCAGGCCGGTTTGAGAAGGATATGTATTCTGCTGTTGTTGGATGAAGTAGTATATAGCTGTTAATTATATCCAGTTGATTGGTGATGTTGTTGAGTGCAACTTTGTCTTTACTGATTTTCTGCCTGCTGGTTCTGATAGAGGGATGTCAAATCCCTCACCTATGTTAGTGGATTCATCTGTTTCTCTTTGCAATTCTATTAGTTTTTGCCTCACGTAGTTTGATGCTCTGTTGTTAGGCACATATGCATTAAAGATGATAACATCTTCTTGGAGAATTTACCTTTTTATCATTATGTAATGCTTCTCTTTATCCCTGATAACTTTCCTTTCTTTGAAATATACTTTATCAGAAATTAGTATAGTTACTCTTTCTTTCTTTTAATTAGTGTTAGCATGGTTTATTTTTCTCTGTCCACTTAGTTTTAATTTATATGTGTCTTTGTGTTTAAAGTGGGTTTCTTATAGACAGCATATAGTTTGTTCTTGTTTTTGTGATTAACTCTGACAATCTCTGTGTTCTAATTAGGATATTTAGACTGTTAACATTCAAAATGATTATTGATATAATTGGATTAATATCTATCATATTCATTACTCTTTTCTATTTGTTGCCCTTGTTATTTGTCTTTTAGTCTTTTTCTGCCTGTTGTATTAATTGAGCATTTTATGTAATTTGAATCTCTCTCCTTTTTTAGCATATTGGTCTTCCCTCCCTTCCTCTCCACTTCCCACCCTCTCGTTCCCCTCCCTTCCCTCCCCTCCTCTCCATCCCTTTCCCTTTCTCTCTTTCTCTTTTTTAGAGTTTGCCCTAGAGTTTGCAATATACATTTTCAGCTATTCCAAGTCTACTTTCAGATAATATTATATCACTTCACAGGTAGTCTGAGTACTTTATAATAACAAAATAATCCTAATTCCTCCCTTCTGTCCCTTGTATCATTGCTGTCATTCATTTTACTTATATAAGTGCATATAATTATATATATATATACACACATATGTATATACATGTATACATCTATATACACACAGAATTGAATATGTTGTTGGTATTATTTTGAATAAATTGTTGTCTGTTAGAATCAATCAAGAATAAAAAAAAATAAAGGTTTTTCAATTATTCCTTCTTTGATGCTTTGTTACTTTTTGTGAATCTGAGTTTCTGACCTATATTATTTCTCTTTCCTATAAAGAGCTTTTAACATTTCTTGCAAGGCAGGTCTATAGGCAACAAATTTCCTCAATATCTCTTTGTGAAAAAATGTGTTTTATTTTTCTTCTTCACTTTTGAATGTTAGTTTCTCAAGGTACACAATTCTATGTTGGTAGGTTTTTACTCTCAGTATTTTAAATATTTTACTCTGTTCTCTTCTTGCTTCAATGGTTTCTTTTTTTTATTTAAAAGATTTTTTTAAAGTTTATTTATTTTGAGAGAGACAGAAAGAGCAAGCTGGGGAGGGGCAGAGAGAGAGAGAGAGAGAGAGAGAGAGAGAATTCCAAGCAGACTCCACACTGCCATCACAGAGCCCGATGTGGGGCTCAAACTCATGAACTGTGCGATCATGACCTGTGCCGAAAACCAAGAGTCAGACACTTCACCTACTGAGCCACCCAGTGCCCTTGCTTGAATGATTTCTTAGGAAAAGTTGGATATGATTCTTATCTTTGTTCTTACATAGGTAAGATATTTTTTTACTCAGACTTCTTTCAGAGTTTTTCCTTTATCTTTTCTATGGTTTATAATGGTGTATTTCAGTTTGGCTTGATTTTGTTTGTGGTTTTTTGGATTTGTTCTGTTTGGTGTTGTCTGAGCTTCCTGGATCTGTGGTTTGATGTCTGACATTAATTTGGGGAGATTCTCCATCATTATTGTTTTGAATATTTTTTTCTTTTCCTTTCTTCTCCTTCTGGTATTCTCATTACATGTGCATCACACATTTTGTATTTGCCCCACCGCCCTTGGATATTCTGGGTTTTTTTTTTTTCAATATTTGTTCTCTTTGCTTTTTGGTTTTCAGGGATTTTATTTTATTTTTTATGTATTTTTTTTAAGGGATTTTATTGATAAATCCTCTAGCTCAGAGATTCTTTACTCAGCCATGTCCAGTCTACTAATAAGCCCTTCAGAGGTATTCTTCATTTCTGTTAACAGTGTTTGTTTTTGTTTTTGTTTTTTTATCTCCAGCATTTCTTTCTGCTTCCTTCTTAGGATTTCTCTCCCTCTGCTTACATTGCCCATCTGTTCTTATGCACTATCTACTCTATCCATTAAAGCCCTTACTGTATTAATCATAGTTGTTTTAAATTCCCAAGAATTCCAACATCCCTGCTATGTCTAGTTCTGGTGTTCTCTGTGCCTTCAAGTTGTGTTTTTTGCCTTTGGGTAGGCCCTGTAATTTTTTTCATGATAGCTGGACATGAAGTACTGGATAAAAATGACTGGCTATAAATAGGCCTTTAGTAGTGTAATGGTGAGCTGCGAGGTAAGAGGAAGCATTCTATAGTCCTACAATGAAGTCTCACTCTTTCTGTGAGACTATGCCTCTGGACTGTGTACTTCACAAGAGTTTCTCAGTTTTTTTTTCAACCCCCCCTAGGTAGGACAGGATGGATAAAGTGGACTGGAGTTGGATATTTCCCTTCTCGCACATAGAAGGCTAGAGGTGATTGGAGTTGGGTATTTCCCTTCTCCAGGTCAGTTGGCTCTGATAATACCCCAGCTAAGGTTAGGCTCTGATTAACTAGTTTCCCCTGAATGACAGGTCTTGTTAAGAAGAACAGAGTACTCTGGCATATTTCAAAAATGATTTCTTTTCCCCTTCCTTGCTGGAAGCACAGAGCACAAGGGGATTTTTCTCCAGTATTTACTGTGGGAACTCGGTCAAATTGCTAGAAGTATATTTCACAATATTGGGGTATTGTTACTGAATCCCATGGAATTTTTAACTCTCAGACCTGTTTGCACTGAGCCTTCATCAATTTGTCAATTACAGTTCAGGTTTTCCTATCCTGCCATTGTTCCCACAGTGTTTTACACTTGTAAGTCTGGTAACTTATGACTTCACCTGTCCTTCTTTCCAGATGGGGGGGCATTAGGTTGCCTTGTGTACTGTCTCCTCTTTTACAAATGATTTGCACACGTGCATGCGCGTGCACACACACACGGAAAAAAGTGCTTTGAGCTTCTAGAATAAAAAGTGCACATGACTTACAAGAGAGAAAAATTAGCTTATAATTACACTTCTCAACAGCAGTACTTTATTGAGGAGGGAAAAAATGAAACAACATATTTAAAGTAAGGAAACAAAAAGTGAGCCAAGGATTTTATACCCAACAAAACTGATTTTAAGAATAAAGGGCACAAATAGTTATCAACATGCAAAAATTCAGGGAGTATTGTTCCCATGAGCTCTTCCTGAGGAATCTAGTAGAGAGTATATTGTAAATGACTGAAACAGTGAGAAAGACACCAACATAAGAACTTGCACATTAAATAGTTTCGGGGACTACGGGAGAGAGCATAGTGTGCAATGGCTACATGGTCTCACAGTGTAGATGTAATAGAACTTTTTTTTTTTAATGGGGAAAATAGGAAGGTGTATGCAAAAACACTTAAATGTTTTTGAGAATCATATTGGTGGTGGTATTAGTATTGTCATTCTGAGATTGTTGCTGCGTAATGTCAGATAGAACGGTAATGTTGGGATGTTTCCATTCTTTCATTCCCTATGCTTTTAAGAACCCATGGTTGGGGCGCCTGGGTGGCTCAGTCGGTTAAGCGGCCGACTTCGGCTCAGGTCATGATCTCGCGGTCTGTGAGTTCGAGCCCCGCATCGGGCTCTGTGCTGACAGCTCGGAGCCTGGAGCCTGCTTCTTCAGATTCTGTGTCTCCCTCTCTCTCTGCCCTTCCTCTGCTCATACTCTGTCTCTATGTCTCTCAAAAATAAATAAATGTTTAAAAAAAAAAAAAAGAACCCATGGTTCTCAGAATGGAAGACAGGAGATTCCACTGTTAGAGAGTGGTTAAGTAAAAACTCCATAGTATCGAATCTGCATAGAGAGTACAATATACATTTATGAGATGTTTTTATCTTTGAAACAATAATATTTCATAGTTAATTCCACTGAAAAGTTCTAGAAGCAATGTCTAATTTAGCAAAGAGCATCCCTAACACCCAGATGGTGGTTTTGAAATACCATTTCTCTGTAAAAGAAATTAGGGCTTCTTGGAGAAATAAGTCTAGGACCGGAAGTCTATAAAATGAAGTTGGAATCTGTTAGATAAAACTATCAAAGACTTCTGGGGTCATGTCAGAAGGACTCAGAGCCTCCTACTGGTCAAAGATGGTACAGTTTGACCTTCAGTAATGATAAGAATTGAAACCTATCATATATGTTTAAATCCATGATTTGATAATGATGTTAGAGAGAATTGATCACTGGGGCACCTGGGTGGCTCAGTCAGTTAAGTGTGATCTCATGTTTGTGAGTTTGAGCCCTGTGTCAGTCTCTGTACTGACAGTGCAGAGCCTGCTTGGATTTCTCTCTTTCCCTCTCTCTCTGCCCCTCCCCTGCTGGCTCTCTGTGTTTCTCTCTCAAAATAAATAAACTTAAGGCAAAAAACATTGATCACCTTCAGAGAAGGTAAACCAATTCATATCTTGAAAACTGGGAAATAAAGGAAAAAATTAAGCATTTACCCTAATTTTTATATGAACTGTACCTCTTGGTATCCAAATAGTAAATTAAGGGCACAGGATCTTATAAACCTATTCTAATTACAAAATAAAAAAGAATATCACAATTTTGCAACCCCCAATGGACAGATATAGTCATTCAACATCAATAATAGCACAGATTTAAAAGAAAGATAACCAGACATTATGTGCCTTCTGTAGTATTGCTAGACACCACCTACGGTCTTGCTGAAGAGTTTTAACCTGGGTCCGATCCTTAAGTGGACTGAGCTTCCAATTTGCAGGAAATGCAGAAGACAAGAACTTGTTGGACTTCTTTGTGAGTATGCAGTCAGCAACATCAAGACACTCTGGGAAATTATAGGTCAGATTGCCCAAATTTTTCAACAAATGATTTATAAAGAAATGAAAGGAGTGGAGGAGAAATTCTATGGACTAAAAGAGAACCAAAAGATACTAAAATTTGGAGGCAACTTTGGCTCAGGTCATGATCTTGAACCCCGCGTCGGGCTCTGTGCTGACAGCCCAGAGCCTGGAGCCTTCTTTGAATTCTTCGTCTCCCTCTCTCTCTACCCCCTCCCTAATTCATGTTCTATCTCTCTCAAATATAAACATTAAAAAAATTTTTTTTAAGATTCTAAAATTTTTAAGAAGGGCAAGACTAAACAATAGTGTCTACTGATATACATTTGGATTTGGGTGATAAAGTGATTTTAAAAATGCAAAGAAGGGACAACTATAACAGACAATTGTTACTTTAAGGGAAGAGGGGTTATGATTGAGTCGGGGGCACATGGAAGAACTTCTGGGATGGCTAGCTATGTAATATATATTATATATGTAGTGAAAGAAGATAAATGAAGATGCTGGCCACCTTGTCCTTTTACTAGATACGGATCCCTACAGAGCTACTGCTAGCCTTTATCTTTGCGCAATTTAGAAAAAGGCAGACTTTCTTCAAGGCATTTACTCCTGTCAGCCAATAAATACAAAAGTCTACAAGGCCTATGAAAGGAAGGGTGCCCTGGTGCAGTGTACAACTTACACAACTTTATGAAATGGCCTTTGTCTATGTTAGTTCAAGCTCATCTCCATTTGGTGTTTATTAAGGAAAGGAACTTATTTTTTGCAAGACTATTTTGTTCTCCAGTGGGATAGAGAAAGTGCTTATTCTCACTAACATTTCTCTTGCTCATTTTAGTATGCACTATCACTCAGGTAGAATTGAGTACTTCCTGAGATGTTGTGTAGTATTAGAAATGTTTAAGAGGGCTAGCTACCTTTGGAACCAGGAAGTTCCATGCTATCATACCCCTGCTGTAGCTAGCACCATTTGGGCTCTAGACCCCATCTTGGCCAGGTCCAGAGCTTCATTCACCATAAATCATCAGGTTCAGGGGAATAGACCCACATTAGGAAAAGTTCAAAAGATTGTGATATAAGTGAAAATGCCAGTTTGCTTATTTTCCATAGTAATAATAACTGCTAAATAAACGAGAATACTTAACATTAGCTCTGTTCTCCCAATGAGGCAAGTACCTCTGAAGCCAGAAGGTTGTGTGGTTTGCAAAGGGAGGTGGATGATCCTAATGGCTGGTGACATTCTCATCACATTCTGATCCACCCATCTCCACTCCAGGGAGATACCTGCCAGCTGGACCAAAACACTTGTGCCAACCGTGTCAGCATCGTACAGTAGACACACTTACAGATTCTTGCTCTCCAGCTCGTATTTTCCCAGGCTCCGCATTGAGGGAGGAAGAGAACACCTTTCCAGTCAGCCAGAGTATCTGGGTCAACCCTAGTGATTAGTGGCATCACAATTCAAGTAGCCAGCTCACCTTACATTACAAAGAATTTCAGGTAAATGAGTCTAACAGACATGGAGCACCTTCTATGGACTAGAAGAGGAATGAGGTTTCTGATCTAAAGTAGACAGCCTGGTAAGGCCAGATTTAAACATTCTCTCTCTCTCTATATATATATATGTATAGTGTGTGTGTGTGTGTGTGTGTGTGTGTGTGTACGTGTGTGCGTGTGTGCGTGTGCATGTGTGTGATTGAGTCAGATTGAATCAGAGCTTAGCCTGTGTCTAAGATATCTGAAATACAGATCACTGGGTGTCTATCAAAATAGTTTTATTGGGTTTCTTTTCATGGCCTTTTGTGTTACAGGACTAGACTACACCTGAACCCAGTCCACACATTTAATTAGATTGGATCAGATCTATCGGATCCTATTGGATGCAGTCTTATTAGGTAGAAGCCTGTCGTTCATTTGTGTAGTTAGAAAAACAGTAGTAACTTCCTCTGAAGGTGGCAAAGTACTGAGAAACAGGACTCTTGTCTCTCCACACTTCCTTTAATGCTGTAGGTCTACATGATTGGGTTGGGCTGGGGTTTTTGTTTGTTTCTTTTTTTAATCCGGCCCAGAGCATGGAACCATTGCTGCTGCTCCAGGGTTCTGGGCTCCTCCTGCTCCGAGCTCAGGCGATGGCGGGGTGTGAGCTCACTGCTGTTGGCGGGGTGTGAGCTTGCTGGCGATCCTCAAGTCCTTCGGCGTGCAGCCATGTATTGTCTTCTCACATGCCTGGCACCCGGATTGGAAACATAGTATCTAAAATTAAAGAGTTCTTTCCGTCCTGGAACTTTGAACTAACCTTTAGAACTCAAATGAGGGCTTGGCGATGACAGAATTAATCTGGGAAATTGGATGCTCCAAGACAAGACTTAAAGACCCCATCCCTTAAATACATTGGACCCGAACTGGAGATGATTATGTATATTTGGGGTTTAAAAGAGTTTTGTAAAGAAATTTTTTTTCCACGAGTTTTGAGTTTAATTGCCTGGCAGGGTGGGAAATCCCTACACAACAGCGTGGAACTGGGGCATGAAAAGCAGCAAGTGAGACGGATTTATGAAGCCCATAAATAAAAATGAAACTCATTTCATTGTCCCATCTGAGTGGAAAGGCACAATCTATCCCAATTCTGATAAATGGAAGAATGGGACACACATAGAGGAAAGTTCTTTCCATTTTAATAAGGCAAGATAATGGGTGTGACGTAACTGAGGAATTTCAGAAAAAAGGGCATTTCAGTTTGCCAGATTTGACCAAGGAGGCATGCTACCCGTATCCACTCTAAGGGAGAAAATGCACACTTTCCCCAAAAGAAGGACAATTGACTGCATGTTTAAACAGTTCTCCCAGGGAGGAGAAATGCCAAATGAGCATTTTTTTCCTTTTCTATAAAGGCAACAGCAGTGAAAAGAATGAGAAGCAAAGGCCAAGGTGGCAGCCACGTCAGGCAGGAGATTTTCCTACTCCTGGAATCTGGGGGCTCGCCAACCTTTGCCTATTCTCTCCCAAGAAGCACATTGGTACTTAACTGTTCTTTGAAGCCTGTTTACTCCCGTACGAATGGATCAGATAAGACTGAGGGTGGGTGCCAACAATGAAGAGCTAGATTTTAAAAAAAGGGATGATGTAGAGTGGCTGCAATTCGCGTGGCAGGATATCGGAGCTCTGTGGTTCCTCCGTGGGGTTTCGGGCCACTGTGTGCTTCCTTCGCCACGTTGATTTCCAGCCCCAACCTTCTCTGATGTGTCAATTCAGCCTATTGTCTTGCCAACTAAATGCTTGAATTCTTTAGATTTTTCTTTGTACTTCTTTGCCGGTCCATTATCTGTCCATTCCCGGGCAAGTTCACAAGTTGGTATAAATTACACATGCGGTCACTAGTCATGAAACCAGACAGAAGCCAGCGGGCTGGCAAGGGAAAAACCCAGGCATGACCTTGTTGTCTTTGACGTGGAACTAAAGGCTCACTTGTCATTCATTTTTTAAAAATGTTTATTTATTTATTTTTGGGAGAGTAAGAGGGGAGGAAGGGCAGAGAGGGAGGGAGACAGAGAATCTGTGCTGTCAGCACAGAGCCCGGGCATGAACCCACAAACCGTGAGATCATGACCTGAGCCGAAGTCAAGAGTCTGATGCTTAACCCACTGAGCCGCCCAGGCGCCCGAAGGCTCGCTTGTCATCCATTTGATTTAATAGACATTTTGAACACCTGTCTTGTACTACTTACCCTGCTGGGCAGTGTACATGGTTTAAAGATAAATTAGGCCTGCCCTCCTCCGCAGTGATTCCATAACAAATGGCAGTTTTTACTTCTTCCCTCAAGTTCATCAGCACCCCCAGGTACATTCAATCTAGAAAAAGAAAAATGGCATGCCTGCTTTGCAGACGTGGCTTCCAGACAAGTTCTCTAAGCCCCTTCCATCTGGATTGCTCCTGAAACCTGTCCTACGTAGAAATTCTAAAGCTACTATAGGCTCCTGAAGAGTAGACACCGAAAATGCCCTCTGGCACTGAAGCGTCATATAACCAAACCATCTCTTCATCTCTTTATTCACACACAAAATGAGGAGCTTAAACTGAGGCTAAGAAGGGTAGATTTTGTCCCACTTCTTTGTGTGAGTTTCTGGAAGCATCCTGCCACCCTTTTGCCCTTGAGGAGAAACCACCCTTCTCTGGGAGATGATGTAGCCTCCTCGTAGGCCTCCTTCCTCCCTTTAGCTTTAAGAATGCACTCTTCAGTGGGCTGCCAGAGCAGCTCAGTCAGTTAAGCCTCTGACCTGAGCTCAGGTCATGATCTCACGGTTTGTGAGTCCGAGCTCCACATCGGGCTCCATGCTGACAGCGAGGGGCTTGCTTGGGATTCTCTCTCTCTCCTCTCTCTACCCCTCCCCCCTCATGCTTTCTCCCTCTCCCTCTCTCTCTGTCTCTCAAAATAAATAGATAAACTTAAAAAAAAAAAAAAAGAATCGACTCTACAGCAAGTTAGCCAGATTGATTTAAAACCAATATGGACTCCTGGAGTCAATCTTTCCTGTTTGGTGTTCTATCCTTGGATCATTAAAGACCTTTCTCAGGTGCTGAGAACTTGACTGAGTAAGCAAGACTTGTGTCAGTGAATGGGGGAGGAGTCTGCTCTGAAAACTGGAGTCTGGAGAGACCGAAGTCAGCATGTCTGCAGCACCGTATCGGGGAGAGGCGCTGGGCAGGGATCAGAGTGCTTCGACCACAAGAGAGGCTCCTTGTGGCGTGGAAAGGCAATTCCATTGGGCAGCACCCTCCCACACAATTCTGCATCCCTGTTCTAATTTTGAGTTCACTAAGGAGGATTCTGATCAAAACTCAGCTTCCTTTCCAAAACACGCTGACATTGGAAAGGGGAGCCCTTGGATAGGGAGCATGTGAATTCCAAACTCTGGAAAGGGAATTTCTGAATTCCTCCATTATAAGTTAGTAAAGTAATATACCCATTTATTGGCGAATTGTATGTTAATTTGATTAGAGTAAGGTCGTCGCCAAGAAAATCTGATTTGTCAGGCTGAGGATCAGCCTCTGGAACTTGTTTCCCTGAGGTACTTGGTAATGCCTTTCCCGTGACCTCCACCTGTGGCATCTTTCCAGGTGGCTCCCCAAATTCAGGCACAGTCCCCATCGCTTTTTACCCAAGGATGAGGCCATCCATCAGACTGGGTGCTAGTTAGGCCATGGGTTTTAAAGATTTTATGTCTTTCTCCTCCTTACCACCTTATGACAGACAATAATTTACTAAAAAGAGGATTGGGGTAGAGAGAGCTGCAATTTAACAGGATCATTGAGAAACAAAGGAAGGACTGCAGGCCCTCTTAAGTCGTGACTGGGTATTGGCTCCGATTTGCTGGTGGGGACTTGAACAACCCCTCTCTGACCAATGACCACTCCCCCACGATGCGCCTGGCAAAAGGGGGAGAAAGAAAGAGAGAAACCCACCATTAAAGTCAGGCTAACCTCCTCTTTGAATAATTCTGACCTGGATGAGGGAAAAACCCAGAAGGAAAAAATTTGAAAAGTTTACTTCAGGATGAGAATTTCTAATTCCACCACTTTTGTGTGTGTGTTGTTGTTTGATAGACATGACAGCATCTCCTCATTATTATGGAAAATATAGGGTTGGTGTTAATTACTATCTGAATATGAATGGGAGCAGAAGTGGGCATAGCCTGCACTGGCCTTTCTTTGACAAGGTATAACTTTCTTCTGAATTTCTGTGTTAATTAATGCTTATTTAAAAACCACTTTAATTGGTAGTAAACACCTCAACTTTTTGTACTCATTAAAATGCAGCCATTGATGTGTGATGGATTTTTTTTAAAGCTTAATTAACTTTCCTTCTGTATATATAACCTATAATAATGACAAACATATTGGGAAAAAATTACCCCTGCTTTTTCCCCCTCTCTCCCTACCCCCATTATAAAGGCATTTTTAGCTATGGATGTCTCACTTTGTTAGGATCAGATGCCATTAATTTGGCATTTTGGAGAAGAGTAGGTGGCAGGAAATCAAAGCTTTTTGAGACATTGGTCATTTCTGAACCAAATATTCATATTTCTAAGGCAGAAAGAGTGTTTGTTAAGTAAAAAGTTTAAAGAAACCAATACCCGAGATGACCCAAGACTTGACTTGACCATCTTTGTGGAAAATAAAAATAAAATAAAAATAAATGGACTATCTTCGTGGAAAATAAATAAAAATAAAATAAAAAATAAAATAAAATTCTTAAGGCATTCTTGAAAATGTTTTCTTGGAGTGGTTATAATTGTGTAGAAACCAAGTAATGCATCTCTCTCCTTTTCCACTAGGAGATATAGTTAATATTAAGATAATATAATGACTGTAGAGAAAATTTGGAAAATAGAACAATTCATATAGTCTCACTACCTTCACACAACAGTTTTTAATTTTTTATAATTTCTTTGCATTCTTTGTCCATAGTGGGCACAAAACTATAAAACAGTAGAACGATAGTCAGCAGGTGTGGAAGGAAATCAGCAGGAGCATAGTTAGGAGGAGGAATTGACCTTGTGGTTTAACAGCCATTGCATAGGAGACTTGGGCTTTATCAAGAGGGGTGGGTGCTATAGCTGTAGGGGCCTAGTCATTACAAGGGCCACAGTGGGGAATTTCAGTCACTTAGTCTCTTGCAGTCCCTGCTCTTGGTCAAGGGAGGCCAAGTCCCATCATCTGATCAGATTCTGATTTGTTCACTCCTTCGAATTATATAACTCCTGTTGATTGCAGTCTCAGTCTCATTGCTGAGGACTACTATCAGAATTCCTTGTGACTTTTCATAGTTGAATTTTAATCATTTTTTTGAGCAAGTGGCTAACTAGATGCATTTAAGACTCTGGAGAGAGCACAGCAAATGACAGTAAAGACAACAGACATTAAAAGAATCATCAGAAGGCCTTGGATAATGCTTATTAGTCCAGATCCTGTCTCACGTAGGATCAGTTAGGAGAACAATTACATCCTCGGCCAAAGGAGAAGGGAGGTTTGAGATCAGTAAATTTGCCCAACACTTTGTTAATCCTCTTGATTTACCAGGGTGGCATCTGGAATAACATTATTAGTGGAAGGAGTTTTAAGAATCTCATTTCAACAAAGTTTCCAACAAACAGAAGAGAAAAGATAGTTATGAAAAGAAGGAGGAAAAAGAGACAGATAAGGGTATGGCAGTCAGTGGCTTTCTGTGTTCTAGGGTCTTGATAGGAGATCATAGGCCAAAGCTGTCCATGTCTAGCTGTGTGCTGCTTGATCAAGATTCTCAGGAAAGCTGTCTCCTTGTGGTGCCATTTGCTTCAGAAGAATCCTAAGAGAGTATCAGTTTTAGATCTCCTGTCAATATTGAAGTCTATAATGTAGGTATATGTATCTTGGGAATCGTGAATCCAGTGGGGGTGATTCCTTGGGATTTCACTGCAGTGTTTGCATTTAATGGTACCTGATAAGATTCCTTCCAAGAAGTACACTCTCTTTAAAACCAATACAGAAAGTAGATAAGACAATTGTCCTATCCTTACGTGGAGATCAGAGTAATCCCGGAAGATGAGATCTGAGAATGGTTTCATAGACTAGGTTTTAGACCACTCAGTTTTGATATGAAAGATCTCAGGGAAACTTACTAAGAGATCTTGTCTTATATTTATGCTCTTTTCATATCTGACCATTGTCAAATTTTGATCTATATGTTTGACATAATATTGATAATCAAATAAATGGATAGTCTAAGGAGTCCCAGAATATATGTTCATAGGACAATCCTTAGTTCTATAGTGAACTTTTATCTTTTCTTCCTAGGGGTTGTGAAGTTCTTAACTAAATTATGCAAATCTAATCCTGACCAAGGAGTAGTGTTATAAGTCCATGGTCCCCCCACTTATGTTTGAAAAACCATTGTGAAGAGATATTGGCCAATGAGGAAGGATGTGTTTAAGAAGGAGCAGTAGAGCAGAGGAAAGAAGGTCTGGTGAAGGTGCAGGAGGAGGAGGGCAAGGGAGAAGAGGAAGTCAAGGGTCAGGGAAAGTATGCAGTCAATTGTGTTAGGAGAGTGAGAAAGGAGTTTAAGTTTGAACTTTAGATCATTCAGAGAATTACTGATGTTTTCTAAAGAGTCCTTAAAGGAAGCAATTTTAGAATTTTCTTTCTTTCACAGGACTTTTTATACCAATAAAAAATACTAACCATGAAATATTTGGACTCTTTAAAAGGTAGATTATTTTACTCATATCCAAATTCACTAGAATGGTTGCTGAAGTTCTAAATTGTTCTTGGTAAGGATGCTTCAGAGCTTCAAATATTTGGTGTTACTGGTAACCATATTTATAAATGTAAGAAGTTGGACAAAGACATGGAAGTTCACTGAATGGCTGGGGATTTCCTCAGAATCTTGGTACTATATACCCATCTTGTTGAGAGCCCTCAGTTGTGAAGTAAATCAAACATAAGGTTTTCACCAAGAACAATTAAGAGAGAAGAACAAAAGCTTAGGTTGTGCTTCAACATAAAGAAAGCCAAGTACCCGATACTAGTCGGGGGTGGGGTTTACTCAGTTGTCTAGACCCTGGGACTCCCAGGAAGAAAGACTTAGATTGGTAGGGAGTCTCCCGCATTGTTTGTCTTTATTGGAGCGACTTGGGCCGAGCAGCATTGGGTCCAGGCAATGATTAGAGTGTTGACATCAAAAACCATGGAAGATAATCAGCCAGAGCACCATGAGCATAAGACTTTGTTGGAGTGCTACAGTATGAGAAGACTCTGAAGGAATGTTCTACTGTGGGGAAGAAGAGTAGTATTTCTATAGAGTTTTAATAAGAAGAGTCTACTGAAGCACAGCTAGTTTGGGGAATAATTGGTCAGAAGTGGTTCACAGAGGGGGAGGGTTAGTCTTGTGGTTTAGCAGCTGTTGGTGGGGCAGGTCAAGTTTATCAAAAAGGGATGGAGAAAACAGTGACAATGTTTTAGTTTTTTAGGATCTTTTTACACAAGAGTGCTTGCTATATTGACAAAAGAAGTCACTCTAGTGTGATGGGGTGGGGAGTGGGTAAAAGGAGAAGAATCTTCTAAGAGGCCTTCTGCTCAGCAGTTGTTTTCTTTACCTAAGCAGGGGAAATTGTTGCTTCTTTCTCACTATGCCTCAACCCCATCTCCACCCTACTTGTCCCACAATCCACCAAAGAAGCAGGGGAACTGGAGTTATAGCTAAGCAGCAGTAGACAGCAGTATTATGCGAAGTTCCGATGAAGATGCTATGCATTGAACGTTTGTGTTCCTCCAAAATTCATCTGTTGAGATCCTAACACCCACTGTGATGGTATTAGACGTATGGCTTTTGGAGTGATTAAGTTATGAGGGTAGAGCCTTCATGGCGAGATTAGTGTTCTTGTTAGAAGAGGCACAGAGAGCGAGTGAGGATACAAAGAGGAGGCATCTGCACACTAGGAATGGGCCCTCAACAGATCTGCAAGTACCTTGATGGTGGACCTCCCAGCTTCCAGAACTATGAGAAATAGATGTGTGTTCTTTCAGTTACCCAGTCTATCATAATTTTTATAGCAGTCTGAGGTGGCTAAGGTATGACATTGGACAGGAATTCAAGTTTCCAGTATTCCACAGTAATGGTCAGGGACAGAGAGAGCCTGAGCTCTTGCAGCCAGCTGACTGAACTCACACAGACTGATAATGCAGCTTCACATTCAACACTGAAAACCGAGTCTCCACTGTTGGGCCTTACCATGGGGGTCATGTGAGAATTTACTCATATAATGTGAGACACATCCAGACAGAAGTAGGCCTTGCTTAGGAACATCATGTGAAGGGGCCGTTTATGGCTCCCATGGCCTATCCACCTGGAGTACAAGAATCTGAACACAGATTCTCCCTCATGCCTGTTCAGTTCAGATACCTCTGCTTACGATGTCTAAACAGTCTCTTTAGCTGAGGACTTTATGATGTCAAAGAGAAATATTAACTGAGAAGACCTGAACCCATATTATGGAATGGATTACATGCGTTTAATGAATAGGTGATGTTGGCATTAATGTGCATACCTAGAAATAACTACATGTGGTTTGGTCTTGATGTTAATTTGCCACCGTTCCTTTGGTTCTGCTACTTCTTTCTCTGTTGTTCATTTTCTACTGCTCTTCTCTGAGCATCCCAGGCCTTGTCCCAAGCTGAGCCTTCCCAGACCAGCTGCCTCAGGGTGAGTTCCAAGCTGGGAAGATCCTCAGCCTGGAGGCAAGAATTCAGCTGTCCTGAAACTCCTTCGCTATCATCCTGGGAATCCTTCTCAAGTCTCTCCTTTGTTAGGTCTCCAAATTCCTGAATCCCACATTATCTTCCTTGTTCTAGTAACTTTAGGAATAAGAGTTCAGAGGAGATCCGTTTCTTTTTAGAATTTTGCCTGAAAATATATGATTCCTTCCATTTGGATAGTTTGGCTAAGTGTAGAGTTTAAGCTGGTTCCATTCACTCAAAATTTTAAAGTATATTCTTCTACGTTCTATTCCTGTTTCTGAACCTTTGGACAACACTTTTTTCCTCTTTGAAAGCTTTTAAGATCTTTTCTCAATTCCAGTTGTTCTGAATTTCCCAGTCATGTTCCTTTTCCTCAATTTTCTGAGTAATGAGCTTTTGATAGGACATTTTTATCTGGAAACCCATGTCCTTCAGACTAGACACTATTTATTGTGTTACTTCTTCTGTTTGTTGTTCCTGCTGGAATTCCTATTAGCTATGTTTGGGCCTTTTTTAGTGATGAAAAAGCATATATTTTTTTGTTTTCTATTTTCTTTGTATTCTTTCTTGGAAATTTCTTCTACTTAATCTTCCAGTTTTTCTATTGAGTTTTCTTTCAGCAGTCTTTTTCAGAGACTCTTTCTTCTTCTTTGGATACACATATTTTATAGCATCCTATGCTTATTTTATGAATGATATATTTATATGTACTTACCTTTTATTTTTTACTTTTTATAATTTATTTATTTTTTATAATTTACATCCCAGTTAGTTACCACATGGTGCAACAATGATTTCAGGAGTAGATTCCTTAAGCCCCATACCCATTTAGCCCATCCCCCTAAACACAACTCCTCCAGCAACTCTCTGTTCCCTATACTTAAGAGTCTCTTATGTTTTGTCCCCCTCCCTGTTTTTATATTATTTTTGCTTCTCTTCCCTTGTGTTCGTCTGTTTTATATCTTAAAGTCCTCATATGAGTGAAGTCATATGATATTTGTCTTTCTCCGACTGACTGATTTTGCTTAGCATGATACCCTGTAGTTCCATCCATGTACTTGCAAATGGCAAGATTTCATTCTTTTTGATTGCTGAGCAATGCTCCATTGTGTATATATACCAGATCTTCTTTATCCATTCATCCATCAATGGACATTTGGTCTCTTTCCTTACTTTGGCTATTGTCGATAGCACTGCTATAAACATTGGGGTGCACATGCCCCTTCGAAACAGCGTGTATCCTTTGGATACATACCTAGGAGTGCAATTGCTGGGTTATAGGGTAGTTCTATTTTTAATTTTTTGTGGAACCTCCGTACCATTTTCCAGAGTGGCTGCACCAGTTTGCATTCCCACCAACAGTGCAAAAGAGATCCTCTTTCCCTGCATCCTCACCAACATCTGTTGTTGCCTGAGTTGTTAATGTTAGCCATTCTGACAGCTGTGAGGTGGTATCTCAGTGTGGTTTTGATTTGTATTTCCCTGATAATGAGTGATGTTGAGCATTTTTTCATGTGTCAGTTGGCCATCTGGATGTTTTCTTTGGAGAAGTGTCTATTTGTGTCTTTTGCCCATTTCGTCACTGGATTATTCATTTTTTGGGTGTTGAGTTTGATAGTTCTTTATAGATTTTGGATACTAACCCTTTATCTGATATGTTGTCTTCTTCCATTCCATCAGTTGCCTTTTAGTTTTGTTGATTGTTTCCTTCACTGTGCAGAAGCTTTTTATTTTGGTGAAGTCTCAATAGTTCATTTTTGCTTTGGTTTCCCTTGCTTCTGGAGATGTGCTGAGTAAGAATTTGCAGCGGCCAAGGTCAAAAAGGTGTTTACCTGCTTTCAGCTCTAGGATTTTGATGGCTTCCTGTCTTACGTTTAGGTCTTTCATCCATTTTGAGTTTATTTTTATGTATGGTATAAGAAAGTGGTCCAGGTTCACTTTTTTCTGCATGTCACTTTCCTGTTTTCCCTGTACCATTTGCGGAAGAGGCTGTCTTATTCCACTGGATATTCTTTGCCGCTTTGTTGAAGATTAGTTGGCCATTCGTTTGTGGGTCCATTTCTGGGTTCTTTATTTTGTTCCATCGATCTGAGTGTCTGTTTCTGTGCCAGTACCATACTGTCTTGATGATTACAGCTTTGTAATACAGCTTGAAGTCCAGGATTGTGATGCCTGCAGTTTTGGTTTTCTTTTTCAAGATTGCTTTGGCTATTCAGGGTCTTTTCTGCTTCCATACAAATTTTAGGATTGTTTATTCTAGCTCTGTGAAGAATGCTGGTTTTATTTTGATAGGTATTGCATTGAATATGTATATTGCTTTGGGTAGCATTCATGTTTTAACAATATTTATTTTTCCTATCCAGGAGCATGGAATATTTTTCCATATTTTTGTGTCTTCTTCAAGTTCTTTCATAAGCTTCCTATAGTTTTCAGTGTATAGATTTTTCACCTCTTTGTTTAGGTTTATTCCTAGGTATTTTATGGTTTTTGGTGCAATTGTAAATGGGATTTATTCCTTGGTATCTCTTTCTGTTGCTTCATTACTGGTATATTGGAATGTAACCAATTTCTGTGCACTGATTTTATATCCTGCGACTTTGCTGAATTCATGGATCAGTTTTAGCACTTTTTTGGTGGAAACTTTTGGGTTTTACATATAGAGTATCATGTCATCTGTGAAGAGTGAAAGTTTGACCTCCTCCTGGATGATTTGGATGCTGTTTATTTCTTTGTGTTGTCTGATTGCTGAGGCTGAGACTTCCAATACTATGTTGAATAACAGTGGTGAGAGTGAAAATCCCTCTCTTATTCCTGACCTTAGGGGGAAAGCTCTCAGTTTTTCCTCATTGAGGATGATATTAGCATTGGGTCTTTCATATATGGCCTTTATGATCTGGAGGTATGGTCCTTCTATCCCTACTTTAAGGATTTTTATCAAGATAGGATGCCATATTTCGTCAAATGCTTTCTCTGCATCTATTGAGAGGATCATGTGGTTCTTGTCCTTTCTTTTATTGATGTGATGTATCACATTGATTGTTTTGCACATATCGAACCAGCCCTGTATCTCAGGTATAAATCCCACTTGGTTGTGGTGAATAATTTTTTTAACGTATTGTGGGATCCAGTTGGCAAGTATCTTTTTGAGGATTTTTGCATCCGTGTTCATCAGGGAAATTGGTCTATAATTCTCCTTTTTAGTGGGGTCTTTGTCTAGTTTTGGAATCAAGGTAATGCTGGCTTCATAGAAAGAGTTTGGAAGTTTTCCTTCCATTTCTATTTTTTGAAACAGCTTCAGGAGAATAGGTGTTCACTCTTTTTTAAATGTTTGATAGAATTCCCCAGAAAGCTATCCAGCCCTGGACTCTTGTATTTTGGGAGATTTTTGATTACTAATTCGATTTCTTTACTGGTTATGTGTCTGTTCAAATTTTCTATTTATTCCAGTTTCAGTTTTGGTAGTTTATATATTTCCAGGAATTTGTACATTTCTTCCAGATTGCCCATTTTATTGGTGTATAATTGCTTATAGTATTCTCTTATTATCATTTGTATTTCTGCTGTGTTGGTTGTGATCTCTCTTCTTTCATTCTCGATTTTATTTATTTGGGTTCTTTCCTTTTTCTTTTTGATCAAACTGGCTAGTAGGGGTTTATGAATTTTGTTAATTCTTTCAAAGAACCAGTTTCCGGTTTCCTTGATCTGTTCTACTGTTTCTTTGGTTTCAATAGCATTGATTTCTGCTCTAATCTTTATTATTTTATGTCTTCTGCTGGTTTTGGGTTATTTGCCGTTCTTTTTCCAGCTTTCCACCTTTTTCCAGCTCCTTCCTTCTTTAGGAAGGCCTGGATTGCTATATACTTCCCTCTTATGACAGCCTTTGCTGTGTCCCAGAGGTTTTGGGCTGTGGTGTTATCATTTTCATTGGCTTTTATGTACTTTTAAAATTTCCTCAGGATGGTCTTTAGTCTCCAAGTATTTGTTATCTTTCCCCATTTTTTCTTGTGATTGATTTCGAGTTTCATAGTGTTGTGGTCTGAAAATATGCATGGTATGATCTAATCTTTTTGTACTTGTTGAGGCTTAATTTGTGTCCCAGTGTGTGATCTATTCTGGAGAATGTTCCATGTGCACTGGAGAAGAATGTGTTTTCCATTGCCTTAGGATGGAATGTTCTGAATATATCTGTTAAGTCCATCTGCTCCAATGTGCCATTCAAAGCCATTGTTTCCTTGTTGATTTTCTGTTTAGATGATCTGTCCATTGCTGTAAGTAGGGTGTTGAAGTCCCCTACTATTGTGGTATTATTATCAATGAGTTTCTTTATGTTTGTGATTAATTGATTTATATATTTGGGTGCTTCTACATTTCGAACATAAATGTTTACAATTGTTAGATATTCTTGGTGGATAGACCCCTTAATTATGATATAATACCCTTCTTTATCTCTTGTTATATCTTTATTTGAAAGTCTAGATTATCTGATATAAGTATGGCTACTCCGGCTTTCTTTTGGTGACCATTAGCATGATAGATGGTTCTCCATCCCTTACTTTCAAACCGAAGATGTCTTTACGTCTAAAGTGGGTCTCTTGTAAACAGCATATAGATGGATCTTGTTTTCTTATCCATTCTGTTACCCTATGTCTTTTGATTGGAGTGTTTAAACCATTGACATTTAGAGTGAGTACTGAAAGATATGAATTTATTGCCATTATGTTGCCTATAGAGTTTGAGTTTCTGGTGGTGTTCTCTGGTCCTTTCTAGCCTTTATTGCTTTTGGTCTTTTATTTTCTTTTTCCCATCTTTTCTCCCCTCTGAGAAGTCCCCCTTAAAATTTCTTACAGGGCTGGTTTAATGGTCGTGAACTCCTTTAATTTTTGTTTGTCTGGGAAACTTTTAATGTCTCCTTCTATTTTGAATGACAGCCTTGTTGGATAAAGAATTCTTGGCTGCATATTTTTCCGATTCAGCATATTGAATATATCCTGCCACTCCTTTCTGGCCTGCCAAGTTTCTGTGGGTAGGTCTGCTGCAAACCTGATCTGTCTTCCTTTGTAGGTTAAGGACTTTTTTTCCCTTACTGCTTTCATGATTCTTCCCTTGCCTGAGTATTTTGTGAATTTGACTGATATGCCTTGTCAATGGTTGGTTTTTGTTGAATTTAATGGAAGTCCTCTGTGCTTCTTGGATTTTGATGTCTGTGTCTTTTCCAGGTTAGGAACGTTTTCCACTATGATTTGCTTATATAACCTGTCTACCTCTTTTTCTCTCTTCATCTTCTGGGACCCCTATGATTCTGATGGTTTTTTTGAGTGAGTCACTGTATTCGCGAATTTTTAAATTGTGCTCTTTTGCCTTAGTCTCCCTCTTTTTCTGCTTCCTTGTTCTCTATAAGTTTGTCCTCTATATTGCTGGTTCGCTGCTCTGCCTCATCCATTCCTGCCACTGTGACATTCATTCAAGTATTACAGCTAAGTTATACATTTTTTATTTCATCCTAACTTTTATGTTCCCAGAAAGGAATTCTAATCTGTTTTCAACCCAAGCTAGTATTTTTATTATTGTGTTTCTAAATTCTGCTTCAGACATCTTGCTCATATCTATTTTGATTAAGTCCCTGGCTGTCATTTCTTCCTGTTCTTTGTCTTGGGGTGAATTCCTTCATTTCATCATTTTGAAGGAAGAAAAGGAATAAGGTAAAAAAAAAAAATAAAATTAAATAATTAAAAACAACACAAAAAATCAAATAAAGGATGCTAGATCCTAGGTGTGTTCTGGTCTGGTTGTTGAAAGGAGCTTGATAGATTAGAGAAAAAAGGGAAAGATAAGAAAAGAAAAAAAGGAAAATGTTTAAAAATTTGAAAAAAATGAATACAATGAATTAGAATAAAATGTAAGGATGGAAGTAAAAAAATAGAATCGAAAAATTTACAAAAAATTAAAAAATATAGTAGAAAAAATTGAAGAAAATTATTTTATTAGAAATGGAAAATAAAAATAATTTTTTCTCTTTCTGTATTCAAGAATAAGAAAAGAAAAAAATATTGAATAGATGGATCAGCAAGCAGACTGAAGTATGCTTGAAATTACATCGTTTTCCCCTAGAAGTCGATCTATTAAGCAGTTTATAGTCCGTAAACTAAACAGGTGGAGAGACTTGTGTTGTTCCTGAAGAGCAAAGTTGGCCCAGTTGGGCGGGGCTTATTGTAATGGCTCCATTCTCCACTAGACGGCGCTGCTTAGCTTACTGGGGTGGATTGTTGTGGCACCTCTAGGTGTGTGTGTGCATGCGTGGGAGGAGTGAAAATGGTGTCACCCATCTACCCAGTCTCTAGTATCAGAACTCTGTGCTCTCCCCAACCAGCAATCACACACCCTTCCTTTGTCTCCAGCTCCTTGCTTTTACACCATCCATGACCAAGCCATCAGGTTGCCAGGTGGCACCTCTGTCCTGAGTTTTATCTCAAATGGAGCTGTGTTTCCCAAGTGCTCACTTCTGAGGGACAGTGGCTTTGACCCACTCGGATCCTCTGGGGGAAGGTCTCACCGAGCAATGACCGGGTGCCGGCCCACCCCCAGGAATGTTCACGCGTCCGCTGCTGCTGATGCTCAGAGACTGCTGCTGGGTTCCAGGCCCCAAAAGTTTGCGCGATCCTGTGGCAGCAGCGTTTCAGGGATTATGGTAAATCAAAACACACATTTGTAGCCGGGCTTCATCTTAACGTCCTTGATTCAGCACCAGCGAATGTGGTTGTTCTTTGGAGTTCACTGGGACCTTTGCCTGTGGAGTGGCTGCATAGCCTCTCCCAGTTGTCCTCCCAGCAGGGAAACCACCTCTCTCTGTATGGCCTGAGGACGCCCTGGACTTCACTGTGCTTCTGGGGATTCGTCCTTCCCACCGGAGCACCACCAGGTATCGAGCTGCAGAGTTTCAGACTCTGCACTCCTCCTGTTTATAGAGTCTTAATGGAATTTAAACCCTCTCTCCTTTCTCCCTTTTTTTTCAGTCCCTTGCATACTCTTTCTTTTCTCTCCAGGTGCTTTTGGGGAGGGGGGATGCTTTCCGTACTCTCTCCTCTGTCTCCGTCCTCTCTCCGCAAGCAAAAACAGTTCCCTGCCCTCTGCAGCTTTCTCATCCAGTTCACCTCTCCGCGCTGCATACCTGTTGAGTTCTGTGGTTCAGGTTGTGCAGATCGTTGTGTTAATCCTAAAATTAGTTTTCTAGGTGTGCAGGATGGTTTAGTGTTGACCTGGCTGTATTTCAGGGACAAGAGATGCAAAAAACACTCCATTCCACCATCTTGTGACCTCCCCTATATACTTACCTTTCTAAGGAGAGAAGAAATAAAGTTTTGTGTTTTTGTGTTTGTTTTGCCTGTTTTTAGCAAGACTCCCTCTGTTTTGGTTGTTAGTGCTATGTAGCAAATTCCCCTTCCCCCAAATCTTAGTGGCTTATTATAGCATTAATTTTGCTCATGAGTCTTCAATTTGAACAGAACTTAACAGGCATAGCTCATCTTTGGCCCATCCTCTGTCAGCTAGGGCTGGAATAGTCCGAAGGCTCTCTCACACGTCTGATGTCTGTGTTGGGAATATTCAAACAGCTGAGGCATCTTTTTCTAGCAATACACATTCCTTCCCACGTGGAAGCTTAAGGAACATCAGAGTTCTATGTGATGATTCAGGACTTCTAAAATACTTGTCCTAAGAGAGTGAGAGCTGACTGGAAGCTTCATCCTTCTTAGTACCTAGCCTCATAGTGTACACATAGTGTCATTTCCCCTTTATCTGTTATAGTGCCATCCAACTGCAATGTAATGTGAGTCACATGTGTGATTTTAGGCTTTCTTTAGTAGCTGCATTTCGAAAGTAAAGAGAAACAGGTGAAATTAATTTAATATCTTTTATTTAACATACTATATTCAAAGTATCATTGTAATATGTAATCAATATGAAAATATTAATAATATATTTTGTTCTCATGCTATCTCTGAAATTGAGTTTATATTTTATACTGACGACACATCACAATTTAGATGCCAATTTCTTTTTTACCAGATGCTGCAATTTTAATAGTTAATGTGAAATACAGTCTTATCAAAACAAATTAGTGGAAAATATTTTATACTGGTTAGGTTTTTAAAATTTATTTAGAATTGAATAAAATTATCATTTCAGCTCTTCAGTCTCAATAGCCACATTTTAAGTGCCCAGTAGCCCCATGTGCCTAGTGGCCACTGGCTCCCATATTGGACAGTGTGACTCTGTTAGTTGCACTAACAGAGATTCAACATAACACCCAGATTCAACATAAACTCACCTTTCAATGAAAGAAGGGGCAAAGTTTTAAAGAAAATGTGGAAACAGAAATATCGTGGCTGTTTTTGGAAAATACAATCCGCCTTACCTTCCAAGTTTTTCCTGGTTTATTTGCTTTGATTTTTGTATTTCATGGAGAAGACTCTCTTTTAATGCTTGCTTATTAAAACTGAAGCTTCAGAGGTAGATTGCAAGCTCTGTGTGGGGGGCAAGGCTTGTCTATTCAGACTTCACTGGAGGGTGATCAGTGGGGCGAGCTCCTTTATTGGGCATGCATCACAGGTTAGCATCTGTTGGCTGTCTCTCTTAGGTTAGATTCTTCAGAGAAGAATCAGTCTCCTTAAGGCATATAGCCTTGGGTGTCAGTGTTCTGGAGGCAGCGGAGGAAGCAGGAGTGGTTTTAATGTTCACCTAATGCCATTATTTCAGTAAATAAATCTCACCTCTACTCACCATTTTTCCTGGTTTCTCTACCAGAGCTACTCTGATCTAATTACACAAAGAATAAACTTCCCAGGGCTTGCTGGATTGGGAAGGAGTAGTGTCTGGCGGCCACAGGTAGGGTTGGGAACAACCAATTCTCTTCTAGTTCCATCCTGCCCCCTTCCTCCTGAGGAAGGTTTCCTGAGCTTCTGTGGCTCCTCTACTGTGAAGCAATCCCATGTCAGGAGCATCGCGTCTACGTGCTGTTACGTTTCATACTTTTGCACCCTGCTAAGCCAGTTTTCACTCATGCCTCCGCTTTCCATCCCCACAATATTTGGAGATATCCACTGTGTCTTCTCCTCTCCTGTTTTCTTTGTCCTTTGTGTATTCCTTGCGTATTATTTTATTAGGAAGCTGAGATGCTTTAAGGCAGGAAAGCTCCCATGTCCTGCTAGTATGACAATGCCACCAGAATCAATGTCCGGGCTGGCCCGTGCCTTAGAACTTTGAGCTGTTGGGCTCAATCATTGTGCCACTTTTAAAATGAAAATTTATCATGTAATTCCATTATAAAATACCATCAATATAGTGACCAGTCAGTAAATACTAGCTATGGACCAGCTAGTAGATACCACACATCATCCTGGGGATGCAGTGGTAAGCAGGGTGGGAGAGGCACGGAGTTCAGTGCCTCTCAAGCTGTCGTGTATGCACGTCATCTGGGAAGTTTGTTAAAAATGGCAATTCTGTTTCAGTAGATCTGGAGAGAGCCTGAGGTTTTGCCAACAGATAAGCCTTATCCCCACATGCAAAGCTTCCAATCAACTTCTGAGCACTTCACTTTTTATGTGAACAGACAGTAAAAGAAAGTCTCTAGTGTGAAAGGTGTTTAGTTTCACTGTAAACCTTGCTTAGGAGTAACATGCTTTGCCTGTCTGTGCTCTTAGGGTGTTTTGTTTGTTTTTGTTTTGTTTTTGGCCAGAAGTTGGCTAATGGCCATTTACAGGTTTCTACATCTGTTGTGTTCACATGTTCCTAGAATCTCAGGGTTAGGAGGGACCTAAGATGTGAGGTAGTCTAAAGTCCCATTTGTAACACTTATATTCTTATTGTGGGGTCCCTGTGGGTTAAGCGCCAGCTCCTGAGGTTACTGGACCATATGTTCATATTGAGTGCCCAAGCGCAGGGTTGAAATGTGGTGGGAGATTGGCATGCCAACTCTCTGTGGCCCATCCACATGTGGGCACAGGTTTGACCATAGGTGCCGTCTATCTTTCTCAATAGCTTCAGTGTCCCCCCAAATACCTGTTACTAAGATCAAGGCTGAGAGAAACCCAGGGACAAAACTCATGTAATTTGATTTTCATAGCACTTGGCATGTGGTAAGTATCTAATAATAGTAGCTTATGTTTTTGCATGTATTTTGCCTACTGGACTTTTGATACTTAAAATATTGTCCAAGTACTAGAAGCATCAACATTGCCTGGAAGGTTGTTAGAGTCTCAGGCCCAGCCTAGACCTTCTAGAAGAGAATTTGTAATTTTAGCAAGATCTCCAGCTGACATGCGTGCACACTTAAGTTTGGGAAGCACTCGGTTATATGCTTCAAAACTTGGGCGGTGCCATGCTGCGTTCGGCACATGCTGACTGTTTAATAAGTACTAGCTGACTGGCCGATCTTTAGCAAGCCAGCCTGCAGCATGAATAGAGGGTCTCCATGGAATGAGCTCCAAATCAATTCCAGGATGGGAAGTGGAGACGATAAAGAAGTCCTTGCTTTGTGCCTGGGAGTTTTAACCTATTTGGAAGCCCCAATAACAACAGCTAGTGTTCCCTCAAGATTCATTTTAGGGTTTTCCAGACCAAAGCTGACCTTTGCGATCTCCCCCATTCCTAAAGCAATCCTGGGAACTTGACGCCATCCCAGACCCCTTCCGGCTTTGAGGTCACTCGGACATGAGAGCAGGTTTCATGTCTGCTTGAATGCCTGGGCCCTGGAGCCTGTGGTGCAAGGGGCTGCCCTAGAACTAGAGTGTGGGGGCACGGCTCTTCCCCAAACATGACCATGCTCTGCCTGTATTTCCCCTGACCAGACAGGGAGGATGGTGTATCAGAAACATGGAGAATCCAGCATCCTCCTGCCAGCCATGCTAAATTATTTTAAGAATCCCTGGATCTCAGATTGGCTAACTTGAAGATAGCCTTATATTTCCAAACTTTTATAAATAATTTAACAAGGCTCTGAGTAGTGTTATAATAGGATTTTATTTACTTAGTAATATATCAACTGAAAAATATAAAATTAAAACATTCCTTCAACAGAGCCATCATAACGAACATTAGTGGCCATTATCTAGAATTGCTTTCAGAGGCTATTGATGGTTGGGCCAAAGCTTTCCTCACCCCAAAACATACCTTGGAATAGTTAAAATCACTGGAGCCCTGATACAGCTTTATTTTGTTTAATGTTTACTTACTTTTGAGAGAGACGGAGAGACACAGAGTGAGAGTGGGAGAGGGGCAGAGAGAGAGGGAGAAAACAGAATCGGAAGCAGGCTTCAGGCTCTGAGCTGTCAGCACAGAGCCCCACGCGGGGCTTGAATCATGAAACACGGGATCATGACCTGGGCCAAAGTTGGCTGCCCAACTGACTGAGCCACCCAGGTGCCCCAGATTTCTTTTGTTTAAAATAAAAACTTTCATTAAACAGAACTTGAAAAATGTAGACAGTTTCAAAGAAGAAAGAAAAATCATGATAACCCATCACTCAGAGATAATCACTGGTACCATTTTTAACATATTTCCCTCTAATCTTTACGCATTATATATTGTTACGTGAAGTTGAGATTATTCTGTGTAGAAAACTTGGTATCTTTTTATCCACCTAACATTGTATCATATTTCCACGTCCCGCTAAACGTTTTTTGAAAACACCATTTTGCTTTACCCATAATAGTATATTACATGGATGTACCTTTGTTTGTTTGTTTTTAGCAATTCCTCTTTTGCTGACCATTTAGGCTATTTTCAGGTTTTTGCTCTTACTGGTAATGCTACTGTTCCTGGAACTTGTCTTAGGAAATGGTTGGAAATTCACTTATTACTGGATCAAGTCAGGATTTAAATTTAAGACTCTTGCTATATACTTGCCAAACTAGTTTGGAGTAAGGTTCCATTTTGCTGTATGGAACTAGGTTTTTGAAAAATGCAGTGTCAGAAACCGCAGCTCCAATCAGTTGAATGTTCTTCTTAGCTTAACTTAGAGGAAGGGAGATGGCTTTGCATGGCTGAGCTTGAGGAAGGTTTCAGAACACAGAAGGGGAGTCAAAAAGAGTTAGAAGTGATGACTATGGGTTCACTTAGCTGGTATCTGATGTCTTAGGTAAGGACAGATGTATGACCACACATTTCCTGGTAATGGATACCTCTGTCCATCTTCTTTTTCCCTACCAGCCACTCTCTCCTAAGTCCCCTACGCTCTCTGTCTCACATCTTTTCTCTACCAGCTGCTTTGCTCTTCCGTGAACTGTTTGGACCCTGTGACTTCGGAGAATCTGGTTGCCACTCTGAAACTGCACCGAGCTGAAGCTGGAGGCCAGGTATCCCATCAGAGCCAGCAGACCCCATCCATTGCTGTAGCAGAAGCTAGGCAATGCCATAGGAACAAACAGCAGCAAAATCTTAGTGCTTTCACGTAATCAAGTTTATCCCTCACTCATCCAGTGGGGCGAGGCTCCATGATCCAGCCCGCTTGAATTTTGCAGCACCTTGATCTTGAGTCATGATTTCAGGATGGCCATGGCAGGCGATGAATGTACAGAAAACTGAGCACTGTCTCTTAAGTGCTTAAACATGGAAGCGACATACAGTCACGACCTTTGGGTCAAAACTAAGCACATGACCTTACCTAACTGCCCGGGGTCAGGAAAATGCGGTCATCCATACGTCCAGGAAGGAAACATAACTGGAAATATTGGTGAGAATTATGATGGCTACCTGAAGTACCAAAAAAATAAAACCAACCAACCAAACAAAAAACCTCATTTTAAGAGTCATTAGAGAAAAACATCATTATTAAATATGTGCAAGCAGCACCGATAAATAGTGACTTAGGAGAGCATCCATTATAGGCTTTATATTTCAAGCAGAATTTGTCGTTTTACAAAAATGTGAGGCTGTAGCCTCACGAGAAAACAACTTCATCAAATTAACCTGGATGTTGTGATAGAGCTCAAGGTAGCCCAGGAATCCACCTACGTTTCTCAGTACTTGAAGGCAGGGTGTTACAATTTAGCTAATCATGAAGGATGGCAAGCAGGTTTCCATTTGTGTGCCCCAGCTACTTGATTGGTAGGAAAGGGAACTCAGCGCCATGTTGAGCAAGACTCTATGGAAGCATCTAGGCTCAGTGGGGAACAGTGCAGTGATTCATTCATTCAACAGATATTGGCAAAGCACCTATGAAGTAGTAGGCACTGTACCAAGTGCTGATGCTTGCGACCCATGTGGAACTCACATTATCAATATCACTCAGCGATGTCTATCATGGGTACTTGCCTGTGCACGCGTGTGCCTGTGTATGTATCGTCCACAGGTGTGGTGGGCGAGGGAAGTGGGGGCACCTTATTTTCTTCCGATTTCCGTCTCTCACCTAATGTGAATGTTTTGTTCGTGCCAGATTAACTCAAGCAATAAAATAATTGCTAACTGGCCATCTCTCACATGCACTCCTGTAAGAAAGATGTAGGGTTTGAAGTGTTTTTTCCTCTCATCTTGCAGTACTTACCATATGCTTCATCCCCATGACGCGTGTTCTCAAGGAAACTAAAGGCGTTAATGGGGTACCATCTCCTCCTTTGTTTCTCTTCCCCTAGCTCATTCCTCCGGCTGCTATAAAACTTGGCTTATTCTTATTACGTCCCAGATTTTTCCCCGCCCATACACCAAATCCTCTGTCTTCTTAAAAAGCTTAAACTAGCAGATGGGAATGATATTAATTCCCCTCCTTCATTCCTTTACATTTTTTTAAGTCCACCCAGGATGGAGCAGGAAGAATGCCACTTTTCCCTTTCAGTTGCTTCAGCAGAAGTGATATAAAGAGGAGCGCCTGGGTGGCTCAGTAGGTTAAGCGTCCAACTTCAGCTCAGGTCATGATCTCACGGTTCATGAGTTCGAGGCCCACGTCAGGCTCTATGCCGACAGCCCGGAGCCGGGAGCCTGCTTCGGATTCTGGGTCTCCCTCTCTCTGCCCCTCTGCTCATGCTCTGTCTCTCTCTCTTTCTCTCATAAATTAACATTAAAAAATTAAAAAAAAAAAAAGAAGTGATAAAGACCAGCAGGCTCCCTAACTGAGGCTCATTCTGGGCCAGGGCCCTGGGATGGCTTCTCCATAGAATCCGTATCATGAAACTCAAGCAAAATGGTAAATGACACAAAGAGAGCCTCAGCAGGACCAGCTCAGTCACTTCACTGGTCTCTTGTCCCCCTTTGTTGTCATCAGCATGCTTCTCTTGGCTCCTCAAACCTCTCTCATCCCTGAGAGCCAGCACCGGCTCTGGGGACCTCCTCATGCTTTGCTGTGGGCAGCAAGTCAGGCACGGAGTAGTAGCGGGCTGTGTCATGATATCAGGCTATGGCCAAAATTAAAAAAAGAATGAAGAAAAATGATTTACTTCTTAAGAAAAACAGGAGATATGTTGTTCCACATTTTTCTTCTTCTTCTTCTCCTTCTCCTCCTCCCCCTTCTTCTTCTTCTTCTTCTTCTTCTTCTTCTTCTTCTTCTTCTTCTTCTTCTTCTTCTTCTTCTTCTTCTTCTTCTTCACTATGTCTGTGTCTGTATAATAAATATGATAAACCTAGGAACAGGTTTTCCCAAATATATTCTCTGTAAGGAATCCCTGAATATTTAGTACTCATGATTATAATGATATATATAAAACAGACTCGCAACTGATGCCTGTCTGCTCACAGGCGTTTCAGACCCATTATGAGAAGCTTTTTGAAGCTGTTTCATTGGTGTAGGGATCCTTTTGTTCTCTGGGGATTCATTTTCTGAGTCCGGTTGCATATGGAAGGAAAAGTCATTCTAACAAGAAGAATCTCGGTAATAATGGGACCACTTATAAAGTCAGTCTCCACTCAGACACGCTTCCCTGTTTAACATTGGAGTTTAACCCTGCCCATTGGGTCAATACCTTTAACATTTTTGGCTTTCCGTCCATCTCTAATTTCAGGATATGGGAAACATTTGACAACACGAATGCAAATGAAATGTAAACAGACTTCAGAGCTAAATTGGAAGTCTTGCAGAAGATCCGAGTTTTCCTGAAATTGTTGGTAATGATATGGAGGACTCCTCCAGTCACAGGCGAAGCCTTTGGCAATGGACATCGGACAGAGCTGAGGTAATTAAAAATTGAAGAAGAGATGAAACGGATGATGACAATATAAGTGTTTAAAAAGAGGATTAGATGAACCCTAAGAACATTGATGTAATACCTGAGTATTTAGAAAATGATCTGCTTTATACTTACTTCATGCCAAAAAGGAAGTGAGAAACATCAAATCCGTAGGAACTTCAGAATTCTTTAGACCATCACCTTAGAGATGAAACGCCAGAGAGAAGGGCAGAGTCCCACTGCAAGTGATGGGGAGGGGCCAGCCTTGGATCTGCCCACTTTACCAGTTCTTCCAGTCCCTCCCGATGGGGTTTGACTCTCCACATCCCACCCGGGAGCAAATCCGATTGGCCTCTCTTCCAAAAGTTTCCCAGAGTAATCCGACAGCTTCTTCGCGTACCCTCGCCCGTCTCCTGAGTCCCTCCCCCAGATTGCTGCAATAGCTCTGGAGCCGGGCTGCCCCTCCTACCTCGTCTCGCCAATGCCTGTGTCCAACACAGCAATCACTGGGATCCTTTAAAAGCAGGCCATATTCCTCCTCTCTCAAGCCTTCCAGAGGCTTCTCCTCTCCCTCAGGATAAAATCCTAAAGCCTCCCTGAGATTATCAGACCCAGCCGAGTCCTGCTCCTGTGTACCTCTCCTGCTGTGCTGTGCTCCCCATCTCCTGGCTCTTTGCTATTCTTCAACTCCCTATGAAAGCTCCCTGCTCCAAGTCTTTTTTTTTTTTTTTTTTTAATATTTATTTATTTTCGAGAGTGAGAGAGAATGAGCGAGGGAGGGGCAGAGAGAGAAGGAGACACAGAATCCCAAGCAGGCTCTAGGCTCTGAGCTGTTGGCACAGAGCTGGGTGTGAGGCTCAAGATCATGACCTGTGAAATCAGATGCTTAACCCACTGAGCCACCCAGGCGGCCCTCCCTGCTCCGGGTCTTACTCCTTCTGCTGCCTGGAAGGCCGTCCCCGAGATAGTCCCTTTCTGTTCTTTTCACACGTCCTGAGCACCTATTTAAAAGAGCACTTCCCTTATCATTCTTTCCTACCGAATTTTTCTTAATAAGAAAAATGATCAAGACCTGGCCTATATATTTATGTGTTTATTATCTGCCTTCCCACTTCAGGTTAGAAGTCCTGTACTCATTGTGGGTTTTCAGTTATTCACCGAGCATTTCTATCACTTTCGTTGGCAGGTGTGATTAGAAAACTAATGCCGTTAATAAAGGCTAAATAAGTAATTCTTCTTTTACAAGTTTATTTATTTTGGGGAAAAGAGAGAGAGATAAAGAGAGAGAGTAAGTGGGGGAAGGGCAGAGAGAGAGAGGGAGAGAGAGAGGATCCCAAGCAGTCTCGGTGCTGCCAGCGCAGAGCCCGACAGCAGCCCTAACCCATGAAACAGGAGATGGTGACCCGCGCTGAAACTAAGAGTCAGAAGCTTAACCTGACTGAGCCCCCGAGGTGCCCCTAAGTAATTCTTGAATAAACAAACAAACAAAATAGCATGAATAATAAAACAAGTAATTTAAATGATCTATATTGGGGCATCCCGTAAGGAAATTGTTTTAAAAGTCGGAATGTCTCGCCACGGTTGCGTTCCCCAGCAGCATTTTGTCCTGCCGTGATTTATGTGTCCCGGGCATCACCCCCATGTTCTTTGTCAAGGTGGAGCCTCCGAGGAGAACCAAAGACCATCCAGGCCCTGCTTCTCCTTCTGTCTCAGTGATTCGACTGGGGGCAGAGGCAGGCCAGCAGTCATGGCTTCCAGACGACAGGCTTGCGAGGGCACCGGCAGTCTTGCTCAGTCAGAGCCACTGGGGGTGGGAAGAAATTTCTTACATGGATGAAGGACCCCCCCCTCCTAAATTTAGAACTCAGGGAGCTCTCTCTTGGTCACAGATTACTCATGTAGTTCCGAGGATTTGGCCCTTCGTTTGTATTCCCGTGTTTAAGCCAGAAGGAAGGGGGGTAATGCCACCGAGGCCGTCAGTAGTGAGAACAGAGGTTGAAATTGCTGGTCAAATCCACTCTCTTGGATATTTTTTTTTTTTCTGATGGGCGTGGGGTTGGAGGTATGCTGCGGGTGCTGGGCAGAAGAGGGGAGCTGCCATGTCAAGGCACATGTGCTGTTTGGGAGCTTCAGTTTTGGAAGTTCGGGAAACATTTAAGGACACTGTGGGTTTTAAAAAGAGTATTGTTACCAGCACTGGAGAAGAGGTATTTGGGGAGGACAGGTGAGGTGAGGAGATGGGTAACATAGAGTAAAAGTAGTCATTGCAGTCGGGGAGAGTAGGGCGAACTCAGGGGGGCGAGTGTGACTCTACACCCCCAGGGAGCCCAGGAGGTAGCCCCCAAGGCAGCTCTTCTCAGGGGGTGTCCACACCTCAGGGTGACCCGCTTGATTTTACCACCCTCGATTCTGGGCTATTCCCCTAAATCTCAGGGTCGGCAATACCTAGCTCATTCTGGTTACAGTTGGTCGGACAAATGGGCACCCGGAAGAGCTTCAGAGCAGGACGATTCTCTTGTATCTCCAGTCCCCTCCTCCACCACTTGGGAAAGTTTCAAGGGTCTCCTGCCCTTGGCTCTGCCCCGTGAACCCTTGCCCATACCGTTCCACAGCGTGGAATTTCCCTCACGCTGCACAGTGAAAGCGAGCCCGGCCCTTTCCGGAAACCTCGGTCCTGATAGTAAGATGAGTGAGCCTACTAACTTCCCCGGCCCCACAATGTGAGGACGGGGTAATGATGTCCAATTTTGCACACTTCAGATCCATTAGTGGCAATTACCTTTCTCGAGGTGTTTTGAGTTAGTTTTAACATAGCATTCTTCCAGTTGGTGGATAATGAGAGTAATAATGTGCACAACATTTTCAAGTCGCTGTTTTTAGCTACAATAACACCATTAGTAGGTCTATTTAACGGATGCATTTCATGCTAAAAGTTAAGGTTCTCATGATTCCTGTCCCTTCCCCCATGCGAACCGGGCCTGCTATTTTATTCGATGGAGATTTTTTACTTTAAAGTTTCAGAGCTGTTTTCTCTATTCTGGGTCTTCCTATTGAAATGGGGTGGTTGTATGACCGGTTTGATCTAGAATTGTTAATTGTTTAGGTGTTCTTATTTAGCTGTTTTTTTCACGACATGTAAGCTGACCTAGAAATTCAAAGCTCACGAAAATGGAAATTGTATGTTTTTTAAAACTCAGTTGGGATGTCTAGGAGAGATTATTGGGTTTTACATGATGTCTTTAAGGCAGGCATGTGTGTGTGTGTGTGTGTGCGCGCGTGCACGCGCGTGTGTGTATGTGTGACTTCCCCATAATCCAGGAGCTCTGTGTGTTTACTCCACCCCACTCCCCCTCTCCTCCTGGAAGCCATCTCTGACCACCCCAGCCACCAGAGAGCTCTCCTCCTCTCAAGCCCTGCTTTTTTTTTCTTTAATGTTTATTTTTTATTACTGAAGGAGAGAGAGAAAGAGAGGGAGGGAGGGAGGGAGGGAGCTGGGGAGGTGCAGAGAGAGAGGGAGACAGAGGATCTGAAGCAGGCTCTGTGCTAACAGCAGAGAGCTCAACACAGGGCTCGAACCCACAAGCTGTGAAGTCATGACCTGAGCTGAAGTCAGACGTTCAACTCACAGAGCCACCCAGGTGCCCCCTGAAGCCATGCTTCTTTGTTGTCTGTAATCCCGTTTGGATACTCCTGTCCACCTGTTTCCATCCTTCCTGCTTGTTGTGTTTGTATTTAGTCTCCATTTTGTAGTCAGGTATCTACCGGCCTCCCCCTCCTCTATTACTTTCCTAGGACTGCCTTCACAAAGCAACATCAACTGGGTGGCCTACAACAACAGACATTTATTCTGGAGGCTGACAGTCTGAGTTCAGTAAGTTCTTTATAGATTTTGGGTACTTACCCTTTATCCGATGTGTCATTTGCAAATATCTTTTCTCGTTCTGTCAGTTACCTTTTAGTTTTGCTGATTGTTTCCTTCGTTGTGCAGATGCTTTTTATCTTGATGAGGTCGCAATAGTTCACTTTTGCTTTTGTTCCCCCTGCCTTCAGTGATGTGTCTAGTAAGAAGTTGTTGCACCCGATGTCCAAGAGGTGGCTGCCTGTGTTCTCTATGATTTTGATGGTTTCCTGTCTCACATTTAGGTCTTTCTTCCATTTTGAGATTTTTTTGTATGTGTGGATGGTGTAAGAAAGTGGTCCGGTTACATTTTTCTGCGTGTTGCTGTCCAGTTTTCCCAATACCATTTGTTGAAGAGACTGTCTTTTTTCCATTGGATATTCTTTCCTGCTTTGTCAAAGATTAGTTAATCATATGTTTGTGGGTCTATTTCTGGGTTTTCTGTTGCATTCCATTGATCTATGTGTCTCTTTTTGTGCCGGTACCATGCTGTCTTGATGACTACAGCTTTGTTATATAGCTTGAAATCTGGAATCATGATGTCTCCAGTTTTACTTTTCTTTTTCAAGATTCCTTTGGCTATTTGGGGTCTTTTGCAGTTCCATACAAATTTTAGGATTGTTTATTTTAGTTCTGTGAAAAATGCTGGTGGTATTTTGATAGGGATAGTATTAAACATGTAGATTGCTGTGGGTACTATAGACATGTTAACAATATTTGTTCTTCCAGTCCGTGAGCATGGAATTTTTTTTCCCATTTCTTTGTGCAGAAAAATATATACAATCCTTGAATAGGGAACAGGAATCCTTAGGTTCTTGTTGAAATGAGGGTCTTATTGCTAAACACATTAGAGAAACATTGTATCTGTGTCCCTGACTTAAGATGCTGATTAGCATATTAAAGGCTCAGAGAAATGTTGCTATAAAGACACTGGCTTAAGTCATATTTATTTTACTTTCACTAGTTGTTTTTTTTTTTTTTAACCACAGGGACTTTCTCTGCTCCAAGTTTCTTCCATTAACGGCAATGAAATATATTTTGGGAGAATATAGGCCCAGTGAATGATGCCTCTGCCATATGAATTGTCCCAGATGAGGTAAGCAGAATAATATGGCATTCGGTTGAGCAAATTTTTTTTTTGGTGGGGAGTGGATAGCATCAAATGTGCACTGTAGAATAGGAGCAATTTTTAAAAGACTCAATTCTGAGTGCTCTTTGAATTCAGCCCAGATTTGGATAGAGTGGCTTCCACCGCTCCCCATGCTCAGTCCACTCCCTTGACCCTTGAACGACATGTTTCCTCATTTGAAAATGGGGACAAGCATATACATATCTTAAAAATGCACTGTACATAGTTACTCTTTGAGACCAGCAATTTAACCAGGACAATCAATGAAGTCAGTACATCCTTATGCTATTTGCTATTCTGTGCTTCCAATCACAGTGATTTTAAATGAAGTGATAGAACGGTAAGGTAACTTGATTTTCTGCTTATATTTAAACTAAGATAATGGTGATAATTTCTCAACAGCAATAACAAAAAAGTCCTCTTTTTGATCCTTTCAACACCACCTGAGTTCTTTCTGCATCTTTTTGCAAAAAGTTTAATCCCTGGAGGGCTTTTTGGCAAACTTGTGATAGCCGACTCCTTTCCCTGTCTGTCCATTCATGTGATTTGAGGGACACAAATCCATTTCAGTACTAGCTTGGGCAAAACCTGAGGAGGAAGGTCAGTCTCTTGGCGAAAATGCCACATATTACATTGTAAAGCTGAGTAAAAATGTTTTTTTTTGAATCAGGGGTCTGTGCTGGTTTAAGAGAGAGATGGTGTATTTAGTAAAAATAGATACATTAGAAGGCCATTTCATAAAAGGAATTATTTGTTTTTTTAAATATATAACTTGGGGGTGCGTGGGTGGCTCAGTCGGTTGAGTGTCCGACTTCAGCTCGGGTCACGGTCTCACATGCGGGTTTGAACCCCATCCCGCATCTGGCTTTGTGCTGGCAGCTCAGAGCCTGCTTTAGATTCTCGGTCTCTCTCTGCCCCTCCCCCACTTTCTCTTCCTCTCTCAAAAATAAACAAACATTAAAAAAAATTTAGTAACAAATATACAACTTGGAATTCACTGCAAGTTCCCTTTGAGTAGTAAATACTTCTGGTGCATTTCAGCTGAGATTTAGTTTACAGATATATGATTTCTCTAGACTTTCTGGATCTTTTCGGTACATGCGGAGAGTGGTTAAGAGCCTGAGCTTTGACGTCAGGCAGACCTGTGTTCAAATCCTGACTGACTGCATTTCATGCTTACCTGTAAGTTGTGTAGATGACTAACTCAGGGGGTTTTAGTCTTTTTATCTGTAAAATGGGAATAATAACACCGACCCCAAATGGTTATTGTAAGGACTAAATGAGATAATGGTTTAAACCTTTTTTCTGGCATGTAAAGCATTTAGCCTAATTCTCAGCATATACACATAGAATGTTTATAAAAAGCTTAGCTAATCCCTCAGCAAATGTAGTTACTGTTACCTGCTACCTCATAATCGTTTACATCTTCAACTCACTCAAGAAGTACTTATTGAGGATCTGTTGCATTCCAGGCACTGTTGAAACTGCTTGGAATACAGGAGAGAATAAACAATTTCCTGCCTGTGCAAAGCTTTTGTTTTAGGGAGAGAGTGGCAATTAACAAATTAATAAGCAAATGGTATGTCAAATTAATAAGCAATAGTGATTCTAAGAATCGCTCTGGAGAAAATTAAGCAGGATAAGGTAGGTAAGGCATGCGATGTGTGTGTGTGGGGGGGTAGGGAGTGGGGGTGGGGGTCGTGGGTTGTTATTTTTTATACAATGATTACGGAAGACCTCACTGATCATGTGCCGTTGGAGTAGACAGGAAGGAAGTGAGGAAGAGCCTTTGGGAATAAGAAGCAGCAAGTGCAGAGGCCCCGGGCTAGATCTGTGCATGGCAGATGGTGACGTCAGCGAAGTTAGCATGGCTGGGGGCAGAGTGAACCAGGGAAGGGTACTGGGGGGCGAGGTCAGAGAGGACCCCTAGGTCAGGTCAGGGGGGCCTCGAGGACCCGGGGTGCACTTGGGAGTTTATCCTGCGGGAGATGGAGCCGCTGGCAAGTTTTGAACAGAGGAGGGTAAGATCTGATTGTTTCCAGAGGCCCAATCTGGCGATGGTGTTGAGAATGTATTATATTGCAATATGAGTAACTCACGGTGTGTATAAATTTAAATAATGGGCATAACTCTGTGAAGAAAGCCTTCTGTGGCTCATTCCTCGTCTTCTCTCTCTAGCCCTAGTCTTCCACATCCTATGGCGTGCTCTCCTTCTGTAATTGCCCAATCCCCGGGGCAACTAAATATCCTTGATGTTAAGGGCAGTGTCTTAGCTTGGGCCGCCATAACGAAATACCGTAGACCGAGTGGCTTAAATAACAGACATTTGTTTCTCATGTTTCTAGAGGCTGGCAGTCCAAGATCAAGGTGCTGGCAAGGTAGCCTTTTATTCTGAGGCCTCTTCTTTTGGCTTGTAGACTGACCTCCATCTTCACTGTGTGCTCACATGGTGGAGAGATTTGCTGTGTCCTCTAAGGACCCCAATCCTATCGGATCATGACCATGCCCTTATGGCCGCATTTAACCTTAATTGCCTGCATGATGACTCTTCTTCCAAATACAGTCACTGGAGGGTTGGGGCTTCAAAATATGAATTTGGGAGTGACACAAACATTGGTCTGTAACAGGAAAGAGATGGCATATGAGAGTTCAGCTCTTTTATTTTTAATTCAAGTTAGTTAACATATAGCGTAATAATGATTTCAGGAGTAGAATTTAGTGATTCATTTCTTATATATGACACTCAGTGCTCATCCCAACAAGTGCCCTCCTTAATGCCCATCACCTGTCTAGCCCTTCCCCCCTCCTAGCACCCCACCAGCAGCCCTCAGTTTGTTCTCTGTATTTAAGAGTCTCTTATGGTTTGTCTCCCTCTCTGTTTTTATATTATTTTTGCTTCCCTTCCCCTATGTTCATCTGTTTTGTTTCTTAAATTACATAGATGTGTGAAATCATATGTTTGCCTTTCTCTGATTGACTTATTTTGCTTAGCATAATATACTCTAGTTCCATCCACGTTGTTGCAAATGGCAAGATTTCATTCTTTTTCATCGCTGAGTGATATTCCATTGTATATCTACCACTTCTTTATCCATTCATCAGTTGATGGACATTTGGGCTCTTCCCATAATTTGGCTATTGTCAATAGCACTGCTATAAACATTGGGGTGCATGTGCCCCTTTGAATCAGCATTTTTGTATCCTTTGGATAAATACCTAGTAGTGCAATTGCTGGGCAGTAGGGTATTTCTATTTTTAATTTTTGGAGAAACCTCCATACTGTTTTCCAGAGTGGTTTTGATTTACATTTCCCTGATGACGAATGATGTTGAGCATCTTTTCATGTGTCTGTTAGTCATGGATGTCTTCTTTGGAAAAGTGTTTATTCATGTCTTTTGCCCATGTCTTCCTAGATTATTTGTTTTTGGGTATTGAGTTTGATAAATTCTTTATAGGTTTTGGATACTAACCCTTTATCTGATATGCCATTTGCAAATATGTTCTCCCATTCTGTCTGTTGACTTTTAGTTTTGCTGATTGTTTCCTTCGCTGTGCGGATGCTTTTTATCTTGATGAAGTCCCAATAGTTCACTTTTACTTTTGTTTCCTTTGCCCCTGGAGACATGTCAAGTAAGAAGTTGCTGCAGCTGAGGTCAATGAGGTTGTTGCCTGTTTTCTCCTCTAGGATTTTGATAGCTTCCTGTCTTATATTTATGTCTTTCATCCATTTTAAGTTTTCTTTGTGTGTGTGTTTATGTTGTAAGAAAGTGTTCCAGGTTCATTCTTCTGCATGTTGCTGTCCAGTTTTCTCAACACCATTTGTTGAAGAGACTGTCTTTTTTCCACTGGGTATTCTTTCCTGCTTCGTCAAAGAGGAGTTGGCTGTATGTTTGTGGGTCCATTTCTGGGTTTTCTGTTCTATTCCATTGAGCTATGTGTCCATTTTTTGTGCCAGTACCATACTGTCTTGATGACAACAGCTTTGTAGTACACCTTGAAATCCAGAACTATGATGTCTCCAGCTTTGGTTTTCTTTTTCAACATTACCTTGGTTATTCAGGGTCTTTTCTCATTCCATACAAATTTAGAATTGTTTGTTCTAGCTCTGTGAAAAATGCTGGTGTTATTTTGATAAGGATTGCAAGAGTTCCGTTCTTTTTAACCAGAATAGAGAGCATGATTATTTAGCTAATACAAAAATCTGTCACTCGTCTCTTAGGAAGATCCTAGCAATCACTGTCATTTGTCATACTGAGGCATAACCTAGCAGAGTTGCCCTAGATATGATAACATTTACCAGGGGATTGAAAGCTAGGGAGACTAAGATCACATCCCAAAGGCCTCTATAGGGGTGGTTTTCCCAGATTACACTTTTTTTCCTTATCTATGTATGTATGTATGTATGTGTAATTAACATGCCAGATTGCACTGAGAAGCCTTAGGAGGAGACTGTCACGGGCATCTCCTCAGCAGGCCGCCACAGGCATTCTGCAGGCTGTACCCTGTACAGGGGCTCCTGCCTGAGCGGGGCTGAGGCGGGGCCGAGTCCAGTCAGGCTCTTGTTCCCATGCCTGCACCTTTATGGGCCGCGTTGGCCTTAAGGGCGCCATTTTCTAATTCAGCAGCAGTCTCCTGACTACCAGAGTATGATGGGACAGTGAGCCGCATCTTCTCTGTCCCTCAGAAAAAATTTCTTTCCCACGTGAGTATCAGAAAACAGCCGTTGCTTCCCTTGGGTTACTGGTTTGTTTCACGTCATGGATATTTACAGCTGCATTTTCCTCTTCCCGTGGACTATGACAAAACCTAGAATAAGGTTGGAGCCTTCCTGCCAGCAAGTGGATTTCACGGTAGGCATTCTGGGTGCTAATGGCCCTTGTCACACAGGGTTCCTGGTCTCTTTGAGTGCTGTGGATGGGGCTGGGAAACCCTTATACATTTATTGATTTGAGACCCTGTGCTATGCACTCCTTGGACTGGGTCATTATTGAGTTTTGGTCTGCTTAGGTGAGGGAAATCTGGCAAGTTTGTATTCATTCCACAGGTATTTACTGAGTGACCACTATGCCGGTCACAAAGTAGGGGTGAAGAAGACAGGCTGGGCTTTACCCTCAGGGGCCTGTGTGCTGATCGGGGAGGAGACAGGTAAACACGTGGCCGGGCTGATTATAGTTTGGGACAGTGCCCTACAGGAAGCAAGAGGGGCTGTCATGGAGAGTTACCGTGTGTGTTGTGGGGAGTGAGAGGTAGAATGGGATGCGTTTCTTTAGACAGAGTAAGAGGAGCTTCTAAAGAGCATGAATTTAAATGTTATAAGTTAAGTTCTGAGCTTGGTGCCTGACACTAGGTAAGCTCTCAATTCTCCAAAAGTGTTACTGTTATTATCAACCGTCACCGCTCCCTCATTACGTGCTGCTCCACACGCAAAGGCCGGAGGAACACATTGCCGAGTTCGAAGAGATGCCAAAGGCTTTGCAGATGTGCCAGCCACGGATGGCTGGGGAGCTCCAGTTCATGACAACCGGCTGTGTCTTTCCCCTCCTTCCCTCTTGAGAGGCAGGCCTTCCTTGTTGGTTGGTACTAAGGGACTTTGCTGTACATCCCAGTTTGGGTTGGTCATTTGAGCCCTTTCTCCAAACCATCGTCCCCGAGCATTAATCGGCAGCAACTGCCCCACGTCTTTAAAGCTGTGGTTTCCTGACCACACGTCTCAATTCATGTCCATTCAGAACCAAATGCAAACCATTTTGAATTAGTAGGGAGCAGTGAATAGCAAGAGGCCCTTCCTTGCAGAGTTAATAATTTTCAGTGTACAGGAGAGTTGTTAGGTGGATTAAAATATATCCCTTCTAACGTCATGTTTTCGAGCACTCTCTGAGCTTCTGGAACAGTCGGCCTCCGTAGTGGAACAGGGAAGGATTAGGGCCTGAGGCTGGGAGTCTGGGCGAGTCTAACAAGTTGACTTCATGTTCCTGCGAATGATGCAAGGCAGCTCACAGCGTACGGGCTGATCTTGCTGAAGTGCTCGGAGAAGCGGGGGATATCCATCTTGCCCACAACTCAGTGCCTTCCCCTGGTTACCTAAGGGAGCCCACTTACGACTCTATTACCCGCTAAATTAGGAGAGTGGTTCAGTCAGGTATATTTATCATGAAGAGAACTGAAGATAATTAATACACTGCATTGAATGCAAATTGCACCCACAGTACTTATCTCATTTCCAATTAGCACAAACGTTACAGCGCTGCAGGCTTGTTATGGTTTTACCATGGGCCGGGTAATTAATTTCTGTGAGCCACATATCAGGCACCTGGTAATGCCGTTTATTAATAAATGTCACCCCAGGTATCGGTTTGTTAGAAGAGGTAAATAAATGCAGTGCGCGGTCGTCTGCCCTGTGCAAATCTATTTTTACACCTCGCTGAATCTTTTCACTTGTTTGTTTATTGACTCAAGCGACTCCTGAGATTACAACAGCAAACAGAAGGAGATTCCCACCCGCCATGTGGCCCCGAAGGGGGAATTCCCTTCTCTTCCCCTTCGGGGATAGTCAGGTCGATGAGTGGAGTTAGTCACGGACCAGTTTGTGTTGCTTCAGGAAACAGTTTCCCAGATGAGACCCACAGGGAGAGTCAGAAAGGAGGGACTTCTGGCGTACCTGACTCTCCTGACCAGACTTTCCAACTTGACACCCCCTGCCCCTCTGCCGTCTGTGAATCTTTGAGGAGAAGAGACCTTCCAGACCCCCATCCTGTCTCATTCTGGCAGCCTTTCCCTGCTCTACGTCTCACTTATCCTCTTAGTTACTAAAAAGGGTCCCATCACCAATTCTAGTGTGTGCGTGCGGGCTGTTTCCCCACCTGACCAAGCAATCCTTGCACACCAGCATGGTGGTGTCCTACAATTAAATGCAATTCTGGCACAATCTGCAAGGAGACAGCATCAGATTCCACAGGCTAAGGGCTCAGTCCCACAAGACTAGATGACAAATACAAGTCCAGCTTCTCACCTGTGCTTTTGACCGACCCACTGTAAATCAGAGGCTCCCATGGCCTCCTTCCCCTCTGGGTTTGATTAATTTGCCAGAGTGGCTCACAGAACTCAGGGAGATATTCACTTCACATTTATCAGTTTATTATACAGGGATATGATAAAGCACCCAGAGTAACATCTAGATGGAAGAGATGCCTGGGGCAGTGTATCTGGGAAGGCGGTAGAGCCTCTGGGCCTCCTGGCATGCCACTCTCCCTGTATCACCAATCATGTGTTCACCAACCTGGGACTTCTCCAAACCCTTTGAGTTTTTTAGTTTAGTTTTTTTTTTTTTTAAATAAGGATTCTTTTTTTAAAGTCCATTTTATTATTTATTTTAAGAGAGAGCCCTTTGAGTTTTTTAGTTTTTTTAAAAATAAGGATTCTTTTTTTAAAGTCCATTTTATTATTTATTTTAAGAGAGAGCAAGCAGAACCTGATGCAGGGCTGGAACCCATGAACCGTGAGATCATGACCTGAGCCGAAATCAGGAGTCGGATGCTTAACCGACTGAGCCATGCAGGCGCCCATGTCCCTTTGAGATTTTATGGAAGCTTCATCACATGGGCTCAGTTGATTAAATCACTGGCCCTTGGCAATTGATTCCACTTCCAGCCCTGTTCCCTCCCTGGAGGTTGAGGATGGGACTGAAATTTCCAACCCTCCGGTCACGTGGTCGGGTCTCCTGAAAACCAGCCCCCATCCTCAGGTGCTTTCCAAATGTCACCTCACTGACATAACAAGAGACACGTTTATCTTCTGTCTTAGGAAAAGCTTAGTGCTGGAAATGGAGCCAAAGACCAAATATATATTTCTTATTATAAGTCACAATACTAGAGCTAACTAACCTGTGACATTGGGGACTCTATCATAAGGAGGTGGATAGGATTTGGAGACCTTTGACAAAGGTGGGTTGTTGAGCATAAGTTCCATATTTCTGTGAGCTTTTCCATATTTCTGACTTGTATCATCTCCCTCCATATTGGCAAGTGACATTAGATTTTTTTTTGTAAAAAAAAAAAAAAACCTAATTAGCAGATTCTGAATGCATGCTTACTATGGGTCAGAACTTTAAGAGCTGGGGGGTTATGGGCTCAAATTCCATTTTATCGAAGTTCTTGTGGTGATGTCAGTTTTGCTGAGTAAACGGTTTCCTCTTTTTGCCCTGAGCCACTGAGCACCATAATCAGAAATCAGCAATTTTCACCCTATGTTTTGAATTGTGTTGCTCCTTGAGTTCCCTTGAGGACCCTATTGGGAAGAGCCACTGTGATCTGAGTTCATGTGATCTCGTGAAGTGCTGCCACAGTGCCTGGTACCCAGTAACTTAATTGTGACTAGTATGATTGTTGTTATCAGCACCAGTTACTTTGTCCGAGCGATAATCTGTTTAGCAGATATCTATTGAGCACCTACTACATGTTAGGCGTGGTTTTGGCATGGCAGATGAAACAGACAAAAGTCCTGGTCCTAATGAAGACAGGACACATTCTATTGGAGACAAGAAATAAACAAGCTGATCAGTAGAATATATAGTGTGCTAGATAGCTTGAGTGCTATAGAGAACACCAGGTAGAGAGAGGAGACTGAAAGTGGAAGGGGGTTTCAGTTTGGAGGTGTCAGCTTTAAACAGGGTCCTCAGGAAGGCCTCTCTGAGAAGGTGCTCTTCGAGCAGAGAGAGATACGAAGGAGGTCAGAGTTAGCTCCTAGATGTCTGGGCAAAGGAGCCTTCTAGACAGAGGGCATAGCAAATATAAAGGCCCAGGGCAGGAGGATGCCAAGAACCCTAAGGAGGCCAGTAAGTTCCAGCTTCCCCAGGAGCTGGAAGAGAGGAAGTCCCAGAAGTTATGACTGCTGGTTGGGTGGGGCTTTGTGGGAGGTTCTGAGAACTTTGTATTTTACTGTGACATAGGGTATGGTGGAAAGATATTGAACAGAGGGAGTTGATATCTGACTTGGATTTTAAGAGACTCGCTCTGGCTTTCGTGTTCAGAAACAGACCATCGAAGGACAAGGGCCAAGCAGGGAGACCAGTAAGGAGATGTATTAGTTTCTTATTGCTGCTGTAACAAATTACCACAAACTGAGTGCCTTAGAACAACACAAATTTGTTATTTTACAGGTCAGGAGGCCAAAGTCTTAAAATCAGGGTGTGAGCAGGACTGTGTTCTTTCTGGAGGTTCTAGAGGAAAGTCCATTTCCTTGACTTTTCCAGCTGCTAAAGACTGCCTGCGTTTCTGGACTCTCGGCTTCTTTCCTTGTTTTGAAACCAGCAGGATAGCATCGCCCTCTCTCTTTCTCTGACATCTGTTTTCCTTCTTTGACTCCAATCCTCCTCTTTCCCATATAAGGACCTGTGAGATTAAATATTTGGCCTCCTCTGTATAATCCAGGATAATCTTTCTGTCTCAAGATCTTTAAATCGATCACACTTGTAATGTCCTTTCCGCCGTGGAAGGTATTCACAATTTTGGGGAATTAAGATGTGTTCATCTCTGGAAGGCCATTATTTATTTATTTTTTTTCATTTATAATAGTTTATTTTCAAATTGGTTTACATAAAACACCCAGTGTTCATCCCAACATGTGCTCTTTTTTAATGCCCATCACCCCCTCTCCCCCCCCACCCCCTTCTCCCCTCAGTTTGTTCTTAGTCTTTGAGAGTCTCTTATGTTTTATCTCCCTCCCTCTCTGTGTCTTTTTTTTCTTTCCCCTCTTCCCCTCCCCCTGGTTTTTGCTTCGTCTCACAAAGTCCACCTATTCGTGGAAACATATGGTATCTGTCTTTTTCTGATTGACTTATTTCACTTAACATAATACCCTCCAGTTCCATCCATGTTGCTACACATGACCAGATTTCATTTTTTCTCATTGCCACATAGTAGTCCATTGTATATATGTACCACATCTTCTTTATCCACTCATCAGTTGATGGGCACTTGGTTTCTTTCCATGATTTGGCTATTGTCGAAAGTGCTGCTATGAACATTGGGGTACACGTGCTCCTATGCATCAGCATTCCTGTGTCTCTTGGGTTGCTATTGCTGGATCAGTGCTATTGCTGGATCATAGGGTAGCTCTATTTTCATTTTTTTGAGGAACCTCCACACCGTTTTCCAGAGTGGCTGCACCAGTTTGCATTCCCACCAACAGTGTAGGAGGGTGCCTACTTCTCCACATCCTCGCCAGCATCTATAGTTTCCTGATTTGTTTATTTTAGCCACTCTGACTGGTGTGAGGTGGTATCACAGTGTGGTTTTGATTTGTATTTCCCTGATGATGAGTGACATTGAACATCGTTTCAAGTGTCTATTGGCCATCTGAATGTCCTCTTTGGAGAAGTGTCTATTCATATCTTCCGCCCATTTCTTTACTGGGTTGTTTGTTTTTCGGGTGTGGAGTTTGGTAAGTTCTTTATAGATTTTAGATATTAGTCCTTTATCCGATATGTCATTTGTGATGATGTTTTCCCATTCCGTTGGTTGCCTATTCGTTTTGTTGGTTGTTTCTTTTGCTGTGCAGAAGCTTTTTATCTTGATGAAGTCCCAGTAGTTCATCTTTGTTTTTAATTCCCTTGCCTTTGGAGACGTGTCGAGTAAGAAATTGGTGCGTCTTAGGTCAAAGAGGCTTTTTCCTGCTTTTTCCTCTAGGATTTTGACGGTTTCCTGTCTCACATTCAGATATTTTATCCATTTAGAATTTATTTTTGTGAGTGGTGTAAGAAAGTGGTCTAGTTTCATTCTTTTGCAAGTTGCTGTCCAATTCTCCCAGCACCATTTATTAAAGAGGCTGTCTTTTTTCCATTGGATACATTTTCCCGCTTTGTCAAAGATTGGTTGGCCATATACTTGCGGGTCCATTTCTGAGTTTTCTATTCTATTCCATTGGTCTATGTGTCTGTTTTTGTGCCAATACCATACAGTCTTGATGACTACCGCTTTGTAGTAGAGGTTAAAGTCTGGGATTGTGATGCCTCCCGCCTTGGTTTTATTCTTCAGTATTATTTCGGCTATTCGAGGTCTTTTGTGGTTCCATACAAATTTTAGGATGGTTTGTTCTAGCTTTGAGAAGAATGCTGGTGCAATTTTGATTGAGATTGCATTGAATGTGTAGATTGCTTTGGGTAGTATTGCCATTTTAACGATATTATTTTGACTACTGTAGAGGTTAGTGCATTTGTGTAGGTGAAAGATGAAGGTGGTTTGGGCAAAGGTAATGAGAAGCAATTGGATCCTGGTTATATATCAAGCTGCTCATATGTTGGGCCAGTTTCAGCACAGAAGCTTCCAGATTTCTGTGGGCCTGTGGCATAGGTATCCCCTTATTCATGATCATTTCAGCTGACTTGGGCCTATTTCTCATCCCTCTAAAACTAAGGAACCATAGACAGTTGTGGTGGGAAGGAACTTCAGAAGCTATCAAGTCCCCTCTTATACCTTTATAAATTCCTGCTTCGTCCTGGGCCCATTGAAAACGTCTCGAGTGGTTTTTACCAACTTTATATCTGCTTATTCTTTTATTGATTCATTCGCATTTCCTGGGCATCTGTTGAGCGTGCTTCTCTGTGCTATGTGAAAGTAGAAATATAAAATGAAAGAGTCATGATCCTTATCTCTGGGAGATAGGGACCTATTTGCAATCTCTTTGGAAAGAAATCAGAGAACAATTTTAGAGCCAAATGTGAATGAAAAATGAAATGCAAGATTCATGCATCAGTACCAAGGGAGTGAAGAATGTGGAGAGGCTTCTTGGAAGAAGTAACAACAGATCACGGATTTTTAGTTTTCAATGGGGGCCCTGTCAAGAGAATTGCCAGCTTTTAATTTTGCTCAGAATGAACATTAAAAAAATTCTTACCATTCCTTATTGCTATCATTTTATAATAGGTAGGACATTTAAGCATCCGAGATATAAAAAGGACGTGATCTCAGAATAAAGGGGGATCTCTTACATACAACATATTTAGCTTTATAAAATCTCGATGCTTTATTTTTCTCATTTCACTGAGAGTGAAATTGGATGAGTGTTGTGGATTGGCACACCTCAGCCTAGAGACAAAAGGCTGTTTGGGTTGTTTATAGTTTGGATTTCTGACTCCATTGAACATGACTCTCTCCTTGTATTTCTTTGGGCTCTGACTTCAGATAGCTGGTGATCAGATGGCCAGGATCTGGTGTCTTGCTTGTGGGTATTCTTTTTTTATTTTTTAATATTTATTTACTTTGAGAGAGAGGGAGGGGCAGAGAGAGAGAAGGAGAGAGGGAGGACCAGAGAGAGAGACAGAGAGACAGAGAGAGAGAAAATCCCAAGCAGGCCCCATACTGTCAGCACAGAGTCTGATGGGGGCTCAGTCTCATGAACCACAAGACCATGACCTGAGCTGAGATCAAGAGTCAGATGCTTAACTGACTGAGACACCCAAGTGCCCACTGTAGATATTCTTAAACCTCGTCCTGCTACTGGCTCCTTTACCAGAGGGAATTTTGGGAGGCTGAAGAGGGAAGAGAAATACAGACCAGTTTGCACTGCATCTGTGGTCATCTCGTGGTGAGCGAGTGGTTGGCCCAAGTGATAGTCTAATTCGGTATTGAGATTTTGGGATAGTCTGTGGGGTGCAGTTATCATGACTGTGTTCATCTCCCATGGCTCTTACAACAAATGACCACAAACTAGGGGGGTTAAAACAACAGAAGCTATTCTCTCGTAGTTCTGGAGGCTGAAGTCTGAAATCAAGGTGTCAGCAGGGGCGTGCTCCCTCTGAAGGCTCTAGGGGGAAAGGCTTCCTTGCCCTCCTTAGCTCCGGGGGGTTAGCCAACAATCCTTGGCGTTCCTTGGTTCATGACTGCCGTCGCCATAGTCCCTGCCTCTGTCCTCCCATGGCGTTCTCTCTGTATTCGTGTCTGTATGTTTGTCTCCTCTTATGCGAACATCAGTCACCAGCATTAGGGCCCCTCTAATCAAACAACCCCCCCCCCATCTTAACTAATTATATCTGCAAAGGCTGTATTTTCAAATGAGGTCACATTCTGAGATTCTGGTGGATTTTAATTTTGAGGAGACACCATTTTGGGCTGAATGGTGTTCCCTCAAAATTCCAATGTTGAAGACCTTAGTACCTTAGAATATGACTGTCTTTGGAGATGGGGCCTTAAAGCATGAACTAGGGAAAAACAGAACATTGGAGTGGGCCTTGATCCAATCTGACTGGTCTTCTTATTAGGAGGTTAGGACACGCAGAGATACTAGGGACACCTGCACATGAGGAAAGACCATGTGAGGGCACATGGAAAAGGCGTCCATCTTCAAGCTGAGAAGAGAGACCTCAGGAGAAACCCAACCTGCCAACACCTTGATTTTGGCCTTTCAGCCTCAAGAATGGTGAGAAAATAAATTTCTGTTTTTTAGTCTGCTCCTTCTATAATATTTTGTTAGGGCAGCCTGGGCGGACTGATACAGACATCATTCCACCAGTACCATGCCTGATAGATAGCCTTCAATTTTAGCTTATGCAACCCAGTGTACGATGGAGGGATTCCAAAGTGGATCTCCCGAGGTCTGGGTTATATCTGTACTTTTTGTTACCATTTGCTCCATGTCTGTCCCTACATATGGGATAGATGTGCCACACTTAGAGGGTGGGTTGGCAAGGGCGGGGAGGGGCTGAGTGCTTTTACACCAGATGCTGTGAGATGGCAGCACTCACATAGACACCCGGAGGCCGTTGTCACTGGGCAGATTCTACTTAGGTAAATTATGGATTTGCCATGTTGAGTGTTCTCTTTAGTCCCAGCTCCAGCAGCCATGTGCACATATTGGGGTCTGTGAGAGGAGGGCCGGGGCGGGGGCTCTAACAGCACTGGTCACCCTGCTCCCAGCCTCATTATGGCTCCCAAGGAACTCTGTCTGACCCAGCCCATCCCTGCCCCCTTTCCGCACCCAGTAAACATTGCCGGTTTGCTTTCTCATGAATATGGATTTCCATCATCCCTCACTGTAGGGATAGATGTTGGGGGCAGAGCTGTTGATTACATTTTCAGCCAATCATGCCCATTAGCAGCGAAGAGCGATGGGCATTATGCCTCTTCAGTGAGGAGCCATTTGCATTTGGTTGGGCCCCGCTTTCTTTCTGAGCATCCGTGGACCCTCAGCGCACTCAATTACTCCTGCATCCGGCTCTTCCTCTGTGATGCTCTTTTGCTTTCTAAGTGTCTTGATTGGATTCGCCAAATAGCTTGGTGCTAACTACAGCTGCTTAGCATATCCCTGGGTGGAGGGTGATAAGGACATCAGGGCTTGGGGTGGCTGAAACCAGCAGGAAGCTAATATCCTTTCCTTTCTCTTTCTGCTCACACCTCTCCCCACCACCCCTACTGAAAGAATCCCCAGTCATGTGGAGGGAGTAGCCCCAGCAGGCCTGGAGGTACATGCTGGTACGTTTTGCCTCTTTGTAGGGGGAGCTGGAGGACTTCATCCCAGAATTCTGTGTCCAGTTTGCTATTCTCCCCCTTGCTCCTGGGAATGTTGGCTTCCTGGCTGCTTTGGGGTTGGAGGAATCTCTGGGGTCTGACCCAGATGGATGCCAAGTATCCTGTACCACTTCGACTTCCGAGAAAGAGGCAGGGGGTACCTGGGTCTAAGCAGAGCCCATTGGGAAAGCAGTCTCCCCTCCTTTTGCAGAGTTTCCAGCGGAGTCATCATGCCATATGGGAAAAATGGAGGCTTGACCTGGGAGGCAGGCATTTTCCATGTCTTGTTCACAAATCCTCACGATCAATAATGTGGGAAGACAACGGGAATGCCACAGGCTCTCTCTCTCTCTCTTGCGCAGGATCATATTATTTTTAACCCCCTTCTGCTGCCTATGGTCCTCTGGAAAGCCCCTCTCCAGAGTCACAAACATTTGTTTGCTCTTCCTAAGCTTATAGCCATTTTCCCTCCCTGCTCTGGGCATCGCCTGTGCACACCACCACCCCCCACTCCCCTGCTCTTCTGTGTTACTAGGGGTGCCGTTTTGTTTTCTTTTCCTCCTTTGTTTTTGCCTCTTCAAGAAAATGAAAGTGAGCACCTGAGAAAGAGAGAGAGAGAGAGAGAGAGAGAGAGGAAGGCAGAGGGGGAAGACTGCGAGCACCAAATGATCTGAGAATGATAAAGGAAGGTTACCTGTGTGTTTGTCAACAAGACGAAATAAATAAGAGCAAAAAAAAAAAAAAAAAAAAAAGGACAGCAGTCAAAGGCAATCAAATATGTATTTAATTAAAGCAAACATAAAAATAAAAGTTACATGTTGAATCAATAAACTGCACTTTTTTCTACATGCATTTTGAACAAGACAGATCAGAATCTTGCATGATGAAGACATAATGTGTCATAATAATTAGGAACACAGACAAAAGAACAGCTAATCAGCATGCAAATGTATGCAGTTCTGGTGATTCAGATGAGGCAGATTTCTACCTCTTTTTTGCTTGATTCATCTTCATTGCTAATCATCTGAAGGCTGCCAAATGTTCACTGACACTAATGTATTATAGGTCAAGAGAGGCAGGTCTTCACCTATTACCCCCCCAAACAATATGCTTCCCTTCCCTGTTTCCTCTTCAGGATTTTCAGCAATCACTGCCAGATGCAATCAGACTCCTTGAATAGGAGCAACTGAGGCTTGTTTGTGGCTCGGATTCATTAGAATCAGGAGGCTGAAGAAAGGAATAAATTACTTAATTGCACAAAAAAGTTGCAGCCAAAGTGACGGAGAGAGAGACTGATTGTGTAGATGCGCATTAGGCCACTCTTGGAATGGGGCGTCTTAGAATAGCTGGTAGTTTGGCCTCACAGATTCAGACAGATTTGGGTGTCCTCCAAAACAGATGGCTCCACATACCATCTATTCTTCTCTTTGTCAGGTTTTACCATTTATTTGATCTTGGCCCCTCTCTGATGCTGGTTGTATTAGTTGTAACACAAATATGCATTCAGATCATATCCATTTAGTCTGGCCTCTCGCAACTTCTGTTCTTCATCTTTCTCTTTCTTTTTTCTCTTCTTTTCTTTTCTTTCTTTCTTTTTTTTTTATTCGTTAGGAGATGGTCAAGTAGAATAAAACCCTTGCTGTCCACCTCCCGAATGCTCCTCTCCATGAAATGCAGGGTGTGGGTGGGAAGTTTGCACGAGCCTGCCGTGCAGGGAGTGAGCCCAGCCTGAGGGGAGGAGGGAACAGTTGCTTCAATGGGGCAAAGAAAGAAAAAAAAAATGTCAGTGTGTTTTCCAACCACGGGGATACCTTTCTTGCCCCGGACTAGCTCTTAATCTGTTTAAAGAAAAAGGAAAAAAAAGCACACTATCAACTGGCACTGTTCACACAGAACCAAGGAAGAAGCGACAGCCCACGCCGAAGAGCCTTGCAAACACTTTCTCCCTTTCCTCGGACACTCTGGCATGTGTCTCCAGCCACGGCGCCCCTGCCTCAGGCATTCCTCTCAGGTTTTTGGTCATATGCCCGACTTGTGGGTGGTCTTAAGGTCTTGAAGAAGTCACTTCATTTTCTCTCTGAGGTCCCTGCATTGCTAGTAGTGTGTACATGTGTGTGTATCTGGGCGTGGGTTGGGGGTGGTGTTAGAGGGATGGATTGATAAAAGACAAGAGGCCTTGGCAGGGAAGAAATTGGGAAAGAGATAATTATGACTGATTTTTATCTGGTGATGGTGGGGGGGAAGCATCAGAGAGAGAGGGGAGGGGGCTGTCCTGATATTGTTGAAAAAGTAACGGGCTCAGTGGTTTACTCAGGTTTCTTCTCTCACTTCTTCTGCCAACCTCCCTTTGCTCTTGACGATCAGTGCTCCCTCGCCCGACAGTCCCTTCCTCCAGATCTTTCCAGGCCTGGGTCACCCCATCATTCAGGTCTCAGCATCAATCCCATGTCCTCAAAGGGGCCAGCTCCGCCCTCCAAAGGTCAATTAGCGGTCACCCATCCACCGCCATCTCTACCTTGTTACCTTGTTTTTATTTCCTTTATAGCTTTTTTTAAAAACAATTTTTTCAATGTTTATTTTAGAGAGAGGGAGACAGAGCATGAGTGGGGGAGGGGCAGAGAGAGAGGGAGACACAGAATCTGAAGCAGGCTCCAGGCTCTGACCTGTCAGCACAGAGCCCGATGCCGGGCTCGAACTCACAGACCGAGAGATCACGACCTGAGCCGAAGTCGGACGCTCAACCAACCGAGCCACCCAGGCACCCCTATAGCTTTTAGTACTATCTGCAGTTTATTGTTATAAACACTATTTCCTTATCTTTTAACTTTATTTACTTGTATACTACCCACTGTCCTGTTAGAGCACAGGTTTTGTGTGTTAGTGTCCTATCCTCAATGTCTGCACCCAGGTCTGGCCTTTGGCAGGCATGCGGTACCTATGTGTTGTTTAAAAAAAATTATTTCTGAAAACAGATGTTGCCTAGAGATCAAGTCACATCAACTCCAAGAGGTTCCCCAAGTTATTTACTGAGTCGTGATACTGTGGCAAATTTTGCTAGAGGCTAAACTGTGGGCCACTGGTCTCCTTCGGTTACAAAGATATTTTGCCCATTTCTCCTTTTTTAAGTCTGGTGCTTTCTTGATGGGTAGGCCAGGTAGTGGCTTCTTAGAAAGAAAAGACATTTCTTCTGAGTTCATGGTTCACATTGTGTCTGCTTACTGTGAGCTGGGAGTCCGCCATCTTTGTGGTTCTGTGCCGACCTCTGGGTGGGAGCGTGAAGGCTGGGGGGCTGGGTGATGTGAGGAGAGTGGGGAGGAGAAAGAGGAGAGCAGAGGAGGACACATGAGAAAAGAAGGACAGTCTAGACAAAGAAGGGTCAGAAGGCTCCTCCTTGGCTTGACATTGCAGACATTAGACTCTGGAAACTGGAGACACTGCGAAGGGTCCTCACAATGGCCGAAATGCTGAGTGAAGTGCCAGGTTCATCTCTATTAATTAATTACATGGGATACTGCTTTTTTTTTTTTTTTTTTTCAGGGGCTGAATAAGCTGAGAGGGTCATGGGGAAAGGAGTTTCCTCCTCTGGTTGGATCGTGCCCTTTAAAAACTCCTATTACATAGACCAAGCTTCCAGTTGCTAAGGGTTCCATCTCCCAACCCTGAGCCCCTGTTCAGGGCTGGGTGTGAGTCATAGCAGGGAAGTGAAGAAGTCCTTGTCTGCTGGCTTAGAATACCACGTGGGCCATTAAAAACAAAATAAAACGAAACAAGTTCTTCTTTTTCTAGAACTTGCCATGACTGATATAAATGGAAATTAAATTCATCTTGGGGCTTGTTTTTCTTTCTCTGTCTTACAGTTGGAATGATTCCTTTCTCCCAGGAAGCTCAGCGAGGCATTTCCCAATGGCCTTGATCTCATTTCCAACTTCAGGGGACCCATGGGGTCACAGATTTATGGGGAGAGGAGCGGGGGGCAGGTCCTGAGTGAGCAGCTCAGCTCCGGGCATTTTAATTCCACATGGAGTTGGCAGAGAGAAGGCCAGAGCAGGCCCCAGACCATCTAATCCCTTATCGCGAGGACCCCAGCTCCATGCCAAGAACTCGACTTTTGGAGAATGGCAGTCTCCTTGGGGGAGGCTCTCATCTCTGCAGGAAGCCAGCAGGCAGAATGGACACCACCAGATAGAGCCTTCTGTAGCCAGTCCAGAGGCATCTGATTATTCAGTGGGTGATTTTTTTTCTGGTCCAAATAAGCCTCATATCCCTTCATCAGAACAAAGCTGGGCTTTCCCACTCTCCGGCTGGCGGAGAGAGCTGTCTTAGGCTCCTTGGAAAAAGCTCCATGGTTACCTTTCTTTCCTTTTTCCTTAGATCTTTTTGTTTGTTTGTTTGTTTTCTTTCTCATAAAGTAAGAAAGACATTCTTCTGTGCTTTGGCAGACAGCTGTCTGAGGTCCTTCCTCTACTGGGGTCTCACCGTTGAACTCCCCACCCCCCAAGCCCCTCCCAGTCAAACAGGCCACAAAAGCTCCTCCTGCCTTGCCTTTCACACACCGTGTCTGAGGGAAGGAGCCAGCAAGTGAAACCTTGGCACCCTCTCAAAGAAACCTGAAGTGAGAAGGGTTCAAGAGGGAGGTCGCTTTGTGCGGAAAACCTCCCGCCACAGACTCCCCACCAGCTTGTCTGAGGGCCTCCTGTGGGGGCACCGGAGAGATGGGAACTTGGTGGAGATTGTGTCCGCCCTGGCTCCTTTAACCATCGCTTTAACTTTAAAGAGCCTGAAGAAAAAGATTCCCGTGGGATATAGGAGAAACCTAAGCCCACTCCCCTCCCATTCCTGTCTGCTCTGGATTTGAGATTTCAGTCTCAAAATGCCTCATTTCCCCTAACCGCCAAGTTAGTTCTCGCTGACTCTCTACCTGGAAATGCCATAACCAAATGGCCTTTCTGTTCATGTCTCAGGTTAATGTTTCTTTAGCACAAATACACATTTATTGTCAGACACCGGGGAATCAGATAATTAAATCACCATCCTGTTGGAGTCCGGGAGGCAAGAGAGACATGTAAAAGATTAACTTTCAGTTCAGGGTGATGGGTAGCTGCATGTCTCTGGCTTAGCCTGGAAGTTCCCAGGGAGAAGTTCTTCCTGCATAGCACCCAATCCATGTGCTGTTGGGCTTGGTAAAGACTCTTGATCATGGTGACCCATGGCCCCACCCTTCTCAGACTCAGGGGTAGGGAAATTGGCAGTTAATCCCCAGTTGGTGTGACCATTGGAAGAACAGAGAACCACCCTGAACCTCTTCCCATTTCACTCGTGCAGGGTGGTGACCGTTTCGGAAGGCAGAGAAGGAAACTTCCATGATGTCATGGGAACGGGTGCTACTATCCACTGTCGCCCCTTTTCTTGAGAGGGTGAATAGTGAAGGCTCCACAGTTTAAGTACATAGCTCTTGGGTTTGAATGTTTTCTTTTTCTCCTGGGAGGAGAACTTTTCCTATCATCAGCAGCTACTTTTGGAATTAATTGCTAAAGCAAGAGGACATCAAATCTCTGTTGAGCAGTCGTTCACAAGCCAGGGAAACTGCAGGAAGAGTAGAATCAGAAGGTGACATTTTATCTTGGCACATGAAAGAAGGAACAGAGAAGAGATGGTGGTAATGGTTCTCTTTTTTGTCATTTGAAGGAAAAATAAAGAGAGAAATGAGCATTTACTTATCACTTGGCCCATGGTAGGAGGTGAAGAAGTGTCCCTCTGTGGGTGCTAATGTCCTGGCACAGGAGACTCATGAACTAAAGTCTCTCTGGTTTTCTTTTTGTTGTTACTTATTTATTTATTTATTTTGATAGAGAGAGTTGGGGAGGGGCAGAGAGAGGGAGAGAGAATCCCAAGCAGGCTCCACACTGTCAGCACAGAGCCCAATGCAGGGCTTGATCTCATGAACTGTGAGATCACGACCTGAGCTGAAATCAAGAGTTGGACACTTACCCTACTGAACCACCTAGGTGCCCCAAAGTCTCTCTGTTTTAATGACATGTGGAGGATTCATGTCTAACAAGAAGGTTGGACTCGATGAACTCTAGGCCCCCGTTCAATTCTTTTTTTCTTTTAATATTTTTATTTATTTACTTAGTTTTGAGAAAGAGAGGGCAAGCAGGGGAGAGGGGTAGAGAGAGAGGGAGACAGAGAATCTGAAGCAGGCTCCACGCTCTGAGCCGTCAACGTAGAGCCTGATGCGGGGCTCAAACCCACAAACCACAAGATCATGATCTGAGCTGAAGTCGGACACTTAACCAACTGAGCCACCCAGGTACCCCCTACACATTCAACTCTTCAAGTTCCACTTGTCTATAAGGTAATCAACGTCATTGACCGGGTACCCCCTCCACGCAAGAGGTGGCGCCCCTCCCAGCTGCGGGTGTCTACTTTCCTCTAGTTGGAATCTGAAAACCTGGACCAAGGAAATGGAAGCGAGGTGGGAAGAGTATTAGATGGTGGGGTCATAGCCGTCTTAAGTTCAGTGTGGGCAACGACGTGTAATGGGCCTGGCCCAGTGCTAGTGTGGGGAGATGGGGATGAAGGAGAGGAGCGGGGGCTCACAGGGGGCCTCTGTGATGAGGCCGGACGGAGCTGGAACAGGGCCTCTGCACCGGACCCCCCACAGCCCTGCGGTGGCTCCTTGTCTGTTAATGTCTGGGGGCTGGTGGGCTCAGACAGGCAGGGCTAGCCACCTACATAGGGAAGTTGGTGGTGTTGCTATTATTCGGTTTTGAAGGAGGCCATGACTTATGTGTAAAACAGAGGTGTAAAAGGCCGCGGTCCTTTTGTGTGTGGCCACGGCACTACGTCACCCTGCAATTCTCTGAAGGCTCCTAAGGAACTCACGCCGGCACATGAACTCATGGCCTCTCTCCTGGCCTCCTCCCTCGCTGCCCGCCGAGGCCGCCTTTGTTTTGACATCTTTTTAAACTCTCCTCTCCATGTTTCCTGTTTTCATGGATCTTCCCTTTCTGCTGTATTTTTCCTGTGTCTGTTTGGTCTCCCAGATGTTGTAGCCACCGGTTATTTTGGTAGCTATCTGGGCATCACAAGATCTACAAAAAAAAAAAAAAAAAAGTAAAAGAAAAAAGACAATGGAAAAACCCTATATTGGAAAAAAATTTCCATATGTGAGTCCTAGGTTTCGTAGTGGGCCACCCCGATGTTTCAAATGCATAGCCTGTGTGTTGTCATGACGGAGCCAACCAACTGAGATGCAGTAAATGCAGTCAAAACATCCATGGTTCTTTCATATTGTGCCACTTCCTTGGAGCCCATTGCAGCACAAGCACGAAGTTGGCGCTCACTGAACACTGACTGAATTAAACTTATTAAGTACTGGACCCTCCCTGGAGAGATATTTTTAGGTGTCACAGCTCACAGTCCTTTTTACCATTTCTCCACTAGCTGTCATGTAGAAGAAAGTGAATGGATACAGCAATCGGGTCAATGATGGAGGAGGCCATGCCTGTCTGTATGAGCGAAATAAGAGAAATCCCACAGAAGACATATGTTGCTCCGATGGGGACTCTAATAGATCTCTGGCACCAGGACGGCCGGCAGTGCCTGAGAATTTGGCCTGAAAAAGGCCTATAGGAAGAGTCTCATTAGTTAAATCGGTGTGGGCCAGATCCTGCAGGTAGGGAAACGGTTTCCTCAGACACCATTTAGTCAGCAATGCTGCGGTAGGTGTGGTGGTGGCACAGTGGGACCACGAATTCCTCCCCATGAGGAGGGGTGTTTTCTCTCTGCCCAGACTACAGACCGAGTGCCTATCCAGAAGACTGGCCTCAGATGGGGTTGTGGTATGACTCACATCTCACTCTTGCATACCTACCATGGGGCAGATCTGGCATGATGTGTAACTACTGACAAAAAGGACACAAGTCTTTCGGTGGATTTTTCCAGTACTCCACAGATTAGGCAGTGGAGGCCTTATCCTCTTGCTTCGTTGGGATGAATCTCAGGGCTCCAAGGGGCCCAGGGGCAGAGCTGAAGAAGGAGCAGAAGTTCTTAGAAGTCAGGCCATGGGAGCTCTCACCGCGTCTCTTCCTGTTTGTGGTCACGTTACCCCACATTCAACCCATGGAAAAGTCTTAGGGATTCTACCTCCTAAACTGTTTCTCAGATTCATTGTCCCCCCCCCCCCACCATCCCCCATTCCACAATCATAGGTGACTCTTAGCTAAGCTGATAGTTACACATTTAAAGAGAAAAAGCTGTTCCAGCATTTCTGTTGTGGATGGGTGTGGGTCTTCAAGTCGCTACAGAGACTGGAAAGGAGAGCCTGTCAAGAGATCCTGCATATTTCCTGTCATATACGTGACCTAAGTTCCTGGTATTTCTGTCATTACACGGAGATCTGTATTTTCTAAAAGTATGAAGTTGGATTGGCAGAGTGCATGTTGTGAATTAAGGGAATAGCCTGATGTGTCACCCGTGTTAAGGGCATAAGACTTAACTCCCCACCGTGGTGGTTGTCTCGTGTTTAGTGAAAACATCCATGCTCATCCTCTCCATACACACAGGAGCCTTAAATTCATCTGCAGAATAATCAACCTCAGTGATTTATCCTGATGTGTTGAATTGTGAGGTGCTCAGGGCGCAGTTTTGGGGTGGGTATTTATTTGTTTGGTTGCTTGATTTTCTGCAACTTCATGAGAGATGTCGCTGTAGGAATGTTCTTGAACTCTTTTCCTATGTTCCCATGATGCTTTGTATTTTACATCAGGGACATTTTGGCAACAAGGAGGACTGGCTTTTTAATCACGACTAGAAGACACTTGCTGGAGAACCTTAAGAGCAGGATTGAGAGTTCCTGGGCTCCAAGGGGGAAGCAGAAAGAAAATTCCTTGCATTTCAGGATGATAATAATAGCAGTAGCATTTACTGAGGTCAGAGCCCTGTTCAAAATGCTTCAGATGAATTACCAATTAATTACACCTTTAATCTTTACAACCACTCCATGAGGTATACTCTATAATCTTTATCTCATGGATGAGGAAACTGAGGCCCAGAGAGGTTGGTTAGCTTGTCCAAGGTCACACAGGTGGTTCATGTTTTGTCAAATTTGGGAACACCTCTATTAAGTTTTTCTCATATACGATTTTTAAATATGTTATGAAGTGATATTTAGAGTATTCCTGGGAGCCATTCCTACACTCGGACCATTAGCAGTAAGTACACCAGGGATTGCAAATATACGCAATGTACCCCCCAATATACACACAAATATACCCCTACAAAACCCAAACTAAATGTGTCACCAACTCAGCTTTCACTTGGTTGAGTCCCCAGAGTGCATGCAGTCAGTCCTCTACCACCTGAGCAAAAGTTGGAATGGAGTCAGAGTGGAAACACGGAGATGCCTTAACTGACTCTTACTTCCTAAAACATCTTACTTTTGCAAATTTTATAAAAACATATGATCACATCAACTCATCGCAGTGGTCTCTCTCGGGGGTCTTTGAAGTGGTCGGCATAAGGGAGAAGCCCGGAAACTTATACTCATTAGCTTTACAATAAACTTACTCCTGATCATGAGATATTTACAGGATTTATGTCTGCACACATGTGCACACACAAATAGTGGTGGGGGGCGGTCTAGTGGCTGTCTTCTGCCACCAATCCGATCGAATATTACTGTGACAGGGGTAATACCTCACTTGGAGATAGTATGAAAAGGCTACATTTGAAATACTTTGTGAAGCTGAGGCTTGGGTTAAATGATTTCCCCACCCTACCTTTACTACAACAGCCCTATTAAAAAGGGATTATTACCCCGACTTGGCGCACATGGGGGCTGAGGCTCAGAAGAAATGCACGGGGGAAAGAACCACCTCTGACAGTCACTTTTTACTGTAGGAACTAGTGATGGCCTCTTTAAAAAGCACAAATAAGGATCCTGTTTCATGGTCTCAAGAGGCTGGGATGGCAAAGAGCTTACTGCTCCTTAGGGGAAGTTAAGCACATAATGATAGGTTGTTGCATTGGTTGGGATTAGTTTTGGCTGTGAGTGGCAGACAACCCCTAAGTAGCAGTGGTTGAAATCACATGGATATTTATTTCTCACTCATGTGAGGGTTGGGGTAGCTGGTCCACCGTCGTCAGGGGCTAAGTTCCCTCTGTGGTACTACTCAGTGCTCCTCAACATGAGACTTCTAAGTCATGACCCAAAGTGGCTGCTATAGTTTCAGTCATGAGGTCTACATTCTAGCCAGCAGGAAGGAGTAAAGGGCAGAAGGAAGACAGCTTTCTTCATAAGTACACTTACTGAGAACTTTGTGCATCTACACATGCATGCAACTTCTACCCCTATCTACAATCCTATTGGCCAGGACTTTGTCATATGGCCATACCAAGATGCAAAGGAGACTAGGAAGCGTAGGTTTATTCTGGGCAAGCATGGATGCAGATGGCACTGTGGGCGGGATAAGGGTAGAAATCATATCGGGGCACAGCTCGCACAATTGTCTTGTACTGTATTTCATCATGTTATGCTTCTGATTATCTCAAGAAGATTTCATTCTCTTTGAAGGCAGGAGTTCTGTTCTATATTCATCACAGAATCAGAGATACTTCAGAATGAGAGAGGTCCATAGAAAGTCTCCAGTTCAATGATTTTCAAGCTTCTTTTTGTCAGTGTATTTCCTTTTTTAAAAGAAATTCTTTATAGGGCCCTGATATGTGCTTTAAAAGCAATACATTGTTAAAATAAATGTCTTAATATCTGAGTTATAGCATTTTCTTAGTTTAGAAACTCTTTGGCCAAAACTCAAAGAATTGAAAGTATCTGATATGTTAATATTTGACACATGATACATCTGAGGGTATATTTTCCACTGGCATATAAATAATATTTAAATCCACTTTTAATGATGAAATTCAATACAGTATTTTCAGAACACCTTTGAACTTGAGCTTGAAAATGACCAGTCAAACCCAAACTTCTTGTACAGCAAGGATTGTGAGGCTTAAAGTGGCAAAGTGATTTGGTGGCATCCCAGAGCTAGGCGGTGGCAGAAGTAGGCTAAAATCAAATTTATGAGTCAAGGAGTGTGGGCTAATTTCCAACATGGTGCCAGGTGCTAAGTACTTCTTATTAAATCTGTCTATATTGCCTAGGAAACTGTTGGGTACAGAGAGGCCACCTGATACATATTTGTTGTAATAAAAAGACCTTTTCTTAATGATGGGATATGTCCAATTAAGGAGTGTAGAGACCCTTAGGGTCATGGGGTCATTATTTAATATGGACATATGGAGGGAATGACAATACCTAACAGTTGTTTGGCTCTTTGTGTCTTTACAATGTGCTCTTATATACCTTATCTCATTTGATCCTTTAAAAAAGCTTTTGAACAATTAGGGCATATATTGTTCCTATTTTATAGATGAGAAAACTGAGGCTGTTGAGTGACTTGCCCAAGAACACAGGGAAGGTGAGTGATGGAACTAGGAGTTTTATTTCCAAAGCCACATTTTCTGAGTCCAAATCCAAATCTCTCTTCCTAGTTCTCACCCTGCTTGTTGAGTTTTTCATGCACTTCTTGCCCTTTTCTGTGTTGTACCTCTTTGGGGGATACCATTTCCACTGTAGTCCATGGAGTTATGTTCCAGTCTATTTACATGACCTATGATGTGAATGGCATCCTTATAATGGACATCCTTGCTCCTTATCCCCACCATTTAAGTCCTGCCCTCTTCATTCTCCCTGGCTTGATACAGTAGGGCTTAGAGTCCTCACTAGCTAGTGTGTGTATGACAGCAACAAATGCAGTGGTGGACCGAGCTCAGATCTGAAGCCAAAAGACATGGGTTTGAGTCTCGATGTAATCGTTAACTAGCTCTGTGGCCTCGGGTAAGTCCCTTTTCTCTCTGAGCTGTCTCCTCAGTAAAATATAGTAAAACATTTACGGTTATGTTAATAATTATATGTATCCAGCTCTGTGTCTCAAGACAGCATTGTTCCCATGCTGTGTGTACCCCACCCTGCCAGCTTCTGGAGGGCATAGGTGCTAGGAGTAGTGAGTAGGGAGGGATGCTGGCTGATTTGCCCTCCATGTTAATGCAATCAGGGAATGATCATGAAATACCATGCTGTTTCTCCCAGTATCTCGTGATCACTATGGTTATTGATTTTGATGCTGTTCTTGGTGAAGACTGGACCTAGCTGATTGGCTCCTGGCTTGTAGAATACATTCTTTTTTTTTTTTTAATTTTTTTAAATATTTATTTATTTTTGAGAGACATAGAGACAGAGCGTGAGCAGAGGAAGGGCAGAGAGAGAGGGAGACACAGAATCTGAAGCAGGCTCCAGGCTCTGAGCCATCAGCACAGAGCCCAATGTGGGGCTTGAACTCACAGACCGTGAGATCATGACCTGAGCTGAAGTCGGCCGCTTAACCGACTGAGCCACCCAGGCGCCCCAGAATACATTCTTTTAATCATTATTCATTCAACAGATATTTATTGAGGGTCTCTTGTGCCATGTGTATCCAAGGGGCTGGGGATGATACAGCTCTACACAAAATGGATCAAGTCCCAGTCCTTGTCCTCATACAATTTATAATCTTGTGGGGGAAAGGAAACAGACCAGAGGCAAAGAAACACAAAAGTAGGTAATACAATATAAGGTAGTGACAGTGTCTCTGAACACAATGTAGAAGAGGAAAAGGTTAGTGAGGGGTGAGTCTGTGTGTATATGTTTGGTGTGTGTGTGCATTGTGTGTATGTGCGTGCATGTGTGAGTATGTGTTAGAAAAGGGAAAACCTCCCTGAGAAGGATATCTGAATTAGAAAGGTGAACTGTGTGGTTATCAAAAGGAAGAGTTGAGTTCCTAAGTTCTTGGGAAATGTTTAGTTGATGTTAAATAAATAATTATTCATGAATCTTGGGCCAACTTTTTTCAACCCCACTTTCCCTTCCCAAGTCCAAGTGGCTCCAAAAGGGCTTTTCCAGCATGAACCTCACTCTCCTTCATCCGAGTGTCTCACTGCCTCCTATGAATCAAGTCATTCTCTTCACCCCGCTTTGGCCTAGCATGTGAGGGCCTCCTTGCCATGACTGCTGCATGAAATCTTCTTTCATGGCTTCATGAGTCTCTCCTTTCTGGGCATTTGTATTCTACTTAAAGCCTACACCTCTTAGTACATACACACTTTGTTTCATTCGTGTTTTTTGGCTTTGCCTCTTCAACTGTGGCTCAGTAGTTTGGAAGAGAGCTGCCTTAAATGTCTTCTGCATCCCTTTTGGGACCTCTCACAATGCGAAGTCCATGGCAGTTGCTCAGTAACCTTTGGATATTGATTAATTGAAAAATTATTTTCTCCCTGGATAGAAGAGATTGGAGGTAAGCCTGATGTGATAAGTTGCAAACAGTGGCACAAATTCCTTCCATCAGGATGTGATGCCCATTTCCTCAGCCCTTGAATCTGAGCTTATCTTGTGAGGTATTTTGATGAATACAATGTGGTGGAAGTGAAGTTGTATAAGTTCTGGGTCTAGAAGCCTTGTAGCTTTTGATCTTGGGCTGGAAATGCTTCCAGCACTGAACATGCCAAGGCTAGCCTGGCAGAGGGCAAGAGGCCACATGGAGAGGGGTCTTGGCCATCCCAGCTGTGGCCCCAGATATGGGAGTGAGCCTAGCCAAGAACAGCTGAGCCTGGTTCAGACCAGAAAGATCACCCAGCTGAGTCTGGCCCAAATTGTCCATCCACACAATTATGAACTAAATAACATGGTGGTTGTTTTAAGCCACTGAGTTTGGGGTGGTTTGCCTTGCAGCACTGAATAACCAATATATTCTGAAACCACTCTGGAAGCAAGGCAAAGTGGTTCTAGAAATAATCCCTCGCGGTCATATAATACATTCATTATGTACTTCAAGCCTCTTTCCTGTTCATCACTTCACTTAATTCTTAGAGAACCTTTTTGAAGAGACAGGCATTTGTCACTGTACCTATTTTACAGATTAGGAAAGCAAGACTTAAGAGAGGTTGCCTCAGACATGCTAGCTGGAAGAGCATGGAGGGCTAGTGCTTAGCCTTCTGTCATCCAGAAGTCCCAGGACACATGGTGGCCTTCCCTGTTGAGGGTGGGTTAACCCTGGGGGCAACAGCCTGAGTTAGACAAAGAAGACTGGGACCTGAGGGCCGCACTCTGAGGCTGCCTGTTCTAATGAGCCTGGCTACCCCAGGCTCCTCTGACCTCCAAGTAGGCAGGTTGTATAATGAGAAACTCATAATGAGGCTTAGAAAGTCCTTGTTTTTTCCAGAGTTGCTATGAGGCTCTGCTTTGCTGCTGGATTAGGCTGCTTGTGAAGGTTTCTAATTCGGGGTCTTAATTTTTGTAAAGCGTGAATTACAAGAAGTCAGAAGAATGATGCAAAGAGCATTTAATAATGCACATTCACAAAAGAAGTGGTGTAACTACATTAATTAGGCAAGTCTTGCGTAAAGATGCAATGTAATTATATATTTGAGACAGTTAATTAGGGAGCTACTTGGAAATTTCAGTGAATATTAAGGTAATTATACATAAATACTATAACCATTAAGACTGCACCCATAATGAAAGCAATAACTAATTACATAAATAACAGCATACTTATGTTTTTACATTACCAACACCTAACAATGCTTCCTCTTCCCCGCCTCCCTTCACCATGCAAATGACAAATCTTCCATTTTTAACTCAGATATTCTTGCAAATGGTTAGAAACAATGACCTTTCTTTTTCTTTCCTCTATTTTGACAAATCTGGGCCCGCTGTGGGAGCTTTCAGAGACAGGACAGAAGTGTGGGATGTGAGGACTGGTCAGCCCTGCCTGACACTACCTGAGTGGTTGTGGGCTGGAATAAACCAGCCAAACCATGCAGTGGCTGGAAAGGGGCAAGTCAGGACCATGGACAGAGTCAAGGTGCGTGCTTGGAAGACCTGACCAGCCCTGCCCATCATCAGTTGCACCACCTCAGAGAAGTCACTTTGTGTGTCTCAGCCTCAATTTCCTCATTTTATACCAAACAGGGATGATAGTAATCCCTGCCTCCCAGGGCTATAATGGAGAGCAAATATAAAACTTAAATGCTATCTTGTATAACTGGTTCAAGTTTGCCTTTAAAGCTTCCGACCACTGATCTCTGTGCCTTTTGCTCCTTCATCATGTCCCCTTCATCTTCAGGGCTGTCAGATACCCATCAAGCTGCCTATCCTACCCTCCCAATTAAGAACGTTTTTGTGAAAGGATCTGGAACTCATTCACACTTAAGTGTGACTGACTGATGACTTAAGGCCCTGTTGAGAGGGCCTGGGAGTTTATTTATATTTTTAACAGGAAGCAAAATCTCCCTGCAGACCACTGACCTACTGTTCTGTAGAATGCCCAGTCAACAGGAGCTAATGAAATCTTTGGGTAGGAGCACTTCTGGGTAGTCCTGATATCTCACCATATGGGCATTTGCCGTATCACATGGGAGGAACCACACAGAGTGGTGGGTAAGATCAGATTGAGAAGTCTGAGGTTTCTGGGTTAACATCTTGGCTTTACCACTGGCAAACTACTTAGCTCCTCTAATAATAATACAAATACTAGCATTTATTGGCTAGTTACTATTTTTAAGGTAATGTTTTACATGTATTAATTAATTTAATATTCATAGCAATCCCACTAGGTATATCCCATTATTGATCTCACCTGGTAGGTGAGAAAAGTGAGGCACAGAGATGTTAAATAACTTGTCCCAGGTTACATCACTATTTAGTGGAGGAAACTGGATTTGAATCTCAACACTTGGTTCTATAGCCTGAATTATTCATCTTGATGATATACATTTTCTCTTCAAATGCAAGATGATGCTGTTTGTTGTACCTACTGCATGGTGCTGTTGTATGGATTACATGAGATAGCACAGGTAGTGTGGTTAGGTCAGTGCCACTACACCAGAAATATTATATCCTTTTAAAGTTTGACTCTTAGCCTAAATGTCACCAAATATTTCTGGTGTATTTTTTATTAAAAAATTTTAACAGTTATTTATTTTTTGAGAGACAGAGACAGAACATGGGTGGGGAGAAGGACAGAGAGAGAGAGAGAGAGAGGGAAACACAGAATGCTCCAGGCTTTGAGCTGTCAGCCCAGAGCCCAATGTGGGGCTTGAACCCACAAACCGTGAGATCATGACCTGAGCCATAGTTGGACACTTAACCCACTGAGCCACCCAGGTGCCCCTATTTCTCTGTTTGGCCCTTCTCTTGGCAAGTCAGAGTTTCTCCAGTGCTCCCCATTTCCCACTATATTTCATTATTTGCCACTCAGTCAATTTCTCACCAGGCAGTCTTTTCTACTGTGTGGAGTGCGTGGATGTTAGGGATGAGTCTGATTCTGCCTGATTCATTGGAAGAATGTTGCCTGTTCAAAGAGTTCAAAAGGGAAGCCACACACTTGATCCGACATTGCTTCCACTGTCAAAAGTCTGACTGGTACCATCCTTGCCTATTGGGTTCTGCTGATTACTTGGAAATCACAGATCACTTTTTACTGGAGAAGTTTTATAATCTCACTTATTGACCAGATTTAGGTATGAATTTGCTTTTAACTTTTTTAGAAAATCAAATCTTCCTTTTTGGGAGTGATATGCAGTAGTACTATTTGGTACATAAAGACTTGTTCTTTAAAGGAACATGAATTTTCTATCTTGAAATGGGTGAAGGCTGTTTAGTGAAGCTCTTGGCACCTCAGAGTGAAGCCTTTCTTAGCTTGGCATATGTTGGGGATCAGCCTGTTGCCATGCTCCCACCCATGCACCCTAATATAAAGCCAGTCAATTGCCAGCCTTCCCATATATTCACAGCTTATAGTCTTTTCATCCTGGGGAGAGGCATATTAGGAAAAACACTTACACATTATCAAGAAAAATTTTATCATCTACCTATATTAGTCAACCTTTATTTACAAGTATAAATGAATACTTTATTCATAATAGACACTAGATTATCTCTAGACATTCAGGACAAAAAAATGTAAAGCACAAAACAGTAAAACCAACTGATAGAGTTAACCCCAGAGAAAACAGAAATACTTTAGAAACAGAAGGGGACTTAAATTATTTTTAGTATCCTTAGAAGGAACCAAGATAATGTTGCATTTATAAAATAACTGCTGCTCTGAAAAAGAGAGAGACACCAAAAGCCAAGAAATAATTTTTTGGAATTAAGAAATTTGAATACTGAAATAAGCATTTCATTAAAAGTCCTGGAAGATAATACTGAAAGATCACTCTGCTTGTGGTGCAAAATACAAGAAGATGAGGGATACAAATGAAAATTTTATAGACAGGAAAGATCAAACAAAGAAATATAGTCCCATTCCAATAAAAGTTCCAGAAAGAGATAACAGACAAATAAGAAAGGAAAATAATCAAATATCCCAAAGTTCAGGAAAGGTGACCTTTTTTATTACTTTAAAAGAGCCTGCTAGCTGTCAACAAATGAATAAAAAAATATCCATACCTAGATATTTGTTCATCCAATTTCAGAACATAAGGATAAAGAGAAGATAGTAAAAGCTTCTGGAGGGAAGGTTAGCAATTAAAGAAAGAGAATCAGATTTCTATTTGATTCTTATCAGCCACACTGGTTGCTGGAAGAGAATACAACACCTTTCAACCTCTAAAGGAAAATGACTTTGAACCTAGATTTATATACCTAGCCAAACTATCATTCAAATGTGAGGTCTAAGGACACTTTTAAGAGATGGAAAGACTCAGAAATTTTATCTTCTTTACAGCTTTTCCATACTAAACAAAACACAACAAAAACATAATATATGAGCATGTAGACCAGCAAAATAAGAAAATAATTGAAGAAGGTGGAAAATACAGGCTCCAATATTCAGAGTATTAAAAAAGAAATCCCAGTGTAACAGCTACACAGCAGGCCAAAAACCAATCAGCTCAAATTAGAACAGGATGTTGGATAACTCCAAGAAGAATGTTTTTAAGAAAAAATGGATTTTATTCAGTAAATACCATGATTGTAAGCTCTCAGTATCTTATGGATATCATTTTTAAAATGTGACTTCCTCAGTCAGAAAAAAACAGATACCATATGTTTCCATGAATAGGTGGACTTTGTGAGACTAAGCAAAAACCAGGGAGAGGGGAAGAGAGGAAAGGAAAAAAAGTCACAGAGAGGGAGGGAGATAAAACATAAGAGACTCTCAAAGACTAAGAACAAACTGAGGGTGAGGGGGTGAGGGAGAGGGGAGAGGGGGTGACGGGCATTAAAGAGGGCACATGTTGGGAATGAACACTGGGTGTTATATGTAAACCAATTTGAAAATAAACTAAACAAAAAAAATTAATAAACATTAAAAAATTAAAAAAGGAGTATTGGAAAAACTAGAAAGCTAGAAAAATGAAAAACAAACAAAAAAAAACCAAACAAAAAAATAAAATGCGACTTCCTTTCATTATAAAAAAGAAAAATGTAAGAATGTCAGGAAAAACATTGACGTGTTATTATCACCCAAAGTCCATGGTTTACATTAGGGTTTATTCTTGGTGTTCAATCTACATGTTTCAACCAATGTTTAATGACATGTATCCACCATTATGCTATACATAAGAGTTTCACTGTCCAGCTATTCATCTCTCCTTCCCTGCAAACCACTGATCTTACTGTTACCACAGTTTTGCCTTTTCCAGAATATCGTATAATTGAAATCAGACATTATGTAGCCTTTTCAGATTGGCTTTTTTTCACTTAGTAATATGCTTTGAAATTTCCTCCATGTTCTTGCATGGCTTATTGTTCATGCATAGCTTATTTCTTTTTAGTGCTGAATACTAGTCCATTTTATGGACATACCACTGTTTATTTATCCATTCACCTACTGAAGGACATCTTGTTTTCTTCCAAGTTTTGGCAATTGTAAATAAAGCTGTTGTAAACACATGTGTGTAGATTTTCATGTTGACATAAGTTTTCAACTCTTTTTTTTTTTTAAGTTTACTTATTTATTTTTGAGAGAGAGAAAGCAGCAAAGAGACAGCGAGAGAGAGAATCCCAAGCAAGCTCTGCAATTTTAGCGCAGAGCTTAATGTGGGGCTCAAACTCATGAACTGTGAGATCATGACCTGAGCCAAAATCAAGAGTCAGCCACTTAACCTGTGAGCCTACTGAGCCACCCAGGCACTCCTCTTTTTTTTTTTTTTTTTTAAAGTAGGCTCCATACCCAACATGGGGCTTGAACTCATGAGCCCGAGATCAGAAGTCATATGCCTTACCAACTGAGCCAGCCAGGCACCTCAGTTTTCAACTCTCTTGAGGAAACACCAGGGAACATGTTTGCTGGAGCCTATGGTAAGAGTATGTTTAATTATGTGAGAAACCATCTGTCTTCCAAAGTGGCTGTACCATTTGTATTCCCATCAGCAATGGAGGCATTCCTGTTGCTCCATATCCTTTCCAGAATTTGTTGTTGTCAGTGTTTTGGATTTTAGCAATTCTAATAGGTATATAATGGTATCTCCTTTGCTATTTTAATTTGCAGTTGCAATTCCTTGATGACATGAGATGATCTTTCATATGCTTATTTGCCATCTCTATATCTTCCGCGGTGAAATGCCTGCTAAGATCTTTGGCCCACTTTTTTTTTTTTTTTAAGTTTTTTTTTTTTAATAGTTTATTTTCAAATTGGTTTACATATAACACCCAGTGTTCATCCCAACTCATGCCCTCTTTAATGCCCATCACCCCCTCTCCCCCCTCCCTCACCCCTGCTTACCCTCAGTTGGTTCTTAGTCTTTGAGAGTCTCTTATGTTTTATCTCCTTCTCTCTCTGTGTCTTTTTTTTCCTTTCCCCTCTTCCCTTCCCCCATGGTTTTTGCTAAGTCTCTCTAAATCCACCTATGCATGGAAACATATTTTAAATTGGATTGTTTTCTTACTATTGAGTTTTAAGAGTTCTTTGTGTATTTTGGATAATAGTCCTCCTTCAGATCTATCTTTTGGAAATATTTTCTTCCAGCTCATTGCTTGTCTTCTCATTGTTTGATAGATTTGCTTTTATTGTTTTTTCCTGTTTTGGTCATTTGGTCTTGCCTGTTACTATACCAAGTAATTTTTACTGAATTATAGACATTGTAAAATAAAAATTGTATTCTGAATGATATTTTCTTCTGGAGATGGCAGACATTGCACCCGAATCCAGACAAGGATTAAATTTATTTGAAGCTGGGGTTTGGTCTTGGTAAAGACTTGGTTTGCCTTTACTTCTAGGGAATTGTCCTTTTAGGGAATGACTGGGATGTTTTCCAGGACCCCTCTATAGTGACGAACCCTAAGCCCCAATTTTCATTCTTCTGGTTATGTGAGATTTCTTAGAATTCTGCCTAGCTCTCAGACTTGGGGCTCCCACCTTCTGTTCTGCTTCTCTGACGCTCTGCTTCCTGGTGTCTTATCTGAAGAACGCCTCGAGGCTAAAAACTACATGGATAGCTGACTTTCTTCTGTTCTTCTCTTTGATATCTTGGCTCTCCGAAGTCCTCCTATCTTGGCAGCTTTCCAGCACCTTTAAAAATTTTTTTTCTTTTAATAAATGTTTTATTGTGGAATAATTTTAGATTTAAAATAAAGTTGCAAAAAATAGTATAGAAAGTTTCCGTGTATCTTTCACCCAGCTTCCCCTAATGTCACATCTTAAGTGACCATGGTATACTTGCCCAAACTAGGGAACAAACGTTGCTACATTACTGTCAACAAAATTTCAGACTTTATTCTGATTTTGCCAATTTTCTATTAATGTCCAATCTAGAATATTATATTGCATTTCGGAAATATATTTTTAAAATCCAACTTTTTAGTTATTCTTGACAGGAGGGCTAATTTGTTATAAGCTAATATGCCATAGCTAGAAGCAGAATTCCTATTTATTAGCTTTTAATTTTTATAGTCTTTATCTTTTATTTTAAGTTTTTAAATATTTATTTGGGGGGAGGGGCGGGCAGAGAGCAAGCAGACGCAATGCTATCAGCACAGAGCCTAATGGGGAGCTCAGTCCCATGAACTGTGAAATCATGACCTGAGCTGAAATCAAGAGTTGATGCATAATCAACTGAGCCATCCAGGTGCCCCGGTTTTTCATTTTTTATAATTAATCTGTAGATAAGGCACAGAATACTTTATATTGGATATTCAGCATTATAAAAGATAACCAGCTAAGCAATGAAAAAATACAACCCATAAAACTCTGGGAAGAATTGTAATGGAGGGGCATAGTATTAGAGAGTTAAATTTTCCCGGTTTTGATAGAGTCAGTTGATACCATCAAGTTCATAAGTCATGATACCAAAGTACAAGAATTATGATGAAAATGATTGGAAAAACAGAAAATAGGAAGAATTGGTTATCTCTGAGTAATGGAACAGAAGGTTGTGAAGGTATAAGGTTTTCCTTCTCTTTTATTCAGGAAGATTTGCTTAAATATTTTTTAATCATATGAAGTAGAATTTACAGGTACTGACAGAGCATAATGCCTGTTATCCAGTTTCCAAGGGATAAAAACAATGGACAGTACAGTATGAGTGAATCATACTTTTTACGTGAAAACCCTATGTGCCTACATATACATATAGTATGATTTTGCAAACATTTATGTGGTCTTGTGCTTCTGTCATTCTTATGAGAACATGTCCAGGTTAGCCTGTCGTCACCAGAGAAGGAGGCAGAGGCACATGGGCAGAGCTGACCTACAAACTTCTTACAGGAAATTTGATCTGAATCTAAATTACCCAGTCCTCTCTTACCAGTAGTGGAAGTCAAGAGTGACAAATGCACTCATTATAAATGTCTCATAACTAACAATAAATACAAAGAAAGAAATAATATCTTCAAATGCTGAGTGAAAAGAGGCATTAATCCAGATTCCATAGCTGAAAAAAAAAACCTAATATTCGAGATTCAAGATGATACACAGACCATTTCGCACATATAGAAACCAAGATAACTGGTCCCCCAAGACCTTTCCAGATAAATTAATAAAGGATGTCCTTCAAAAGAAGAAAAGTGATCCCAGAGAGCAAAAGTTGGATGCAAAAAAGGGGTAAAAAATGAAATGAAATTAATATCTATTGGTAATAAGATTAATTACTATTTTCCCCATTTAACTAAAGATGTCTTCAGAAAAAAATTATCTCAGGAGATAAACAGTTCTTGCTTTATTTTGGAGGAGATTTGGGACGTGGAACAACTTGAGAAGTAGGAGGCGATATAGTTCTGTGTGTATGTTCAACTGTGAGGGTGATTAGGATAACAGATTAAAGTTTAGCTTTCAAAAATCAGCAGAAGAACAATAAAGGAGTACAGAAAACTTTATGGATCTTGTAGTGGGTAGGGAATGAGACAGAAACAAGGGCAAATGTGACTTAATCACATCTGCAAAGCCCCTTCACACATTCACAGGTTATGGGGCTAGAATACGCAGATCTTTGGGGAGAGTAATTCACCCTACTGCAGGAACCTGCACGTGAAGGCCCCCGAGGTGCAAATGTGATTGGCATCTTCTAGGAGGTCCGGGTGGCTGAGTGGGGATGGGAAGGCAGTAGCATTCTTGAAGGACCTCGACCACATTGAGGAGCTGAATCACATCTTTATAGGGTCTGGGCATGGGTTTTAGCACTCTCAAAGTCACTAGGACAGGAGAGTAAACAGGGGGGCTTGTTAAAGTACACATTTCTGGGCTAAGAGATTCTGATTCAGTAGTTCTGAGGAAAAGCCCCAGAGACTGACGTTTTCTGAAGCATCTTAGATGGTTTCATGGGTGGTTCTAGGGATCAACCTGCGGCCCGGAACTACTTGCTCCGGATGAAAAGAAGTCAGAATGAATGAAATCTTGCCATAAACACCCTCTGTCTCACTCTTCCTCTTCTTCATCATCTGCATGTTTATTTTGTTCCTCTTGCCAGGGACTGGTTTTGGAAAGCACAGGTGACCTCATTCTTGCCTGGGACACATGGGGAGACACCTTCTGAGGGTGCTTCCTCAGAAACTGGCCTTGCTCTTGACAGAAAAACTATCTGGAATAGCAGTTGTTTTTTTCTGTCTTCCTGAGGATGATGTCAATACCACAGATGACAGAAAAGAACGGTAAAGAACATAGGGCTTAGGATGTTCTGTGAGAAATAATAAATCCCCTTATTGTTTAAGCAATGGGAATTGGTATTTCTGCAGTTCACAGCAGAAAACAGTATGGAGTTTCCTCCAAAAGTTAAAAATTGAACTACCTACCCTATGACCCAGCAATTGCACTACTAGGTATTTATCCAAACGATACAGGGTGCTGTTTTGAAGGGGCACATGCACCCTGATATTTATAGCAGCACTGTTAACAATAGCCAAATATGGAAAGAGCCCAAATGTCCATCAACAGATGAATGGATAAAGAAGATGTAGTATGTATATACTATACTATATACTGTAGTATATAAATACATACTGCATCTTCTTTATCCATTCATCTATATATGTATATATACACATACATACAATGGAGTATTACTCAGCAATCAAAAAGAATGAAATCTTGCCATTTTAAATTATGTGGATGGAACTAGAGGGTATTACGCTAAGCGAAATTAGTCAAAGAAAGACAAATATCATATGACTTCAGTCATATGAGGACTTTAAGATACAAAACAGATGAACTTAAGGGAAGGGAAGCAAAAATAATATAAAAACAGGGAGAGGGACAAAACATAAGAGACTCTTAAATATGGAGAACAAACAGAGGGTTACTTGGAAGGGTTGTGGGAGGGGGAAGGGGTAAATGGTTAAGGGGTATTAAGGAATCTACTCCTGAAATCATTGTCACTATATGCTAACTAACTTGGAGGTAAACTAAAAAATAAATAAAAAAACCAAAAAGCAACACACACACAAAAAAAACACAAACAAAAAAGGAAGTATTCCTAACTGATGTGGCAAGAACTGGCTATAGCTTTTCTGAGCTACGCCATAGTTGTGAGTAGGATGGAAAAGCTGAAGTTTGCTTCTCTCTTCTCCATGTAACAAGAATCCCATCAGGCAGGCTTGTGAAAGGATGAAGTGAGATAATGTCTTTGAAGCACCTGGCACGGTGTCTGGCACAGAGTTAGTGTTTCGTAAGTGCTCGTTGAATTGGACGACCGAGTGAATGGGTGACTGTGTCGAAGAGCTGCAAGAAGCCTAGACTCCACGCTGGTGTCCGTTTCTGGGATTCTCTTTTTCAAATAGGGACCAAGGACTTGGCTTTCTTTGGCAACTCTCCTGTTCTGCCCATTCCTCTCCTCTGACACATTTTCCATTGGTTTTGAAAAGGCTAAGTTTTAAAGTTATTATTATTTATACAATTTTATTAACCAGATGCAAGTCTCGTGGCTGTTTTTTTCCCTTCTTTGCCCCCTAGCCCTCTGCCCTTACCCTGTGCCTTTGACCTATAGGAGGGTCACCCATGACCACTGGGGTGATGCAGGGCGGCAAAGAGTGGAAGCATGGATTTAGGCTATAGGCTTCTTGCATTGTCAAGACAAGTTCTATGACAAGCCCGCTTTTCCCACCCAAGGTTCTCCAGGCTCCTGGACACTTTGCTGGGCTGCAGTCATTGCATCAGGTAGAACAGAGAGCCTGAAGTCAAATGCAAAGTTTCATCAGATCCAGGGGAGGACCACAGATCGGCAAACAGGTCCCGAAGCCAGGTAGGAGGTCCTCCAGGTGATTCGCTGTCATTTCTTGGTTGAACCCAAATTTGTAGAACTGAAAACCTTCCAAACACGAAAGCACAGACCACGTGGGAAGCACATAGTATTGTATTTCAGTATTTCAAAAATAAAATTGGAAAACAGTCCTGCAGTCCTTTATAGTAAAGTTGTTGAGAGTTGACTGTGCTGCTGGACCTGGCAGTGACGGTCAAGCTCGACAGGGCCATGAGCCCGTGATAAAATGTGGTATTATTCATATTTATGTTCCTAGAGACAGAGACCCTCATCATGGGAAATATAAACATTTATGTTGATTGTTGGACCTTTTTCATCTTGAAGGCTGTGACTCTGTACCCCGCCCTCCCCCAAACCCTCACCCAACTGCTACGTGACCTCTGAGCGGTCTTAGTGCTCTCACAGGCTCCAGGGATTTGGGAACTGGGCAACTTGTGAGATGTGGATTTAGACCCCCCAGAAAAACGATGGGCTGGCATGGTGCTTCATCCTGCCTGGCTAAAACCTTGATTCTGAAGTCTGTTCCCTTGCAGTAAGCTTGGGGGTGGCACTATGACTCAGAAAGTTTTTCTCCTTTGTTTGGTTTCCATCTCTCTCTCTATTTCTCCCTCTGTCCCTCCCGCTCTCTCTCTCTGCTTGTCCCCCTCCCCACCCCCCTCTCTCCCTTTCCCTAATTAAAGCCCTACATCTCCAAGATCACATGTGGATAGAAAGCAAATCAGAGACCAGTCTTAGAGCTTTGCAATCAGAACTGACCTTGTTGTTTCTTTTCATCATATGCATGTGCAGCTAGATGCCACTGTGATATTTTGATCTAGGTACAAATAGAACATTCTCTTTTATCAGCAAAAGAGCAGGTAAGGGTCCTCGTAAATAGGACGGATGCTTCTGGGGCAGATGTGACCGTGTGTGTGTGGGGGGGGCTGTGTGTGTGTGTGGCTGTGTGTGTGTGTGTGTGTGTGTGTGTGTGTGTGTGAGAGAGAGAGAGACACAGAGAGAGAGAGAGAGAGAGAGAGAGAGAGAGAGAGAGAAAGAGAGCGTGCACTGCCTCTGAGAGTTAGAAATCAGATTTCCTAAAAGTAGACACCTGGAAAACCCTGTACCATATTGGCTATTGCTTCTTAAGAATGACATAATGGAGCTGGAGAAAGTCCAGGAAAGGACAGCTGAATTAATTAAAGAGTTGGAATGGGTTTTAAAAACACCTTTTTTTTTCAGATTGTAAAAGTAATATGTATTCATTATAGAAAATTTGGAAGGTATTCAAGGCAAAAAGAAAATAGAATTATATATTACCCTACCACCCAGAGGCAACAGTGTTTAACATTTTGTTGTACTTCCTTTCTGTCTTTTTTCTATGCACAAACATACATATAATAACATTGGTATATATTGATATATATATGTATGTATAAAATATATATAAAGTTTTGTATCCTGTTTGGTACATGTTTTGTATCTTATTTGGTATGTTTCTTTGTCATTAAATAGTTTCTGAAACATTCTCATGGCTGTATAATATAGCCATTGGTGAGTCTACAAAATTGTCTTTGACTACTTCTCTATTATTTAGATTTGGTTTATTTTTAGATTATATCAAATAAATTAATTACATATTTACTTTTATAATGAGCACTGCAAGGAAATATTTTCTGCTCAACCTTTCATGGGCATCTCTGATTATTTCCTTAGGATCAGTTCTTAGAAGTAGAATTATGGGGCCGAGGGTTTTGAACATTTTTAAGGTTCTCATCAGACTGTAATAGAGACATGAGATGAATTTAGGCATTGAGAGCTTGTCAGCATGAAAAGTTAAATGCTGACTAAAGACATGGATGAAGTCCTTAAGAGCACAAAGGTTTCAGTTGGTCAAGGAGAGGTTTGCTGACCAAATCCTGAAATGTTGCAAATGCGCAGCAGTTTTTGGAATTCAGTGAGGGGAGCTTTGGAGCCAATGAAAAGAAGGCATGATTTCCCTGTCAGAGTCGAGTCTGTGTAATTCTCTGTCTCGGAAAGTGGTAACTGGAAGAGAGTACAAACTCTGTAAGAAGATACAGACTCCAATTTAGATGATGGAGATGGGAATGCTGGGGTTTTTGGGTGGGTTTGTCATTTGGCGGTAGTGCTATCAAGAGCCTCGAATTGAATGCACAGTCCTGAGACAGTGGTCATGAAGGTATGTTTTGACTGCATGGGCCAATGCTGGGCTAAGGGATCACAGGATCTCTGTAGCCTTGATACCTGGAAACTGGGACAAGGGCTCTTCTCAACTGCCAGAAATGCCTTCTAGAACACTGAGGGTGGAAGCAGGGATTAGTCTTTGGGAAAGGCTATTATTTTTCTTTTTTTATGGGGAAAAGGGGTCACTTCTGTGAGTCCTCTTAAGTCATGTAGATTCTCCCTACATTCTTAGAGAGAAGTGATTGCAATATAGATATATTAGCATGTTAAGCATTCTATTTATTGAATGAAATCCTATCCCAGGCTAGGGCCAATGGGAGGGCATTCAAAAGATTTTATTTTTATTTTTTAATTTTTTTTAATGTAAGGAAATTGGTAGTTTTCTCCTATGGCCTGGGAGATAGAGTTTTTCAGGGAAAGGCTGTAGAGGAAAGAAGCAAGTCAAGATATTATTTCAGCATTGGATATCAATTTCCTTTCTCTCCCCACCTCTTCCCTCCCTCTCTCCATCACTCCTTCCTTACTTCCTCCTTCCCTTCCCTCTCTCCTTCCTTCCCCCCTCTCCCTCCCTGCCTCCCCCTTTCTCCCTTTCTTTATTTTCTCTCCTTTTCCTTCTGTCCTTCCTTCTTTCCTCTCCTTTCCTTTCCTCCTTTTTTTCTTTCTTTTTACTGCAGGTGCAGGAAGAACTTTCGGTGTAATGAACAATGGGTGGAAAGAAGTGCATCACAGAATGTGAGTAGAAATGGTGCAAATGAATTTAAGTTTTCTTCAATATTCTCTTTGTATTCTGAGATGAGAAAACTATTTTATTATTATTATTATTTTAATGTTTATTTATTTTTGAGAGAGAGAGAGAGGGACTGTGAGCACATGAGTGTGGAGGGGCAGAGCGAGAGAGAGAGAGAGAATCCCAAGCAAGCTCCGCACTGTCGGCCCAGAGCCGACACAGGAGTTGATCTCACAAACCACGAGATCATGACCTGAGCCAAAACCAAGAGTTGGACGTTCAACCAACTGAACCACCCAGGCACCTCAAGAAAACTATTTTGAATTTTTTAAGTGTTTATTTATTTTTGAGAAAGAGAGAGTGAGTGGGGGAGGGGCAGAGAGAGAGGGAGACATAGAATCCGAAGCAGGCTCCAGGCTCTGAGCTGTTAGCACAGAGCCTGACGTGGGGCTGGAACCCACGAACTGTGAGATCATGACCTGAGCCAGAGTCAGACACCCAACCAACTGAGCCACCCAGGCGCCCCACAAGAAAACCATTAAAAAAAAAATAATATAAAAGCTGCAGAGTAGGCAACAAGTACAAATTATTAATTGAAATATGCAAACGAAGACAAATTAACATATGTTCACTTTGAGATCCTGTCACTCTGAATGTTCTAGATTGCGGGAGGGGAGTGCTGGTGGGAGGGCAGAGCTCTGGGGAGGGGGAGGACAAAAATGTTGTGGGAAGCAAAGGGAGGGAAGGTCTTTTTTCTGCAGAATTTAGATTGACACAATCGCAGAAACTAAAGGAAAGGCATCATCTTACAACCATCGGCTCTTTAAAGCCCTCAGATGTGAGGAGGTTCTGGTGCCTGGCTGAGCCCCAGAGGTGACTGTTGGTCTGAGTTGGGTCCAGTCGGGTGTGACTATCAGGTCTCCCTGTGATCCATATTAATATTAGTTTCTATTGCTTGACCCCTCGCTACCCTTAGTGCTCATCCTCACCTCCATTCTTTGGTGTCACTGTCAGTGACAGAAAACCCACCTGGGTTATTAAAGAGACGAAGATAGCAGCAGCAGCAACAAGCTAGCCCTGGGCTGGCCCCAGTCCTCAAATGGGCATAGGCAGATGCTCTTCTGGATCTCTGGACTTCCATATAAGATCAACACGTATGGCGCTGACAAAGTGTGCCGAGTATGTACTATTAGGTACTTATGCTATTTAGTTTAAAATCACTCAATAAATTTATATTTGCTATGCACCCTTCAGGTCCAGGACCCCGCGGTGACGGTCCCAGGGGAAATGAGAGCGATGTGAAGGGTGAAATGGGTGAAGGGCGGTCAAAAGGGACGAACTTCCAGTCGTAAACTAAATAAGTCCTGGGGATGTAATATACAGCATGCTGACTCTGATCTCGCATATGTAAAAATTGCTTAGAGAGTAGATCTTGAAAGTTGTCATCACAGGAAAAAAAATTGTAACTATTTGTAGTGATGGATGTTAACTGGACTTATGGAGATCGTTTTGGGGGAAAAAAAGGAAAGAAACAGAGCAGTGTGAAATGAGAGGGCTGTCCTCAGGCACCTGCGACTCCGTCGGGGCTCCTAAAGTAAAGAATGGTCTCTGTCAGACTGTAGAATTTACGTGTTTGTTTTGTCTATTATCTGTCTCCAGAGTCTGTTTACGTATTTGTTTTGTGTATTATCTGCCTCTCCTGCTCAAACGTGAGTTCATGGGGATAAAGATCTCGGTTCTGTCACCCCCAGTGTTTTGGACAATGCTTGGCACAGAGTTGGTGTCCAGAATCTCCGGAATATCTGCCGAAGAAATGGACGCTCTCATGCGCTCTCCGGCAGTGCTCATCCATTCGTGCGGATAAAAATCCGCTTGCAACTCACTTAAGGTCCCAGGGACTCCTCCAACCCTGGACATCAGTCCTCCACCACAGGTGCTAGGATTCTCATCCTCATTCTGCTGATGAGGAAAAGGACTCTTCCTACCCAGGAGGCTGGCCTTGAAGCTTCTTCCAGCCCAACCGAAGTATTAGCGGCTCTCAGTGCTGAGCTCTCATTATTATGAGGCAGGCATACATAGTGGCTTCTCATCTTGTGGAAAGCAAGCAACGTCTGGGAACACGTAGAAAGGAAAGTCCGCCGTGAGGAAGGGGCAGCAGGAACTATTATGGAAGTTCGGAGGACAGTGCTCCTGTGTGTCGTCTTGAGAGACACGGGAAAATGGGATGGAAAGGCGTGCTGGGAGGAGCAGAAGCAAAGACGTGAAGGCCGTCTAAGAAGAGCGCTCTTTAGTTGCTACTCAGGGAGCCCTCAGAGCCGGAATCCTGCCTCTCTTGGGCTAACATCTCCCACCAAGTCCTGGTATGTCTGTCCTCCCGACAATCTAAGGATGCAGTCCAGCACCTTGGCGAAGAGACCTTAGCTTTTGTTTCCATTCCACCCTCGGCCCGTCAATGAACTGCTCTGAGCCTCAGTTCTTTGTCTATAGAATCGAAGCTAATAGGACCTACCTTAATCGCTTGTGGGAAGGATCAAAGGTGGTCACGGATATGAAGCCCTTAGCTTTACCTGGTGCCGTGACTGCTCAACAGACTCGCCGCTGTTAGCCGCCCTGGTTGTTGGAGCGCTGGGAGGTGACGAGAGCCACACGCTCTGCACGCACGCGGGGCTTATGAATTAGAACCCTGTCTTGTGCAGGAACTCATCGAAACTCCACAACCATTCACCCGACCTGGCCTGGGAAAATCACCCGTCTCTTCCTTCCCTAACAGATATTTAATTCTGATGAGTTACTTTGGGCTGACATGAGCAATCCGGGCAAACTCGTAGGGAAAAGGAAATCAGAGAGCCGTGGCCGAGGGGGCCGGCAGAGAGCGCTGGGTGGGACGTGCAGGTGGGCCTCACCTTCAGAACCACCTTCTCACCATCCCGACCCCTCTCAAGGCACAGCACTGGGTGCTGGGGTGACTGCCCGGACCCACTGGCTCTAAACAGGGGTCTACAGACTCCCACAGGCGTGGGGCAGCTGATGGGAGAACCCACAGCCCGCGATAGTCACTTCTCAGGGGGACGTGGAAGTCGGTTTTCTTTGAGAAGCAAATAGCATTTTCCAAAAATCATGCCCTGGAGTAGATTTGCATAAATGAATGTATTGTATTTTTTTAGAAACCATGAAAGCTTTAATTACCTAAACTCTAATTAAGCTTGTCTCTTGCAGAAAACACCGGATATCAGCTTATTTTGTACTTGGCTCAGCTATTTTTGTTTTTAAATATTGGGTGATATTCTATATGACTCTCAGTTCGACTCCATGGAAACCCTTCAGAGATGTTTGCAATCCAACAGATATCTCATTGAGCACCTACTAAGTGCCAGCATGGCGTAGGTTTTAAGACCAAAGGACCCGAGCTTCCTGGGTCCATTCCCGACTCTGCCACTTGCTAGTTGTGTGACTCTGGACACGTTCTTTAACTGTCTTCTGCCTCAGTTTCTCTATTGGTAAGATAGGCATTATACCTGGTGCCTCTCTCAGGAGGTTGCTACGGGAATTAAGTGAGGTAATGCGAGTAAAACAAGCAGAGCCGCGCGGGCACCCGGAGCGCTGTACAGATCGGCTCTTGTTACGTCCTGGCCGCCAGGCGGGAGCCGGGACTACAGCTGCCACAGACACTGTCCCTGGGTTCTTCGAGCTCGTAGTCCAGGGGAGAGGCCGGGCCGCTAGCGATTAATCAGTGCTAAGTCGATGCAAGGTATAGAAGGGGCAGACGAGGTCCTCTGGGTTATCACCGGCCTCCGTGGATTCTCTGGGTGCTTTCGTTTTCCTGTTGTATTAACATAGGCCGGCTCGCTTAGCATCACAGGTCTTCAGGGTCGAAAGGAACTTCCAGAGGTCACCCGTCCCCTCAGTGACCCAGGTGAAACCTTCCTTCGGACGACACCGCGATCACTCCTGCTTTCTTCTCCTGCTGCATGACGGTGGCCCGTTCACGGACTCGCCGGGGCCGGCCTGCGTTCAGGAGCTCCCTGGATATGGACTCGGAGCCTGCCCGGGCGGGTGTGCTCAGCACCGAGCCGTTCTCTGCATCCATCTGTGCCCCACGCCGACCTGATTCTTGGACCTGGGCATGGGGCCTTGGCCATTTTCTTTGCCTGTGGTTTTTGGTCACTCTGCCTGTGGTCCCCAGGGCTGTTGTGGGCAACAGGACAGGGCCGGGCAGAAAGCAGGGCCAGGACCTGGGGCTCCCCCCTCCAGGGCTTCTCAGCCTCTCCTCTGTGGAACACCTCCTTGGAGAGCACCTGGAGTAACTGTTGGAAACGAAGATTTCTTGGGCTCAGACCCAGTGAGCGCCAGAGTACACACACACACACGCGCGCGCACACACATACACATATATTTAATGTTTATTTATTTGTTGAGAGAGAGAGAGTGCAAGTGGGGGAGGGGCAGAGAGAGAGGGAGAGAGAAAGAGAGTCCCAAGCAGGCTCCCTGCTGTCAGCATTGAGTCCAACGCAGGACTCGACCCCACAAACCTTGAGATCATGACCAGAGCTGAAATCAAGACTTGACATTTAAGAGACCAAGCCACCCAGGCGCCTCAGAGTCCCCATAGTTAACTAAGCTTCCCGGGTGATTCTTTTTTAACGTTTATTTATTTTTGAGAGACAGAGAGAGACAGAGCGTGAGCAGGGGAAGGGCAGAGAGAGAGGGAGATACAGAATCGGAAGCAGGATCCAGGCTCTGAGTCATCAGCACAGAGCCTGATGCGGGGCTCGAACTCACAGATCGTGAGATCATGACCTGAGCCGAAGTCGGCCGCTTAACCAGCTGAGCCACCCAGGCGCCCCTTCCCGGGTGATTCTTGGGAGGCCACTGCCCCAAAGCGGAGCCCCTGCGCCTGCTTGTCGGAGGTGAACGCCTTCCCGTGCTGGTCCCCGAGTGCTTCGCCCCTGCTAGGCCTCCCTCCCGCCAGGTTTCTTCAGAGCCCTCAGCCCGGTGTCCAGTCCCACTGGCTTCTAGGCCCCCAAATACACCGGGAAGTGGGGGGGAAGGAAGGAGGAGGAGGATGCTGGAATAACTAGCAAACTGGGGATAGGGGTCTGTGGCTCACAGAATCGCAAAACGCCAGGAGTGGAAAACATCTTAGGGCTGGACCGGTCCAGTTTCTAATTTGTGGGTGAAACATCACCCCTGCGGCAGCCAGGGGACACCCCCGAGGTCTGACAGCCAGCAGCGGGCCGGGCCAGGGCTGGAAGGCAGGCCTCTTGCTTCTTGTCCCCCTCTCTCGGTCCCCCCATGAGGGCCACCTCTGGTCCGGCCCATTGCAGTTGTGGGGGCCAAAGAAAGCGCCGTCCACTTACGTGTGCCGTGCTGGTGCTGCACGTCGCGTTACTTCGCCAGCATTCGGGGGGCCACGCGGAGGTTGGCTCCGTTTGTGGGTAAGAGCAAGTTAGGGAGGAGGGCAAACCAGGACAGGATTTTGGCCAGGGTCCAGAAACCACCCGGCTGGCCCTGGTGTGCCCGCGTCCCCCTCCTCCGGGGCTCCCCGGGCCGCTGGTGAGGACGTAGCGCGGCACTGGGCAACACTGGTGGGCTGCTCTGAGGCGGTGATTAATATTCGTGGTTGTTCTCATTACTGCTCAGCCACGCGGAGACGTACACGCCTAACTTATACAAAGACACAGATCCAGGAAGAAAAAGGGCATTTTCTCTGCTGCTACTATTACTCTTACTAAAAAAAAAAAAAAAAAAAAAAAAAAGAAGCTTTCAGGGATGTGTCTGTAACAGGACAGGCTTTGGTTGTGAATGGCGGTGGATTGTAGTGTGTTGGTGTGCGTGAGTGCCTCTGTGTGTGTGTGTGTGTGTGTGTGTGTGTGTGTGTGGTGTGTTTGAGTCTTGTACCAAAATGACGGACAGATGGTAAATTATTTTAAAAGCTCCCTCCCCCCGCCCCCGTTTGTGTATAACCTTCACCTATAACCTTCACCTCTAGCATGTTGTACGCTAAGGTACCAGGCCTGGGGTGGAGAGATATCAAGTTTGAGAACTGAAATGTGTTCGTTTGTTCACAGGGCGGGGGTGGGGGGGCACAGCAAAGGGGAGGATGGAGACAGATGTTTGCTCAAGTTTTCTAACGCTCACTGGGAGATGGCGGCGGGGGGTGCGGTTTATGTGGCCTCCGGAAGAGCATCACTGGAGGGTTAGAAAACTTTGCATTCTTCCTTGACTACGTCACTCCGAGCTTCCCCATGTCTTCACCTCTCCAGCTCAGATGGGCTCAGGCGCACTGCGTCCCGTTGAGACTTGTGGGACCTGAAGGTGCCCGTTGGGTCAGCACCCTGTCTTCAGGTAAAGAAGACATACAACACCCAGGATAGATAGCCTCAACCCTGCTTTTAAAGACTTCCAGGCATGGAAGTGGTTTGATTTTGGTGAGTTAGAGCTTCGTCACTTGCAGGTGACAGAAACCCAGTTCGAAGCAGCTTGACTGCTAGGGGAATGCTGCGTGTCTCTCATGGGCGGAAGGACATTAGGGAAGCAGGCGGATTACAGGCCCATGACTCAGCATTGCCCCCTGCATCGCGGGACGTCTGTGAAGTCGGCTTGCCTCAGCTGCTCTGGGGCTTGGTTCCTTTCTCGCTGCAACCTGGCTTCCTTCGTGCATTTCAGAAGATGGTGACTGACCGTCCCGAGTTCACAGCCATAGAGCTTTCAATCCAAGGGAGAGAGCAACCCTCACCTCCAGTTTGGAAAATTCTTGGAAGGATTCTGGTTGGTCATTGTGTGTGGGAGGCTGCAGTGCTCCCGGGCTGGCAGGGCCCTGTGGCCACCCTTCTTCATCGCTTATAACAGAGAAGGTTAAGGGTTGGGTGCTCTCTGTGATTCACAGCCCCTCCAGGCTTTGCAGGAGGGGGAGGAAGTCTCCCCGCATCACACAAAGATGCACGTGATGAGATAACGTGCTACTCAGCAAAACCCGAAGCCACCACGATGTGCTATAGGGGGGTTTGCAAGTAGGAGATTAACAAAAATGGGGTCTTCAAGTTCGCCTCCCTGTGGTGACGAGGTGAGGCGTTACTATCTCCAGTTAAAGACCCAAAGGGGACCAGGCAATGGCACAAATGATACAGTCCAAAAGATCAATACTAATGCCATTCAAAAATGTAGATTTCAAGTCATAAGTAAGTACGAGACACTTTGCTAGTACTGTGCCTGGACCCCAAGATACGTAGAGTGGGTCATGTCCTTTGGCATTCATGATGTACTAGGGAGATTAAAAACATGGTACGCCAGTGGTTAATACCAGAGGAAGGGTACCAAGTCTGCAGAAACTTCAGAGGAAGAAGTGGTTCTGTAATTCCTATTAGAGACTCAGCGTGGAGCAATTTCATCTGGCCACTAGAAAGAGACTTGACCATAGTGGCTTAAACGACATTAGAGGCTCCTCTTAAGTAGGCGGCATGCCAGCACCAACGAAATCGTGTAGCAGTTGGTCACCGGTTTCCATCCTCAAGATCATTCGACGGCTGCCAGATCCCAGCCATTTCATCTGCATTGCAGGAAGTGGGAGGAAGAGGGGAGAGGACGAAAGAGACTCTCTTGGTTCAGTCAGCTCCTTGTGCGCGGTTTTCGTGCTTGTCTCATTCAACACTTCCGTGTTCATTTTCTTGACCAGAACTTAGTTACGTGCCTCCCTTTAACTACTCAATCGTTTAGTCGCCCTGAAGTCGCCAATCCCAGAAGTTTTATAGGATATTGGGCTTTTATGCCATTATTTATTAGTATACAATTCAGTCATTTGTCTATTTGAGAGAATTTGTTAAGCACTTTCTGTTCATTTAGCCTAAGCTCTATACATGTGGCTACAGATGCAGTAGGGGCGGGGAGCACAATCCTGTCCTCAAGGAGCTTCTAGCCGAGGCAGGAGGGAGAGACAAACGCTGGGGTGCAGTTCCTACGGCCAAGGCCTTTGCTGGGTCAGTGGGAACAATGACAGAATTCGAGAGCCTGAGATCCAACAGTTCATAATGTTACGGAGCAGGAAAAATAGTAACGGCCATGGCAGGCCACGTGGAGCAAAGACAGTCGCCCACCCCACACGTGGCCTTGCCCCTCGTCCGGTAGGAGGCGGAGGCATTCCAGCCCCGGCACCAGATGTGGGCATGAGCGAGGCTTCTGAGCAGTCCCGCCTCCAGCCGTCGGGCTGCCCCTAGCCTTTGAGTCTTCCTAGCTGAGGCTCCAGACATCGCGGGGCAGAAGCAAGCCCTCCCTCCTGTGTCCCGTCCGAAGTCTTGCCCACAAACACACGGGCTTAGTGAGGTGCTTCTTTCAAGATGCTTAGTTTGGGGGCGATTAGTTCCACAGCGATAGTAACCGGAAAAATCGCTATGGCTTGTCTCGTGCCAACCGTACACTGGGCACCGTCCTAAGTGCTTTCACTCACCGACTCTGCGTAGAAACTCTGTTAGGTTAAGTGCTGTTAGTATCCACCTTTTAGAGATGAAGAAACCGAGGCACAGAGAAGTTAAGCGTTATCCAGAGTTGCACAGTAGCTGTGATATATCCAAAGCATTCTGGCTCCAGAATCTTCACGTTTTCTTGCTACACTCGACCGCCATGGGCAGGCGAACGTGTGGTCTGAGGGTGAGAGGATCACACAGGGAGTGAGGTCTTGGCTCCATAACATCCTCAGAGCCAGGGTGTCGCAGCTCGGGTCACACCGACCAGCAGCCCCACCTGTGGGACCGACGACTCGTTGCCTGAACTTCTAGGCTCTCAGAGGCACAGCTCTGCAGCCCCAGCTGGTCAATTAATCTGTTTCTCATCTTACTCTTGCCCCCCACGCTGCCAGCTTGTTAGGTTCTGACACCTTAAAACTTGCTTACTTATTTATTTAAGTAATCTCTACAGCCATGGTGGGGCTTGAACTCAGGACCCTGAAATCAAGGGGCATGTGCTCTTCTGACTGAGCCAGCCAGGCGCCCCTAAAAACTTTCTTTGTATCCGTTTGGTCAGTTAGGAGTCAGTCCAGTCATGAGGAATTGAAAAATGTACTAGCATGGCTAAATGAGGAAGAGGTTAATTTTTCTCACATAACAAGAAGTCTGGAGGTGCTTGGAACATAATCCAGTGCTGGGCACCTATTCAAGGATGTTTGCAAGGACCAGCTCCTTCTGTCTTCTGGCTTTACTATCATTAGTGATGACTTTGGTCTTCATGGTTGCAAGATGGTTGCTACATCGCCAGGTGTTGCGTCTGTGTTCCAGGCAGAAGGGCCTTGGCAGAGAGGGGAGAAGCGAAGATTACAAAGGGCAAAATTCTTCCTTTTATGGGCTTTGCCCATTTTATGGGAGGGAGGAGGGATGTTGGAGGGGAGGAAACCTCTTCAAGGAGTTCTGTCTACATCTCATTGGCCAGAACAATTGCACACTGCCTCCCCTAGCCACAGAGGAGGCTGAAGTTCAGTACTTTGCTTTCTGGCCTCTATAGGAGAGGAAAGCAAAGCATAAGTGGCTCAGAATATGAATGTTTAGTGTTGGGCTCAACAGACTTATTTAGCGAAGGGTAAGGTAATAAATATCTTAGGTTTTGTGGGCCCTACGGTCTCTGTCACACCTGCTCGTCTCTCCCGTGTAGCGTGAAAGCGACTACGGACAATACCCAAGTGCGTATTTATGTGTGGCGGTGTTTCGATATGACTATGTTTACCAAAACAGGCAATGGGCTGGCTTTGGCCCATGGGCCATAATTGCCAAACCCTGCCTTAGTGATTCGGCCTGCAGTATTTGCCCCGGACCCAAATATTTCAGCCAAAATGTTATTCTCACAAACTAGGGGCCAGGCATCCCGGAAAGATGAAGGTGGAGAAGGAATCTCATGAGATGATTCGGTCGCAGGGTTGACTCCGCTGGCTGACCGCTTCGTGGAGGGGCGCCTCTTCTCTGCCTCAGTCACCGCGTGTCTCTCCCCGGACCACAGGTCTGGGTCAGAGAGGTGACCAAGGACGCACCCCAGCTGTAACTAAAACCCTCAGGGTTGAATGGGCACATAGGATTCATTGAACACCATAAATATTGCGTCCATACTCTTGAGCTCTTCGGTACCCAGAGAATAAACTAACAACAGATGTTTGGGGTGGGGTTAGAGAAGGCTTCTCTAATTTTCTTAGCCTCACAAAATTTCACATTTGTATCTGGCTTCACCTTCGCTAGAGTAGCACGGGCACGGAGACAGTGTGCGTTATATAATCCCACATCAAACCTTTGTGTTTTATCATTAAAAATATGGCAACATCATTGCGGTTATAAACAGAGTTACCAAGGAAACCAGTTTATCATAATTAGCTATTTATTCCCTCTTCTTTTTTTCTCCCTCTCCCTTCCACCTGAGCTTTCTTTGGGCTGAAAGGTATGATAAGCTGTTATCAGCCTGGGCTCGGTGGCTAATTAGGTCCTAATATTGATTCATAGAATTAAGTTGCTTTTTTCCATAACCATGCTGTCATGCGCCGTCTGTGCTCATTACAAATAGACACAGTCATGGGACGATTGGTTTATTATATGTATTTTAAATAGTCATAATAGCTGTGCCCTAGGGTGGTGGTCTATCAAAACCCAACAGACAGATGATAAAAACTTTTGGTCTATAAAATACCTGTGGTCCTTTCTCCTGCATTAGGAGATAGTTGTGCACGGAATTGCTTCCTGATGGGGTTTCCCAGTCCTGCAGGGATTTTCGTGTTTCTTGCCCAGTACAATAGAGAACAGTAGCTAGTATCCATATTCCACACTGATAACCTAGAGCAGGGATTGGCAAACTTTTTGTAAAGGACCAGGTAACAAATGTTTCAGGTCCTGCAGGCCATATGCCCTCTGTTGTAACTATGGAACTCTGCCTTTAAAGCAGGAAGGCAGCCATGGCCGACATGTAATGAGGAGGCAAGGCTGTGTTGCAGTAAAACTTTATTTACGAAACAAACGGCGGGCAAGATTTGGCCCAAGGGTTGTAGGTTGCTGACACCTGTCTAGAGCCTTGATCCCTAATGTAGGGAATGAACTTCTTTTTTTAAACAAAAAATTAATTCGAGTATAGTTACCATACGGTGTTACGTTAGTTTCAGGTGTACAATACGGTGATTCAGCACTCCTGTACGTTACTCAGCGCTCATCAAGATCAGAGCCCTCTTTAATCCCCATCACCTATTTCGCCCATCCCCCCACCCATCTCTCCTCTAGTAACCCTGTTTCTTCTCTGTAGTTGAGTCTGTTTCTTGTTTCTCTTTTTTCCCTTTGTTTTGTTTCTTAATGCCACGTATGAATGAAATCATATGGTATTTATCTTCCTCTGCCTGAATTATTTCACTTAGCATTAAACTCTCTACCTCCATCTATGTTGTTGCAAATGGCAAGACTACTATTCTTTTTATGGCTGAATAGTATTCCACTTTACACACACACACACACACACACACACACACACACACACACACACCCTTCTTGTTCATCCATTCATCAGTTGATGAGCACTTAGATGGCTTCCACGGTTCGGCTATTGTAAATAATGCTGCATGCAACAGACACAGGGTGCATGTATCCCGTTGAGTGAGTGTTTCGTGGGAATGAACGTGTGATAGTGGGAGCAACACCTGGAAAAGCCTGGATAAGCCATCAGGGCCCAGTGCGCTCCTCCTCAGCTGTCCTCCGTGCGGCTCTCTCCCTGCTGGTCAATCTGTCATCAAGAGGGAGGCTCTCATAGTGACCGCGCCCATGCAGGGGTGGACTAGGGATCCAGAGACTTGGGGTCAGTCCTGACTTGGACACTTAACTGGATGACATTTTATCCTCTGTCATCCACTCTGCCTCCTCCAGAGAGCTGTGAGAGTCATCGGAGACGATGAATGGAAAGGTGAACGGTAAACCACTGACTCATAAAACCACATACGGCGTGGCAGTTAAGGTGTTGCTTATAGAGCGGATGCCACGGAGTTCCAGGAAGGGAATGACCCTTGAGGTTTTAGTCCAGCTACCATCTGGATCTTGAGCCCACCCTATGCTACCCTCTGGGAAGCTGTCCAGTCTGAGTACAATTCCCCCAGTGGCCAAGCTCGTGGCCTTCCAAGACAGCCTGCTCCATCTAGAGACAGTTCTGGTTGTTGGAAATTTCTTGCTGATACTGAGCCCCAGTCTCTCTTTCTAGGTCTTCTACCCATTGGTCCTGGCTATATGACTTAGCATTTTCCACAGCAAGATCAGTCTCTTTGTCACTTGACAGCTCTTTGTTTAGTTGAAGATAGAAGCCATGGTCTCCAAGTCTTCTCCTCACCTGGCTAAACACCAGCAGTTCCTTAAACTGTTTCTATATTACATGGTTTTGAATCTTTTAGCTATTTAATTTTATTTTTAATTTAACTTTTTTTGTTTTGAGAGAGAGAGAGAGCATGCAAGCTAAGGAGAGGGACAGAGGGAGAGAGAGAGAATCCCAAGCAGGTTCCAAGCTCAGCACAGAGTCCAACCCAATGCTCAAGTCCATGACCCTGGGATCATGACCTGAACTGAAATCAAGAGTTGAATGCTCAACCGACTAAGCCACCCAGGCGCCCCTGAACCCTTTCACTACTTAGGTCGCTCCCCTCTGTGTGAGGGTCAGTTCCTCCACACTCCTCCTGGTTGGTATACCCACAATTGGACAAAATATTCCATACAGACTCTGACTGGTACACAGTAGAGTAGGGTTATCATCTCCTATGTTCTAGATTTAATACTTCTGTTAACACAGCCTAAAAACACATGTGACCACATCACAATGTTGGATTTTATTGAGTTGAAGTTGACCAAGATCTTTAAGTCTTTTTGACACATGGTGCTCAGTCAGGACTACCCCGTCCTGACTAGCGCAGAGGAAGATTTACCTGGATTTCCAATAAGTATATACATGTATTTGGCTGGATTTGGCTCCTTTGAACGCAAGGTCAAAGTCCTTTTGAATTGTGATGACCTATTTTCTCAATTTGGGTCATCTGACCGAATGAGAACGCTGACTGTAATGTCAACCAGGCATCTTCACCTAGTCCGACTTGCATTTTGGTGCGGACACAGGCACAGCCTCTCAATCAGTGCCGCTCGATTTGTACTAGTCTGTCAGGAGGTGAAGCAGCTCACTCCAGAATAAACGCACTGCGTCGAGGAAGTCTAAGCCGAGCTCAACACTGCTTAGTGATAAAGACGCTTTGCGGGCCGCAGATGGACAGCAGTGTTCGACCACACTTCGACTGGTATGGCTCCAAGCGACGCCCTAAGGTCTTGATCAAAACCCTAGAAGCTGGTTTAAGGAGGGTAGACGAGAAGAAACTACACCTTCACAAAGAATAAAAAGGATGGCGATCGCATGAAAATTATCGTTGAGATATAGTGTAAACTGGGGTCCTAATGGAACACCTCTTCAGCCTGGATTTCCGCGCGGATTCAGTACACAGTTGTTGATTTCGTATGCTGTGGAAGCCATTGTGCTAGGCAACGGGGCAGGGGGAACGGCTACAAATATAAATAAAATATGGGCCAATGGTGGTTCGGGAACCTTAAATGTTAGCAAATAACAAATCGGGGCATCGGGCTGCTAGTGGCCTCCTCTCTCCTTTTACTTTATGACCGAATCCGGCATTTGTTCCTGGCAGCCATGTCCTCGGGTGAAAGACCACGTATTCCTGCATCCCTTGAAGTTAGACTTGTTCATGCGATTTCCAGCAATCATCCTGTATCACGGGGGCACCTTGACCATGGGAGTTTTGTGCTCAAGGGATGTTGGAGCAGAACAAGAGGAGGGGCCCCAGATCGCTGAGGACAGTGGAGCCTGTTGCCCTGCCTAACTGTGGACTTCTTCACGTGACGGGATAAATCCTTGTGTCTTCTAGCGTCTGTTTTCTGCAGCTGAACCTCAGCCAAAGTGACAGAGAATTTGATACTAGGAAGGGGGCGGCTCCCAGAAGCGCAGTCTGAAGTGCGATATTGACTGAGTGGAGGAGGTGGGAAGGCAAATATTTAGAAGTCAGATTTTGCTAACTGGAAAGCTGGTGGCCCTAGTTATGCACTGGTAGAGTATTTGAGCCGTTGCCAGCTGCAACTGGGAAAGCAAACCGTGAGCTCTTGCTTTAGAGGAAATGGCAGGAAAAATTCAGTGCTGGTTAGCTCTCTCCCTCTTGCCACTTTGTAGCGAATCCTGCAAAAGAGAGCTAGCCAGTCTGAGGGCAGATAAGGAGAGCAATACTGCTTGGCGGAGGAGGTCCTCTCTGCCGCAGGGCCATACGTGAATACGTTATTGAGAACATGAAACTTTGTTGGCTTTTATTCTACAAAGTGAAGTGGCCTCCCAAACCAATGCCTTAGCAGGGAATAAGGCTAGTGCTCACCCCAGGAAGACAGGATTGGGGGTACCGTCTTCCAGTGCGGACTGCCTGCCTCTGGACTCACTCATGTTAGAGAGTGAGCCCTTGTCTTATAAAAGCTGCTGGTACTTTGGGTGAATGTAATGGAACTCCATCTTAATTGCTACTCAGGGCCCGGGGACCGATTGTGAAAGTTTTCCTCGGTTGCGCTGAGGCCGTGGTCCGTTATCCTCTGGGCAGAGGGAGCGGCCCTGACAAGACCTGAGAAGAGTGGGTTTGGGCAGGTGAGGGACAGGCAGCCTTTAAGAGGGTACCTATTCCGGGGGGCACCTGGGCAGCTCAGTTGGTTAAACATCCGACTTCGGCTCAGGTCGTGATCTCATGGCTCAGGAGTTGGAGCCCCCGTCGGGCTCTGTGCTGACAGCTCAGAGCCTGGAGCCTGCTTTGGATTCTATCTCCCTCCCTCGGCCCCTCCCCTGCTTGCGCTCTGTCTCTCTCTCAAATATAAATAAACGTTAAAAAAAATTAGAAAAAAAAAATAAAAGAAAAGAAGGTGGTATTCCATCCCTTCCACCTCCCAGCTGGCTGGCTCCTGCCGTTCTACCATGGTGCTTGGATTCCTTGAAGTTTCGAAGGCATTTCAGATGTTGGAAATCTCTTAAGAGTATTTCAAATACTCAGAATGGGGGATGGGCTCCAGAACGCTCCAGCCCTCAGCAGCTGCCCAAGACCCCGGCCCTTTGGCGGCCAAGCTCCGGGGAGCGAGATAGAGAAGCCTAGAAGTGGTGAGGACGCCAACAGGGAGGGGAGGAGGGAGGTGCAGAGAAATGTAACCGGGACCATCGTTCTGCTAACGGCCACCGCAGCCTGGACGCTGGGGTCCCAGGACAGGTTTCTCGCTCAAAGCCATTCTCTAAGGCCGATCCTTCGCTGCGTCAGTGAGGTGGAATTTGATCCATGTAGACAGCTGATCTGGACATTTTTGGCCTGGATTATTTGTTTGGCTGTCTCCACTGATCAAATTAACTGGATAATTGCCAAATCTCTTCTCAGTTGTGCTCCCTCAGGCAGCTGGTGCGGCCAGCAGGATGGGGTGGGCCTCCAAGGACAAGCCAGATTAGAGAATTAGCACATGCTTGCTACCTGGTACACCCAGGGAACCGGCCGTTTAATCGGGGGTGAGAATTGAGTGTCAAGTCGGGGGCACGTGGGTTGATAGATGGGTCTCGGCTCTCCTGGCTTCACAAGCATCATAGGACATCGATGGAGCCTGTATTTCCCCCACGTAAGCCTCCAGACCAGCACTAAGAGAGTGCTTAATCAGAACTGGCAAGCCGGGGCACCTCGGTGGCTTAGTCGTTGAGCTTCCTGCTTTGGCTCAGGTCATGATCTCGAAGTTCGTGAGTTCGAGCCCCACATCGGGCTCGCTGCTGCTGTCGGCCTGTCAGCACAGATCCGCTTCGGATCTTCTGTCCCCCTCTCTCTGCCCCTCTCCCCACTTGCACTGCCCCCAAAATAAATAAATCTTAAAAAAAAAAAAAAGAACAAGCAAGCCGCCCTAATTCTGTTCCCACCTGCTGTGGTGTGTGCGTTCAGAGTATCAAGTCCTGTCTCTAAGTGTTTGTCGTGCAGGGAGATGAGTTTCTTGAACTCTGGGGGCCAAGAAGAGCTTAAAAGAGGTGGTGAAAAAGACAGGGAAACAGGCCTTCTTTCTCTTACCTCTTCTCAGGGTGGTTGGGATCCCAGGCTGTAGCTTGAACCAGCACACCTGACTGGTAACAGGTGTCGTGGGTGTGTCTTGTCTCTTCAACCAGAGCACATCTCCTTTAAGAGCGTGATTCTAGGTTGGTTTCCTGAGCACCTAGTACTGTGTCCTGCATGCAATCAGTACTCAGTGAGCTGGTGGGTCTATTGCTTAATTCAGTAAGATTTATGGAGCTCTTATATTTGTACACTCTGCAGGGCACAAAGTTAGTCAAGCCCAATTTATGAGGAGCCCCTGTTTCATGGAATGAAAAGCGGTCACAGTGCAGTGTGGGAAGAGGGCTGGTAGTTTCGAACGGAACTGCTATGGGGTGTTAGAACAGTGTCGGAGGTACTCTCGCCAAGCCAGAGCCTTGAGGGGGCTGAGGAAACAAGAGAAGTGTTGTTAGTCCCATGTAATAGATGAGAAAACTGAGGTTTGAAGAGAGTAAATGACTGGCTCCAGGCCATGCCACCAGCAAGTCAGGGCCGGGACTGAAACTCAGGTTTGCTGACTCCCTTCGCATCTCTGGATGGGCCCTCTTTTAATGGATCGCATCTTGACCTTCAGAGAGGAAGGCAGGGGCACTGGGTGCCTGCACGGGGAAGAGAGCTCCAGCTGGGAGCCCGGATGGGTTTGTCAGGTTCAGATGGCGGTGTTGTGATTTTCAACCAAACCGATATTTAAAAACCAAGGTATTTCATATAAAGATTCGGATCTCTGGCTTCATTTAAAAAAAAATGAGAAGACCTGCCATTCCTGCGTGACAATCCGCTGGTGTCCAGTGAGGGCTGCCTGCCCTGTAATGGGGCCGGGCTTTCCGGTTAGCTGCGGTGCACGCTCACGGCTTCTGCTCCGGCTCGACCTCTTCAGATGAGCCTGGGTTTGAGGGAGCAGAATGCTGGCCCCTCCCCCAACTCTTATCCCTGGATGGTCTTTTTTTTTTTTTTTTTGATGTTTATTTATCTTTGAAAGAGAGAGAGGGGGGAGAGGGAGAGAGAGAGAGAGGAACAGAGAGAGGAGACATAGAATCCAAAGCAAGCTCCAGGCTCTGAGCTGTCAGCACAGGGCCTGATGCAGGGCTCAAACCCATGAACCCTGACATCATGACCTGAGCTAAACGTCGGACGCTTAGCCAACCGAGCCACCCAGGCGCCCCTGGATGGTCTTAATAAACATATTCTAGTAGAGCACTGGACCAGGGTCAGAAATCTGGGGCTGTCAGTCCGGCTCTGTGATTTGAGGCAGATCGCTTTACCTCTTCCCCAGTTTCCACAATCAAAATGGAGTCCTTCCATGGTCTCCGTGTAGCTCCCCGTGTTTCTGTGTAAGGGAGAGAGGCAGTGGGGCTAACGGCCCTTCATAAACTGTTGACCAAGAATAAAGAACAGGCAGGTGGTTGTGACGAATGAATGGCTGGGGCCTCTGTGGGTGGGGGCTGCAGAGAGAAGGGGTGTCTGCCCGTATCCCCGGGCCGGGGCCTTTAGCCGGCCCTCAAATAGGGCACCAGGAAGCGGCTGTCCACAAATGTAGGCCCAGCTTCTGGTCGAAGCGTCCAAATGTTTGCCTTTAGATCCATTGAGAAACCACCGAGCAGGTGGGGAGGTGGGTGCAGGAGGCTCCCGGAGGCCTTTGTCAACAGAATCCTCGGTCCCCGTGCACGTGGTCTGGCCCCGAGGGCCGTACAGCTGCACGTGGCCCGTCCTGGCAAGGGGAGCGGGCTGGGTGTCTGCCCGTCTGTTTGAGCTCTGTTCCGTGTGAGTTCCGCAGCAATCGCCCTCAAACCATTTCTGTCGGACTCCCTCTCTCGGGAACTTCTGCTTTGTCATTTAAAATAGTTTGGGAACTTCAGATTTAGCCGAGTTTCAGAGCAGTTTATGTGGTCTGTAGGCGGTTTTGTTTTTAAAATTCATGACAAGCTCCTTGCAACATGTTTTATTATATTTTCACCACCTGTTCTACCTTGGGGTGGTTTTAAAATCTGGGACTATCTATCTATCTGTCTTTTTTTTTTTTTAAGTTTCCTTATTTGCCATTTATGTGTCTTGCGCACACACACACACACACATGCAAATACACACAATGTGAATTTAAATATGGATATATATATATACACACACACACACACACACACACACACTCAGCTTCCCCTTGGCTCGATTGGCTTTAAACTGTGGTTGTAATGTTGAAGGTATATGTTTTGCCAGGCTAATTATGGAGTTTTAAATTTATCAAACAAATAAAAACTTGTAAAACCCTTTGCTAGTGTTAAGTGCTATCTCTCTGAACATTAATAGGAACCCCCCAAAAAAGAAAAAACCCTCACAAAACCCCCACAATATTTAATTCTTCGAGGAAACAAGCCCTTAAAAGCTTGACAACTTCTTCCAGCTTTCACTGAAGTGGAAAAAGAAAAGTACCAGCCCATTTTTACAGATGGAAAAACCGAGTCTCAAAAAGGGTAGCTGGAGGGTCGGTTGTAGAAGTGGGGGTCTATCCCAAATGCCCAGCGTCCATGTAATTATTTATAGCATCTCTCTGTGTCCACCAGGACACGGGATCAAGTCATATTTATAGCACTATATCCTATTTCTTTTCTCTAAAAGTATAAGTAAGATGCATTCAGGTCTAACAATGGTCTCTTTTGAGCCCCTGGATCCAACTGTGCCTGAAGCCTGGAATTTTAAGTTATGTCACTCAATAAATTATCTTTGGGCTTCTTCTAACTAGAAATCAAAGAAAAACACTTTTAAAAAAATCCCCAAACCAAAAAACAGCCCAGAGTTACACTTTTTACATACTGTGTACTTGCATTTGACATAAAAATGTTATGTGATGATGTGAGGTGGGTATTATCACCTCCACTTTTTAATAGACAAAAAAAACCCAGGTCAACAGATGTATAAGATTCAAGAGAAACTAAGCTTTTAGAAGAAATAAAAAAGTAGTCTACTATATTTTCCATAACATCATTGGAAAATATATATTAGGCTCCCTGAGGTGGTGTCCTGTCGTAACCCTGTGCTGAGATTTTCAAGAAGGATTTCGTTTGTGGCATTGACACACTGACCCTGTCTTTATTGCCTGGAAACCACAGCTTCCCGAGGGCAGTCAGAGAGCCCTCACTGTCCCCTGTAGGCTTTTGCCGTTCTCGTCCCACAGGGAGACCATTTGTAGTATTGCATCCTGGTATATGGGGAGCAAGTGGAATGACGTGTACAAGTTGTGTGTTTTATGCGAGCGGAATCTGCAGAGTGATGTCCTGGAACAAATAACAGCCAGGGTCTCGTAACAGTTAAGAACACGGACTTGAGGGTCACGTAAACCTAACCGAAGCAAGACGTTTGACCTCTTTAAGCATCAGGTTCTCCATCTATAAATGAGAATACTATGATTGATAGTACGTCTCAACAAATGGTTGCTCTTCCTCTCATCGACCCAAACTCTGATCAAATAAATCTGGGATGCACTGCAGGCTCAAATCTTCTTCTTTGAGATTCATCATGTTAATTAGTATATTAAAGGCTTGGAGGAGTCCACCAATGAGGAAACCGATTGCTTTTCTTTATCCCAGTGTTTTCAGATCTAACTTAGGCATCAAATATTTCTCTCCTCTGCCTATCTTCTTGCAGAACCGGGGGTCCCATGGCACCCACTTTGAGAAACCCCAGGGGTGTGCAACCTATAGTAATTGGGGGGGGGATTCATTAGGCCACCACTAGGGGGTGTGCCAGCCAAGTTTTCTGATTCTCAGTCAGAAAAGAGGGTTTGCTCTCTGCTTCCAAAGAATAAGAGCTTTTGAAGGATTCACTGGGGAAAAAGAAGAGGCCAAAAGGGCCATGGATTTGGGGAGCAGCAGAGGTAAAAAGAAGTGTGGTCGCACCATGGGGAACGATGCAAGTTTTCCTGCTCTTCCTTTTCTGATGTGCAAATGGCTGCCCTTCGGATAATGAATCAGCAGAGACCTGGGGATGGCTGAAACGGAAGGCATGACTTGGAGGTCAGGCCAGGGCAGGGGTGGACGGCAGAGGCAGGCCCGCAAGGGAGCGTCGGAGGCCTCGGGAGGGGGAGCCTCACAAAGACCAGCACTCTCCAGGATATTGGTCTCCATATTGAATATGAAGATTATATAATAATAGTAGTAGTAATAATAATAATAATATGTTCACATTAGCATAAAATACATATTTTATAAGGATATTTTTTCTGTTGAGTAGAGCAAAAGTATGTTTGTGTGTAAGTGAATCCGAGGGGTGGATTTGGAGGTGGTCACTGTACCTCAGCTGATGAAAATGTTCATAGTAGAGAATTTGGGAAATGCAGAGAAGCAAAGTGAAATCACTTATAATCACACTCCCCTCCCCAACATTTTGAAGTAGGTAGGGGATGTGTAAATAACTGGGTATTTGAGGGAGCGCATATTGGTTAGGGTTCTTTTGGTTACAATGACAGAAATCCAACTCAAAAGGCTTGGGTTAAAAAGGGGACTTTATTCTGAAGATCTGGGCCTGTGTGTCTTGTGGACTCCAAGGGCGGAAGTGTGGCCGGGCCCCACGAGCAAGAAGAACAGTGGAGACTCATGTGCCGTGACTCTTGTTTTTCCCTCCGTGTGTGTGCCTCCTGCCATCTCTTCTCTCCGTGGCTCAGCTGCCGGCATCTCCGGCCCACCGGCTGGGACACGTGGACCCGCATCTGCAACTCCCGGCCACTCTGTCCTATCGTTTCTACTGCCGGAAAGAGACAGATTCCCTCAGTTCCAGTTCAGAATGACCAGGGAGGGAGAGGATTGTCCTGGCTGGAGTCAGATGTCTACCTGGGACTGTCACCTGTGGCCAGGGGCCAGCCATACTGTGCAGCAGTGCACGATGACTCCTCTGTGGCAACTCTATTTGTGTGTGTGTGAGAGTGTGAGAGTGTGAGTGTGAGAGTGCGAGTGCGTGTGTGTGCGTGTGTGTGTGTAAAGTTTCCAGAAAAGCTGGAGTTGGCATGGGGAAAAGGGATACCGGCAGACAACACAGTATCTAGTGCTGTATATATTTTTTATATTTATATAGCTGGGATTAAACTGTATGTAAATGTATCCTGTTTCCTGTTTTTAATCCAGCCTTATGTCATCACTATTTCCCCCAGTCCTCAAAAATCTTTGTAAACAGCATGTTAAATTATTGCATTATATTCAATTATTTGGATTTGCTTAGCACGTTTTCAACTATTAGATATTTAGATTGTTTCCATTAAGTTTTTTGGAGACGGGGCGCTATTAGTGATACTATGATGGAAGGAAATTTTCTTGACTCCATGCAAGGATTAGGTACATTATCGTGAATAAAAACAAATAGGATTTGGCCCCGCAGTTCTCCGCCCCATTTTACAGGTGACGCAAACTGTTCTGGGGCTCAGCCCCTGCAGTGCTTTGTTTGCCCTCCACCCTTCCCCAAAGCCAACAGTGGCAGTGGGAGTCGAGGGGTTGAGCAGTATGGAGGAGAGCGGGCAGGAAGAGAGGTATGGTGGTCCCTTGGGGCTTCGAGCCTACCATATTCCCACCTGGTTTGCATCTGGAAACAGGCCTAGGTAAAGTGAATCATCTATAAATAAACCCTTCCGCCCAGGAAACCGAGATCCGCATCCCCAAAGTCAGGCATCTCAGGACCGGGGCTCCATGCAGGTGGGGCTGGGTGTGTTAATGCAGGAGACTCCGGGCATGGAGACGATCGGGGGACCTGAGCAGAGGCTGGCTTCTCCATTCTGTGTGCAACTCGCACCCCCTCTGCTCTGGGGAGCAAACAAGGGTCGCCCGGCCACGAATCTGCCACACTTTTCTTTGGGAAGGGATGGCCTTTGGGGGTTGCCAACATCCCATGATTTTTCTCAAGTTGGAATTAAACATTTGCTCAGGTTGAAATGGGGCTTTGATGGCCCTTCGTGGAATGAGATTTCCTGGATGTGGGGGTCCCTGGAGGTCCTCCAGTGGAGGGCAAAGAGTCCCTGATGGTGATAACCTTAGCCAAAGAACTTGACGATTAGAAGGAAGCTCCATGGAATGCCACCAGAAAGGGGAGAAAATTAAAAGTGATGCCCTACTGTGTGCCGGGTCCTGTGCTTTACATTTTATCCTTCCGAGGCTTTAAATGGGGATGCCCTCCACGGTATTCTTGGTGTGGATTCGACTGGACATTTGCTATTGCTCTGTTATTTCAGGTGATCCGTGTTTTGGGGGGAAGGCTCAGAACGTCCTCTGTCATTGTTTTTCTGCATTTTCTGACACTTTCTATTTGTGGAATACTATGGTTTTTATTAGATATTCCAGTTCCTTCTGTGCTGGAGTGGCTCCAACTGATGTTTTATCATTCTTATTTGTTTTGAATAATAATAAGGGAATAATACTACTAAATGCCCTGACTCCAGGAGGTGGAACATTTCTCAAGCTAGGGCTGTATTTAATTTTGTTTTGGAAACTGCCGAAATTATTCAGCACAAGAGGGCCAAGAGGCACTATGTTTCTGTTTGGGAGTACGGAAGCTGGAAATAAAAGTGCTCTTGCTTCGTCCGAGAAGAAGGGAGTGTGGTTCCTGCATGTGTTGCTTACGTCCGTGGTAAGATCTTACCTGTAAGCTTGAGAGCAGGTTGGGAAATCCTGACTGTAGAAGACAATCCCATTTATTTGAACTTTCTACTAAAATTGGGGTTTGGGGACATTGATCAATATTTGGACACCATCCAGGGAAGAAGTCTTTGGTGAGTAAAGACAAAGAGGGTAGCAGAAGCCTAGTTTAATTCCTGCAAAATAACTACATTTGCAGCTCCTGTTGGGGTAGCTCTGCCGGGCTAATTGGTTAACTGGTTAACTGAGGGGTTGCTAACCTGAGGGGTTGTGACCGGGGTGTGACGTTTCTAACTGATAAGGCCACATTTCCTACAAGACGACCCCACTAGGACTTTCTAATTCAGATCTCCCTCTGAGTGAGCAAAACTCTAGTTAGTGCAATAACAACACAGTTCTCTATTTTGCCTTTTCAAGGAATTATAGCAGGTCACTTAGCATTTTTGTTCTCAGTTTCCTCATTGATAAAGTCAAGATAATAACAGGTCTTTCTTATGGGACTGCTGGGAGAATTAACTGAGCTAATTAACGTAAACTGGTTGAACTGTGCCTGGTATGAGATCAGTAAATGCTATTTATTTATTTAGGTGATGGTCAGGTACACAGTGGTTGCCTCGCTGAGCTGCATTGGTACGTCACTCATATCTATGCAACAGTGAGCTCGTGTTCCCAGAGCAGGCCACAGCGACATCGGGGAGAGAAAGTTCGCAGGCATGTTAAAACAGGAAATGGGCAACTGACACTTATGGAACCCACACTATGTAGCATGGACTGCGACACCATTATTTTATTACTTAGCAAATAATAAATCAATCCAAGTACTAAATACATGCTTGATAAGAAGGTACAGAATATCTCGTCTCCTTTAGAGCCCAGGAGATATGGAAGGTCTTGCCAAGCAGGAGCAGCATGCATATGAGAGCATCACACCCTGCTTCCGTGCCCATCTGAGGCTCCACACCTGCAGACCGCCTGCCACGTGCGTTCTGGAGAAAACACAGCTTTGGGAATGATTTATGCTGGAATCGGATGCAGCCAAGCGATCCTAGGCCAGGCTACTCCAGACGAGATGGCCCATCAAAGGAAGGTCGACACCCATTTTCGGTCCTAGGGGAGAAGCATGGCCATGGCCAACTCCCAGGCACTGGCAGAGGTCGCTTGTTGCATTCAGATGGTCCTATAGTTGTCTAACTTCAAGCAAATCCCTTGACTTTTCTGAGCCCTACTTTCATTCTCTGCAAAATGGGGTTGATGATACCCACCTTGGGGCACAGATAAGAGTTGGAAGGACTATAACACGGACATGATAGTACCCAACTGTTCTAGACTGAATTGTATCTCTCCCACCCCCAAATTCATTTGGTGAAGTCCTAACCCCTGAGTACCTCAGAATGTGACCTTATTTGGAAATAAGGTTGTCGTAGCTTTAATTAGTTAAGATGAGGTCATGGTGGTGTAAGGTGGGCCCCTAATCCAGTGTGACTGGTATCCTTATAAAAAAGGGGAAATTTGAACACACAGACAACACAAACATGGGAAGAAAGTTATGCGAAGGTGGAGGCGGAGACCAGGGTTTTGCAACCATAAGTCAAGGAACTCCAGAAAGACTGCCAGCAAACCACCAGAATCTAGGAGAGACGCGTGGCACGGGGCCTCCCTCACAGCACTCAGAAGGAGCCAAGCTTTTCTGACACTTGGGTCCCGGAGTTGTAGCCTCCAGGCCTCCAGACAATAAATTTCTGTTGTTTAAGTCACATACTTTGTTACCGCAGCTTGAGCAAACGAATATGCCAACCAAGAGGAGCCCATCATCATCCTTGATCATTGCTGTGGCGTCTTCGCCTCTGCTTGCCTTCCTGGTGGCTTTCTCCAAGGCATCCAGCAGGCCACCTGAGCTACCACTTGGAAGGATGCACAAAAGGAACGTGCTGGGGGTGGGGGTGGAAAGACCTGTGCTAAGACAGAGAAGTGATGTCTCAATGTCTCCACCACGGGCAGCCCAGCCTGGGCAGAGTGTCTACCAACCTCTCCTTCTTCTCGCGTCCCTGTGCTCATCTTCTGCCCCTCCTCTGCTCGCATGTCTGCTTCATGCCCATCTGTGCTGTGGGGTCTTAGAGAAGACTATTTCTCTAAGTCCCAGCAAGGCTTCCGGATCTGCCAAACAAGGATGCCTGGCTTGGCGGAGGGATCACAGAGAATTGTCATGACAACTCCCTAGGCTTGGGAAGCGCTTCTGCACAGTGCTTTCTTCTCTGTTGGCCGTTGGAAGAGTCGCACAGGGCAGGGAGATACCTGGAGCAAACAGGGTTTCTGGGAAGGTGGGACCGGGGGCTGGGGGTTGGCAAGCGGCAAGTAACTTTAAAGAGTGAGGGGCAGGAAGCAAGATGGTGGTACCGTGATTTCTTCAAAGTGCTGTAAGCCTGGGGGTGGGAAAACGGGGACTGGGTCTCTTGGTAAGGCTTGGGGAGAGTTCTGGAACACAGTATCTATTTTTCTTTCCTCCTTTCCCCTTCCCTTTTTGCTCCCTGTCTTCTGCCCATTTCCTCTCCTCCTTAGCTGGGTGCTTATGGGGCCAGCCTTATGTTGCACCCGCTGAGTCCTCCCGTTCATCTGGTCTGGTTCCCAACGTGTGATTTAGTGGTGGTGCGTGCCCCGAACGCAAGCAGGAGGTGGCGGGAGGGGAGAGAGAGGCGGGGGGAGAACCGTTTGATCTGCTAAAACGCACCTTAAGAGCAAACCCATCCACATTACTGAAGGTATCAGCTGGGTCCTGCCTACAGTTATGTCAAACAAAGTGTGCTGCGAAGTGCCAACTCTCCCTTTGTGCTGTGACACCGAGAGCTGCCAAAAGATATTAAAAAGCTTGCATGAACTAGGTGATGGCAGCTGTAACTATCTAAGTTATTGCCTGGCAGCTGCAGCACTGCCTCACTGCTGCTGGCCGCCTTTATAGTTGGTTCTCCATTTGTTTGCCCTTTCTCTAGCAACCGAGAGCACCAAGCCTGCGGTGGGCGAGTGGTCGCCCCAGCCCCCTTGCGCCTGCGGTAAGGGAAGCTCGTGGCTACCGAGGAGAGACCCCCTCGTGCACGTGGCTCCTGGGGAGAAGTGGGTTCTCCTGGCCGGGCCCCAAGCCTGGTTTTGCATCGACTTTAAGGAGCCTTGGCCGAGCGGATGCACAGAGCGAGTACGCACACCCAGGCGCGAGCACCAAATGCAGCTTTTTGTATTTGTGTGTGTGGCTTTTTTTTTTTTTTTCCCCTTCCCCGTTGGCTCCGAGTGAGCTAGAACAATATCGCCAGCTCCAAGCCCTGCCAGTCCTACATCTGCTCCCTAAAACCTCCAGCAAATAAGAGTACGGTGGGGTTGTTTAACCAACACTTACAATATACACACTTTTCAGCTCCTCTCCCCCTGGGTGGCCCAGGCTCGGAGATCTGGATGCTGGTGGCAAAGGGCTGAGAGATAAGGAGCTAATGATCCCTGTGGGCATCTGTCTCTGAAGCCTCCTTCTCTGGCATGTTGATCTGTGGCATAAAATACATTTCATTGTCATGGGCTTCGGGGAAGGTGTCTGTACCGAGCTGTTTTTTTGTATTCTTCTGTTGAGTTTGGTCTTTTCAGCTGTCTGTTAAATAATTCATACAGCTCATGAAAGTAATATTTCTGGGATGTAGGGGGTTCCATTTTTCCAATTCCCTTTCACTCCATCTTTTTTTTTTTTTTTTTTTTTGAAGCGGTTGTGGGAAGAACTTGGCAGGCGTGGCCTGGGTGGCATAATAAAGCCTTCTGTCTTTTCCTCTCACCTCTCCAGCTCAGGCTGGGAGGGCAGGAAGGCTTGCTGACCTTCAGTGGGCCAAGTCAAGGTGAGGGCTGAGGCTGGAGTTTGGTTTTCATCTCAGAGTTCAGCCATAAAGAGATCCAAAGGCATAGGCGTTTTTAAAATTCTTGCTGCGGGGGCCTTTCCCTTCAACATTTTCCCAGATGCCTGCCCAGCGCCTAGCATGGGACTTTACCCCTCGTAGGTAATGACTGTCTAGCAAAATGGATTGAATTGAGGCCATTCTGGTGGAAGGCAGGACTCAGCATTCCTAACCTCTGTTATGATGAAGTCAATCAAATAACCACACTGGCCATTTTGTTTATCTGCACATGTCAGGGTGGTGTTCAGGTTTTGTCAATGCAAAAGCAAAGTGTCTTGTTCTAGAATGAGTACGACCTCTCCATTCCAGCCCAGCAGAGCCCCAGACCTGGGTTATACGTCCTAGAGAGTGCTGGCCTCACTTTTGGCACTGGATTGTGGTTGAGTATTTGTCTACAACCCTGGAAGTTCCCTGAGAGCAAAGACCGGGTCTACTTTGCTCACTACTGGAGGCCCAGCACCAAAAGCAATATTGGACACCTAGCAAGTGTTGTCTAAGTGTTTGTTGAACGAACATGTGAAGGTCGTCTGAGGTGGGAGGGAGGTTTGTCAGAGCCTTCCCAACCCATTAGAAGCCTCCTTTGTCCTGGATCTTCTCAGCCCCTGAGATGCCCGTGAGGAGCTCATGTCTAGGCGCCGTGGCCATAATCTTCTCTCCAGTGTGGGTCTTTGGAAAGGCCCTAAAGACTCAGGTTCTGGAGGCAAATGGCCACCTGCTTGTTGGCTCTCTGACCCAAGGCGGAGACTCCATATCCTCATCAATAAACTCTAAACCCACATCAAAGAGTTATTGGGGCATGTTAAGACCCAAATGCTTGTTATTCCCCAAATTCCTATGTTGAAGCCCTAACTCCCAGCGTGGCTATATTTGGAGAGGGGGTTCTCCCAGGACGTAATTAAGGCTAAGTGAGGCCATCAGGGTAGGGGCCTTATCCTACATGGAAGAGGTGCCAGAGAGCCCACTCTCTCTCTCTCTGCACGCGCAGAGGAAAGGCCATTTGAGGACATTGTGAGAAGGTGGCCATCCATAAGCCAGGAAGAGAGCTCTCACTAGACACTGAATTGGCTGGAACTTTGATCTTGGACTTTCTAGGCTCCAGAACCATGAGAAAACAAATGTCTGCTGTTTAAGCCTCCCAGTCTGTGGTATTTTGTTATGGCGGCCCGGGCCGACTGACATGGGGGCATTAAATGGCATAAAAACAGAAATCTTAGTACAATGTTTGGTGCATAGTAAGGGAAACAGTATGGAAGTCTTTGTCAAGTATTTGTGGCCTACTGAGGACACGAGGCTGGGGTGGCGGGAAGGGCGGAGAGAGCAGAGGAAACTCCCCATCTATACTGGGAAAGGACTGGGGATGGTTTTACATGAATCTGGGAAGGCTGTGGAGGAGGTGGGATGTTCGTGGGCGTGATGATGCTTGAGGGCTTTGGAAGGTAGAGGTGACGGGAGGCCTTTCCGATCCGAGATACAGACAGAGGAAGGTGTGGGAAGGGGAGGGGACTGCCATTTACCGAGGGCTGACTATATGCCAGACCTGTGCTCGGCATGTCACACACGTCCCTTCACTCAACTCTCTAGTCCTCCCTCCCCCACTCGGTAGGTAGCACCACTTCCAGGCTACAGACGGGGCAGGGGAGAGAAAGGCTAGTGCTTACTGCGCACTTGCAGGTGTCTGGATACGTGTCTATCTTCCTGGGACTCACAGCTATCCCATGAGGTGCATCGTGGGGTCATCCTCATTCTGTAGCTGAGGACTTCGAAGCACAGTGCTGTTGAGTGTCTGGCTCAAGGTCACACAGTGGTGCTGGTGCAGGTATTAAACCAGGCGGGCCAACCGCTGAGTCTGTGTTGTGGGTCATGTACGTTTATGTCTGGGTCATGCTTTATGCTTCCTGGGGGCTAAATAGGTCCAGATCCCACACTGGCAGGACTGAGACTTGAATCCAAACCTTTTCACGATATCACACTGCCCGGGAGGCAGGAGTGTGATCCCTACATGGTGGGGTCTGCCGCAGGAGCAGCCGCAGTAAAAATGGCAAAAATGGACCAGGAGAGATGCCGACACATGACGTAACATGGGGAGACAGACGGTGTCTGGGCCCCGTGGGGGTGGGGCACGGGAAAACAGCTGTGGTGTTTGCAGGGCAAAGCGGTGGGTTAATCTTCATGACAGCCCCAGGAGGTTGGTACTCTCATTATCCCCTATGTTATAGACGAGGAAACTGAGGCACAGATAAGCTAAGAAACTTGCCCAGGATCACACTAAATAGCAAAAGGCGGGATTTGAACCCAGGTGACGTGGCCTTTGTACCTGTCCTCCTGTTACGCCATGCTGCCTTCACTGGAGACCAGATGATACTTTTCGATAACCTGGTGGAGGAATTTATAGGCAAAATAAAGAAGACAGAGGGAAAGTATTGCATCTGCCCTTACTGGCAGAGGACCTGAGGAAGTGGGGATGTGGAGAAGGCATGTGTCCCCTTTATCAGCGAGGCTGGTGCCAGTGTGGACCTCGGTGCTGCCTGGGGGCACTCTCCCAGACTCAGTGCTCAGCAAACAGATCTGCCTTGATGACAGTAGACCTCACGGGACTTTTGCACTCTGGTGACGTCCGGGATGTTTCCATGAGGCCCTATTTCACCTCCTCAGACACCATGGGGCTCTGCGTGGTATGGGAGCGACGCCGTGGCTACTGCCTTCCCTAGGTACTGACCTCAGCGGGTGGCCTTCCATGAACCGCTGTTGCAGGCGCTGCTGGGCCTGGAATCCAGCCAGCCAGTTACTAGCCGTCTAACCACAGGCTAGCCTTTCTTCCCTGTGTCCTGGTCTCCTCACCTGTGCAGGGTGGACAGTCATCGTACGTCCTCACAGGGCTGTGGCGAGGGTGGCATAAACGAGGTGCTCGGGGCATTGCTTCATATGTGTTACCCACTGTTAGGCTTCGTGCCCCTGTTTCCTTACGACTGACTCGCCACCATGGCGTGCGGGCTTCACAGGAGCCTGCCTCACCCGACCTCTCCGTCACTGACCGTCGGGGGCCCAGGAGCGATTCTGAATGCACCGGATGAACTCCCTGCGTCCCCTCCAGGGCCCGGTGGAGTGGAGATCTGCCCGGCTGAGTGGCTGGAGGCTCACTGTGCCATAAGTAAGGGCTGGCTCGGCCCTTCCGTTCCACCTCTGGTTCTCCATGACTATGGGCTGATTGTTTTCTCACGTGTCAGAAGGTGTCACTGTCCTTTCCTTAACCATCGCTGTAGATGTAACAAGTGGAGGCATCGAGGCCTTCAGACAAAATGAGAAGAAGGCATCTGAAGACAGCGAGGCAGCTCTTGTATCCTTTGCCTCCCAAACTGCCCCGGTATTAAATAACCATTCCTGGAACACCTTTTGTGCCAGGCTCTGGGGACCCGACACAGACAAACTGGACACGGTCCCAGCCGACGGAGAGCTTTCAGGCCGGTGGGGGGGGGGGGGCCGTAAACCAAGTTTGAAGAGGCCGCGGTGGATGGTTAATCCGACGTCCCAGACAAAGTTCTGCCGAGCGCGCTTGTCTGTAACAGGTTTGCCGGAGGGAGATGAGTTCCACATGCCGGCTGACCCATGTTTGAGGGAATTGTACTGCATTTTCTGTTTTGGTGTTAATAAGTACATTGCAAGGTTTAGTAAAACCCCCAGATTTAAGCGTTTTAACTTTTATTGCAATTGCCTGACTTCCAATTAGCTGGAGGTGGAGAACCCGCTTTGTAAATGGCCCAGTTTTTAGCCTCAGACTGGCCGATCCTCGCCCCTGTGGCTTGCCCACGTCACCCGCGCCGCCTTCTCAGGGACCCCACTTTGCATATCAAATTTGTCCCACTCGACAAACATTATTCATAATGGGCCTACTGTGTGACGGCCACTATGCTGGGCCTGGGAACTGTAAGCTGAATCAGACACAAGTGTATCAAGTCTGATTCCGTTCAAAGAATTTACAATCTTTCCCTGAGAAGTTAGGCATAAACCGATTTTTATAAATCTGTTTTTAAGTGTGTTAAGAGAGTTGACTTTTTAAAAGAATCTTCAAATTCCGTGTTTGAATTTTCTGTACACTGCGCATCTCCAGAGTGGGGCAATCTGGAACTCGTAGTGGCTGAGGCTAGAGAAAATAAGGAAGACAGTGACACAGGCTTCTAGAACGGAAGGGACCCAGGCAACTGTCCAATCCAACTGCTGGATTTTTACAGATGAGACAATTCAGACCCCGGGACATGACATGAATGTCTCTGGTGGCTGAACGGGCCAATGGCACAGCTGGGGCTCATGTCACACGTCTATGGGCCCTGATGCCTCTTACCCTGCTGAACCAGTTGTCCAGGCTTTCTGGTTTCCAGGTTTCCTCCCGCAGTGTGAAGAACTGGCCGTACAACCTTTCCATAAAACCGGACAGGGCTGTTTAATCTCGGGCCAAATTGCCCCCCAAAAGCACTGGTCCTTGGGGGCCCAGGTTCCACCACTCTCCCCCCACTTGGAGCCTCCGCTCGGAATTTCAACCCCGCTGCAACATTTGGCTACTTGAAATCGCTCCGCTCCAAGAGCGTGTGTGATGCTGACAGACCTCTTGTGCCCAGAAATCCTACTAAAGGAGCAAGGACAGATGCAGCCACCACTGCCCTTGGTGGGGGAGGCCATCGAACAGAAGGGCACGAGAGCAGGGACATGGCACACGAAGCCTATTGTCCCGGCCACGGCAGCTCTGGGCACTTCGGCGCCTGTTCTCCCGGGGCCGCTACTGCTTGAGGCAGGTGGAGCGTGGACGGGCATGTGGCCTTGGAGGCCGCCCCTGCCAACAGCGGCCCTGGTGGGCATGGGGAGCGGGAAGGGGCCTGGCATGTTCTTTGGGCAATTCCTCACTTATTTGGCCTAGCAAAGTATTGCCTTTGGGAGTGTGACTCTTCTCGCAAATGAAAACCCCAGGGCTTTGGTGAAACGAGAGGTGGACCGAAGTCGAGAGCCTTTCTTCAGAGCAGCCCCCACCTGTAAGGGATGACTTAGATTTGGCCATGTCCTGGTCACCCCCAACTCGTCTCTCTGGCTGGGATCCGATGCTAGTCCTGGGAAAGGTGACGCCCTTATTGCAGGCATTCAGAGCAGAAAAAGGGGAAAGGGGCCACTGGGAAAATCTCTCGGGCATCTGGAAGATGGTGATCTTCAGCCGAGCGCCTGTAAAAGGATAACCGGCCCGGCCAGGAGGCGAGGGGACAAAACCAGATAAAAGAAAAGACCCAAACAAAGAGCGTTCATTTCAGCTTCTCTGTCTTCTTTCAGAGGAAGACTAACTACATGATTGTTGTGAACTAGAGTCAGGACCACGGGGACCGGAACATTCTCTGCTGATTTTCTTTCTTCTCCTTTTCATATGGAGGGGTGTGTGGAGAAATAGTGGGGGGAAGAGAAACTTGTTGAAGAGAGCTGAGCAAACAATGGCTGGTGAATGCCAAAGCTGGCAGTCAGTGGTTCTTAATGTTTGAATGGAAGTGGCTGGAGCTCGCTTTTTTTCTCCCCCCTCCACAGTCCGTGTTGCCAAGAAAACATGGAGTAGCTGTTTTAAGCATTTACAAATGGTAATGTACCAACAGCTGGTCTCAGTCCAACCGAGCTATTGTAGGGGTATTAAAAAGACAGGCCAGAGTTGGAGATGTACTGCCAACCTCCCTTGCAGAGTTGGGGAACATTTTCCTTGGAAAAAAAAGGTCTTATATTCCTGCAGAGATCGACAGGACGGTTCCTCCCGTGGAGTCAGTGCCTTGCTTGGCAGAGGAGGCCGCGCGGGCAGGCGAGCCAAATGCTTCGGCGACAGGGAAGCACGGAGTCAGGGGGCTCGCGGCGGATTTATCAGCGCGGCCACGCCGCCTGCCTGCCTGCGGTGCGACGCGATGCGTGTGCGCGTGCGCGTGGTCTCGGCCGTCCGCGTGGCCCGGTCCGCGTGGTCGCCCACGGCAGGCGCGTGCGCATTAGCGGCGGCCCGCTACGCCACGGTCCCCTCCTGCTCTGTGTCTCGGCTGTGTGCTCCAGAGCCATCGCGCCTTTCCTTTTTGCTCGGGCCAACAGAGGGAGGAGAAAATCTGAAAACAGCGTCCTCCCTCCCCTCCTCCCTCTTCCTCTGCCCCTGGATGGCACAGGGAGGCACCTGAGGGAAGGGCAGCCCACCTCCCCCCCCCCCCCTGTTCTTCATCTACCTCCCCCTGTCTGGGGCGCTCTTCAGGGTTTTGTTCATCTCAGGAAATTGTAATACACAGAGCATGCTTCTTCGCTAAATGTAATTACCAGCGGCCCTGTGTTTATGGATGAGGCATGGTGGAAAGTAATAGAAAATGATTATTTTTCGTTCTGAAGGCCTTCTTTATTAGTGGTGCGGTAGGGACGTCAGCTGCCTTCTCTGAATGGCAATGCAATGTTTTGCTTTCCCCAGCAAGATAAACGATCTTATTTGTTGATGTTTGGTGCTTGAGATGACATTTATGTGAAATAAAAGGGACCAAATTAATAATAAAAAAAAATGATTAGCCAGACACAAATGAAAAATGTACATGTCTCCCCCACCCCAGTTAAGTTGTTTGTATTTACATGCTATTCACAAATAATGGCAAAGTGCCCAATAGTTGGATGGCGAGGATTTTTTTTTTCTTTTACAATCATATGGCTTGATTCCGTTTTCCAGATCTTGTCTGAGAGCTGCTATTTGAAATAAAAATGTTTGCATCCATTTCCTCATTAATCCTTCCGTTGTAATACAACCTGCTGCAGGGAAATGGCAAAACAGATGCAACAATGAAAATTAAAAGGGATGGACACTTATCTTGGGCTATAAAAGCTGCTAACCATGTAGGAACTAGAGAGGCTTTTGGACAGAAAATATGGCAAATGATAGAAACAATCATCGGACTAAGAGTTTGCTATTTGGAAAACTCTGGTGGGACATTTCTCTGCTCGTAACGGCTGGAGGATCACTCCTGAGTTTAGTGTGCACCAGAGAGAGCGCTTGTCTGCTTTGCCTTGAGGCCTGTCTTCAATATTTGGTGCATCTACCCATCTGGTTTCTCATTGGGCTGGAATTTTCTCGACACAAAATGAGCGCTTTGCAAAGAATCCATAGACCTCATGTTTTGGGGCCTCCATGTTTTGCTTGGAAATACTGCCTCCTGTGCTCTTGGGAATCAGAGGCTCAGAGCAGAGCTGCGCCGACCTTGGGCTTCAGTTTTGCAACCACACACAATGTAGGCTGGGGAGGTGGGAGGGTTTACAACATGTGTAGAGGTGAGAGATCATGATTCCACTTTGCTCAGATAACTTGGTGAAAAGGAAAAAGGTTCAAGCACACCTTTTTGGGAAGAGGTGATACCAGTTTGTGTCTCAGTCTGGGTTTTTTCCCCCATATAATTGCCTGATGTCACCTCATGCTTATATTCGACTCCTGAATTCATAGGGATTGGGGTCATAAGTAGATTCGGCCTTCTTGTGTGTATTTATTGAGCATCACCTGTTTGTAGTCTGGAACTGATACACAGAGAGAAAGGCAGAAACATGGTCTTTGCCCCCGTACTGCATATAAACCTCTTGGCAGAGACTGAATTGGCACAATTAAATACATATAAAGACAAATGGCCAACCCGAGCCGGGCACACGGGAGCGGGTGTGTGGGGTGTGGGATGAGAACACGAACCCGGGGCAGGAGGTTTATTGCGGCGAGCCCTGCATGCAGCGCTGAGGGCACGAGGCAGCACCCCCCTCTGATGGGCTGCACAGACCCTGGCCGGTGACCTAGGCAGGTGGAGGAGATGCGGGCCCATGCATGTGGACTGTTTGTCCAAATGTTTCAGGCCTCCGGTGACTAGCCCTTGGCCTGAGTGACACAGTGGAATTCACTTTAGGTCAGGGCAGAGATGCATTTCAGGCCTGTGTCGTAGGTCCGGTAGAGGAACACTAGTGACAAAGAGGTTCTGCAGCCACGCTAAGCCGACTCTACGGTAACCACGTGAGGGTTAAATTACAGAATACAGTGCAGAGCCTAGCACATGCTCAGTAAGTGTTAGCATAAACAAAAAACTGTTCTTACTCTCTTGACATACCCATTTCATTTTCCTTTCTATTCTTGCCTAAGATGCAGGGTCTAAGTTGTATATTAATTGTTCTATTTAGGATCATCAGTTGACAAGGAAGATGCTTATCTTTTCACTAAATTATGTAGCCGAAGGTCGGAAGCGGGGCCGAATTACCTCTCATGGTCATTTCTAAGAACCTGCTTCTCGAATCTTTTGAATTCTCCTGCTTCAAAAGCCTTAGCAGGACTTGGCCACAGGGAAGTGTGCCTTCTGGTGAGTGGGTGGGCAGGCAGAGGTTAATTTGGCACAGCCCCCCAGTACAGAAAAAGTCCCACTGATGATGTAGTTGGGAGCCTGGTTCTGCTGAAAACCTGTTGAAGCATTTTTCTCAACAGAACCAGTGATCTGCTCACGGTGCTGTTGAAAGCCGCCACTACCAGGCGGGCGGCACGGTGCACGCACACCTGCTGAGGGGGGCGAGCAGGGCAGGTGGGGAAAAGAGGAACACAGTAGCCCGGTGTCAAGGTGTGCAGACTGGGGAACACGCAGCAGGAGGACCAAGCAGGTGCTGTGCGAGCAGAGACGGGCAGAGGGTCAGGGCCGGGGTGATGGTTCTCGTCAAGCTAAACCTTAGGGTCGGTCCTAGAGAAAGGACCTGAGGGGCACCCTCATTTATCACTACCTTGGGCGTGAGCGTTAACTGGTTACACCCAAACTACGGCCTCCCAAATGTTGATAAGCATTGGCTAATGAGCTCCTCAAGGGAAACGCCACAGCTTCGGCATCTGTGTATTTAATTTCAGTGGCGCTTGCAGTTGCTGGCCCAGAGTAGGCTCTCGCTCTCTGTTATTAGGTGATCGACTATGTGAGCCCTTCGCCTGCGTACTGTGCATAGGAAAACTGCTCCAGAAACTGGTGTTTCCTGGCCTCGTGTGCACGCAGTACCGACATGTGTAAGCTTCCAGGGCGAGAAAGAAAATTCAGGAATTCTGATTTGGCGTTCGTTTCGTTGGGCAAGTGAGTCATCTCTAGAACAAATTTGTGTGCCTTACGTGTGGATGTCAGCCTTTGAAAAGGCTAGCCGGATCTTTCTTTTCCTTTCTGGGAAGGGAAGGATATGTGAAATTCAATGACATCTGCTGAAATTCAAACATATTTTTATTTATTCATGGCCATGATCAGGGCAGAACCTCTAATTTCAACCAATAATTAGACTTGACAATAGATGTGGAAATAAAACATTTTTGCTGAATTCACTTGTCATTCCTCCCTGCTGTAGCTGGTGTAACCCAGATGTCAGCTGTCCCCTTATTTTTCTCTTGGAGCTCCCTCTCCCTCAATCCGTTCATACTAATGCTTTAGTGAGCCTTGTGGCGTTTACTCACTCAGGGTTCCGTGGGGGAGACACAGAGAGAGGGCCAACACTGCATTCTTCACAGTCACCCACTTAAGTGTCTCCTGAGGTCCACAGGACCTCAGTCCACAGTCCACAGTTTCCTAAAGGCATTTTTATTCCCGCTCCACCAAGAGTCCCTTTTTCTTCCTCTTCCCACATACCCAGCGCCGAGGCTTCAGTCCTGCGCCCTCTCTGCCTCCACCCCCAACCTCGAATCCCTCTCCTTGCTAGATTCCATCTTTTATTTCACTCCCAGTTGAATGCCATCCTTTCTGCTGCCGTTCGCAGCCAATTTAAAGACTTCCAGAGCAAAAGCCCTGCTGGCCTTTGCAACCCGACTAACAGTCCTTCTGGAAAGACTTGGATAATTGCCATTTTCCACACGGATCATTCAAGTGTTTATTTAGGCTTTTTTTTTTTTTTTTTTTGCTCTGCCGTCCTTGGAATGAAAGTAGGGATTCCGAGGTGGCCATGTAACTGCAGAAAGTTGTTGCTGGCCTTTCCCTGAGCTCCCAGGAGAGCGAGGGGCAGAAGCCAGAAGGTAGGGGAGTGGGGAGTGAAGGGGAGATGAGGAAGCAGAGACGGTGGGAACAGACGATACTTTCAGGACGTTTCCTTGTGAAGGAGAGGAGAGAGAAGGGGCAGGATGAGGGGTCAAGAGAAATTTGCTCCACGAAAGAGGGAGATGCCAGCGCATGTCCAAACGGTGATGGAAAGGAGGGAGGAAGTAGAGAGGGAGAGGTTGAGGATTAGAAAAAAGAGGGCATACTCACGGAATAATGTCCCCGAGAAGGCGGGAGGGCACAGGGCACAGAGCACCGGAGGAGGGTCTAGCCGTGGAAGAACGCAGATGTGTTGGGAGGAGGGAGGGTAGGGTACAGGCTGCGGACAGGTGGGCGGTGGGGCCGGGTGGACGGTGACCTCACGGCAGGCTACGTGAGTGCAGTCTGAAACTCTTTCCAGGTAGGGGCGATGCTGGCGGTGGCGGTTGTTATTTACCGCGTGTGCTCCTGGAGCCCGCCCGCGAAGCCGGTCCGCAGGCTTCTTGGGGACAAGCGCCTTCTCGGTGGTCTGTTGGATCCAGCTCCTGCTGGTGCTGACGGTTAAATCTTCAGGAAGTTTGCAGGCCAGTCGTTAAACCGCCGGTGGCTTGCGATCGGCCGTGGAGAGAGAGCGTGTGCTCTGCGGAAACCGGCAGTGACTACGAATCAGAACCTCTTCTTTCCCTGGAAAACTGGTTCGTGAACATTCAGCAGCACGCCGTCGCTGCCAGCTCCGGCGCCCCGCCTTGCTCCGTTCGGTGCGCTGTTCGACCTCGTGCACCCTGCTGAGCGCGCCGCCCTGTCCCGCCCGGAGTGCACAGAGTGGCTTTTCTCTGCCGGGCCTCGGTTTCCCCCACTGTCCTCAGGTCTTTGCAGCCTGCGAGACAAGCAGAAAAAGAACACGTGCGGAGGGTGCACGTGGGTGCACGTGGCGGAGGGAACGGCCACACCGGGGTGTTCACAGTGTTCTGCAAGAGACGTTCCTGGTGGCCGTGCGGCGGCTCTCTCCGCCCCCCCTGGCAAGTCTGGCAAACTTTGGCTTTAATTATTTATTTCCGTGCCTGCATGCCGGCTGAAGAGGGATTTCCCCGTCCCTCCCAGCTCCATAAACACACTCACAGAATCAAGTCGTGTACTGTCCCGTTGCTACAGATGCGGGTGCTGTCAGTGCGTTGGAAGCTTGTCACTCACCAGCAGAGCGGCTGCCACAGGCTTCCAGGAGAGGCTCTTGTCTTCCTGGGGTTGACAGCACTGTGGGGTGGGCCTGTCCCCTCCACCCACTCCCCGCCACAGCTTCCCACAGCTGCTCCTGCTCCGCTGCCTTTGGCCGAGATCCCTGGGGGATCTGGAACCCAGGGTCTGAAGTGTCATGGGTCTACTGTCCAGGGAGTGTGACGAAGCGGACAGGGCCCCGGCTTTGGGGCCTTACAGGCCTCAGGTTGAGTGCAGATCCCGACAGATAGTGCCCCAGTGACTTTGGAAAAGGAATTAAATTGTCCAGCCTCAGAGTTTTCCTCGGCAAAGGATTTAGTGGGATCACGTCTGCAAAGAGTCGGGCGTGTGGTAGGACCTTACCGTGTCGGTGGGAGGCCCAGTGTGGGACTGAGGAAGATTAATGAGGGATCCAGGATTCCCTGCCTCTAGGAAAGCCCCCGATTGCTGCTGGCCTCTGGTCACCAGTCCCTCACACTTCTGATGATGCCCACGTCTGTGTGCTTCCTTCGCGTGCTGGCACTCAGGATAAGGACACATTTGGGGGCCCCTGGGTGGCTCAGTCAGTTAAGCATCTGACTCCTGGTTCTGGCTCAGGTCATGATCACATGGTTCACGAGTTCGAGCCCCGCATTGGTCTCTGTACCGGCAGCACAGAACATGCTTAGGATTCTGTCTTTCTCCCTCTTGCTGCCCATCCCCTGTTTGCGTGCACGCGCGCACGCTCTCTCTCTCTCAAAATAAACAAATAAACTAAAACAAAAAAGGATGGACACATTTTTATGGTGCTAGAGACCAAGCAGGAGGTGAGGTAGGGAGCAAGAGCTGAAAGCAATGGCGTGCTGCTGAATGTTAACAACCAACTTTCTGGGAGCAGAAGCCTGATTTATAGTCATTGCCAGTTTCCGTAGAGCACACGCGCTCTCTCTCCACGACTGACTGCAAGCCACCGGTGGTTTAACGACTGGCCTGCAAACTTCCTAAAGATTTAACCGTCAGCACCAGCAGGGGCTGCAGCCGGCAGACCACCGAGAAGACGCTTGTCCACAGGGAGCCTGCAGACTGGGCGGGCGGGCTCCAGGAGCACACGCGGTAAATAACAACCGCTGCCGGCAGCAAAGCGGTTAAGAATAGCTATAAAGCAGCCCAAGGCGGTGCAAAGAAACCATTTACACTTGAGGGTATGCCATAAAAGGAAGGGGCAGAGCTGAGCCAGGCTGGCATTCCAGATGAGAAGAACCTTGATGGAGGGAAGGTAGATCTTTCGGAATGGGCAAATGGCATCCGTAAAGGCTCAAAAGAGAGGTCCAGAAAATCCAGCTCAGGAGTGGGAAGGGAACGGCGCGGAGGAGGAACCGATGACGAGTTAGTGGCCCGGATCTTGGGCTCTGCAGTCTGAGAAAGGCAGGTTTGAATCCTGGTTCTCCCGCTAGCAGAGGAGATTTATGGCCCTAATTCATAAAATGGAGATGCCATCTACCTTTTAGTGATGCTGTGAGGATTAGAGATAATGTAGATAGAATGCTGGCCCGGTGCCTGGAGTCCGTGAGGGCTGGATGAATGGCAGCCATTAGTATTGCCGTTGCCTTGTCTATTTTTTCGTGCCCCAGTGTCCCTGAGTGTTCTGCATACCCAGCGCAGGCCAGGGCACACTCTGGGAGCCCACCTCGACTACTCCGTCTGGCCGATGACATGCCTTGGGCCAAGTCTGGACAACAGGGCATCTGTGGATTGTTCTCCCTCCCTGCCCTTCCGGGCTCTGGTGTCATGAGGAAGCTCTGAGAAGCTCTGGTGTCACCAGCTTCTCTTATGTGGTGGAGCCCGTTCCCTTGAGAGGTCCAGAGAGGCTGCCGTTCCCTAGGCCCCCTTTGTCTGCTTATCCTTTCCTCTAGGCGGGAGCATCGGGGAAGATGCTGGCACAGGGACAGACCGCCTTCGGTTTGTCCCGTTTATGTGTATCGAACACCTGGGCCTGGCAGTGTGCTGGTCACTGAAAAGCAAGATGAATAAATGGGGCATCGTTCTGCCCTCAAGGTCCCAGATGGTGGTGGCAGGGAGGGTACTCAGTTATGTCAGTGTCTGCATGCCAGGACAAAGGAGCACATCTATACCACAGCTGACTTGGGCAAAGGCTCCACCTTAACCTGGACATCAGGCCAGTTTATGGGACTTGGCAGCAACTCTGGAAACCCTAGAGGCTTCCACAAAACCCTATATAAATTCTCAAAACACAAATCCTTTGGAGCAAATCAATGTAAAATCTATCTTCATCATTTGAGCAAGGGGTACTACAAGTGTCCGACACATCAGATAAGATGTCGCCACCAACTGGTTGGGGATTGCTTTGGTACAGCAGATCCCAAACCAATGCCCTCCCCCATTTGGGTGGATGATTCTGCTGCACAAGAGCCCCTGTGTGGCCCTTTGCTCAGGTGACCCAACTCTGACAGCAGTTAGTGTTTTGCAGAAGACTGTACCCCTGCTATTTCTTCTCTCTCCCACTTTTCACATTTGTTGTCCTATTTCCCTCCATCCCTCCTCCTCCTCGTCCTCCTCCTCCTCCTCCTTCTCCTCCTCCTTCTTCTTCTTTAAATTCTTCCCTCAGACCTTCAAAGGGCTCTCATAGGCACCACTTAGGTCCTGTGGTTTTAGGGTTAAAGAAATTGCTCATTCTCAGTTAAATTTGTAGTGCTTTGCAATCTATAGAACCAATTATTGGTTCCAATTTACTAGCATTCCACGGAGAAGGCTGGTCTGTCAGCAAGAAGGAGAGTTTTAGAAAAGTAAGAAATGTGAGGTCGGAGGGGTGCTGTGGCTAGCACAGGAGTCAGGAATGCACACACGTGTGCGCACACACACACACACACACACACACTCTGAGTTAGGGCGAATCAGAATCTAGGTAGGCTAGCAGGTGATCCGAAATTCTGGAGGTTGAGACTTAGGGGTGGAGAAGAAACTAGAAAGGAATTTAAGAACCAAATGGACTCAAGCTTCAAAGAGTTAGGCAGTGTACCTGCTAATTAGGAGCCGAAGGGGCAGGGCCAGGGGCAGGAGAGGTTAAGGCGTGCATCCATGCTCTGGGGAGAGCTTCATACCAGTGCGGATCCCTGCCGCAGCAGAAATTTGTTGTGTTTCCTGCCTGGACAGTCCTAGGAGAGAGGGGACATCGAGATGAGCAAAATGGCAAAAACGTATAAGAATGCAGAGAAATTGTCACCGGCTTCTGACTTTATATCTGACTGACTGTTCAGGTTGGTGAGTGACTGAACATTTTTTGGAGTGACCTGCCATGCTTTGGCCAGAACTACAGCACCCTCTGTCTCACATTGGTGAGGACATGCACCTTGTGTTTTAGTTAGCGGGATGGGTTTCGCTGAGCTGCTCGCACTTCTTTCTCTGTAGGGTTATGGCCCAAGACGCATGCTTGCGACGGTGGATTCACAGGACTTCCTTCATGGATTTGTTTAAAACCTTTTGGGCTTTGAAACTTGTATTATTGTTCATGTTTTCTTCTTTCCTCGGCCATTCAGAACCAAATAGCGGTCCATTTCTTAGAGTGTAGCTATTAGAGCATCATTTTTTTTATAATTCGCTTTTGGGCTCATCCTATTTTCCTCCCTTATTTTTCCTAATCTCTCTGTGTATATAATCTGCCTCAGTTCTTTTAGAAATCACACTTAGAGTTAAATAAGAGTGATCCCTATAATGCTTTGCCTCTACATTGAATACATATATAGCGAGAGTCCATAGGATGGTTTGTGAATCCTTGAAATCTCAACAAACAATATTGAGAGTCCTTAGGGCTAGATTTTAATGAAAAGGTAAGTGCCTGACCTCGAGGAAATTCTAGTCCCAAGTCAGAGCCAAAACTGATGGATTCAAGTTGACAGAACTGTTTAGGTACAGGATTATAGAGGTAGTGCGAATGGAAAGGTTTCCCTTGGTCCTAAATCCATTCAAGAAACATTACTGAGGGGCGCCTGGGTGGCTCAGTCAGTTGAGCATCTGACTTCAGCTCAGGTCATGATCTCACTGTTCGTGAGTTCAAGCCCTGCGTCGGGCTCTATGCTGACGCTCAGAGCCTGGAGCCTGCTTCACATTCTGTGTCCCCTCTCTCTCCGCCCTTTCCCTGCTCACACTCTCTCTCAAAAAATAAATAAAACATCTAAGAAAATAAAAAAAAAAGAAACATTACTGAATACCTATGATGCTTGAGGCCCTAGATTATTTCCCGCGGTAGAGCTGTTGGGCCACACAGACAATCTACCCCACGGTCATGGTGAGGGTGTGGGCAGGGCCAGCTTTCTGGAGAAGGTGACTTGTGAGAGTGTGCCAGCAGGACAAGAATAGAGTTGAGTAGATCTTGGCACCTTCTCGGAAGCTGGAAGATGTGAGCCTTAGCCATTGTGAATGCTTTGAGTGAATCCAGCACTTTCTTCCTAATCTATCATAGACGGCGTTTTGATTAGGTTAAGGAGGTGAATGTTTCCTCCAAAGACTGCTTAAATTCCGATTTTTTTCTGCTCGTAGGCTGTACAAGCTGCTCTGATAACCTTCCCCTGCCTCTGTCCCCTCCTTTTACGTGATGTCCAGATCTTGAGCCGGACAGCCTGTGGGCCAGTAGGTACACGAGGCAGCCTCACCTACCTCTTGCCATAGAAGCCCAGCTATGAACAGCACTAGGATGCCCATCGCTGTTTGGAAGCGGGGAGGGCGGGCCAAGATGGCAGATGGCTAAGAGCGGCATGCTGTTTTCGGGCCCCTCTACCTTTGTTACTGGTGCCATTGGAAGCTGCTGGTTACTGTTTTTAGCTTGGCTGTCCGTGGGTTTGACGAGGGAGCTTTTGTAGTCACTCAGGAATGCAGGGTATTTTTAGCGAAGAGATTCTGCTTCAGGCATGCGCATTGTGTTTCTCCAATTGGTCGCTAGAAACGTGAGGGATCCATCGGCTCACCTGAGAAATTCATAGAAAAAAGAAGGGGGCAGTCATGAATAATCAGGACCTTCTGGTCCGATGGGATTTTATTTTTTAAACCTTGTCTCTTCATTCCTCTTCAGAATGCTGCCCAGGTGAATCAGAGGTAGACTCCAGGCAGGAAGAAAGGGTGGGAGAGAAACTGCCCTGAGGTCGAAGAACTGCCTGACAGGAGCTCCTAAGCCGTGGAAACCACATTTTCTGGGCCTGATCAAGAAAGAACAGGTAGTAGTGAGATGAACGCTCACTGAAACTTTTTTCTCGAGCTTGAAATCAATTGGTAGTGCTTCAGTTGTTAATGAACTCACAAGAACGAATGAGTGAGACAAGTGTTGGCCCGTCCAAGCATTCCTCCATGCCCTAGCGGCATACGATTTTTGCAGTGGCTGCGAATCCTCTGGCTGGACGCATTCCTTTACTTCTCTTCCCTGCCTGACGTCCCCGCCTCTGCCTCTTTCAGAGACGGGGAATCTGAAGGCCAGGGAGTTTCAGTGACTTGTTCAAGGTCATACTAGTTTGCGACTGGAACCCAGGTGTCCCGACACCATCACCTGTTTTCTGTGTTCTTTTCTCTATGGTCCGTTTTCATTATATTGTTGGGAATAGCTCTGTTGTTTACCTTTTGTTCTTACTTTAATGAAGAAAATCACATAGGAACTCAAAAGGCTGCCCGAGATAGAGATAGGGAGGGATCATGCTCAGAGTCTTGGAACTGTGAGAATTTCTTAGCTTCTCTCCTGGCTACTTCTGTTCGGTCTCCTCTGTTCCATGTAGCTCCCACTGACTGAGCCCCCAAGTGCTGTGTTGAGTGTAGCCACGTGGATTATTTTGCGAACTCAGCAGCCTTCAAGGAAAAAGTCAGACCCATGTTTTTAAATCTGAATACTGAGCTACAGAGGGGTGAAGTGGTTTTCTCAAGATCAAATACTAGCAAGAGACAGAGCCAGAATTAAAAACTGGGTCTGTCTGCCACAAAGACCAATGCTCCTTCACTGACTCCAGCTGTTTCCACCATACCAGGAAGCTGTGTTTTTCTGTGTCTTGGGCACGATGGTGGGCCCTCTGATCAGTGGAATGTGCTACCTGTGTTGGCCTGCATTGTGGACTTTCAGGAAAGTGCCGGAGGAGATGGGGCCTGTTCCTTCTCATTCTTGTATCACTAATCTGTGAAATGTCCCCTCCCGCCCCCTCTCAAGAAGTCTCTCCAAAGTGAACCCGACTGTTTAGTCGGGTTCTTCCTCAGACCCTCCGCTTTGCTTTACAGCTTAGAGCCTCTCTGGGCTCTTACCGCTGTTCCAGAACTCTCTTTTTGTGTGTTTTGTTTTTTCCCAGTGAATTTAAAATGATACAATTTAGTATAATTGAATGAGTGTTTTATCGAATGGCCTCCCAAGGAGCTAGGAGCTGGGTCACAGAGGTGGCTCTGTACTTCAGATCTCATGACAGGACTGGGCCCCGAGCCACTCATTTATTCTTTTAACAAACACAGTGCCAGGCAGCCTCAAGTTGCAAACAGTCTCGTCAGGAGGAATACAAGTATACAAGGTAACTCCAGTGTCCCAGACACCTCCAGCTTTGTGGGCCAACAGAGCTCAGTGGGACCCAGCCCCACACGGTCCACCAGTGTTCCCAAGTCTCCAGGGGCTAGCTCACCGCCTCCCCCTGACCTCCTCAGATGCAGCAGACTTCCCTGTTAGGCTGCATCTCTCCACCTTAATTCACTGCACAGAGATTTCAATATCCCATTTGGAATACTGAGGATACTGGAGATCCCAAAAGGATAGGAATGCGTACCAGGAATCTTATTTACTCAGGCAGTGCGGTTCCCAGCCTGGGTGGGGGGAGGACAATCATCAGCTTACCATCCTATCGGGATGACATGACCTACCATAACAGGCAACGTGTGAAGCAACCGTTAATTGAAAATTAACTCGTGTGGCGGAGACCCACGTCCCCTAGGAGTTTAGAGAAAGCAGTGGTCAGTAAGAACTGGGGTCATCGGAGAGGATTTCAAGGTGAAACCACACGCCCAAAGCCACTTGCGAACCGATTGGTATCAAAAAATGGCCCTCAAGGCCCCCCAGCTCCTCTCCCCGGGCTTCTCCCCCTCAGGCGATACCAACGGAAAACAAATGGTGTGTTCAGCTTACATCCCTACTGAATTCAGTTCTTTTCAGGCCACACGAAGTTTCTGTTTCAACAAAAGCCCCCAGAGGGGCGCCTCTGCAGATTCCCTCTTGTTCTGTCCTAAAACAATGGCATGGGGACAGATCGTGACAGAGTGTGGCGGAGGCTGCGGCCGCCCTGCCCGAAAGACACAAACGCTGCCTTTCAAGTCCTCGGCAGTAACCCAATCCCCCTTTCCCGCCTCTCTGTGGGACGAAACCAGGTGGGAAAGTGAGGGGGGAGGAGGCCGTGGCAGTTTGGACCGTTCGGGGTGTGTGGAAAAGGGTCTTTTCTTCACCTGGCAGATAAATGCGTGCCTTCGATGCCTCCCGTGATCGGCTCTGTCCACGTCCCCCTCCCCACCCCCCATTTGGGCCCCGGGCCCCAGACCCCATGCCAAGTGGATAAGAATTGGACTCTGGGGGAGGAAACCCTTCTGCAAGGCAAACAGGACTTTCTCCGGGTTCTCTGGCTCGGTTCCTCTGAACCCAGAGTCGACATCTCCAAGTCACAAAATGTCGGATCGGAGCCGCTGTCCTTGGAAAGAAGGGAAATTGGCACTTGGTTCTCATCCATGGCAGTGATCCTGAAAGGTTTCCTGTTTAACGCTTTATTTGCATTAAAAAAAAAAATCGCCCAGCATCTCCGAACTGGAGAGGACCCAGTGTGCGCTGTTCCTGGGCGGAGGCCGGTGCGCTGGGAGCTTCCACACCGCATGGAACCGGCTCCTCGGCAGCAGCCATTTTCAACACGATCCTAGTGTTTGCTTGGCAAAATCCGGGATTGGAAAAACAAAAGGTTTTCCTGCCAGATTCCATTAATTTCAGCAGCAGCAGTAGCGGCAGCAATCTGGTTCTCTCAGATGAATGTTTGACGAGGGTGGCCAGCAGTGGGGTTTGGGGGTCTTGTGGGGTCTTTTCCAGTGAAAGTGTAGGCTCTCTCTGCTCGTGTTTTCTCTTTCATAAGAACATGTGGCCAGACAGGATGACGGGCAAATGAACCGGCCACGTACCATAAGCAGGTGGGAGGACGGGGCGCTCTGGGCGGGAGCAAGGATGTGGAAGGAAGGGACAGCGTGGGGTCTCCTCTGGCCCAGCCCGGGGAGGGGTCAAAGGTCACTTCTCACCTGCTGGATCTGGAGGGCGGCCAAGGGGCCTGGTGCTGGAATGTGTGACCAAAGGATAAGTCCCGAGGTGTCTGTTCTCTGGGGTCGCAGGGCCCTGCCTGCAGAACAGGAGCTGCCCTGCTACCAAGGGTGACACAGAGAGAGGGGCCGGCAACCCAGACCTAGCACGAGCAGGAGAGCGATTGGGGAATTTCCACTGGTTCTGCCGTGAGGTTGGCTGATGTGTGTGACCCGCCTGGAATTTTGTAGGAGTCCCGTAAGCGGACTGGAGATGCCCCACTCGGGCGTATGGTCCTGAAAGCTGGTCCTGTGGACAGATGGTGACAGGGACAAAGGGCTATTTGCTCAGTTGTTTTTCAGTTGTATGTTCTCCTCTCCTTTTCTTAGATTTTATAATCTGGGAAGAAACTTTATGGAACTGGGAGGATCAACGGATCCATAACCACTAGAGTGAGCTCACTAGATGGTCTCCTGCCTCCCTAGGAGGTCAGAGGAAAGGTGGATGGTGGCCCCTGGTGAGCTGGGTCGCTCATCTGTAAAGAGCTCCTTATCACCCCAGGCTAGATGGCAGCCTTGGATTAGATCACTTCCCAGAATTATCTGGTTAATCACAGCTCTTCTTTATGGACTGCAAGTGGCCCCGGGGCTATTCAAAAACAAACAGCAACAGCAACTCTTTGGGACTTATCCTGTGGTCTCACGTTCCAGCACCATATTTCCCTGTATCCTCATGGACGTTTCCATTGATTCCATCTCCTATCAAGGAGGGCCATTCGGTTTTACCTGGCAACTTGGCTGGGCTATAGCACTAAGTGATTTAATCAAATACTAATCTAGATGTTGCTGTGAAAGCATTTCAAAGATGTGCTCAGCACCTAGAAGCAGTTGACATCAAGTAAAGGGAATTACTCTTGAAAATGTAGATGGGTCTCATCTGATCAGTTGAAGACCCTAAGAACCGAACTTGAGGTTTCTCAGAGAAAAAGAAATTCTGCCCCAAGACTGTAGCATCAGCGACTGCCTGAGTGTCCTGCTGCCAGCCTGACCTGCACATCTCAGACTTGCCTGCCCTATGGATTTTGGATTTGCCTGCTCCCGTAATTGCATGAACCAATTCCTTGAAATAATCTGTTTACACACATACACACACACACACGCAAATGCACATTCTATTGTTTCTGTTTCTCCGGAGGACTGGTACACGTGGGTCTTTTATATAGGTTCTGTTAAATCATACATTCCTAATCTCATAAGGAAGAGTTGTGTTATCATTGCTCAATAATTACATTTATTGAGCAAGGCGGTGTGATAAGCTCTGTGATAAAGGGCTGTTCTGCGCTGTGCTATACGCTATAGAGTCCAAAGGGGAAAGGGCATGGCTTTTTCTCAAGGGACTTAAATTACAGATGAGAAAGACTGCATCCCATTTTCAACTATTCTTTGGCATCTTACCACTCTCACCCCCCGCCATAGCTTTCATACCATCACCGACTGGGCCTCTGTCTGCCCAGGTGGTGAAGAACTCATCCTCGGTGGGAAAGAGACCTCCTTGAGCGGGTTGAGGAGGTGGAAGTCCAAGGCAGTGATGATGTCAGCGCGCCTGTGAGTGGGCTGTTTCCATATCTGCCTTCTGCTTTCAGTTCAGCTCAATTCCGCACACTTGTTGCTGCCTCACTGGATGAGTCTTGTCCTCTAGAATTTCCACAGCTGACTAAAAGGCAAAGTAAGTTCTGTGGATACCATGCAGAGCATACAGAGCGGGAAGGGAAATAATGAAGGGCGGTTGTTCTGATGGGGCAGGCAGGCCTTCTCAGGGGCGCCATTCCAATGGAGCTTGAGTGGCGACTCACCTTTGGCCAGAGGGACCAAGAAGGGGTGCAGACCGCTCCTGAGAGAGGAGAAAGGCACAGGGGCAAAAACATCAAGAGGTATGTTCAGACAGCTTTGGAAGTATGCTTAATATTCAACTTAGTTGATATATATGAGTTGAAATAGAAGAAGGAACAACAAATAGCATGTGGACCCGAATAGGAAAAAGAATTCAGTTTTTAAGTTCAGATTTGGGATCATATACAGGGCAGAGTGATAAAACTTTGAGAACAGGTGCTGTTTTCCATCTCAGTGTGATGTGTTATGTGGTTCCGGCATGGTTAGTGCGTGCTTTGTATTATGGGGGTGGAGTGGGGTGGGACATCGAGAAACACTGAAGATACAGCCATAGGTCTAAGGAGTCTATAGTCATACTGGGATGATAGATTTGTGCATGTAACATTCATTCAAGAAACGTTCATTCAATCTCTGCCATGCTTCAGAAACTGTTCAGGTATATAACATTGAATTTGGGCATGGTCCTGCCTTCGAGGGGTTTACAATCTAGCGGAAGAATATAGAATGCTAAATTATTCCTTATACCACAGTGTTTCAGTGCTATGATGGAGGAATCACACGGGTGATTCTGGAGTCCAGAGGACTGACTTCAGGGATAGGAAAGAAAGGCTCTCTGAAGGAGTGTGTTTGTTTCTAAATGGGAGAGACGTGCACATTTAGGATAGAACCTGATGGAAAACAGGCAGCAGAGAGGGAGAGTCTAAAGACAGGTGGATGGAATGTGGTCCCTGAGGAGGTGGGAGGGGAGGAACCCAGAGCCAGGTGGCAGGCTCTGCCCTGGGCTGGAGGAGGGGCGCTTCTGTCATGGAGACAGAAGGAATGAGGAGAGGACAGGTTAAGGTGTGAGGAGGAAGCTGAGGAAGGATGTGCCCTAGGGTCTCAGTATTTCTAGTGAAGGAGGCAAGGCTGAGGTGGAGGAAGGAGGAGGGTGGCAGAGGGGTGATTTCGAGGTGAGAGAAGATCCAGAAAGGTGGATGAAGAGGAGAGAGAGAGAGAGAAAGGACATGGTGGTAGAGTTGAGCTTGGAGACCCAGATTCACAGAGACTCTGGTTGTGGGGTTTCCTCTGGTGACTCTCAGCAGCCTGGCTGTGGAGCGGGCGACTTTGAAGGATCCAGAATTAGGACTCCAGGTCTGGGAAGCAGACCTCAAAGGTAACAGCAAGGAAGTTCCCGAAGAGAGAGATTGCAAGGCGTTGATTAGAAAGGGAAAGATGTGAAGCTAGATGGGCGCTGGTACGCGGAGAGAAATTTAGCTTGTCATGGACCGAAGTCCATGAGATAAAACAAAAATCCAAATACATTGAAGGAAAGAAAGCTCAGAAATATGAGGATGCAGTGTGGAAGGGTTGTCCTTCTAACTGTGAAGGCTCCCTGGATGATGGCTGGACCAGGACGGGGGGAGCCAGATAAATGAGAGGGAGTGACAACGAGGTCGGAGCACGTGACCTCCCTCCCTCTCCTCCTCCTGAGCTGTCATTCTCTGACCTCCTCCCCCGCCCTCCTCAATTACCTGCCATTTAGCTCACTCCTGTGTCTGTGGGAAGCACAAGATGCTAAGGCCAAGTGGCGGATGGGAGTCAACTGAGGGGGAAGATCAAGGCGTGTGCCTGGCCGAGGTGAAGGCTCATCTGGCCGAGAGGGAGGAGCTGTGGAGGGGAAGGTGTATTTGAGTTGCTGCAGGCCCCTGAGAGGATGGTGCTCCTTTGCTCCTGTGGTACAATGGGCTGCCGGGTTTTTGCTGGAAGTTCGAGAGAACATGACAAATGCTGCTGGGTGCCTTCACGGAGCCCAGACTTGCCTGCGTGGAGGGGTTGTTATGGTCTGATGGAACTGGGCTGGAAGATACTGGGGATCTCAGTCCCCTCTGACCTTGGCCAAGGTCATTCCTGAGCCAAGAGGGAGGAGGAAATTGGCTTGTGCCTCAATGGGAATGGACACTCCCGGGAATGCAGGCTGGGAGAGGTTGGCCGCAAGAGACTGGGAGAGTTGGGTGATAATACAGCAGACCCTCAAGATGGCATTTAATCGACCACTGAGGCTGGTGGCACAGGTGAAAATGCAGTGGGCTCTCAGGCTGATGTGGTTAAAGATGAGTTGCCGGGGGAACTGGGCCATTAGGAATGGGTGCACTTCTATGTTTCTACCGGGGGAGGTAGAGGTGGGCTGAGCTCAGCAGGGGGCAGTGCTGCTGAGAGAAGAGAGCCAAGACCCATCGAATAAAAGGGTCACTCAGTCCCCTGTCTAGCTTCTGGCAGCTGCACCCATGGGCCGAGGCTGAGAGGATGTGGCAGGCAGTTTCAGGGGTTATCAATAGGCTTGATGGGTTGGTTCCGTGGCAGATTGGCCCAGTCCATCATGACGGTCTCCTTGCATGTTTGGGATGTTCGGAAGTCTTTTTGCTCAATCCCAGTGTTCCTACATGTTTTCATAGCAGGCAGAGGATGGCTGCTAAAATCAACCACCCCTGAAAGCCTGAGTAGGTGGAACAATGGGCCTGGACTGTTCACCATGATTTTGTTTGCATCATTAGTTCCTGCGGAGACTAGTTGAGACCCCTTTGTTTGTGCCTGGCAGGCCGTGATAGGCCATTCCTATCTATTAGGGAAGTCCTCATTAAGTTCTGTCTGCAAAAAACTCATTCTATGCTAGGCTATCCATCCTTAGATCTGCAGAGCAAATGGCAGATGGGATGGGATTGGGGTGTAGCCACGGGAGAGAGAAGGCTGCACAATTATGGTAAAAAGGAAGGAGGGAGAAGACACCTTCGCGCCATTTCTTTGATGGGGACACAGGAAGATACAGCCTAACCTAAGGAAGCAGAGGGATGAGCTGAAGCTCCTTGGCCCTCTTATATCGTGTTATTCCTCTACCACAAGTGACCCCTTCCCTCTCTACAGTGGTGTCTCAACATCCTAATATGTTTCCTGTTTAGGGCCAATTCACACACTGTGCAGAAGCTGAAGTGGGGCAGGCGTGCTCTGTCCTGTTCCCTGGTATCCGGGCAACATGCAGGTGATGTGGTCTTTGGACAGTTGGATGCTTCCGTCTACCTGGTACTGGGAGCAATGAGGTCCAGCAGGGGTAGTGTGCATCCAGTGACAGGCGCGGTACCTGGGGCCATAGACCAGACTGTGACTGGGGGTGGGTTGGCTGTCTCTCAGCTCCCTGGCCTCCTTGCTCTGCCTGTTGGCTGCTTCTCTGGTTTTTCTATCACCTCTATGAGCTCTCAATTATCTTTCTAATAAATCTCTTTTCTACTGAAGTTGGAGTTGCTTTCTGTTGTTGGCAACTGAGAATCTTGACTGAGAAGCACTTCCCTGGAACACACAGTGCACTCTCTGCCTTTTCTTAAATCCAGAAGCCCTTGGTGCATGCTGCTCTTTGAATTGGGTTTACAAATATTGCCTTCCTATGGTATAAGCTCCTTGGGAGAAGGGATCATGTTAATTTTTCCTTTTCCAAGAGTATCTATCGCATTTTGTTTGCTCTGTAAATATTTATTGGATAATGAACAAATGAAGGACTATGTAGCTAAGTGTGTGTGTTAGCTATCTACTGAGGCAAAATGGGTGCCCCAGAACTTGGTGGCTAAAACCAGAAACATACATTTATTATCTCACACGGTTTCTGGGAGTTAGGAATTTGGAGTGACTTAGCTGGGTGTTTGTCTCCTATGGTTTCAGTTAAGATGTTGGTTGGGACTGCAGTCATCTGAAAACCAGACCACATCTAGGGAATCTAATACCAGGATAGTACACTCAGGTGGCTGGCAAGTCAGTCAGTGCTGGTTGTTGGCAGAAGCTCTTAGTTTCTATCCATGTGGACCTCTTCATTGGGCTACCTGAGTATCGTTACAACATGGCAGCAGGCTCCCCTCAAAGCAAATGAACCAAGACCAAGCAAAGCAGAAGATGCAATGTCTTTTGTGATCTAGTGTTGAAGGTCACACTCCTTTATTTCCATGATATCCTGCTGGTTACACGGGCCAGATCTATTCAGTGTGGGAAGGAAATAATCCAGGGTGTGACTACCAGGAGGTGAGAATCATTAGTGCCATCTTAGGGGCTGTCTACTGCCACATGGCTCACAAAGACAGGCGGGAGTGGATTTTCAGGGTCAGGTCCTACCTTAGATACTTTGGAGAACACAGGGAAAGCTAAAAATGATGTTGGCCTACTTGTTCTCTGAGATTAATCTTGCCCAGTGGTCTTCACTTTTGGTTTCCTGATGTGGTGACTGAGATACTTCTAATAATACCCTGGGATCCATACTCTGATCCTCAGGGGCCTGGAGGTGGTGGGTGGGGCAGTGGGGAGGTTTCACTTCGAGGGATCTCACCCAAGGCCTCTCATTCCCCATCATTTACTCTTCTCGTGGTGATTGTACTAAGTTATTTTCTTGCTGTTCAACTCTAGAAATGAGGAGTTGTCGAGTAGTGTCTTTTTAAAATTCATATCGACCTGGAACCTCAGAATGTGACCTTACATGGCAATAGGGTCTTTGCACATGTAATTAAAGTAAGGACTGAGGTGAGAACATGCTGGATTAGGGTGGGACCTAATTCCAGTGAAAGTGTTCTCTGAAGAGACAGAGAAAGACATAAAGAGACACAGGGGAGAAGGCAACATGAAGAAGGCGGAATTCAAGGTGATGCATCTACAAGCCAAGGAATGCCACGGATACCAACTGGGAGAGAGGCATTGACACCTCTCCTTCAGAGCCTCCAGAAGGAAGCCATCCTCCTGACGCCTTGCTTTTAGACTCCTGGACTCCCGCACTGTGGGAGAACGAATTTCTGTTGTTTTCGGCCTCCCAAATTTGTGGTGACTCATTATAGGAGTCCCTACAGTAGCCTCTAAGTGCTCAAGAGAAAGGAGGAGTCACATGTCTCTCACTTTAAATCAAAAGCTAGAAATGATTAAGCTTGGTGAGGAAGGCATGTCAAAAGCTGAGATGGGCCAAAAACTAGGCCTCTTACGCCAAACAGACAAGTCGTGAATGCAAAGGACGAGTTCTTGGAGGAAATGAAAAGTGCTGCTCCAGTGACCACATGAACGAGAAGAAAGGGAAACAGCCTTACTGCTGATGTGGAGAAAGTTGGAGCGGTCTGGACAGGGGATCAAACCAGCCACGACCTTCCTTAAGCCAAAGCCCCGTCCAGAGCGACATCCTTACTCTTTTCAATTCTATGCAGGCTGAGAGAGGTGAGGAAGTTGCACAAGAAAAGTCTGAAGCCAGCAGAGGTTGGCTCATGAGGTTTAAGGAAAGAGGCCATCTCCGTAACATCAAAGTGCAAGGGGAAGCAAGCAGCCAGTGCTGGGGTAGGAGCTGCAGCAAGTTACCCTGAAGATCTAGCTCAGATAATTCCTGAAGGTGGGTACACGAAATAACAGATTTTCAATGTAAATGAAACATCCTCCTCTTGGAAGTAGATGCCATCTAGGACTTTTGTAGATACAGAAGAGAAGTCAATGCCTGACTTCAAAGGGCAAGGTGACTCTCTCATTAAGGGCTAACACAGTTGGTGACTTCAAGTTGAAGCCGATGCTCATTTAGCATTCCAAAAATCCTAGGGCCTTTAGGAATAATGTGAAATATACTCTGCTTGTGCTCTAGAAATGGAACAACAAAGCCTAGATGACAGGACGTATGTTCACACCATGGTTTACTGAATATTTGAAGCCCACTGTTGAGACCTACTGCCCAGAAAAAAGATTCCTTTCAAAAGATTACTGCTCATTGACAATGCATCTGCTCACCCAAGAGCTCTGATGGAGATGTCCAATGACATTAACGTTGTTTTCACACCTGCTAACACAGCATCCGTTCTGCAGCCCAAGGATCAAGGAGTAATTCTGTCTTTCAAGCCTTCTTATTTAAGAATGACATTTCATAAGGCTGTAGCTTCCATAGATAATGATTCCTCTGAAGGATCTGGGCAAGGTAAATTGAAAACCTCTGAAAAGGAATCATCATTCTAGACAGCATTAAGAACGTTTGTGATTCATGGGAAGATATTCCCAAGTGTCAACATGAACACGTTTGGAAGAAGCTGATATGATGAGGGATTCAAGACTAGAGTGGAGGAAGTCACTGCAGACGTGGTATTAATAGCAAGAGAGCCAGATGGGAAGTGGAGTCTGAAGATGTGGGTGAATTGCTGTAATCCCATGAAAAAACTTGAATGGACCAAGAGCTGCTTCTCACAGATGAGCAAAGCAAGTGGTTTCTTGAGTTGGAACCTATTCCTTGTGGAGATGCTGTGAAGACTGTTGAAATGACAACCAGGGATTTAGAATATGACATACACTTAGTTGATAAAGCAGTGGCAGGGTTTGAGAGGATTGACTCCAATTTTGAAAGAAATTCTACTGTGGGTGAAATGCTGTCTACCAACATAGCAGGCTGCAGAGAAATCATTCAATCAGTACAGCGTATTTCATCGTTGTCTTATTTTAAGAAATTGCCCCAGCCCCCCCAGCCTTCAGCAACCCCCACCCCAATCAGTCAGCAGCCATTGGCATCAAAGCAAGACCTCCACCGGCCAAGATGACTATGACTCTCTGAAAGCCGAGATGATGGTTAGCATTTTTTAGCAATAAAGTATTTTTGAAAGTTATTTATTTTGAGGCACAGAGAGAGTTGGGGAAGGGCAGAGAGAGAGGGAGAAAGAGAATCCCAAGTGGGCTCTGTGCCGTCAGCGCACGGGGCTTGAACCCACGAACTGAGCCAAAATCAAGAATTGGACCCTAAACTGACTGAGACACACAGATGTCCCAGCAATAAAGTATTTTTAAAATTAAGATGCGCACATTGGTTTTTTTTTAGACATAATGCTACTGCACACTTACTAGACCAGTGTAGTGTAAATATCACTTTCATATGCACTTGGAAACCACAAATGTCGTTTGACTCACGTTACTGTGAAACTCACTTTATCGTGGTGGTCTGGAACCGAACCTGCGATATCTTTGAGGTAAGAGTGTACAAATCTTCGAAAGACTTTCTAAGACTGACCCTGGTTCAGCATGCATTACTAGAAGTAGGAGCTGGATCTGGGTAGTGCTCTGCGGAGAGGGAGGGGTCTTTCTTCATTACCTGGAAAACCTCAGGACGGCTTGGTCTCCAGCTTTACTGAGCAGACCTTCTGCTGCCTTCCCACACCCACTGGTGCTCTCCCACCAAGGTCCCTGGGATCGCTGACACGTTGGGCTGGGGCGAGACCAGAGATTCAGATTGGCCTGCTCCATCTGCCGAGGTAGAGTGCTAAAACGAGACCTGTTCTATCCAACAGCCCATTCATTCACTGACTTAACCAACAACTCCTCGATTGATTGATTGATTCGCCAAACTATTAATTCGAGGTTGACCGTGAGCACAGCTGTGTGGTTATTTCTTGCCCCTTCTTCTGGAGTTTATTACTACACTGCACCTAGGAATTAAATGCTTTTTAAAAAAGCGAAGCCCTTCCAGTGAGGCGGAAAGAATCTGCTATACTAATTCACACCAATTTAACCATAGTGTTATCAGGGACCTAATGGATTTTTCCTCAACTGGGTATTTGCATTTTACAAGTGAGATCTGGAAAACTCCGGCATTGCTCGCTGGTGCTTGGACTGTCATCAAAGTAAGGCTTCCTCTGTCCTCTAGCTCATCCCAGAGCAATGATTGTGCCTGAATCTATTGATGACACGTGAAGGGAGCAGGCTTCTCTGTGGTGGGATGAGATGGGTGTTGGAGACAGGAGAAATCCAGGGAACTCCTTCTGCCTTTGGGTAGCTTCACTCCCAGTTGCGGAGGAGAAGGCTGGGGGTGGGGGTAGCTTAGCCCAGGGCCTCCTCCTTGGGGTGGAGTTGACCTTGAGAGGAGCAGTGGTGTCTACCGTCCCTTCCTCTGGGGGCTCTTTCATGCCAATCTGAACAGTCTGGAAACGGAATCTCTGGGACCCCTCCCCATCACTATTATTATAATAAACTCCAGGATTGTAGCCGCGGAGCCTCGGGCTTCAGGAATGCAGCCTGTAATTACCTCGCTTCTAAATGCTCCTGGTAATGGATGATGAGGCCTCGTGCATCAGACCAGTTAAATTGCTGTGCGACTCGGCCACAATTTAACTTGGCAGACAATTCGCTCCAACTTGGCAATGAAGAGAACGTGAACTATTTGGGAACTGTTAACTTTTAGAACAACCTGGAAAGTGCCAGGGAAGTCTCTGGAAGGGAGAAGTTGTCAGCGAAGTCTTGGATCATGAGCTGATTATCCATGACTATCTCCGGTTTCCTGCCCACCCGGCCCCACATGGCTGGGAATTGCAGGGATGACCTGGGTCCTCCCACGGGATCACGCTCACCGCACCAGGCACTCTGCTGCACCCGGGGACAGGAGTGCTGGCAACGAGACCTCTGTTCTCCAAGAGTTTACGTTCCATGGGGGCCGGCCTACACACAGTGGGATCCATTCTGGACAGATACAAACTGAGGCTTAATGGTGGCTGTCTAATCTTGCATGGGGTGGGAGGGATGATGGCAGGTGTCACAGGGAAGGTGACAGTATCTGACGTGGACATTGAAAAATGCCCACGGTTTGGGCAGGCGGAAGGGAAAAGTTAGGGCTTACCGAAGGTGCCAGTTTAGTCGGGGAAAGGAGGCTGTCAGCAGTACGGCAGATCATTAGGTGAGTGGGCAGGTGAGAGTTGAGGGAGAAATGAGAGGGTGGCACTGGTAACAGTAAGCTGGGGCCGGGCTGTGAACCTAGGTGCATACCCTTTTCCAGGGGAACATACTCGTGCAGGCCTCTCGGCTCACAATCCAGCCAGTCCCTGGGGTCGTGCCTCAGCTGGGACTGCACATAGGCTGGCTAAGCCCTGCTCCGGCGTGGTGGGCAAGGGTCAGGGCTAAGCTCCGTGCTAACGCACTAGTGCTGCAAGACCAGCTGGACGGCTCCGGAACTGGAGCGAGGTATGTCCGCTTCCCTCCCCTCCTGGCATGTCCTTGAAAAGACTCAGGAGTGTTCGTGGTCGTTCCTACTCCTGGTGTGATCCTCTCCACTCCTCCCCACCGCCCTTCAAGAGCTCGTGTTCTGAAAGGGTCAGCCCCAGCTCCAGAGAACCTGACCTTGGGGTGCACACCCGGCGGCAGGGAGGCTGCCTGGGAGACTGCAGCTGGCCGCATGCAGGTCCGGGGCACAGTGCTCCCCCGGGGGTCCCTTCTGTCTGCCAGGAACGGATATGTGATGTGGCACTTCCCATCACCCCAGGGATGGGCTGCTGTCCCTGTTGGAGGGACCACAGGCCTCCCACCGACCTCACCTCCACTGTCTTTGCCACTTTCATTCACCAGGCCCTGACTGCTTCCAGGACTCCGTATACATTTGCTACGAATCTTTATTTCCAGATTAGCCACCACGCACACAAAATGGAGCGTCCCTGATTTGAGGAGCAAAAACAGTGATTACGAGATTGGTTCTGTCTCGCAGAATGTGGAGGAACAAACAATGCCACACAATTTTAGTTTGTATAGCGTCTTTCAAACCACGCAATGCCCCGGGCACAGCGCGGAGTTGCTGTAAATAATACAATCGTCGAGAGAAACATTCTAAACATCTTTGCATCGAGCTTCATTTCATCCTGCCATGCTGGGCCCGGGAGGCTGGAAGGAGAGCCGGGCGGCGCAGCCCCCAGACTCTGGGGAAAAGGCAACCGGATGTGGCTGGAGGGGCGGTGGCGAAGGGGAGCCCGGGTGGGGAAGGAGATCAGGAACTGCGGCATTTACAGCGGGTCAGGAAGGGGATCGCGAAGGAAGGCGGGAGCCGGTAGAACGTGTCCTAGAGACTCGGCAGGAGCCCAAACAAAGGAGGCCGGCGCTTCCCGGGGCTGTCCCTCCACGGTGGACAGGACTAGGGACAGGCGGGGTGAAGGACCACCAGGGAGGTCGTTCCTTTCCTGGAAGTTTCTAGGGCCTCATAAGACAAACACGCGGTAGTTGGGACCAGGCTGTTTTACTTATGCAACTTGCTGTGGGACTCTGTTTTGTCTCCCTGAACCTTGACTTTTCCAAGAGTGCTATGGGTCATTACACTTCCCTCGGGCCTGAGGGTCTGGGAGTATTGATTGTGTGGCCCCCACAAATCCACCCCCACCCCAACCCCTCGTGTGAAGCCACGAGGGGACTCTTGGCTTGCCCTCTCCTCCTCTGGGGAGAAGGGGGTGCAGCTCCCTTCTTGCCCGCAGGGGAAGCCTCCTCTCAGTTTTCATGGAATGAAAACCTCCACCCTCTCCTGGGCTAGTTCTGGAGAAGAGGAGGGTGGCCCTGAGTATCTAGATCTTACTTGACTCAGTTTGCCTCTGAATCTTCCTGTGTGACCTTGGGCAAAAGACAACCTCTCTGACTCTCAGTTTTGCCAACTTGAACTCAGCATAAGGACACCTAGTTCCGGGGTTCTGATGAGAATAACCAAAGTAATATGGGCGAGGTACCTGGTACACTGTCTAGCGCACTGCGAATGCCCAAGAAATGGTGGTTATTATTACTTTAGCTATTGGCGACGGTGATTTCCTCCATGGAGAGGGAACGCGCTTGGCCCTGCCCTGCGGGGAGCCTCGGGGGACCCAGAGGAGGTTGCAGGGCTGTGAGGAGAGGAGGCCAGACACCCTGCTCTGCAGGACACGGCCTGGGCGCCCCCGGGGTGTGTGTGTGTGGGGAGGGGCGGCTGCCTCTGGGATGGGCTCCTGGAGCTCGCTCTCATTTTCCAGTTGCTGGAGTTTTGTTCACCAGTTCCTCCTAATTTGGGTGAAGTTCGCCATATGGAGAGCAGGGAACAGTGTTAAAAAAGCTTTCACACATAGATAGCGCAGCGCTTTCTCTGCTAAATGAGGACTCTCTTCCCGGCGCAGATTTCACACGCCGATCTCCGGGTGTTGGTTTCCCTCGTCAACAGGGGTGGAGTTGTGGAGGCTCTCCGAGCCATTGTCTCTGGCCGGCGGGGTCCTGTTCCGACCCCAGGAGAAATCCCATCTTCATTTTCCTCCCCAGGGGTGAGGGTTTTCCAGCCCGCTCCGGAGAACCCTCTGCGCGTCCCAGAACGGGAGCACGCGCCGCTCCCCGCCCGCTCCAGCCCGCTCCAGGCGCTGGTCTCCGGGGATCCCTCTGGATGCCCTCCTTTCCCGCCTGGAAGGGAGCTGGGCTGTTCTGAACTGAGCCCAAGCCCCCTGTTCCCCAACCGCAGCGCATTCTCTAGAACTTTTTCTCCCAGCCAAGACATCTGCCATAGTGTGACTCTCCACCCCCCACCCCCTACTTCTTCCTGGCCTGACTGCACCCGTTCGCCTATTTTAGTCCTTAAAAATAAATCTCTTCATTTGTCTACGGGAGGCTGAAACTCGCTGTCCTTCGCTTCCAAGGGCGGTGAACTTTCTGCAGATGCTCCTAGGGTGCTCTCTCGGCCAGCAGGACAGTGCTCCTTCCTGGTTCTTACATTGCCTTGCTTTATCGGCCTGGGGTGGGGCTGCGGTCAGCTGGGGTCAGTGGGCAACTTGGTTGGCCTCGACTCCTTCCTTGGTGATAAGAACGATAGTGGTAGTCAGCCGTTCAGTGAGCCCTCACCGTGTGCTAGTTCCTCTATTTTATGATCTCGTTTCTTACTTACAATAACCAGGCAAGATCCGTGTGGTTATCCGGACTTTGAAGAGGAGGGACCTGACACTCAGAGAGGTTAAGTGACTGGCACAAAGTTGCACAGCTCATTAGTGGCAGAGCTGATGTTCAAATCCAGATCTACGGACCCTAAACCTTGTGCAGTTTCCATTGGCCTGCTCCCCCCCCCCCCCCGCCCCGCCCCGTCTTACTGCTAATGTCTTGTTATCTCCAAAGATGCCCCACACTTAAGTCAGGGACAAAATCTGCACAGAAATACAATCGAGGACTGAAACTTCAGGGCTATGGGAAGAGAGTTAGCATTTTCCCAGTTGGCCGGCTTTATGGAACGGTGTCCCGTGCTAGGAGAGAATTGAGGGTCTATGACTTTGTTCCAGTGGAACTTTGCCACCCACCCGGGTTTGGCTCTCCTTGGGACCCTCGTACAGCCCTGCAGAGTGTGACTTTGCCACCCTGTGGGAGGAAGAGGAGCTTGAAATTGTTTTTGAGATGTTGTCATTGATTTTCTTTAATGCACAAAAACATTTCCATTCACACATGGGCTTAGTTGAGGGGGACAAAAGAGAAGATTTGACACAAATTTAGGGGGCTAGGTGGAGCTCAGGGAGGGAGCCTGAGTGCCTTGTCGATTGCTCTTCAATTTATCAGTATTTTCCTGGAGTTCCTTTGCAAAGCCCTCTGCTTAATCTCGCCGCCGGGTGGGGGATTGGAAGAGGGGATGGGGCTTCCCACGTGCCTTGGCTTCCAGACCAGTTGAGGCCCGCAGCTCTGCCCCTGCTCCAGAGCCGTCCTATTATTCTCAGAGAGCACATGGCTTTCAGGTTAGAGTTCTAGGTCCTCAGAAGAAAAAGGTGGGAGAAAAGGGTGCAGCCCATGGCCCTGTGTGGGGCACAGGACCTAGTGTGAAGCCTGGGTACCTAGAGCGTTCGTGCTCTTGCGCCTGTAATTTACAAGGGAAGCTGTCCCGCACCCTGAAACAGCAGTCAGGGCTGCTGATAACGTTCCGACAACGCTTACCATCGTGACGAAAAGAGAAATAAAAGCAAAATAGCACAGATCAAGTTCTTAAAAGAGGACGGTCTCAGGTGGGTGAAGGGCGGCAGGGACTAGCAAGAGAGGAAAATGGGGATCCCAGCTCTCTGCTCCCCGTCCCCCTTCTCTTGAGGGCTGCGAGGCATTCCAGGGGCCTGAGGCGAATTTTCTCTCCAACCTCAAAAGAGCCATCGTCCCAATTTTCCGTGGCTGGCTCCTGTTTTAGTTGGCTGGGACTGCCTCAAGAAGTACCACAAACTTGGGGGCTTAGAAAAACATTTATGCTCTCCTGTGCTGGAGGCTGGAAGTCTGAGATCAAGGTGTCAGTCCCCCTCTGAAGGTGCCGGGGAGGGATGTGTTTCACGTCTCTCTCCTAGCTCCTGCTAATTCCTCGGAGCAGAAACATAACTCCATTCTTTCTGGAGTTTTCTCCGTACGTGAGTGTCTGTCATCCAAATTTCCCCTCTTTATAGGATTGATTTGGGGCCATCCTAATATCCTATCTTAATTTGATTACCACGGTAAAGAACCAATCTCCAGATAAGGTGACGTTCTAACTACTATGGTAGGATGCCAATGTGTCTTTTTCTGGGCACGATGAGACCCTAAGAACCCCTCTCTTCCCCAGGTTTGTTTTTCTCAGTCAGCTGTCCCTTAAATCTGAATGAGCCCTTACAAGCTGCAAACTACTAGCATAGTGAGAAAAACATGGGCTGGAAATTCCTACAGGCCCGTGGCCAAACCCCAGTGGAACCCTGGGTTACTAGCTACGTGGCTGCAGAATAGCCATCGGTTTCTTAACCCTGTTGCTCCTTTGGAAATTGGTGGCAAAAATTTCCACTTTATTGGTCAGATGTGAGGTTGGAGGCACTGAAGAGCTTGGTGTGGTGCCTGATGACGTGGTCTGTGCTCAATAGATGGAGGCTGCAACAAAGAGGGCCGTGATCATCGCTGTTTGCAGAGGAGGAAACTGAGGCTCAGAGACAATCCAATCTAGAGACAGTAGGAGAGCCATTTCTCGGACTCTGGAAGCCCCTCCCCTCATAACCCCTCTTTCACTTTGTGCCTCATGTGGTTATGCATTCACCTTGCAGTCTTGTACTTATGATGTATATATATATTTTTTCAATTTTTTTAATGTTTATTTTATTTTTGGGTGAGAGAGAGAGAGAAATAATGAGTGGGGGAGAGGCAGAGAGAGAAGGAGACAGAATCTGAAGCAGGCTCCAGGCTCTGAGCTGTCAGCACGGAGCCTGACTCCAGGCTGGAACTCACGAACCTCAAGATCATGACCAGAGCTGAAGTCAGATGCTTAACTGACTGAGCCGCCCAGGCGCCCCACTATAGATATATTTTTAACCTGTCTTCTTTCCTTGCTAGACTCCCGGTTCCTTGAGGACTGTGACCAACCTTACTCGTTTTTCTTTCGTATTTGTTTTTTTATCGTAGTAAAATACACATAACATCAATTTGACCATTTTAACCATTTTAAGTGGTTTGTTGGCATTAAATACACCCCATTATTATGTCACCATCACCACGATTCACCTCCAGAATGTTTTCATCTTCCCAAACGGAAACTCTATCCCTGCAACTCTCCATTTGCTCCCCCCCCTCCACCAGCCTCTGTCTTTAGGAATGGACGACTCCAGGAACCCTATGTAAGTGGAATCGTGCAATATTTGTCCTTTTTATCTGGCTTATTTTGCTTAGCATGATATTTTCAAGATTGATCCTTGCCATAGCGTGTGTCAGAATTTCCTGCCTTTTTAAGGCTGAATAATATTTCATTGTATGTACAGGCCACATTTATCCATTTATCCATCGAGGGACATTTGGGGCGTTTCCACGTTTTGGTTACGGTGAGTAGTGCTGCATGAACATGGGTGTGCAAATATGTCTTCCAGTGTCCGCTTTCCCTACTTTTGGGTACCCACCCAGAAGTGGAATTACTGGATCCAACCCCATTCACCGTTGTATTCTCAAGGTCGACTATAGTACTGATAGAGCCTATTACTTAATAAATATTTGTTGACCGAATATGTTGAGGAATGAACGATCAAGTGAGTATTTGAGAAGTGAGTGGGGCAAGGAACAGGCAGCTGGCAAAGAAAGAGGGGGTATTTTAACAGTGAGAAGATCCAGGGGAAGCCACGGACCAGACTAGGAGGGACAAGGGCATGGTCAGACTTGACAAGAGCAACCCAACACATCTTTTGTTCTGGCTTTGTGGTACAACAGTAAGGATTCGACCACGACACTTGCCGAATGCTTTCCTCAAAGTATTCTCTCCAAAGTAATGAAAGTACCGCGAGGCAGTCCGCGTTCTTGATCGGTACCAACAGGTTGTGCTCCAGGACAGACCGGAAAGTGGCCTGGAATTCCGGACCTGCAGGTGGCAGCTTCTAGGCCTTGCCCACAGACAAATCAGGAATCTCGTCAGCAAGACGACCGCGCGGCGTCGGCCAGCATCTCCTCCTAGGAGCTCTCCAGCCCCTGCTCCTGCTTCAGGCAGCTGTCCTTTGCACTGCCCGCGTGACCTGCTCCTTTTCCGTCTGACACGAGTGTCGTGTGGCTCATTGTGACTTTATTTGTTTTTCTTTTGTTCGGAGTCGAGGACAAGCTGCCCATCTTCCTCCCAGCCCTGGATACTGGGAGGCTGCGATTGGCAGTGGCCCAGGATGAAAGACAAATGTGCCTCAGGTAGCAGATCTGCCAGAAAAATTCTGGCCGGTCTGAGCTCCTCTCGCCCCATTCTCCACGGCAGGAGTTTTGCATTCCTCTGGGCAACCCCCTCCTCTCATCCCTCAGCCAGCCCCCAAGACACTCAAATCCCAGGGGCGGCAGCCTCGGAGCTGAAGGTTTCTTCTCATGTCGTCAGCTCGTCGCTCGGATTCGGTCACCGGTTTGACAAGGAGTGTGCCCGGGAGGCTGGCATGGGGGGTGGGGCAGGCGGAAGGCAACTGTGGATGGCGTGGCCAAGGCTTGCTGCTGCAAACTTCATTTAACAACCCCGTACCTCGCTGACCTTCTCCAAGTAAATACATAAGAAGCCGGTGAGGGGAAGGACATCTTTTCCACTTCAGACCTCTGTCAGATGCAAATGAAAGCCAAGGCCCTTGGGGAGGTCCCAGTTTCTGTTCCTGTTCTGCCGTTGCAGTGGGACAGTCGATGGGGGAGCAACAGGGGGCTGGGGGCTGGGGAGGCAGCCCAAAGGGGGCAGGGGGGGAGGGGGCTCGGGCTGGGTGAATAGCAAGCTCAAGAGCACTTCTGCACAACGAGATTAGCGCGATGTGAGCGTTTCCATGCCAAGGTGCTAACGCAATAATACACACGAGTTTGCCAACTTTTCAAATTGAATGTATTTGATTATTTGCTTTTAATTAGTGTGAGTTTTGGAGTATGTACAGGATTGTCAGGGATACACGCACAGCCTCCTACAGCCCGTGAAGCCTCCCCTCGGTAAAGACGGTCCGGGATTGTTCTTTTTTAGCTGTGGAGAATGAGATTTAACAGCTCTGTTAAATGTTTTAGCCCATTTCCATTGTGCCTCTGTTTCAACCTATTGGCAAGACCAATCGAAGTGAGAAAATAAACCTCTTATCTGATCTGAATGCTGAGAGCGGCTCCCAAGAAGAAATTTCCTGCCCAACTTGGGCTTTCCACGAACATCTTTGTTTTGTTTTGTGTTTTCTTTCCTTTTTCTTCCCAGAGTTGACTATTACGCTGACTTTTTTCTCTTCTCTCTTCTCTAGAAGTACGTTTGACGGAAACATCTATACATATGAAAAAAAGAGAAGGGGGAGGGGGAGGAGAAGATATTTGTTTATATAGCAGAAGTGTTTTGAGAGCCTTTCCATCCGCCCAAGGCGGATGGCCCCCGTGTGGAGTCTCTCCGGGGGGCGGGCTCCCCTCAGGATGATTCTCTCACCTGTGCCACAGCGTGGCCTTGGAGAGGCTGGGCCCGCCGGGCCAGTGGGGGACCGAGCGGGGGAGTGAGCATCAGTCCTCGTGTGCTCCACGTGCACCTCGGGGGATGGTGGCGCCACCTCGGCTGGTGTCCCAGCTCCCCGACCTTTCCTGGAGTTGGTGTTTTAACCGGGATTTCTGGGGGGAATCCTCCCCCCGGGGGTTTTGCAGGCAGGGATCATTCGCAAAGACCACACAAGTCCTTCTTGGGGCCCCAACTCAAAGAAGCAAGAGGAGGTGGAGACCTCGGTGTGGCAGCTCTGCATCCTCTCTCTGCCTCCCAACCTTTTCCGTTTGCTAAAGGGGACGAGAAGGACGTCGTGTGAGGCTTTTTCCACCACCACCGCTTTCTTCCCAGCCTCCTTGAACCCGTCACTTGGCTCACCTCTGCCCCAGGACACGGGGGACAAGGACAGAGACCTCGGCCCACCCTGGCACGGCCGGCCACTTTGTCCCTTCCTGCCCCTGGCTCACATCGCCATCCCAGCAACTCCCCAGGGCCACCGGAGCCGCCGCGTAGCAGGGACCCCTCATACACATGCTGAGGATGGCCGCCCGCTCACCCATTACCTACACAATCTCTCAGTTACATTAAAAAAAAAAAAATCTTTCCCCCCCTCAACAATAGAGAGGAACAAATGGTTGACAAATAACAACAGCAGCAGCTCTCCAACAAAAGCACGCAATTATTACAATTATACTATCCTTGATTAGACTGCCATGCATTGCATTTCAATGTAATTGATGTTGTAGGTTGACACATCGGACACCAAATATTCTCGCCTGTCCCTTCTCTCTTTTGTTTCAGAAGCTGATTTGCATTTTCTATGCTTTTAGTAATGAAGACTTAGCACTTTTCCTCCATTAGAAAAAAAAAGAGAGATACAATAATCTGCAACTCGGCACTTGTTTAAGGATTCTGACCCTCGAAAATACCACTTTGCTTCACACATTAGCTGCTTACAAAGAAGGAAGCTAATGTATCATCTAATTGGGCAAACCACTGCATCTGATTTCTCTCAATCAGACTATTAGCTTCGTAATTACCCATCTGCCTCGTGTGGAAAAACGGCAAGGCGCACACCCAGCTAATAACGTTCTCAAGAGCCCTCCACCACAATGAGAGGAGGCAACGTGGAGGGATATGGTCTCTAACCATTTCGGTGCCAAGGTGGCCACACAATGCAGGGGGGCTCTGCCAGCCGTCCCCCGCCTGAATGTGGTTAATTATTTGTCTTTAATTAGTTGGAGTTTTGGGGGGTTCGTTCGGGACTGCAGTCACTGTTGCTGCGGGGGTGGCGGTGGCGAGGACGAGGGGACGAGGAAGGATGGTGACCAGCGCGAAGGCGAGGAGGAGGCTTCCCGTGGCCCCTGCAGGAGACGCTTGGGTTTGAGGGAGGGATGTCACCTGGCTCCACGGGGTGTCCTCGAAGGGGATACAGAGTCCCCCAAGGTCGGAGCAAGGTGTTTCCCTTCTCTTGTTCCTTTTCTTCTTCCGGCGTCGGACTCCCCCCTTTGAAGGCGCACCCTTTGGGCCCCTGCCGTGGCGGACTCGAGGACGAAGACATCGGGAAGGGGCCTGGGGCCCCCTGGTGCGTGCGGATGCTGAGTAGCACAGTGACCGCTCTAACCTGTGATTTCTTCTGGCTCTCGTTCCCTTTTGTCTGGTGTCATGTCGTAAACACCTTGTCGTTCAGTTCCGGGGCTGCGGGACTTCCGTGCGGGCTGAAGATTGTGCGACCTCGGGCAAGCCGTGGGATGCCTCCTTTCCCCCTGTACCCTGACCTCGGAGAGGAGGCCGGGCCAACTCGTGTCCCCAGAGACTGGGGCGGTTGGCGGGTGGGTGTTTGGGAGAGCAGGTGGGGCCGATTTTGAGGCCAACTGGAGCGAGTAGTTGGGGTTCCCTGCTCCAGTGACTAGAACAGCTCAGGTGTTTTGGTACATTATCATGTGAGAATTTTTCCTGGACAAAGAGTTCCAGCTAAAAATCTTGAGGCCAGCTGGTGGTGCATAGGCTGGCTAGTAATGTCTAACGACCTACTGTCTCTTTCAAGTCAGTAAACCGTGCCTGGGTCAATACTGCTATTCATCTAACGGCTGATTTAGAGGTTAGGTAACAGAGGTTAGCATAAAAATGGAGGCTTTTGAGGCTGACGCATGATGAATTTTGCTTTCGGGTCTTTTTTTGTTTAATTATGTTCAGATTTTGAAGAGTCACTGATAGCTAATACTGAGTTATTAGGTTGAGAACAGAAATTTGCATATGCATCGTATCACCCAGGAAAATATTTTTAAAACACCTACCATGTGCACGTTACAGTGAGATCCTGTATATAATATTTATATTGGGCGTAGCTCCTGCTTACCGTAGCTGTGAGCGGTAAATAAAAGATCAGTTTGTTCCTTACATGAGTAAGAGAGAGAGTGTGAGGATTCATCGGTCTTGCTAAATGCCTCATCGAGCTGGCGGAGATTTTCCGCGACGGGGAACGACACGTTCACTCAAGCCCGCCTCGGCCTGATTATTTCCGTCTCTTGTGCTCAGGCTTTTAGCAGTCAGTTCTGTTTAACTTCACAATATCCCATGGACAGACTTTGGCAGATCTGTGATATCTTTCCTGTTCTGTGTGGAGGAAATTGGGGAACTTGATAGCCACACGTATCTCTTAGGATTCAGGAATTTTTGGAAGATGCTGTCACTGTGTCATACAGAGTCTTATTTATAAGGGTCTTCTAAAAATTCTTTCCAGGTCTCCATTTAGGGAAAGGTTTGGCTTCCTTTACACTATATACCTCCTGTATTTTATAACTGATCATTTTTTCCTCTTTGCTTTGGCTGCTAGGAAGCTCGAAGGCCAAATTTTAGCCTCTCTCCATCGGCTTAATAAGACTAGATGTCATATTTTTTATGTGCAAATGCCACTCAAACTTTATTATTTTTTATCTGCTTATAATAATATTTTTCCTTGGCTCTCCCTCATGCAAATATTTCTCTTAGATCCTTTCATAGTAAATGCATTTTTGTACAATACCTAAATACGTGGTGGGAAAGATTCTGGTAGAAACAGAGACCAGAGAGGTTAAGTAATTTGTCTAAGCTACACAGGAATGAATGAGGTCAAGAAATCTTTCTTGTGCCCAAAGCAGGGTTTTCCAGATGTTTCAATGTTAGCTATGAAATCTGCCAAAATTAATGTACCTTGTAATCGGCTTGATTTCTCTTTGGCAAAAATTCATGCAATTCGTTAGTCCCTGTTACCACCTTCTTACTCTTTCCTGGAAGTCTGGGATGCTAAGCACCCATTAAGCCGCACCCAGGGACAGAACTAAGGGAAAAGACGCTCTCCTGGGCTGAGCGCCCCATCTTCACAGTTATGGAGCCCATGAGCCCACCAGTTAGGGCTCTTTCTGAGACGGCAGTGCCTCGAGACCAAAGTGAGAGGTGGGTTGTGTATGGCTCAGGGAGTGCGCTCAGAAGAGCAGAGAACACACTACCTCCTCACAAACCGTGTCATGAGAGTCGGCAACCTGAGGAATGGGCTGCTTGCGACATGCTCTTGTTTTGTTCCCAAATGGAAATCACTGGCTTGGCCATGACGTGATTTTCCACTTGCCTCCAAGTATTCTCCACTATTCTCCAGAGACCAACGAGGCGGGAGGGAGGGGGTAATTCTCAAAGGATTCCCCCAGGGATTGAGATCCCGTAGTTTGGCAATTCCTAAACTTTTCAGAGTGGAGACATCCTATCAATTGTTTCTGAGACTGCCCTTCCTCTCCCTGCCTTTTTACTGAACTATGTCTTACTGACTTTTTGATGACTTACTGACTTTTTTTTTTAAAAAAATAAGTATAATTCTTTTGAGAATTTGGTTACCATCACCTCTGCCCTACCAACACACACATGGGAAAAATCTGACACGTGGGGCGGGTATGACAACAGGGTCTGAATAGTAACTCTTAAAATGTGTTCCAGTTTGAAAAACTCCCAGGAAGTCCTTCCCTATCTCTAACTGCCATCCCTCCTAATGCACTCTCCCCCAATTCCTTGGGGTCTTTCCTCAGAGGAGATGGGCATCTTACTAATGCCCAAATAATTGGAAATAGAGCCAACTTTCTATTGATTGTAAGTAGATTAGGTTATGTTTTATCTCTGGCAAATCTTGCTTTCATCTCTTAGTTAACATCTCTGTTGCTTGCTTTATTTCTTTATTGCTTTTATAACCATCACCATCTGCTACTGAATTCAAGTTCAACAGGAACTGGAAGATCGAAATTTTCAAAATGAAAACCCTGACTTTGAGGCCAGTGGGACAGGGGAAAGAACGTCTTAGAGAAAGGTGAGGTCTGCTTAAACCGACCGCAGGGTACTCAGCGCGAGGTTGGCCTTAGCAACCGTCTGATCAGTTTCCATCAGGTTTATTGATCAGAAAATCCAGATCTTCGTCTAGTAAGAGTCTTGCCCAATGTCATGGAGCTACTTGGAGGCTCTGATACTAAGATCCAGGTCTGGGTATCTTTATAGTCTCTCATGATTTTTTTTTTTTTGAGGTATAATTGACATATAACATTGTATCAGTTTCGTGTATACAACATAATGATTCGATACTTGCATATATTGCAAAATGACTACCACAATAAGTCTAGTTAACCTCTGTCCCCATACACAGTTACAATTATTTTTTCTTGTGAGGTGGACTTTGGAGATCTACCCTGCTACCCAGGATTCTTTTTCATCAGTCTGAAAAGTGAAATTGCCCATTTGCAGAATGAAATGCGTGGCTGGGAAGAATTACAAGTTGGGACAGAGCTGAAAAAGGGGTAGTTCTTAGCTCCCCAGCTCCTCCAGAATTTTGGCTTCATGGTGCAAGTTCATAACTCGGTGTGTGATGTCATGACTAGCTAGGACATGAGATATCCCCATAAGAAAAAGCATGCAGAGGGGCGCCTGGGCGGCTCAGTCGGTTGGGTGTCTGACTTCGGCTCAGGTCATGATCTCGTGGTCTGTGAGTTCGAGCCCCATGTGGGGCTCTGTGCTGACAGCTGGGAGCCTGGAGCCTGCTTCTGATTCTGTGTCTCCCTCTCTCTCTCTGCCTGTCTCTGCTTGTGCTCTGTCTCTCTTGCTCTCAAAAATAAATAAAACATTAAAAAATATTTTTTTAAGAAAAAAATTGCAGAACCACAGACTGCAACACATAGTCTTCAAAATCATTTGGCAAACAGGAATTATTTGCTATTTATCTACTATTCGGATTACCCTTGCAGGGACTCTCGTGCGTTTCTGTGGACGATGAGGAATTGGGGTTATTTATGCCTTCACGTGGGAGTCAGAATACGTTCAACATCCTCAGCATCTGGACCAAGTCCAGTCTGTATTTTTTCCCCATCTGCTCCTGGTATTTTAAGTAAAAATGTTTGTATCTGCATCCCTCAAGCCCTGTTGTAAATTGTAAATCATGCCATTATATCTGGTAAAACCACAATGTCAGGCAACAATTCACAAAGCCGCAAAGATTCTCCGGAGTAATTTTCCTGTTCTCGTTGATCAATTTTATATTTTCCCCTTGGCCATATGCACACATTAAATGGCACTAATTCAGTGAGAAAACTCATAAGGGATAATATTTCAAGTGGCACAAATGGCAGCTATGCCTTTACAAGTATCTATTTTATAATTGCCTGTGCGTTCTACCTGAATCCCCTCTTCTCTGTTGTTTCAGCCGAGGGAAATGGACACAGAAGTGGGGGGTGGAGTCGGAGAGTAAGGGAAGGGGGAGGAGAATGTTTCAGTTAAAATTTCAGCAGCAACAGGAAAATCTCAAGTCAAAAATTGTGTGGCTGCAATTACTGCTTTCTTCTGGTGAAAATATTTATTATCTGATCTGGAGAGATGACAGGTGGAGAGAGTCGGCTGGTGCCGGCTGGTCAGGACGGGTGCTTATGGTTGATTGACTCCCACCTATACCTTGATGCAGGTCTTTAGGTCATTGATTTCTTCTCTTATGTTTTTTGATTAATTTTTTAAACGAGAATTTTTCAATAGACTTTTAAGTTCAAGCACAACACATGTACATACATATGTTTAATTCAAGTACAACACGTAGGTATAATTCATAGCTATACAAGATGGTACGTTTTTACAATGTGCACACACCCGTGTAACCACCGCACACATCAAGAGGCAGAGCCTTATCAGCTGCCCAGAACAGTCCCTCTTACCCCTTTCTTTCCACTTGTGTTGTTTATTCTCGACCTTTGGATTTCTACTAAAGTTTTAGAAGTAGTTTATCAATTTCCAGAAAAAAAACCCTGCTGGGATATTGACTGGAATCGCATCGAATCTATATATCCACTGGGGGAGAATTGACGTCTTGAAAACTTGGCATTCTTCCCATCTTTGAATCACAATAGGGATACTCTCTGTAATAGTGTTTCCTAGTTTTCTGGGTAAGGGCTTCACTAAGTTTGTTCCTAAGTATTTGGTATTTTAGTAGGTTGTTTTTACAAATGACATCATTTTAAAATTCCATTTTCTAATCTTTTATTTCTAATAGAGGAAGTGCATTCTCTTTCGTATATTGATCTTTTATCAGTGATTTTGATGAAATCAATTGTTTATTTGAGAATTTTTACGATCGAGGTATCATTGACACACAATATTAGTTTCCATCGTACAACATAGTGATTTGACATTTGTATACATTGTGAAATGGTCACCACAGTAAGTGTCGCTACCATCTGTCACCACACAAAGTGAATACGGTATTATCGACTGTGTTCCCCGTGCAGTACATCGTTTCCCCGTGACTTGTTTATTTTATACCTGGAAGTTTGTACCTCTTGATCCCTTTCACCATTTCAGCCTTCCCTTCCCACATCCCCTACAGCTCTCCTCCCCTCTGGCCACCGCCAATCTGTTCTCTGTATCTATGAGTCTCAGTTTTGTTAAGTTCTGTTTGCTCATTTGTTTTGTTTTTTAGACTGTGCTAAAATTTAGATTATAAAATTACGCACTACTTGTCTTTCTCTGATGTATTTCACTTAGGATAATACTCTCGAGGTCCACCCAGGCTGTTGCAAATGGTAGGGTCATTCTTTTATTTTATTTTATTTTTTTTTATGGCTGAGTAGCACCGCATTGTATGTAAGTACCGCATCTTCTTTATCCATTCATCTACTGATGGACATTTGGTAAATAATGCTGCAATGAACATAGGGGTACATGTATCTTTTTGAGTTAGTATTTTCATCTTCTTTGGATAGATACTCAGTAGTGGAGTTGCTGGAACGTAACGTAGTTCTGTTTACTTTTTCGAGGAGCCTCCGCTCTGTGGCTGCATCCCTTCACTTTCCCGCCAACAGCACACGAGGGCTCTCTTTTCTCCACATCCTAGCCAACGCTCTTTCTTGTCTTTTTGATACCAGCCATTCTGGCAGGTGGGAGGTGATATCTCATTGTCGTTTTGATTTGCATTTCCCTGATGATGGGCGATGTTGGGTATCTTTTCAGGTACCTGCTGGCCCTACATGTATCTTCTTCGGGAAAATTGTCTGCTAAAATCCTCGGCCAATTTTTAAATTGGATTGCTGGTTTTGTGGTGGTGGTGGTGGTTACTGAGTTGTATGAGTTCTCTAAATATTTTGGGTATTAGCTCTCTAAATATTTTGGATATTTGGATATTTAGTTCTCTAAATATTTTGGATATATCCTATCTGATATAGGATTTGTAAATATCTCCTCCCACTCCGTAAGCTGCCTTTTCTTTGTCTGAATGGTTTCCTTCACCGTGCAGAAGACTTTTAGTACGATGTTGTCCCATTTGTTTATTTTTGCTTTTGTTTCCCTCGCCTTTGGAGTCCGATTTACAAGAACATTACTAACACTGATGGCAAGGAGCTTACTGCCTGTGTTTTCTTCTAGGGTTTATATGGTTTCAGGTCTTACATTCAAGTCTTTGATCCATTTTGAGTTAATTTTTGCATACGGTGTAAGATAGTGGTCCTGTTTCATTCTTTTTTGGTAGCTGTTCAGTTTTCCCAACACCATTTCTTAAGGGGACCGTTTTCCCCATTGTATATTCTTGCCTCTTTTGTTGAAAATTATTTAACTATATATATGTGTGTGGGTTTATTCTGGACTCTCTATACAGCTCCGTTAAGCTATGTATGTTTTGTACCCGTACCATACTGTTTTGATTACTATGGCTTTGTAGTATAGTTTGAAGTCAGGGAGTGTGATACTCCAGAGTTATTCTTCATTCTTGAGATGGTTTTGGGTCTTTGGGGTCTTTGGTAATTCCATACCTGTAGATTATTTTTGGAATTTATACATAACCAATTATGTATCTATGAATAATGACAGTTCAATAGCTTCCTCTTAAATATTCATCTTATATATTTGTCTTTCTTGCTTTATAATACTAGCTAGCACCTCCAAGACTTTACTGTGAAACAGTAGTAGTGATAATAGACATCTTTATTTCGTTCCTCTTGCCAGGGTAAAAACTTTCAATATTTCACTATTATAAGGGTGATGCGTAATAGATTTTTTTGGAAGTAGATACATTTTACCACATTAAGAAAGTTTCCTTTTAATTTCCTGCTTGATTAAAAAAATATTTCTAGCATGCTTTTGGAAATGACAAACAGGTATTGGATATTATCGAATGCTTTTTTTCTGCATTTATTGAGACGATTACGTGTTTCAGTGTTTCTTTCTTTTTGTCAGTGTGATAAATTACATTGGTTCGTGTTCAAATTCTAAATCAACATTTTATTCTTTGATTAAAATAAGTTGTTTGTGATGTATTTGCTTTCACAGATACTGCTGGATTTGATGCGTTTGTGTTTTTGCCGAGTCAACATTTTTCAAAAGGCTTTTGAGTTTATGTTTATTATGGTCCTTCATTTTTTTTTCTTATGTGCTTATCTGGTTTTACCATCAAAATTGTGCTGGTTTCACATAATGAGCTTGGAATATTGGAATAAGATTGGTATTATCTCTTTCTTAAATATCTGAAAAAATTAACTGATAAAGCTTATTGGATCTGGAATTGTCTTTGTAATTTTTAAATTATCAATTCAATTGATGAAATAGATATAGACTATTCAATTTTTAAACCTTGCATCAGTTTTGCTAAGTTATGGTTTTAAATTAGTTTGTCCAGTTCGTTTATATTTTCTCCCTTGTGATTTCTTTGTGCTAAATTTGCTATTTTTCTAGCTTCTCGAGCCGGACGCTCATATACTTGATTTTCAGGCTTCGTTATTTCCTAGAATGTGACTTTAAACTACAAGTTTCCCTCTAAATATATTTCAGTTGTATTTTACAAGTTTTGATGATGCTATATTTTATTGCCTTTCATTTTGAAATGTTTTCTGATTTTCATTTTGATTTCTTTTTTGGCCCATGGGTCATTTATAATTTTTCCCCTCTGTATGCCCCCCTCTGTATTTTCTGCTAATCTGTCTCTCAGTTGGATAATCTTATCTCCTGATGTACTATTCTGCTGTGAAATCCATTTCTTTTGTTCGTGATATCTGTAATTGCATTTTTTTCTGTTAGAAGTTACAGTTGATTCTTTTAAAAATTATTCACTGATGAAAGTTCCATCTTTTTATGTATCTTCTCGAACGGGTTAATGGCATTCATTTTAAAGCCTGTGTCTAATAATTCAAATATCTGGATCATCTGTGAATGTTACTATTTTCTTTTTTTTCCCCTAGATTTTCAATGTTTGGTCTTATCTCCTAGCATAATTCATAATTTTAGATTAAATGCTGGGCATTGTATGTGAAAAATTCTAAGGGTCTTGATTGTATCTATTTCTGGAGAAACTTACTTCCCTCCCTCCCTCCCTCCCTCCCTCCCTCCCTCCCTCCCTCCTTCCTTCCTTCCTTCCTTCCTTCCTTCTTTCCTTTCCTTCTCTCTCTCTCTCTCTCTCTTTCTTTCTTTGCCAGCAATTAGATTAAGAGCAGACCATTTTTTTATTTTTTATTTTTGTTTTTAAGGTTTATTCATTATTGAGAGACAGAGTGTGAGCAGGGGAGGGGCAGAGAGAGAGGGAGACACAGAATTTGAAGCAGGTTCCAGGCTCTGAGCCTTCAGCATAGAGCCCAATGCAGGGCTCAAACCCACAAACCGTGAGATCGTGAGATCATGACCTAAGCCAAAGTCGGACGCTTAACCAACTGAGTCACTCAGGTGTCCCAAGGGCAGACTATTTTGATTCAATCAGACACTGAGATGCTTCAAGGTAATTTTAAATTTTATGTGCACTTTCTCTGGGCTGCTTAATGTTTGATTTCTTCTTCTGGTGCATCAACTAAAAGTCTAGTGTGTAAGTGAGGCTGTTCCTCCTCGTTGGGCCCGGCCCATATTCCAATTTTAGTGTTTCCACTGCATACAACTGATGATTTTTTAAAAAATATTTGTAGCTACTTAACAGATATTTTCTACTTGGTTCCCCAGCCTGTCATTCAGGGCTGCTTAGAATTCAACACATACTTCAAGAGCAAAAGCTATACAGAACTCTAGACTAATTTTGCTGAGATTTTCTTTTCTCTAGGATCTTGATTTCTTGAGTTGTAAGTCATACCACCCCACCTTGGTATCCTTGAATTCCAACTTCCACCTTCCCAATAGTGGGGGGCCGTCAAATGCTCTCGGTTGTTGCTCGGGTCTCTGCCTTTATGCCCTACAATGTGAACTGGCAAATGCTCTTACAGGAAAGAGCAGCAGAGAGAAGTCTGGCTCGCTTCAGTGGGTGCCTCCCAGCTCTCCAAGATCTTGGAGCCTCAAATCCTAATTACTTTGATTTCTCTCTGATGCCTTTAAATAAGTTGATTTTCCCCTGACTTTTATCACTTCTCTTGGCAAGTATCAGGCTACTCTTGCATAGTTATCCTGGTGATTAATTTCTTAATAAGAGTTGTTTGTTCTTATTTGGTAGAATTCAGAATTACTTACTGGAGTGGGCACTGCCTGCAGGTCGTGGTTTACATGGCCAGCAAAGGGATAATGTGTTGGGTGGATTGGGTTGAGTGAAGCGTACATAGATGTTTATTAAGTATCAACACCAGTGAAAGGAAGGGTGGGGGGTGTAGGCTTAGAAAGGGAGCATTTGAACTCGGGCCTAACAGAGCATGGCTGATAATGAGTCGGGGAGGTTACTGTCCGTCAGGGTTCTCCATATCCGGCAGAAATGGCCAGGCATTTCTATCACTGCCTTGCTAGTCATCTGATGTAGGAAGTCCTAGGAAGGGCATGACTTCATTCAAGGTGCTTCTCTGGGCAGACCCTGAAGTTGCTGACTGCAATGGCTGTCTCTTGCAGTCCCCACAGTCCTTCCTGAAAGGGGAAACTGAGTGGCCCCCCTCTTATCTCTACCGGGGTGGTGACAGGAGAGCACAGAGCTCATTTCAAGGAGATGATGTTTAGATGAGGCTGTCAAGCAAAATCCACGGAAGTAGAGTACGAAAGATACAGGAGTAGGACAAGGGCACGACTCTTCTTAGCCTGTATCGATAGAATGGGCGTAAAATAGTTTTATTATTGTGAACTGTTCCTAAAAATGCTTTCTATTATCTTGTTATTTTTGCTGTGTAACTACAGGGTGCAGGTGGGTCAGCATTATTTGTATGAAAGGGCTTGGGAATCAGTAAAAGATCAATGAGCGAGTGAGAGAGAGAGAATAAACCAAATAAGTGATGCAAGCTATTGGTTAATGGCATGTTATCGAAAGTGGCTTCTACATGAAACTGACATAAAGCAATGCCCATCTTCCGCCCACGGCGCATAGCCACAGAGCTTCATTGCTTTGATGATAATGACACACCTTCTCTTGTTTGTGAGAATTGCCTTCCATAGGACTGTGTTTGGTTATGTGCATAATCCATACACAGCACTGCAGGGGTCAGGAGAAAACCTTTAGTTCCTCTGTGAAGTCATAACTTCCCATCATCTCCTTTCCCTGCCAGTTCAAGCATCCCAGTTACAGTCAGCGGACACACTCCAAAGACGTCACAATCACAAGTCATGACCCTCCTGTGCGTCGGGCAGGCTCCTCCGTGTGACTTGAAGACAAGTACAACCAGACGATGGAACGAAATTCACAAAGAGATCTAAGAGACAGAAAAAGGAATTGGGAGATGAATGTGAGGATGTCTCTCTCTTTCCCTACAGTTAAGAACTTTCTCTTCGTTTGCTTCTAGCTCAATTCTTTCTAGGCTTAAAAAGTTCTTGGGAGGGGCTACGTTTGAGATGGAAAATGTTCAAAAGAACAGGTAACTACCTTACAAATGCTGTCATTAAATAACATGACGCGACAAATCTATTTTTTTATTAAAAATTTATCGTCACACTGGTTTCCGTACGACACCCAGTGCTCATCCCAATAAGTGCCCTCCTCTGTGACAAATCTATTTTTGTGCCCATTTCAATGATCGTGGCGGGGAGGGGGGCGGGGAGGAAAGCACATTAGGGATAGACAGAATCAGTGAAAAAACAATTCCATACAATAAGGTTTTACTCTGTTCTCATTGTGTAGCAGTTTCTCTAGAGAAGAGAGGATTCAGACTCTGCCTGTTTATAGAGAAGCCAGAGAAGTTAGAGAAGATAGCTCCCTGTTTAGTTGCTGTACAATTTTCCACCACACATGGAGTGAGTGTAAGGCATTAGAAGATGATAGAGATGAAGGCTTGACTCCTGCCCATGGCCTGTCTGGGCACCTCCCGTGGCTGGGCATCAAGCCCTTCCTTGAGGGGGCGGTTGGGTGGCACCTCTCTTGTCTCTACCACAGGAGGTACAGGAGGGCTGATAGGTGACACCAAAAGGCATACAAACAAATGACAGCAATACCAGGCAGAGGAGGTGGTAAGTCATGGTGGAGCTGCGTTATCCCACAACACTGTGCTTGGCCCCAACCAAGTCCAATCAAGAGGAGGAGACAGGGAAAGCCTCATGGCAGAGGTGAGATTTGACTGGTCTCTGTCAAGATGGGAAGGACAGGCTCCCTGTAGGGTCTGTCATAGAGGGGGTGTGTGTGCAGATAGTGAGAATGGCTAACACTTCCCTAGGTTTTACTCTATGGCACTTCCTGTGCCGAAGGCGTTCCATGCATTCTCTTAGCGAAGCCTCGTAACTGTCATATGAGATACGGAAAACAGTATCCCTATTTAGAAAGAGAGAAACTGAGGCTTTGGGAGGTTGGACTTGGAGCAGCCGGACCGGTGGCTGCATGTGAGGATTGCTGAAGAATTTTGAAAAGCCACCCTCTCCTGGGCTCATTCTCGGTGAAGCTAATCTCTAGTGACAGGGCTCGACCACCTGTGTCTTACATGAACTCGCCAGGTGGGAGCCCAGGAGGCGATCTGAGGAGCAGAGAGGGTTGAGAAGCCGTCACCTGGAGGAAACTCGGCACTCCCGAGGATGCCGCTGCCTTGAATTTTGAATTTTTCATCCCCATGCATTTCCACGGGCTGGAACACTTTGCCATAAGCAACAGCAACTCGTGAAGAAGTGATTCTGAATTCGTGTAGGGAGGCGTGCATGTTCCTTAGGCGAGGACATGTCGGAATCTCTTGGAAACAGGACATTTGTCAAATCTGGAAGATGAGCCCAGGCAACTCTGCCGCCACCTGCCACATTCCCAGGAGGGACTTCTCAGTGTCGGTATCTGTTCATCAGAAGATTAGCCATACCTTCTGCCCCCCCACAACACCACATAGCCCTCTTGAGGGCAGGGAGTTTTATCCTAGTCATCATTCTACCCCGGGACCCAGAACATGGCTTGCGCTCAACGGGGGGTCAACAGACATTTTTTTGAATGAATGAATACTGAACCGAAAGCTTCTCAAGAGCTGGAAGTTCTTTAAATAAGACAGTAGGGAGATCAAGAACATGGGTTTGGGACGTAGGAAGCCTTGGGCTGAGATCCCAACCCTGCCACTTCAGATCTGCTGTATACTTGGGCAGAGTTACTCAACGACTCTAGGCCTCAGTTTCTTCATCTGTACAATGGGAGCAGCTACCCAGTCTCTCGTGGAGAGGATGAAATGATACCATGTATGCATGTATTGATACCCGAAACCATGCCACGTGTGTACAGGTTGTGTTGCACAGTGCTCAGGAGTACGTAGTGCTCCTGGTAGCTTTAGCTATGGTGGTGGGCTTCTTTGAGGTTATTTCTGCCTATACCCCTCTTTTCCGGGGAACTGCCCTTCCTGCTCCCCGTGGCTCCCGTAGGGATTCCTATTCTGACATGGAGGTGTCTCTGGGGCCACACCTACCTTTCCTTCTGTGCACTTGGTCCACACTGGGCCCATCCAAATGCTGCCACGGTTCGGGAGTGAGCCCCGCCTCTAGCCTGGCCCACTAGATCTTTTCTCCAGGGCTTTTTGTTATTTTAAGACTTGCACCCAGTGCATTAGAGAGTTTCTCTCGCTCTCTCGGAGAGCCGACAGTATCAGATGGGGCATCTGAGAGCTGTCAGCCATGTTTCTGCTAAGGAACAAGAGTCGAGCTGACATTCTGACAAGAGCAGAGGTGGCAGATGGAAACATTTTGGCACTCCCAACACCAGGCATACCTGAGACGCAGCTCTTTCTCAGCTTTTGTTTGGTCGTGGTGGTGGGCCAGCCCACGTGGTGTCATTGGGTGAACTTGAAGAAATCTTCCTTTCATAAGATGCTTTATTTCCATCTATCAGGAAATTGCCGCATGATAACAATATTGTTAGTATCAGATGCTTGACTGTCATCTTCTACAATCAATGTTCACAGGCCACCTTCTAGGGTTGCAGAGTGCACAACCTACACAACTGATCACACGGTGGTCCTGTGATTTGGACCACTCTTCCTTGACCTGAACTGGATTTCTGTTAGTTTTAGCCAAGGTTGCTAATATAACTGTTGTTACATAGTGACACAGTGCCCGGGCTATAGGAGGCACTGATAAATTTGTGGAATAAATGAATGAATGAATGAACCTTGCCGACATACCTCTAACAAAGAAACTTCTAGAATCCTCTTCTGATTCTGGGCTTCTGGATTCTTCAGGGACTCTCGGGTATTAAGGTCTATGGTGCTTCTCAGAAAGCAGTGGATATTTCTGCCTCTTCCACCTCCTATACCTCTCCTACAGGCCTCTCTCCCTAGCTCCAGGCAGCCATGTTCAGAGTTTGTTAGAATTTTTTTTTCTGAATGGTGAACTTGGTAATTGTTCAAGCAGCTTTGCTGTTGCTTCATGAACGAGACCTGTTAATACAGTTCGTGAGCTCTTCCCGGAGTGGTAATAACCCCTTCCCTCAGACCTTACTTCAGCCAGGCCTGGAATATCTCCCTGCGGCTCTGTCAGCATGGCCGAGCTGTTCTGAAAGCCTGCCCATTTTGTCTGCACAGAAACGTTCTGCGGTTTTCCTTTCCCTCGGGAGACTGGCAGGGGCGGCTGTCCTGCTGAGGTGAGCTGTGGGGAGTGTTGTTGCTTTGCCTTTCCTTCCCACGTTAGTCTGTGAGGGCCGCCATAACAAAGCACCGTAGACCGGGAGGCCCGAACAACAGAAACCTAGTGTCTCACAGTTCTGGAGGCTAGAGGTCCAAGGGTTGGTTCTTTCTGAGGGCTGCGGTGGGGGGAGAATCTTCTCCGTATCATTCCCTCAGCCTCGGGTGGTAGCTGGCAGTCCTTGGTGCTTGTTGGCGTATGGCCGTATAACTCCATTCTTCACACGACGCCCTCTTGAGTCTCCGCCTCGCTTCCCTCTATGCTGTCCGTGTGTCCACAGTCCCCCTTTTCATAAGGACATCAGTCACATTGGATTAGAATATAGCCTGATGGCCTTGTTTTAATTTGATTGCCGCCATAAAGATCCTATCTCCAAATAAGGTCACATTCACAGGTATGGCGTTAGGACTTCAGCAACTTTTAGGGGGACACAATTCAACCCGTAACTCTTCCCTCGGGATAGTCCTTCTCTGGGCTCGGCAGGATGGATGCAGTTAATCTGGGCTCATGTCACCGTTTGCCAAATGAAACCGAGGATCCTTCCACACGCGCTGTAGTCTAGCACGGCAGATGCCCGAGGGCAAAGGCTTCAGCGATTGTATCTTGTTTTGTGTTGGGTACGTTTATCCTTAACGTGGGTGAGATTTTTTCCAACGAGACTGGTGGGCTGTGGGGCTCATCCATGTATCTATTCTTCAGTCAAATCCTCAAGTGCAATCTTTGCGGCCCGACAGAGGCCCTGGTCTCTGTGCCTGACGTAAGTGACCAAGCTCTTCCCGAGAGGGGAGATTTGTAAAGCGGGAGAAGCCCTCTCCTATCTGCTCCTGAGGGGGTGCGAGACCCAGGCCCAGAGTGCGGTGCGGCGCGCACCTGTTAGTTCAAAGGAGCTCGTTTTCGCCAAGTGGGAGCCAACGCGACCAGGAAATTCTCGTCGGCAGCTTCTCACACTGTCTGTTGTGCCTTTGGCTCTCTCACCTCTGCTGTGTTTGTCAGCTGTTCTGTATATGATGGAAGAGTACGTTCTTGACTCACCCTTAAATACGCTTTTATAACAAATATCATAATGAAAATATTTTCTCCCATTTCTGGAGTCTCTAAACGTGTATTTGAAACTCCCGATTGCTCCATCGGTAGGCACGTTCCTGTCTGCCTGAAAGGCAGGATGGCTTGGAGGCCAAGTTCATGGGCTCTGATGCCCCCACGCCCGGCTCCAGCTTCAGGCCACCAGTTACCAGCTCCAAAGACTTTTGGCTTTAACCTCTCCGTGTCCCGTTTTCTTTTCTATAGACTAGAACTAATAGTGCAGCTTAACTCATTGGGTCATTGTGAGTCTGAAATGAGTTAACATTTGTAAAGCACTTAACACAGCCATTCACGGCAGCATATGGTAAGTGCTACACATTAGCTCTTATTTTATTGACAGCTGAGCAAATGCAGGCTCTGAGAAGTTACGAGAATTCTCCAAAGCCACGCATGCCTAGCAAGCTGCAGGCCCGATCCTAATTCCTGGCGGAATGACTCCGAGCCCAGCGGGCTTTCCCCTCCATCACATTTTTACCACAATGAAAGCACAATTTCCGCAGCTCAATTTCTTTGGCAAAAACATTCTTGCTGTTTTCTACCTGGCCCACTCCCACTCCTGCGTGGGTCTGATACCCACTCTCGTGTTGCCAGAACCCCGAGGGCCTCTTCTGGCCTACAACCACCTGCTTGCATCTGTCCCTCCAGGCAGCAGGTCCTCGAGGACCTGACACGTACTTTCGAATGACTGAATCAAGTGACGCTCTGCACTCACGAGATGGGTGAACGCTCCCTGAAGTGTCAAGACAGCAGTTTTGGGTCACGGAAAGGGGGAGCTGCATTCCACAGGGAGCCAACTATTGATGCCCTGTGAGCAGCCTGGGGAAAAATTAGAATTAAGTTCAAAAAATTACTGACTGTGGTTAAGTTGGGTTAAAAGCGACCTCGGAGGTGTCTTGTTTTAAAATTATTTTATAAATGTTTATTTAATTTTGAGAGAGACGGACAGACAGACAGACAGACAGAGTGTGAGTGGGGAGGGGCAGAGAGAGATGGAGACATCTGAAGATAGAGAATCTGAAGCAGGCTCCAGGCTCTGAGCTGTCAGCACAGAGCCCAATGTGGGGCTCGCACTCAGGAGCCATGAGATCAGGACCTGAGCTGAGGACACTTAGCCGAATGAGCCACCCAGGCGCCCCTCAAAGGTGCCTTTAAGGTACTTGTGAGAGTGACATCTTGGAAGCAGAAGCCACACTTTTTTGGGAAGTATTCATTATTACCCGTGTGCCCACTCCCGAGAGAACAGCGAAGTATGGCGTTTCCTAGTCTTTACCTTGGGAGCAGCTGATGGGCTGGAGGTGGCACACCAGGTCTTGAAACTTTTCCACCATGAATCACTGGCAGTGAGTAGGATGTTGTTCAGAACTTTGGCTTCATTAGCTGACATTTCCCAAGTGCCAGGAACCGTGCCTGGTACATAGCAGATGCTCCTGAATTATTTGCTGAATGAATTGAAGGAAGTACCACATTCAAAGTGACTCGGCTGTGCGTGTGGGCCCTAGATTCAGGTGGAGGACCGTCCCGTGTTACAAGTGGGGATACTGAGCCCTAGGGAAGAAGAGATCACTCGGCTTAGATAAAAGCTATGAGACGGCAGAGACTCCTTTTTCTCTGTCCATAAACCCTCACTGCCCCACACCCCTGTAAGGCTCCAGGGTGGTTGTGTGGTTGGGCGGGGCCAGCCGGGCGGGGAGCACTGGGAACCTCTGTCGCCCGCCCCGGAAGCTGATCCCGGGAAAGGCAATGTCCCTGCCCTTGGGCTTCGTGGAATGAGCACCGGCTCTAAGAGCCAGAATCCTCATCCACACTCCTCAATCCGATTGTTCCAAACTCCACCCAATCTGGTATATTTTTCTCTATGGAAGTGACGTCCTTGCCTCATGTATCGGTTCAGCGGCGGGGGAGGGGAATCCGGGGAGAAACGCTGATGAAATTCGAGGGACGTCTGCAGAGGGCAGGGGAGTGGACGAGCGCAGAGGCAGCACGACACGGCGAGGTCAAGCTGGCCGCCGGTCTCCAGGGACAGATGTCCCCGGAGAGAACAGGCTGGCCCGTGCTTTCCTGGGCAAACAAAACACAGCAGAACGGGAATCTGAAATTGTTGGGGGAGCCTCACCCTAGTTACGGTGGCCCACACTTTCTCCGGGGGAAGGCGGGGACTGAAAAGCAACAGAAGGCAGAACGTCGCTGCAGGCGGACGGCTAAGGGGCTGGTTTCTGGCTCCCAGCGCCTGGTAGCCCTTTGCATTCATGGCGCACAAAGCCCTCCCAAGCCTTTCCTAATGGGAGGTGTTATCTCCATTCTCCAGACCGAGAAGCCTCGCGCAGAGAGGAAGCTGGGCCTTTCCACCCCCGCGCCTCCTCCCAGCCTTGGCGGGCAGAGGGTGAGTCAGTGGTGGTGCCACAGACGCCGTCCAGGTCTTCTGCTTCCAAACCTGAGCTTTATCTCCCAGACCGTGCTGCCTCTTGGAGCCTTCTGGAGAGGATCGTGCTGTGGAAATGAGCATCGGTCCAAACTTTGGAGCCTGGGCCTCAAGAGGCCGCACGACTTTCTGCCCCAGCTTCCAGCCACCCCCGTTCCTCCCGTCGCCCCCTCACGGGTGTTCGCGGCTGCCAGGGGAGGCTGCGGGCGGTGTACTTGTTTCTGTGCCTCCGGAGGGGCCTTTGCCCACACCCCAATCTCCCTTTCTCCCTATTATCTTCCTTCGGAGTTATTTGAATGAAAGTATATGGATCCTGAACAATACGCAGGGTGATTTTCTTTTATACTTACAGGTCCTGTATGTAATACCGGTCATCTATGTAGCCTCTTCATTCTTTCATCCACTCCCGGGTCCATCCTTCGATGTACATTTATTGAGCCCCTACTGTGTGCCAGGCACTGTGCAAAACCTGAAGAACTCCTACCCTTAGTGGACAATTGGAAAATTAGAAATTTGTAAGGATGGGGGCGCCTCGGTGGCTCAATCGGTTAAGTGTCTGACTCTTGGTTTTCGGCTCAAGTCATGATCTTGCCATTTCTTGGGTTCAAGCCCCACTAGCAGTGCAGAGCCTGCTTAGGATTCTCTCTCTTTTCCTCTCTGCCCCTCCTCCCACTTGCACTGTCTCTGTCTCTCTCAAAATACATAAATAAACTTAAAAAAAACCCAGAAATTCATAAGGATGGGCCAAGTATTTCCGTAGAGCACATAAATCCCGGGGACGCTCAAGGCCCAAACTGTTGATAAATCTCTTATTCGGTAGCTCAGGCCCCTCGGATGAACTGCATAAGCTCTAGTCTCTGCCAGCACCCCTTCTCGGTTCAGGATGGGAGGTGGTGAAACTTGCGATCCATCATTTTCTGTATTCCCGGTGGCCTCCTGGCTTCCTGGGGCGTGCTGAGCTGTCCAGACCCTCCTTGCAGATCAGGGGCTTGGCACCTACTGCTGCCACCCCAGGATGGGGGCTTCTCACCGGCTCCCGGAAGGATTTCTGTCCTCCACCCAGCTCTGCTTCAGGCACTGAGGCTGAGTCTCTGGAATGACACAATGTCCCCTAACCCATAGCAGACAGCCTCCTGTGCAGCTACGGAGGGGGAGGAGGGGGAAGGACCAGGACCACGAGCAGCACCGCGTCCCACCGCAGCCTGGGGAAGTGTCAAGGGACAGTCCTCAGTGATTCAGCCCTTGCTAGTGCCTCTCATGCCCTCTGTCCTGTCTGTGGGAATGCATGAACACTGCAGGTAAAAACAGGGGGTTCCCGTCAGACAGATTGGTTCCAGAGTCTCGCTTGGCCACATCCTGACTATGAGATATTCAGACAATTCATTAATCTCAACTCTAAAATGGAAAACGAAACAAAACAAAACCCAAATGCCTCCCTGTATCACTTAGGATGCTGCAGAGAAATACAACCAATAGGAGATATATATTTATTGTAAGAAATTGGACGACACGATATATTTTAAGGAATTTAAAATTATTTATTTTATTTTTTAAAAGTTTATTTATTCATTTTGAGAGAGAGAGAGAGAGAGAGAGCTTGTGAGCATGTGCGAGTGGGGGAGGGGCAGAGAGAGGGAGAGAGAGAATCCCAAGCAAGCTCTGCACTGTGAGCACAGAGCCCCATGTGGGTTTCAATCCCACAAACCGTGAGATCACAACCTGAGCTGAAATCAAGAGTCAGATACTTAACGGACTGAACCGCCCAGGCGCCCCAGGCGTTTACGGCAATTTAAATTGACTGACTATTTTAAGGAACTGGCTGACACAATTGTGAGAGCTGGCAAGTCTAAAAAAAATCTGTAGGGCAGGTCAGCCATCTGAAAACTTGGACAGGGATCGATGCTCTAGTCTTGAGGCAAAAATCTTCTTTGGGAAACAGTTTTTACTCTTGAGGCCTTCAACTGATTGGATGAGGCCCACCCACATTTCAATGGTAATTTTCTTCCCTTAAAGTCCACTGTAGATGTTAGCCACATCTACAAAATACCTTCACAGCAACCTTGATTAGTGCTTGATTAAGTAGCTGAGTACAGTAGCCTAGCCAAATTGACCCATAGAACTGATCATCAGACTCCGTCTTAGGGGAGCTATGAGGATTATATTAAATAATGTATGCAAAGTGCCAAACATAGAACTTGGCATGTGGTAAGCATTTATTCATTTTTGCTATTATTACTGCTCTTATTATTTTTATTTTCCACTTATTTTTCGTCTGCCAATTCAATAAGCCCTTTCGCGTCCTTCCAAGGTATTGGCTACTCTAATACCTCACATGTAAGGTGATGTTTACTCTGAGAGCAGGGTGCTCACTGTGGGAACTCACGGAGAAGAGTGTACCAATCAGTAAGCTCCTGTGTCTGGTTTACACATAGTCCAGAGTAAATGCTCCATATATATGAGGAAATGAATGCATGGATGAAAACAAACTCCTTGTGAGCATGCATGGCTGCCCAACGCACATACAATATGAGCCTTACATATAATTTAAAATATCCTAGTAGCCATGTTAAAAACGAAACAGGTACTCCCATCCAAAATAGTATTTCCAAATGTAATCAGTATAAAAATTATGGATTAGACATGTTATTTTTTATTTTTTAAAATATATTTTAAAATGTTTATTTGTTTATTTTGAAAGAGAGAGATAGAGAGTGAGCAGGGGAGGGGCAGAGAGAGAGAGAAAGAGGAGGAGAGACAGAATCCCAAGCAGGTTCCGCACCATCAGCGTGGAGCCCCATGCAGGACTCAAACTCACAAACCGTGAGCTATTGACCTGAGCCGAAATCCAGGGTCGGATGCCCAACCGACTGAGCCACCCAGGCGCCCCTGAATTAGACAGTTTACCTTCTTTTTCTTCATACTAAGTCTTTGAAATCCGGCTCGCTGTGTTTTGCTTACAGGACTTCTCTGTTTGGACTGGGCACATTTCAAGGGCTCAAAGCCACATGTGGCTAGGGGCTACTGTATTGGCCAGTGTAGCTTTAGAGGAATGTTTCTCTGAGTTTAGTTCCTGAATAATTGCATCCTAATTACTGTGGCTGGGTATAAAACCGGCGGCGGCGTGTTGATAACGGGCCCTACTCTAGAACAAACTCTGAAAACAGTTTGCCGACTATGCCTGCTGGTTTGTAGACTGTTTACGACAAGCCCTTGGCGGGGAAGAAGAGAAATTGAGAGCAAGCACTTAGCAAGTTTTGTAACAATTTGACAGAGTGATTTTACAGTCATTGAATCTAATAATAATAATAATAATAATAATAATAATAATAATAATAATAAACCCCTGGGAATTGTATTGTGTGTTGTCAAACTTTTCTATACATTCATTTGTATTGTATTTTACAAAAGTATCTATGATGGAGTGGAAATCAATAAAAACTGGCCCTTTACCCGAGATCACCTGGGAAACACTCCCCCTGACTGCGAAGGCCAGGTCTCCGGGGCGGATCATGGGGATTTGTGTTTTTAAACAAACCCCCTGATGGTTTCTAAGCACGTGGACGATTGAACCTTCTGAAATGAGGCCAAAAACCCCTAGAAATGGAGACCTTATTTTATTTTTATTTTATTCCACCCCCCCACCCCCAATTGCTGTATCCAGAGACAGAGCCTCAGGTCTGGGTGGGTCTTCATAATAAGGCAGTTCTGCTCGCTTCAAAGACACGGTCCCAGCACCGGCGGGGAGCCCTGTGCCGCCCTGACATCCACACAGGCCAGAACGCGAGTCCCACACAGTCCTGCTTCTTCTCGAGACCCTTTGTGAGTCCTCTAGGATACTGGGATTTTCAAGGTTTTCTCTGATCCTTCACACAGAGAATACGACTTTTCAATCTCCATCTCTTGGAGCAGACAGGCAATCTGTTTAAAAAAAAAAAAAAAGGAAAAAAAAAATCTCTAGACCCAAAGGAACTCTATTTTTTCTTGTCCTTGCTCAAAGCTTTTATGGAACATCTTGAGTTTTCAAAGGCAGTGCGTGTATTGATTTTTTGTCCCTGACCCCCAGGGTTCATTGCTGCTGTGTTTTGGGCTAAGGCTCCCTATAGAAATCCCAGTGGCCTCAACTCGGGAAGTCTTGGTGATTGGACGGTATTGGAAGCAGTTTCCTTATATAAACCATCACAGATGTCCTTTGTAATTTGTCATCTTCTCTTTCTGTGAGGCTCTCCTCACAGGATCTTTCTTGTGTGGCTCGAAACTTTTAAATCAGCCTTAGGGCTAGAATTTCTGCAAGGAAATGGAGGCCTTTACTCTGGCTCTGCCACAGCTTCTAGTGAAATTGGTTTAGGTTCTGGCCCCCGCCGTGACAGGCCAGTGCTCACTTAGAGACATATTTCATCGCTTCTCACAAAATTTCAATATATTGCTGTATTAGTTTTACAGGGCTGCCCAAACTTAATACCATAGACTGAGTAGCTTAGACAACAGAAATTTATCCTCACAGTTCTGGAGGCTGGAAGTCGAGATCAAGGTGCTGGTAGGGTTGGTTTCTCCTGAGGCCCCTCTCTTGGGCTTGTAGATGGCTGCCCTCTGGCTGTGTTTCCTCATGGCCGCTCCTCTGTACATGCACATTCCTCTTGTCTCTTCTTCTTATATGGACACCAGGCCTATTGGATTAGGGCCCCATATTAGGACCTCATTTAACCTTCATTACCTTCCTAAAGGCCTTATCTCCAAGTGCAGTCACATTGAGCTTAGGGCTACAACATACGGATTTTGAGGGGATGCAATTTAGTCCACAATTTAGGAATTACTCAGTTGGCTTCTGCTCATTGTCCAAATTCCTCTTGGCTTCTGTGGCTCTTGCACCTGATGGCTGTGTTCCCTACCTGTATGATCAATGTTTGCCTCATACCCCATCACACCCTGGAGGCTGCACCTACCGGGTAGAGGCCTGCTTGGGCTCCTCTGAGTGTTGACCAGGGTTTTCTGTCCCTAAAGCTGTGTTGGATTTTGCCTGAGGTGCCATTGCTGGCTCTCAGAAGAGTATTCTGTAGGCAGTGGCGAATTCTATCAGAGACCACTCTCCACCCCACCCCTACTCTTCCAAAATGGTTCCAGACTTTATGTAGAACCTGATTTATGTGTGCATGACACCCATCCCCCTGCTCTCCTCTCCCTTGGAGACCTATTCCTCCTTCACTGCCCAAAATTTGGAGGGAGAACAGGAGTTAGTTCCCTTAACCCTTGCAGCCATTGTCATTCCTATCTTTCTGTCGGAAGACTGGGCATCTACTTATGTCTCTTTTCTAAACTACCGATGGCAGGGACCCAGTACCATTTCCAATTTCTTTGTAATCATCGGACAAAAGACAAGAGAGGGAAAAATAGGCATATTTAAGTGTTTAGTGACTAGGCTTATTTAGTGACCTTGGCAAGTGAAGAAACACTTCTTTTGTCTGGGGCCATTTGTCAATACATTGATCCATGGATTCATTTATCAAACATTCCTTGAACACCATCACTGTCCCAGCGATGTGCTGGGGATGATTGGTAGGAGAGATGAGACACCACATCTCCACCCTCTAAAGACTTTCAGTCTGGGAATGAAAAGAGTCCAGGGAGCAGACAATTGCAATGCCGCGTGGCAGGGCTGGCAGAGTACAAACCCACCATGCTATTTGACCCAGAGTGGGACATTCAGCCTCACTGAAAGATGCAGAAGAGACTTCCCAAAGGAGGTGAAAGCTTAGTTGAATCTTGAAAGAAGAGTCAGAGTTAGCCTGGGGTAGAGGTTGGGGTAGGGAAAGAGGAGGGGAGAACAGACATTCCGAGCAGAAGTAGCAGCATCTATAGGGTTGGAGGTGTGAGGAATGTGGGCCAAAGGAAGCAATGTGGAAACATTGCACACGGTTTCTGGGGGCCAGAAGTTAATGTCCAAGGATGGCTCTCTCTATAAACCTGGGGGGCGAGGAATACATCTACCTCAGGCAAGGATCATGTGTGCATGTGTGTGTATGGTAAAGGAAAGATCCCCAAATGAAAATGGCGGCCCACTTGCTCTCTTCCTACTTTCCTGACCACATGCTCTCTAATGCTTCCTTGGTCTTCTCCTGACCTCCTTTCTCCCCTCTGCTTCTGGCTACCAAATCTCAGTCCTTGGATCCCTATTCTCTACAGAATTGGTTTTAGAGAGAGACCCTGTGCCATAGCTTCACACTGTGCTTCTCATCAGCTAGCAGAGACCATATCCCATAGTCCTGTCTTCCCCCAGTGCTCCAGGCTGGCCTGTCTGACTACCTCCTGAACATTTCCACCCTCACCTAGTTTACAGTGGCCACATGTCCTGGTTTGCCTCCGTGGTCCCAGTGACATGTTTTATTGTGGGGTAATTATTAACAGTGGCCCTCTCCCCTTTCACTCTCAGAAGTGTTCCAGTTTAGACAATAAATTGTATGGTCACCCTACATGTGTTTCACTAAGTGCTGAAACCAAACTCTTTGTTCTCTATCCCTTCCCCTCCAAGGACCTCTTCTGATTTCTTTGTTTCCCATAGTTGGTACTAGAATTTATTGACTGTACCTTTCTCCTTGTAATTTTTCTTCAACCCGTCATCCCTCGTTCTTTGTTAATATCTTCTACATTTAACCCGCCCTTTCCACTGGCACTGCTGCAACCATGGGCCAGATTCCTACAACCTCAGATCCTCTCCCCAAATCTGTTCTGAGCAATCTGTTTCAAACAGAGGCTCATCTCCTCCAGTGGCCTCCCAATGTCTACAAGATAACATCTCTGCTTTAGTCGAACATTTACATTTGCTATATTTGGCATTACTTTACCTTTTTAACATTTTTTGTTACTTCTTATTTTTTATTATTAAATTTTAATTCCATTTTTTTATTACTTCCTGTTACTCTACTTCGGCCAGATCGTTCTATCCAGTGACCTTTGAAAATGATGTGCATATTCTGACTTCCGGATCGTAGCTCTTGCTGTGTTCTCCTTTGTTCAAGGCTCTCTTCTCACTTTTCTTCCATATCTTATTCAGATTTCAAGGCCTTCATTGATTCATCCCCTCCAGGGAGCCAACTCTAACCCCCGAAGCCCTGAAGGGTCAGTTGGTCTGTCTCTCTTGCTCTCCCTTTCTGGGTCACTGGATTCCTTGCCATCCAGTGCTCAGCAGAGTGTAGATGCCCATGTTCATGCTGCTTGAGCAAATGGAATATCGATTGTCTTGAGGTCTTGGAAAAGACATTTCTTTTGTCTAACTCTTGTTTTGCCAAAGGCAAGATGCTTGCAGTCAGCATAGCGTGATCACCTCAAAGGCCATGGTGTAAAAGCATGATTTCCAAACCTCAACGGGCTCCAAATTCTGCTCTGTCACCTACTAGCTGTGTGACCTTGGGCAGACTTAACCTCTTTGTGACTCAGCTTCCTTTCCCATAAAACAGAGCTAATAATCGTACCCATCTTATGGGATGGTCATCAGGATTAAATGAAATACAGTTAAGTGCTTAGTGTGGCACCTGAATATAGAAAGAACTCAATACATGTTTATTATTATTCTGGTAAACTTTTTTCCTCAACCAGCAACCAATTCTTGGTAAGAGATTCCTTGTTTATCATTAGTTTTTCTCAAAGCTAGCAGATGAAAAGACAGTAGAAATAACTGAGCTCGTAGACAGTTATTTGGGGATCACCATAATAAACTCCTTTCTTTTCTTTTTTCTTTTAAACTTTTTTGATGTTTTATTTATTTGCTTTCAGAGAGAGACAGAGCATGAATGGAAGGGCAGAGAGAGAGAGATACACACAGAATCTGAGGCAGGCTCCAGGCTCTGAGCCATCAGCACAGAACCTGATGCAGGGCTCCAACCCATGAATCGTGAGATCATGACCTGAACCGAAGTCAGATGCTCAACCGACTGAGCTCTTCAGGTGCCCCAATAAACTCCTTTCTTGATTCAACCCCCAAATTAATACCACGGGGAGCTCTACCTAATTCAGGAACATCTTGAAAATAATCCAAGTGAGACTTCTTAGTGTCGTCTACACCAACCCCACCTTTTCTTAGACTGATCCCCTATTGTGTTCTTTCCTCTCTCCACTTATTTAAATTTGACCCATCCTGAGAGACCAGTCAAAGTCCATCCATCTTTGAGTACAGGCCATAGATTTTAGCCCTCATCAATTATCTTCTGCAGTAAGGAACTAAATTTTATCTTTATTTTATGCACTTAGAGAACTTATTCCTGTGCCGAACACACAGAAGATGCTTCAGAATTATTTACCGGTTAGCTGGTTGTTGGTCATAACCATTAGGTTATCTAGGGCAAGCTTACTGGAGAAAATACTCGCCTATTCCTTGTTCAAAAGAGCCTCCCTCCCCAAGGTCAAATCTAAGCACCAGTTCTGATTCTCCTATAGGCGTGATAGTCTGCTGAATTCAGGACAAAGAGGGAGGAGAGGACAGTGGGCATAGTTTCGGACTTCTCACTAATTCAGTACCACAACTAAATATAGTGTTATTTAGCATTATGAAATAGGCCCATTTTAGAGTCATTTTAAGTAAACCTGTACATTGAAGCTTCAATATTTTATGTGGGTCACCTGGATTCCCGGTGAATATGAAAAAATGAACCAGATATCTTTTAAGCAAAGACACCTGTTGACTTTTGCTTCCTTAGTGTCCTCAAGTTCAGTGTGTGCCTGAAGGCCGTGGTCTAATGTACAAGCCCTTTGACAGGAGGATCGCACAGAAGAGGGCTATTCCTTCTGCTCAGCCACTCCTGACTTCAGCTGCCCTACTGTCTCCCGGGCTCCCTCTTGGGCTCCCATAAATCAGACCTGGGAGAGCTCTGCATGGCCCCTGGGTCTACCCTGACTTGGCATCTTCAGGGCCTGTTTTTCTAGTCGTCCTGGTAAGTTGTAAGATCTCTAAAGTACTTTCCATCCCCATCAGCTTGCGATGCAAGGCAGAGGCCTTCCTGGAGTTTCTCTCTAAGGTGAAGCAGGTAAACCTGAACTAGAATGACAGCCCGGACCCAGAGTTGCCAAACATGAGAAAAGGGAAGAGGCGCCGAAGCCCTGAGCGGGACGCTGCCCTCCCCGCACGCCAGCTCCTGGAATCCCCCTCTCCAGCCAGGGCGGTGCCAGCTGCTCCTCAAGGAGAAGGGGAGGCTTCCAGATGAACAAGGCTTTTTGAAAACACCAGGGCTGACGGTGTGATAACCACTCAAGAGCCAACAGAACAGCTGCAAAATATGATAAAAATCACTTGAAAAGTTCATTGATTTTGCAGCAAAACTGCAAGTACTTCACTTTATAATAATTGTTCCCTCTCGCTCTCAAATCTTGTACTTGAGCTAGAAGGGCGTTCAGGTCAGGGCGGCATTCAGCAAACAGGCCTGGGTAGACAATGGCGCATGGCTGAAGAGACACTTTAATCATGAGCTAATTTACAAACCAAAGCAAAACAGAATCGGGTTTTGTCTAAGATTATTAGAAGATGTTAATTCTGTGCTTAAATTATGTCTCTCGCTCCTTTTCCCGAGTTCATAACCAAGGGGAAAAAGGAACATCAACCCAATCTCGCCCCCCAATTCTTATCTTCCTAATTAAATTTTGTGACTTGGCATACACGGGTGGGTGGGTAACTTTTTTCCCTCTCTTCTTTTTCCTCTGAGGACAATGTACTCATTATTCAAATTCTTATTGCTTCTTGGTGTGAGCTTCTAGCACCCAGATGGAATTAGCCACTTCTCCCCGTTTTCTTTCTCTGGTTTGGGAGAAACAATGGATGAACTTGGTATGGAATGAGTTCCTCATAGGTCCTTCACCCAGGAGGTCCCAGCGGGCTCTATGGCCATCGCTGTTCTTCCACCCTCCTCCCCATGCAGGGCAGAGTCCGTAACAGTGGTAGTCTGTGTCCTGCCCTGTCCTATCTTGCTGGCCCCACTCTCCACCCAGGCTGGCCGGATCTCATGGCCAGGATTTAAAAGTACACGAGCAAACAAACCCCAAACTGGACTAACTCACAATTATCTGCATGAGTGGAGGGCTAATCCAATATTCATTGCTACTTGGCTTTGAAATACTTTGTGTGATTTGTACAGGACAGATTTACCTGGCTGTTCCCACTTTGCTTGAGTGAATAACATTAGCATTTTTAATATGTCCATAGATTGCTGGTGAGGATGGCACCCCAGTGGCCTGGGGTTACTACTCCAGTATCCTGAGGTGGAAGGCAAGGCGATTTGGGTAGAAGAATCTAACAACGGTAACTTACATGTGGGTTACTCTTCCCATCACTTCATCTCATGCCATTTCTTCTGGCTTATTATTTTCATCCACTCAAATCATCTGGGTAGACTATAGTAGCTTGACTCATTTCTCCTTTCTGATGGTAAGGAGATGCAATTAATGAGTTGATTTGCTTATTCCATACATAGTTATTAAATATCTCCTGCATGCCAGACATTATGCTAGGAGCTGGGGATACAGCTGTGAAGTCGTCAGGGAGCTTCTGGAGGTCACACACATATAAGACTGTCCTGTCCACAGACCATCATAAGTGAGGGTGATAAGGACGTGAGTGTGCGGAGAGGGGAGCAGGGCATGATGGGGTCGCCTGTTAGGGACACCCGATGGAGACTTCTGGGTGGGGGACTGGAGACACGTTTTATTTTATTTATTTTGTTTATTTTAGAGAGAGAGAGAGCATGAGTGAGCAGGAAAGAGGGGCAGAGGGAGAGAGAGACTCTCAAGCAGGTTCCATGCTCAGATCATGGGACCGGGATCATGACCTGAACCTCAACCAAGAGTTGGATGCTCCACGGAGGGACTGGAGACATTTTTAAGAGGAGAAATGTCACTTGAGACCTGAAAAACAAGTAGGAGCTGTTCAGGATACTGGGAGTGGGGAGCAGGGAAGGGTGTTCCGGGCAGAGGACCCTCCTTGAGCGGGAGGAACCGGAAGGTGTCCAGTGTAGTGGAGCAGAGTGAGAGGCCGGAGGAGAGAGAGGAGAGGCCAGAGACGCAGGGAGCAGGCATCATGAAGGCCTGCAGAAGTCTGCGGATTCTGTCTCCACTTCTGTGGCCGCACACTCTGAGAGGGGGACTGTCTGCAGTGCCCCAGCTGGTAAGGAATAAGACACCCCTTCAAGGGACCATTTAAAAAAAAACTGTTTAATATTTACTGTTAGAGGATAAAGAGAAATCAATTTTCTATTAATAAGAATTGTAATATTTCTTTGTGTTCAAAATCAGGAGTTAGTTTTTTTTAAGTTTATTTATTCATTTTGAGAGAGAGAGAGAGTGTGGGAGGAGTAGAGAGAGAGAGAGGGAGAGAGAGAATCCCAAGCAGGCTTCGTGCTCTCAGCATAGAGCCCCATGCGAGGCTTGAGCTCACAAACTGTAAGATCATGACCTGAGCTGAAATCAAGAGTCAGACGCTTAATGAACTGAGTCACCCAGGCGCCCATGAGTTAGTTATTTCCCCCTGAATGTAGTAACATAACAATTTAACATATTTGAATTAGGTTTTCTTCTGACTACACTTATATATACCTGCAAGGTGTTAATCACTCACACAAATGTGGTTAGACAATCTTGTTGAAAATATTAAAAACATTTTTTTTTACTTTCATGTAGTCCAAAACGTGTTCCTGCTTTCCTGAGCTTTTCTCTCTCTCTCTCTCTTTTTGTAGGGACCTGCCACTTTCTGTATTTGACGACTTCTTGGGAGGCTTCATAAAAGCCTTCAAAAGTAGATTAAAAGAAATCCCTTGTTTGTTAATCAGAACCATACCATAAAAAAATAAGGGAGTTTTGAAATTTCGGCAGACAGCCGTGGTGACTTTAGAGGCCCGCCATGTGGCTGGTCTCAGGTTGATGGTGTGGTCTAACCTTCACCAAGCGAGTCACATTGTGGCCATTACAAATGCTCCGCAGTGCTGGGTCAGCTCTTTTGGGGACCATAAATCTATTTTGGCTCAATTGGGACCATTTTATATTTTGTCAGTGAAGTAAGTCGCTCACAGAAACCTGAGTTAGTGGTGCCGCATATTCGATCTGCTTGAACGAGGTCTCAGGGTGTCCTATAAATTGGTGCCCCGGGCAGTTTCCAGGCCATCCGGCCCCATAGTTTGGTTCTGTCTGATTCCAGCGAGTGGTGGATGTGAGGGGAACGGAAGGGGAAGTGCTGACGACCGGGGTGAGGGATCGTGACAGTCTCAACCAGAAACTTCATAGCGGGAACAGAGAGAACAAATCAATTTAAGAAACCCTAAAAAGTGCACCTGATGGAACTTGGTGTTGGGATTTGGAGAATGAAGGGAGCACCGAAGACAGAACCTGGGATTCCCGGTTTGAGCAACTGGGTGGATGGAGATCCAGCTACTAAGGCAGGAGACCAAAGAGGCATAGACGTGGGGGGAGAGATACTGAGTTCAGTCTGGACATAAGGAGTCTCAGGTATGTGTGGCCCATCCTAACTGAGATGGTCAAAGAAGAAGTGACATCTTGAGTGAATGGGGCTCTATATCAGGAGTCCTATCCAGGCAAGAGACACAAAATTTGGATATCATCCATATAGAGAAAGGAGGTCCTGGAATTAATAAGATGATACAAAGAGGGGGGAGAGTCCTGAGAGGAAGGCTCAGGACAGAACCTTGAGAAAAAATGGTTTTTAAGGAAAAATCCGTGGAATAGAAACAATAAAAGATATTAAGAAAGAGCTGTTTAAGAAAATTAACCAGTTCTAAGAAGCAATCCAAATCTTTGGCTCTTGTATCTTCAAAATTGTATTTATACTTTGTTGTTTTATTCTTTTATTTTACCAGGAAATATCTCAGGCATTCAAAAAGGTATAGGCTAGAATAATATAACAAACACCTACGAGCCCTCATGCTGCTCTGTGCATCCTTCCTGATCATCGTCCCCACCTTCCCGTCAGCGGTAACCTATCTACTATTGCCATGCTTGTTTTTAAACGTTAATGACGCCTCATGGTGCCATCATGCAAAAGGAAACACTCCCTTCCATTACTACCGGGGCATGATTCTCAAATTCCAAAGAAATGAGCACCTACGAATTGCCTTTCAAAGAAATTACCAATGTGCTTCCATTCATCAAACACCACTCACATTTGGTGTGCTAACTGTACCTGGTTATAGATTCATTGCCTCTCAGCTCCAAATCCACCCTTCTTTGCCCTGCTTTGTGGTGCTGGAGCAGGGCGGTGTTAACATTGTTCTTTGCCAACTGGTGCAATATTACCCTTGCCAGTAGAGGGCGCTGAAATGGCACCGCAGGAGGCAGGGGCTTCCTTCTGGTTCTGGTGTACTTCTTGCTCTTGCCCTGTGGCCAGTGACTTGTTGTCATCCTGTGGCATTCACCCAGTCAGTTTCACTGGGGGTTCTGCCTTCCAGCCCCGACGTGCGACACCCCAACCTCTCCATCATTCCGCGGACCACAGCCATATCCACCCAGTGAGGTCTGGGCCTCAGCCCTGGTGTGGGGTTCCTTCCATAGCCGCTCTGTCTCTGCCCTAGAGGTAGTGACTACTCCCTACACTCCAACCTCTTTATTCTTCAGAGTTCTTTCCACCCTTTAGTGGTTAATTACCTCTTACTATTAATAATTCTTTATATTAAACTTCCCTTGTTCAATCCACTGTCTCCTCACTGGATCCTGACTAATATAATCCACAATAGAAAGAACACTGGTCTTGTGGTAACACTCTGACTTGGAATTTTGAGACCCTGGAAAGTCATTTTGTCTTTCCGAATGTAAATTCCTTGTCTGTAAACCGGGGATAGCATTCACAATAGTGAAATGGGACTTGTCCAGGGGGTACACAACAGTCGAAGTCCAAGTAGGGGAAAACGGAGAGTTGGGGGAGAATAAAAGAGGAGGCCGTGAAAAAGGATCGGGAAGCAAGACTCTGACTGGCATTTATGGCTTCATGTCACCCCTGAAGCCTCCTCTCTCCATCCCTTTTGCTCAGGGGAGTGAAAGAAGTAAGCCTCTGGGATCAGGGAACTTGAAAAAAGAAAGTTCTTTCCTTTTATGATCCAGAAGTCTAGAAAGAAATGGCTTTATTTTAAGCTTCCAGGAGCTGAGTGGCTCAGGGGCTTGGTGCCAAGGAAACCTAAGAGCTGAGGATAAACCAACTATAAGGGCTTTAGGTTAAACTAAAATTCAGGGTGGACTGATAAAATTGCGGGGTCAGAAAAAAGATACTAAATTCTATGCCAGGATTTTTTAGTTTTAATTTTTGTTGCTTTGAAACAATTATCTCTTTTGGGGGGGACTAGGTTACATTTAAGTTTATTATTATTATTATTTTATTTATAGAGAGAGAGCATGCATGAGTGGGGGTGAAGGGCAGAAGGAGAGAGAGAGAGAGAGAGAGAGAGAGAGAGAGAGAGAGAGAATCTTAGGCAGGATCCATGCTCAGCGCAAAGCCGGATGTGGGGCTTCTTGATCATGGATCCTAGGATCCTGACTTGAGCCGAAACCAAGAGCCGAATCCTTTCACAATGGATCCCTTACAACTGCTACCACCTGCTCCAGCTCCACCAGGCATGTGCCATCAGCAAATCCGTAGCCAGTGAGAACCAAGTCTGAACATAGGATGGGTGCCCCGTTCCTACCAGTAGATGGTATTTGGAATGAGTTTTGTGCTCAAAACATGGTGTGTTGTGTACCTCCCTGACAGGAGGTCTTCTAGTTGGTCTTCTGCCTCCCTGCCTTTGCTCTGGAGGCCTGGCTCCCTGTTAGGTTGTAGAGGTTGGACCTTGCCTCCTGTGTACCACCAGCCTCTGGCTGTGTCCTGCTTTATTCCGGATAAAGCTTCCGGGAAGCATAATGATAACACCTGTTTTTGATTCTGATGTCTGACCTAAACATGTATCTTCATTTGTGACCTTTCTTTGGATATCCTGATTCCAACTGCTGGCCTCCCTAACTAGACGCACTGTTTTCTCTCCTATCTGTCACGTGAAGATTCCAATAGGTCATGGTCCAGCCAGACTGGGGAGTGCCTACACCTATGAATTTATACCTCTTTTTGACTTACAGACACCCAGCGGGCAATGGGTAATTAAACTTTCAATTTGCCTATGAAAAATTCCTATGAAGCAACTGCTATTCTGTAAATAATCACTTAAATATATACCATGATAACTCCTGTCAAAGAATCATGAAGTAATTCCATTTTAAAAACAGCCCTTCTTTGTAACATATCTTCCCTTCTCTACCTACAACTTACTACTGTACCACAACTTACCTGTTTTATAAGAACACAGTTTTGTATATAGTTTCTTAAACTGAGTGGAAATCTCTCTCTCTCTTTTTTTCTTTTCTTTTTTTTGTGCAAGGAAGTTTGCCAATATATTTTTGGGGCCTTGTGTCCCAAGGAGAATTTGGCTAGAGCTCAGGGAGGACTTCCTGACAGAGGGAGGTTGTAGAATGTTTTCCTTTAAAATAATAGTAATAATAAATGAAGGGGGATGGGGTGGGGAGGTTGTCCTAATCTGATGGGGTGGGTGGGGGGGGTCATGACTTCTCAGGGTCTGATCCAGCCCTGAGATTCTTAGAGGTGACTGGTCCTTTCCAGTTTTCTGTTCCTGATCCAAGGCATTGTCTGCTGGAGCCCTGAGCTCTGAGCGAGAAACTCCTAGCTCGACACCATCCTCAGCACCTCAGGACCTGGTGCTAGTTGGCTGACCTGTGCACTCTGGGAATTCCAGACCAAGACCAATGAGCTCTTCCAATTTGCTTTGACTGTCCGTCTTCCAGAAAAGACGTACAGCACGTGGAGCTGATGAACACCTTCTAGGGACCTTCTGCCTCCATTAGCCGACTCGTTAGGGCTTCCCAGGTACCCTCTTGCACGGAGAGTCTCCCTTTCGCCTTGTTCTGTTTGCACTTCACTGGTTATACATGGTTGACTGGACAACTCAGTTCTGCAACCAACCATCTCATCAGAGTTCAGCTTAATTACTGAATCCCTAGGTGTGCTTCAGGTTCAGTGGGAGCCCGTTTAATCCCTTTCTGAGTACAAAGTGAACCAGCAAGTGGAGAACTCTAGATAGAGTAATAAATGTTTTGGAATAGGATGATTTTAATCTGACATCTGTATGTCCATCGCACAGAACAACTGGATCAAGAACTTATTTGCTCGGTTTGTGTGTGTTTTAATGCAATCAGCTCTTGAATAGTCTGAGACCCATGTGAGTCCCCAAATTCATTAGTATGAAATCATTTGTAAGATTCTTGGCTTTCTCCTGAAGCCCACTCCTATCTTGTGACTTTTCAACTTTTGTGGATACTTTATCTCTTACTCGATAGAGATATTTTAATAATAGTAAGCGTACTTCCCGAAACCATTGTACGAATTGTTTCTATTTGTTTATATGTACCTAATTCACATATTTCTGTGTAGAGAAATATGGTGTAGGGTCGGGCCACCACAGAATTAAAGTTTTACTCTTTAAATCATCCCAAACTTTTTTTTAATACTAAGGTTCATAACTTCTCTCTTAATTTTTAGTTGCTATTTCAAAATTCCTGAACATTACACACTCAGTTATTCTTGTTAAGCATTCAAGTAGAATAGATAAAGATTAAGTTCCCCTCACTACCACCCCAATCCCATTTTTCTGGCCAGAGGTGGCCACTGTTAAAAATTGGAAATGCATCTTTTTTTAAGTTTTCATTTTAATTTCAGTTAGTTACCATACAGTGTTCTATTAGTTTCAGGTACAATATAGAGATCCAACACTTCCATATGTCACCCTGTGCCCATTACGACAAGTGGGAGGGTCTCTTTTGAGCATTTCTCCCTAGGCATTATTGGAATGGTACAGACTCTGGAGCTCATCTGCTTGGGTTTGAATTCTAGTCCTGTCATTAGCCACCGAGAGACTTGGACAAATTACTTACCTCTCTACTCCATTTATTCTCCCCCAAATAATGAGGACAATCGTAGTACCTATTTCATAGGGTTCTCTTGAGGATTAAGAGAATAATTTGTGTAAAGCACTTACAACAATGTCCGACATACACTAAGCACTCAAAAGTATTTCATATATGTATGCATACTCTAGAAAATTGTTTTACATACATGGTATACTGTACGAACATTTCTAGGACTTACCTTTTTTAAAAAACTTTTTCCATGTTAATGCAATTATATGTAACCCCACTTTTTTTAACTGCTGCATCATTTTTTACTGTATGTATCCGACATAATTTATTTAGCTATCCCCTATTTATGGATATTCGTATTTCTTTCAAATTGTCGCTACTGTTGAAGTTGTAAGGATTTCCTTACAATTCCGTGTGAATTTGTGATAATCTCATTGCCTTCTTTTGCCTGCATACGTGAGTGTTTCTCCAGAGTAGATACTAAGATGTGGAATTACTTGGTTTAGGATATATGTGTTGGTGGTGGTCGTGGTAGTGTCTTTGTTTCAGACGTTATTAATATTCTTGCTTTAAAATGCCTTTTATGCTTACTCACACATTTACCTTTTCTGGAATTCTTGATTCCTTCTTGGACTTCTGTGCTTCCTTCGGGATCATCTTTTGCCTGCGGAATTTCCTTGAGCATATCTTGTAGTCCAGAAGGGCTGATCATCTGTTTGCTCAGCTTTTTTCAGCTTTGGCTTCTCGAGAACGTTTCTTTATGTCTTCATTTTTAAAAATTACACTTTTTACTTTGAGATCATCGTAGATTCACAGCAGTTGTAAGAAAGATTACAGAAGGATCGTGTGTCACCTTTCCTCAGTTTACTCCACGGTAAAATTCGGTAAAACTCTCCACTTCGGCTGGATCTGTGCCTCAGCGCCTCCCCAGCAGTGTACGTAGTCTGAAGTCTCTGTTCAGCAATTTGTCGCCCAGTGACTGAGATCCGTAAAGTCTGCCCTTAAGGGTTGGACAAAAGCTCAAGGTAAATTTTATGCAGGTTTTGGGGGCTCTTTTTTTTTTTAAAGCTTCCTCTTCTCTTACCCTGTAGACTTCAATCACTGTGGCAACCATTAATGCTATTCTCTGATTTTTCTATCCAGTGAGCTAGAAAAAGATGGAGTCACAGAAAACAGAAGGCTAGATTGTGTTGTACACTTTAAGCTGCTGTGGGTCATTAAAAAAATTTTTTTTAATGTTTATTTTTGGGAGAGAGAGAGAGTGGGGGGTGAGAGGGCCAGAGAGAGAGAGAGAGAGAGAGAGAGAGAGAGAGAGAGAGAGACAGAATCCGAAGCCGGCTCCAGGCTCCGAGCTGTCAGCATGGAGCCTGAGGCAGGGCTCAAACCCACGGACTTCGAGATCATGACCTGAGCCAAAATGTTGAACCCTTAACTGACTGAGCCACTCAGGCGCCCCAAGTTGTTGTGGGCCATTGTAATACTTGATATCATAAGTAATCAACATTATAAATGGGTGTTTAATTTGGGGAGCACCTATTGAGATAATTAGATTGAGTTTTTCCTTCATATATTAATGCAGCGGGTTACCTTAGTAGATATTTAAAGCTTCAGTCATCCTACATTTGTGGGATAAAACTATCTTCATTATGGTTCATCACTATTTTTAATATGCTGTTAATTCACTGTTAATATTATAGTTAGGACTCTTGCACATCTGTTCACAGGTGATATGGCTTATAGTTTTATTTTCTTGTGCTGTACTTGTCCAGTTTTGGTATCAGAGTTATGCTAGCTTCATAAAATGAGTTTACTAGCTTTCTTTTTTTTTTCTATGCTCTGCAGCATTTGATACGAGTTAGGTATTCTGTGTTCTTTGAATATTTGTTAGAGTTTTTCCAAAAGTTATTGGTCCATTGATGTTTATATTTTTTCTTGAGACTGTTATCACTTACACTTTCCATAAGATCATCATTTTAAATCTAGGTTACAATTTTACAGGCATAACATTGTACATAGTATTCTCTGATCATTGAAAAATTTTATCAGTGGTTAAATATCCTTCCCATTCAGTTGTAGCTTTCTTTCTTTTCTTGACTAGACTCAGCCTGTTAATTTTTTTGGTTTTTCCAAAGTCCTAGTTCTTAGTTTTATTAATCGATGTCTTTTAAAAATATTCTCTTCCATTAATTTCTGGATTTAACTTCATTAACTCTTTCTGCTTTATATGGTTTATTTATTTTAACTTTTCTCTAATTTTAATTCAATTATCAAAATGGTTTGTTCTTTGCAGCTTGATTTCTTCTTTTATCTTAGATTTTTTTTGGGTCTGAAATGTGTTTAAATTACTGGTTGCATATTTTTTGCGGGTAGAGGGGTGCTATAGTGGATGCTGTGATGTGCCACCCAGTTCTCTTTTTTAGAACCAAGACATTCATTCTCCCCGGCACAGGGGATGTTGGTTGCTCATGGGTCACAGTTGAGTCTTTCTTTAATTATCGACCTCCGGCCAAGGGAGCTGTCCACCCAAAGTCACACCCCTTCCCAGGCCAGCTCATATCCAGTGACTGTCAGTGAGGGGTATAAAGGCCTGGACTTCTGGCATCAATTTGGTCCAACCTGAAGAGGCGATGCCAGATGTAGCGTTCTCTGTGGGCTTGGCTGAGATCTCCGTAACTTCTGCAGTGACTTTCCATTTCTCCCTCCGCCCAGTCCCGCTTCCCTTACTCTTACAGAAGTTGCTCCCAAGGGTCCTACCTACAGCCCTCCTGCCCAGACACTCATCTCAGGACTGTGTCCTGCGGGACCTGACCTCTAACAGGGCTATCTTTTGGTTATTATTTCTAATGTAATGTTCAGTAATGAACCTTTTTTTCTCATGCGTGTGTATGAGAGTTTCTATACCTAGCAGTGGGATCCCCAGATTAAAGTGAATATGCATCTTCAACTTGACTGGCTGTTGCTAACTAGTTCTCAGCCATGCACTTCACAGCTTCGTTAGCATTTTACGTTCCCATCCCTTTCCTGGGTTACTCTATGTTACAGATAGTTTTCACAAAAGCTCACTCAGCAAGTCTCCAACTTTTAATAGATTAATTCGAGATGTTCACTTCGATTATTAATATCATTTTTCTTAAAGAGATCTAGTTAAATGACCTAGATAGTTCAAAATCTCGAATCGGGGGTCAGAACTTGGACTTTCATCGCCATTCTGCCCAGGATCAAATCTATGGCCTAGAGAGTTACTTATTCTCTCTGAAGTTCATTCTTCTCATCTTTTCAATATGGAAGCTGGACTAAAAGAATCTCGTAGGCCCCAACCACGTTGACAGTAGATGATTCCCAGAGTTCGATTCCAACCCCTCGCCGCATCACTGCCTATCTTGAAGTTGTACCTTAGGGACTATCCTCTCTCTTCTTAGAAAAAGATGAAATCTTTTGCTTCTCATGGTGATTAGGGGTTTGGGGCTAGCTCAAGATAGGAAAATATCCAGAAGTTGGAACCAGGTAGACTGGCATGGCTTTCTTCACTCGTTTTGCTATTGCTCTCTCCTCCCCCACCAACCTCCACCCAACTCAAATTCTGACTGACTTCCCAGTAACTGGTCTAGAGACAGTGTCCACTAGTTCTTGTTTAATAATTTGTATTTTGTTTTGATTTGAGATATCTTGCAAAGTAAGTAATAAAGATTTGGTTCTCTAGAAGCTAAGGTTTTAGATAGATCGATATTTATTGAATAAATATTATTGATACTATTTTGGTAACTGTGGGAATAAAAGCTGACTGAAATTCTGTCTCTCCCCTCAAAGCACACCGTCTAGTGACAAAATCTGGCACCCCAAGGGGGCATGCTCCAGACAGAGTGCTCTAGGTGTGGCCAGGAATAAAGTTATCAGCCCTGGGATGCCCAAGGAACCTTTATTGAGGAGATGGAGTTCAAGGTAGCACCAGAAAGGGGACACCTGGATGACTCAGTCAGTTAAGCATCCGACTCTTGGTTTCGACTCAGGTCATGTTCTCACAACTTGTGGGATCCAGCCCCATGTCAGACTCTGCACTGAGAGTGTGGAGCCTGCTTGGGATTCTCTGTCTCCCTCTCTATCTGTCCCTCCCCTGCTCGTGTTCTCTCTCTGTCTCTCTCTCTCAAAAATAAATAAATAAACATTAAAAAAAAAAAAAGATGACACCAGAAGAACAGCAAAGAGAAGGAGGGGATGAGCTGGTAATACCTATTCTGCTTTTTGTTGTATGTTTCACGCTTCTTGGCGTGGAGAAATGAATAGAAGCTAAAATCACTGTCAGCCCTTCAAGATGCTCCAGGTCCCTTGAATCTGCTCCAGGCAAAGTCTAATGGCACCCTTATGTATCTTTATCACCCTTATATTTTTCTGGTTCATAGTCCTAGGGTCTTTTCTCCTGAGAGTTTGGGGGGAGAGATAAGAATGTAAAGAGGGGGCAGCTGAATGATTTTCCCTGACAGACAGGTCATCGGTTTCATAAGAGAAGATTCCCAGTACGCCATGAAAATAAATGACCATGTGTCCTGTCTATAGACTGGAAGAAACGAGTCCACAAATTTAATAGAAAGCAGGCCCAAGACCCTTAAGGAAATGAATCAAAACCTATCATTTTCTTTTATTTTTTAAGTGCTCTCTTTTTTTATACTAGTCTCTTTTAGACTTTTGTTTTTACTTTTGTATATGTGAGTGTGAAACTCCGTATTGGCCTCAGCATTGATTGCCTCTGGGCAAATGTCTGTACGCCTAGAGCCTACTGATAAAGAGGCAGGAGAAGGAAGTAGAGATACCAGGAATTGATGAAGGAACATATGGGAAGAATCAATATAAATTATACCAACTGAATTGGAATTCCAGTGACCAAGCAATGTTTAAACAAAATGGCTGGTGAGTTTTCATCTCCGATGGAAATGTCATCCAATAGTCCCCCTTCTGGGAGTAATGCCACAAACAATTATAGAAAATTGACTTTATACCTGAATTCCCAAATGAAAGGGAAAAGTTCCAGGCACCTGAATTCTCAAATAAACACAAAAATACTCAGATGAAATGATCTGGAACAATGTATCAGCAAATTATGTTCTTTGAGGCAATATGTCAACATGTGCAAAAGTTCGTATACGGATGGAACCCGAGTGCAGGCACCGATCTGGATGGGGTTAATCAAAGATTTTGGTAAAGATGAATTTTACTTGTGGTTCAAGTTTTTATTTTTACTTTAGGCAAATGGAGATACAGATTGGGGGTTAAGGACAGGGAGTCCATTCCAAGTGGTGGGATGTTCCTTTCGGAGGTGGTTTTGGGCCATGGAGATCCCAAATGATGGCTTTCCCATCTCCATCTACCTGAGTTCCCTGCACTGACAGCCTGTAGGTCACAGGAAGGGAGAACAGACTCCAGATTAATCTTTCCTGAAGCTCAACTCCATGTGAGTTGGTGAACAAAGCCTCTTGGTGCCCTCTCCTGCATTTGTTTCCCCAAAGATTTATATTTCATTCCCGGCATTAACATATCAATGCCACCAATATGCATACATTTTCATTAAATTGCTTTTGGTTGGAATAGCTAACATGCCCTTGTAATGCCATTAAATGTGAACAATTATGAAGAAAGAGAACACTCCATTTGTTCTCTCTTTCAAGACCTCAAACTAGATTACCTTGTTCTCCTAACAGGTGAAAATCCTTTTGCCCAACAAATTAGACATGGACAAATTGCTCCTATTTTAGGCTATTTTGAAAGCTTTCCCCCTCTGTTACCTTTCCCATTCATTTGTATTTGAGGTGCAATGTTAATTCTTGATCATAGGCACTAAATGAAGGGAACTGTATCACGAGTAATAGAAAATGACAGATAATCTAAAAGACATTTTCGTTTGGCTTTGGAATATAGATATATATTTACCTTTGAATATGGGGATGTTTGACATTCCAGAAATTTATTTCAAACCAAATTAGGAAGCCAAACTGGGAAGACTTCATGTCCCTGGAACTAAGAGGCTATGTCCAATTTCTAATCCTGCCAACCCCAATTAATTCTACCTTGCAACTCACTTCAAGCTGTGGAAAAGCATGAAGGACTCTCAGACTCATTGACATTTTATTCTCTGCCAGTCCTGTGCTGAAGCAAGAAAGGAGTTAAATAGACCAGTCAGTAGGTTTCCTGAAGTAAACAGAGAGACTCGAGAATTCAACAGAATTCTGGTCAATGCTATTAAAAGATAAACTGAGGCATATTAAGATTTTTTGAGTTGATTTGTACCAAAATTGATTCAAAGTGGGCAGCATTTAATCTAGCAGATAGAAAGGAGCTCCAAGGAGCTACACAAGATGAGTCTTACAAGTAGAAGAGAACGGGTACAAGGAAGTTACATTAAGCAAAAAAGTGCATTGGTTATCGCAGGGCTGCTTTCCTGTAGAGGATGGCAAGAGTATCAGACAGATTACCCGATCAGTGCCAGTCAAGGGATTCTTGGTTGACTGGTTTGAGATTTCATTTCTGGGAGAGGCAAATCTGTAGATAAGTCTTGGTTTGGTGATGTGGGGCTTAACATAAGCAACTCTGTTTTGGGACTGCTGTCTTGTTTTTTAAAAAATACAAACTTAAGAATTAGTCTACAAGAAGCATATGTGTTGACTTGCAACCCTTTCGGAACTTCTCAGCTGTAAACTGAAATCAAGTTCCCTTACTTGGGGGGAAAGGAGAGACAGAAGAGAAGGCGGGCCATTCTAGGTTGGTAGGTGGTGGTTTTAATAAGCTAAGGGAGCTTTCTTGGGTGGCAGCAAGATGAATGGATCCCTGCACCTGCTTGCCAAATCCTCAAAGTTTATGAAGAGACCTTAACTGGGTTCAGTTATGTTTACCATGCAGGTGTTCTCAGCACCACATCGCCAACTCAAGTCTATGTCCTTGGAGCAGCCTCTGGAATGAGAAGGGCAAGTGAAACCACATTCCAAGGACAGGGGGTGGGGTGAGGAGCCTCTGAGTGCTGGGTCCAGCTCATGGGTCAACTGGTGTGCACGTCTTCTCGAGGATCTTCTGAAGTTCTAATATAGGGACTTTTCAAATGCGGTATAGCAGGGGTTAATCTACATCAACACATTGAGTTTATTATGCACCAGACACTCTGATTGTCATAATGGATAGAAGATTAAGAAACAATCAGGCAGACAAACATCTCATTATGCCCATAAAGACTTAACCGATCTAGCTCCTGCTTGTCTCTGGAATCTCATCTGCTCCTCTCTGCCCCTTGATGACTGTGTGCCTACCCCACCATTTGTCTCTTGTTTTCTAGAACATGCCAGGTCTTTCTCGACTTAGGATTTTGTACATTTGGATCCTGCTGCCCCTCCTGGAGCTCTCCCATCTCTCTTCACAGAGCCGACTCCTTCTCTTCTTGTAGCTCAAGTATAGCCACCTCAGAGATGCCCTCCCAGCCTCCCTTCCTTAAATACATCCCCTTTTGTGACTCTGTGTCTTAGCAACCTCTCCTCTTGTATCCATTTGTTTCCTTCTGTCTCTGTCCTTTACTAGAATAGAGTATGAGTGTTATGCAGGGAGGGGCCTTCTGGCCGGAAGCTATGTCTTCAGTTCCAGGCACCCAGCCTGGCTCAGAGAGATGTACAGACATATTTTTGAGTCAAATAAAGAATGCTGTATAAGGTCTGATGTGGAAGGGCTCATGGTCTAGGGCTGAGTGGTAGAACTCTGAAAACAGTAATTACTGTCAGTTATTTTAAAAGTTACTATTAGCTTAGGGGTGGGTGGGTCGCTCAGTCAGTTGAGCATCCCACTTTGGCTCAGGTTGTAATCTTGTGGTTCTTGGGTTCAAGCCCCGCATCTGGCTCTCTGCTGTCAGCACGAAGCCCGCTTTAGATTCTCTGTCCCCTCCTTTCTCTGCATCTCTCCAGCTCACGTTTTTTCTCTCAAAAATAAATAAACTTTAAAAATAGTTACTATTTGCTTAAAAAAAACCAGCCAATTTTAAGGATTTTTTTTTATTGCATTTTTTACCAGAAAAAGTTTCAAATCTTCTCTCATTTATATTCCCACCCACCATTCTCTTCCCATTATTGGCAAATTCCAAACATCACACAGGGGCCAAGTTTAGGGTAAGGCAAGTGAGGTGTCTAGGGGGCAACACTGGTGGGGCCCTCAGTCCTGGTCCTGCGTCATCATTTCACCAGTAAATATTTTAGTATGTACATGTCTGTATAAGACAAAACACTTTAATTAAAAAAACAAAACCAGGGTGCCTGGGTGGCTCAGTTGGTTGAGCGTCTGACTTTGGGTTAGGTCATGATTTCATGGTTCAGTGGGTTTCCAGCCCTGCATTGGTCTCTGTGCTGCCAGCTCAGAGCCTGGGGCCTGCTTCATATTCTGTGTGTCTCTCTCTCTCTCTCTGCCCTTCCCTTGCTTGCATCCTATCTCTCTCTCTCAAAAATAAATAAACATTAAAAAATTTTAAAACCCGAAACCCCACCTAAGTATGTTACTATGATCACACTTAAAAATAACAGTTCCTTTTTTTTTCCTTTCCCCTCTTCTCCTCCCCCATGGTTTCCTACTAAGTCTCTCAAAATCCACCTATACGTGGAAACATATGGTATCTGTCTTTTTCTGACTGACTTATTTCACTTAACATAATACCCTCCAGTTCCATCCATGTTGCTACACAGAGAGAGAGGGAGATAAAACATAAGAGACTCGCAAAGACTAAGAACAAACTGATGGTAAGAGGGTTGAGGGAGGGGGGAGAGGGGGTGACAGGAATTAAAGAGGGCACGTGTTGGAATGAACACTGGGTGTTATATGTAAACCAATTTGAAAATAAACTATTAAAAAATCATTATGTTATACACCCCCCCCCAAGAAATAACAGTTCCTTAATATCATCAAACATCTAGGCTGTGTTCAAATTTCTCTGATTATTTCATACTACTTTTTAAGGTTGATTTGTTTGAAGGAGCGTTGAAACCAAGTCCACACATTGCACTTGGTCGATACCGCTTAAAGAAAGTCTCTTGCAATCTATTGGTTTCTCCATTCCTTTCTTTATCACTATTTTTTTATTTTTGGATTTTGCCTGCAATTTATGGCTTAAAAGAAAAACAGGTGATTTGTCCTGTAAAGTTTTCCACACTCGTAATTTTGCAAATCATCTGTGTGATCTCATTGCATATGTTCTTCTGCCTCCAGTATGTTCTGGAAACTAGTAATTAGATCTAGTGGCTTAAGCAGTGTCTTAGTCCATTCAGGCTGCTATGACGAAGTACCCAGACTGGGTGGCATATGCATAGAAGTGTATTTCTTGCAGTTCTGGGGGCTGGAAGTCCGAGATCAAGGTGCCAGCACAGTCAGGTTCTGGTGCAAGTCCTCTTCTGAGTCGCAGACTGCTGATTTCTTGCTGTACCCTCGAATGGCAGAAAGAGTCGGGCAGCCCTAGCCTCTTCTCATAAGGGCACTCACCCCATCCAGGAGGACTCCACCCCCATGACCTAATTACCCACCTAAGGGACCCACTTCCAGATACCATCACCATGTGGGGAGAAGAGAAACATTGAGTCCATTGCAACCAGATGCAATGGTTTTGCAAGAAGACTTCACCGATAATGCTCTGTCTGTCCACACAGAGACACGTAGTCCAGTCATCTTGCTTTCTGTGATGTTAGGAGCCATTGAAGAGCATTGCCTAGATTGTTACTTATTAGAGTTACAAAATCGTGATATTCAGATTTCACTACTCTTCCTTTGTCATCTGGAATACTTCTATAAAGGGGAATTTTTTCCCATCAATGATTTGTTTGCTTTCATATATAGCTCATACAGAAAAGGCAGATAAATGTGTGATTCTTTCCCTTTATGTACAATTTTCAGAGTAATGAGTCAATTTTCCCTAATTCTGCAAAGATGACCAACGAGGTGGTGATGTTGTTTTGTATCATCAGGAAATCATGGATTTATAATGTATTTGATGCGTTTCAATAAAGTTATCCAAACTTTTTGCAGTTGGAGCCCTTAAAGTTGGCACTCGAATCATTTTGACGAGACCCAGTAGTCTTGCTGGTTGCCTGGTATGACCATATATTCCGGGCTCGTTTGGTCTATTTCACGCCCCAGATCTAGAATCGGTTATTCCACCAAAGAGCCCAGATCTGAATGTAAAAATATTTAAGTGCAGAATTTCAAATGTCCACTTCTATTATTATATATTCATTTGTTAAAGGAATATAGTTAATCATTCTTGACAGTTCAAGGCATGGAACCAGTGGGAGAGAAGCCAGTTAGGGCTGAGGTGAGTAGAAAGAAGAGAAAGAAAACATCTATTCCAATTCCTCCCTCTGCCTTCTTCCATCTTTCCTACCCGTCCTACTTCAAATTTCTGAACATCAAGAAAAGCCAAACATTGCCTTTTTTCTAAGTGGGTCTATCAAATATAGTTAGGGTAGGAATAAATTCGGGTGTAAAGAATTGATTAAGGGACAAGTAGGAGGAAAGTCATTTTTCCTTTTTAAAAAAAATTTTTAATGTTTATTTATTTTTGAAAGAGAGAGAGAGACAGAGCAGGAGCAAGAAGGGGCAGAGAGAGAGGGAGACACGGAATCCAAGGCAGGCTCCAGGCTCTGAGCTGTCAGCGCAGAGCCCAATGCAGGGCTTGAACCTGCGAACCATGAGATCACAACCTGAGCCAAAGTTGGATGCTTAACCGACTGAGCCACCCAGGCGCCCCTGTTTTTCCTTTTGAAAAACAAAGCATTCTTTCTTTCTTTCTTTATCTGTCTTCATTTTTTTTTTTTTGGATGATGGGCAGTATTCTTTGATACCAAAGAGGAAATGCATAAGTTTGAGTCCAAGTACAAGAAATCAGAAACTGTAGATAGTGAGGGGTAGCACTGGGTTTTCTCAGGCCCCCCTCCACCCGGAGCACAGGAAATGGAGGCCAGAGCTATTGTTCTCTATCTGGACCCGGAGCTGGAGACGGGGTCTCCGGTGGATCCAGAAGAAGCCGGGGGTCTCACGTTTCTTCTGCTCTGGGAGTGTGTCTGCCGCACCGCAGCTCACGGGGACGTCATTACCCATGGGGTCAGGGGCAGTGTTTCAGATGGGAGGAAACTGCCGCTTCTTCAAGCTGCCTGGAATTATTTTTGTTATCGTTTCAGGAGAAAGCCATAATAACATTTTCGAAAGTGGAGTGGTTGCTTTCTTTCTTGTTACCCGATATTTCTTAGTTGATGTTTTTTTTCCAGGATGCATTTCCACAAAACTTATTGTTCAGAGGGAAACACAATTGAAATCAATTGCTAATTAAATTTGTGTCTAAATTAATAAATCACAACTATTCAGATCGTATCCGTCTGAATAATTTCTATTATGGTGAACATAATTGTTAGATTCAGCATTTAATGAACCATATTGTTAGGTAAAATTCTTATGACAATTGGGACTAATAGAATATATTAACCTTTATTCTTCCCAGCTTGACATTACATTGGACCACGTTAACATGAAAGCACCTGGAAGAGTCTCATCATTAAGTATCCATTGTGACTCTGCTGGCCTTCTGATGGAGCTTGTGAGGCTTTGGGAAATTAGCGATATTTGATGTTTGTCAGTGGGTGTCCTTATCTACAACCAGTTTTTAGGGCATTTGGTTCTGTGTGTGCATGTCTTCATAAGATGGAAACTGTACCAAGGTCAAGAGCTGGAGAGCCCCCATCTGGAGTCAACAACATGTTTGGAGCACCCATCTATAAGGTGCTCTGGGTTTTGGGCCCTGGGACAGGTATGGAGTGGGGTGGGGAGAGAAATAAACGGAACTCTTTTCCTATGGGAGCACATAGTCTAAAGCAGACAACAGGAGGGCTTTTTTTTTAAATTTTTTTTAACATTTATTTATTTTTGAGAGACATAGAGATAGAGCATGAGCAGGGGAAGGGCAGAAAGAGAGGGAGACACAGAAACTGAAGCAGGCTCCAGGCTCTGATGAGCTGTCAGCACAGAGCCCGACGCTGGGGCTCGAACCCACAGACCGTGAGATCATGACCAGCTTTCTAAGAAAGTATAAAGAAAACTCATTCCAAAGAAATCTAAGTATATTTAACTAGAAGTAGTTTTGTGCACCTCTATCAGGCTGTGACTCCAAAGTTCTGTGATTGCTTTCCTAGAGAATATATATATTAACGTTTATAATTTATAATTTATTTATCCTTTTGAATGTTATCTCCTTCAAAATATCAGCAGGTCAGCCGGAAACTTCTTCTAATGAACTTTGTTTCGGGAGATGTCTTTAGGATTTGGCATCTTCCAGTTTTCAATGCTCAGGGGGGAGCATCTGTTCTGCCTTTCTAACTAGGAAAATAACCCCAGCTCACAGAACTGAGAAATACGGGACAATGGTACCGTTGAAGGCGGAATGTTAGCCTCTCATATACCGGTAACACCAGTCAGTCTGGCAATGACAACGGGCAGGGCTAACCAGCCTTCCCCTGATGCTCAAAGTCAGGCCTGTAGCTCAGGGTCAGAGCTTACCTTCTCTCGTTGATTACAGACCAGCACTTTGTGCAAAATCCTCGATCACTGGACAGTAGCCAGGGGCCTTTGGGTTTGACATTAACTGTAAAACTGACCCGATACACCATGGAAGGTAGTGTTACTCCCCCCACCCCCACCCCCAGTCCCTGGCTTCCTTTTCCTGCCAACGAGAGGGGGCGGGATGGAGTGGGCGAATATACCACCCAGAATCATCTGCTGAAGTCACTCAGAGTGACACCCACCTCCACTTTTCTCTTGTTTGTTTTGCTAAAAGCAATAAGCCTCTCGTGAGGGACACGTGGTTAGGATTATTACTTTTGCTCTAAGCAAGCTCCGAAGGGAAAAACTGCACCCCAGTGATCTGTAGTGGAAAGAGAAGGGCACACGCTGAGCCCTCAAGGCTACAATCGCCCCCTCGCGTCCCACGGCCGGGGGATAAGTTCACGGTCCATGTTTGATTTCCACGTGCCACTTGGACTTAAAAAAAATTTTTTTTTATGTTATTTATTTTTTGAAAGCGAGAGAGGCAGAGCATGAACGGGGGCGGGGCAGAGAGAGAGAGACACACACACAGAATCCGAAGCAGGCTGCAGGCTCCGAGCTGTCAGCACAGAGCCCAATGCAGGGCTCGAACTCACAGACCGGAGATCATGACCCGAGCTGAAGTCGGACGCTTAACCGACTGAGCCACCCAGGCGCCCCTGGACTTTTAATCATCTGCTCCATTTGGCCATTTTAAACTCTGGTCTAAAACATGGAAATCTCCCCAAACTGATCAGGATTAGTGTTGGGAAATTTTCACAGAGAATATCCAAGGGTTCTGAAGAATTAGACAGACAGGGTTTAGCAGAAAGCAGTGAGGAGGGCAGCTCAGAGGGGGAGGCAGAGAAGGGGATCCGCCCGAGCGGAGAGTGAGGGCGTCACTGACCCCAGGCGTATCCTGAGGATCCCAGGCAGCTGCCATCAGCCTCCTACCCAGAATCCTGCACTCCCCTTCCCCTCCTTAGGGCAGTTAGGAGAGAGGCTACTTCTCCAAAGTTGGTCTTCCAGAGTGTTCTTTTCTCTCCCTCTGTGATCCCCTATTCTCCTTGCAAGCAATCTGTCCCCAGGCCTCTGACTAATTTTAGCCCAACTGTTACTGGGCTCAGGGTAGACAGAGCAACCTGCTCCTGTCGGTCTGCCTGTGGGTGCTTGGTGGATGTCAGCCATTAGCGGGGGTCTCCTTGGCCCAGGGCCCGGTCCGAACAGACCAGAGCTTGGAGACAGCCAGCAGGGCCATGAACAGGTGCTCTAATCCCTTTGTGAAGGTGGCTTCTGAGAGTGGACGCGAGGATAGTTCATATGGCTGATTAGGGAGTGGGAGAAGGGACAGGGGAAAATCTATTCCTGAAAACAGGGACGTGCAGGTTTGCAGATAGATGCGTTTCCAGCCGCGTTTTCAGAGCCATCAGAGACGGCATGTGGAAGGTGGTAAAATGAGGTATAATTTGTCAGACAGGCTAAAGGGGATCCAGAACATGGTCGGTATTGCACCGTTTGGGTGCAAAAATGTTTAGCTTTGAAATTATTAAAGAACATCATCATCTCCTTGGCGATTTTGTCCTTTCGGTAATCTGAGCAGAGCGCATATGTATTTGTGTCTGCAAATTACTTTGGAAAATGCATATTATTTACTTGTTCTGAAGAGGCTCTTAGGCTCTGTTGTCTAAATAGGAAATTTGGATCTAATAAAATGGGGCTATTATGGACTCCCAGACAAATAATAACAGAGGCTAATACCTTTAAAAATTCAAAATTAAAAAAAAAAAGGTCATTTTGATTAGAGGTCAGGACAAAATTCAGTATAAACCTCTACAACTCATTTCTTTCTTCTTCAGTTCTCTCCATTTTAACACAGTCAAGGCAAATCCTTGACTACAAGAGAAAGTTTCTTCTTGCTCTCTGAGAAACAGCGGAGGCTAGAAGCCTCAGCACCAAGAATGTCTCCTGTCATTGGGACCCCTTGGGAGCTGAGAAAAGGAGCAATTGGCTATGTTCTAAGCAGATTCTAGATGCCTATGGACTGGTGGAGGAAGTGATTAGGGGCAAGGTACCTGACTGGACATTTTAGTGGAAGGGGACCTCGGGAAAAGTCAGGTCCCCGTCATCTTGGGTGAAGTGCTTACCTCTACACTGTCAGGGCCCTTGAGGCAGGCATGTGATGCCTTTGAACCTCACAGGAGTTTCTGCCGTGGGGCCCATTTCACCGATCACAAACTTTGGTGCAGTTTCTCAAATATGGTGACCAATTTACCTTGGGGACCCAGAATCTTGACTTTTCTTTGTTCATCTCCCCTTTCAAAGGCGTCTTAACTAAGATGGGCTTTAGGACTGCCTTGGCATGTAATCTTTTTTCTTCCTTTGAACTCCTACGGTAATGACATTCCTACAGCTTGGTTTCATACTGTGCCCTGCTGTTCTCTTCCCTGAACCTCAGGTCTGTCATCTGGAAAATGAGCAGAGGTAACCTTTCTTTTCCTGAGATATCTTATGCAGAATTTCAATGGATAGAATATACACTAACAAGAGGGGCTTTGCTAGAATCTGTGAGAAGCCCCACTGGCCCTTCTTTACTCGCCTCTTCCTCAGTTCCTTGGCGGTCCTCAAGGCTCACAGGGACATGAAGGTCCAGGGTTCCGCTGGTCACTGTTTGAGTCCCAGCACAGAATGATTGCTAAGTCTTTCCGGCTCTTAGCTGGTTTGGAGGTTCTAGGCATTTCATGGGTCAATGGCCGTCTCTGGCCTCCAGTGTTGGCTTTGGTGTCCATGAGGAAGAGAAGAGGGTTAGGCCATTGATGTTTGCCCTCCTACTCATTTATTGCCCTGTTTAGATGGAAAGGTTTGATGATTTGGGGGTCTCCTAAGTCAATCTCCTGGAACCACATATTTGGGGGGATCTTCTGCCACGTGGCATACCCCTGGTGATTTGGGCGTCCCGGGGCAATACTTGTACTGTTTTCCTTAAGAGGAACCAATGCCTTAATCTGTGCCTTCTATCTGTGGCGCACGGTGGCTGGTCCTGTAAGTATAAGGATCTGCTTTGAGAGGTATCAGGAGCTAAAATAGAAGCCCTCGGGAAACACCCAGCAAAGCGACAGGCCTCACTTTCTGGAAACTTCCTGGTTGTAAATCTCGGGCGTCCTTCTTGGAGGATCGGAAAGATCAGTATTTACCGTGAGGCTCTTGGTTGGGGCTTGGCTTCTTCCGCAGCCTCCCCCGCACCTCCCCCCGGTCACGTGACATGCTGGCTGCTTTCTTCTGGAGCCCTTGGTTCCCTAAATGATAATGGATGAAAGATCAAATCTGTCCCACACAGGTGATCTTTGCCATCTTAATATTTGTTAAGCTTTTTGATTTACTGAAGAGTTAAAGTCACGTCAGGTCACAAAACTGCACATTAGATCTGCTTCATGAAACACTCTGAGTGAATGGTTTAACTCATTTACTTCGCCATCCTTAAACCAATGTAGCAGAAGAATTGCGCCTCCCTTTTATAAATCTTCCCATTTACTTCTGACTCAGGTTTATGGGAGGGTACAGACCTAGACTGTTCTGGGGTTTTACATATGGCCGTGGAAACCTGACGTGTATTGCTCATAACGGTGAGCAAATGCGCCTCACATATGTTAAATTAGCCAGAGAAGAATTTCATCTGGAAAGCCTGAGGCATGCACTCTGCGGATAGGACTTCCCTTTGGCTTCTGAGATCCCCCAGTTCCTGACTTTCCTCTCTTCTCTGCGGCCCCTCTTTTGTTTTACCCCCCACATTTGCCTCTTTTACTCCAGAAGTTCAACTGACTTGGAGAGGAATTTAACCAGCAAAGCCTTTACAACGAATCACTGCAAGTCCCTCTGAAAGAGAAGGCTGAGAGAGGGTGAAATGTGACTCGATGTAAATTAGATCAAGAAGAACCGGGCGGTGACTTTTTTCCTCAATCGATTCAGTCCCTTCCTCCTCAAAAAGGGAATTTCTGGAGAGGGACTTGACTGCTCTAGACATCATTAGCAATCTTGTGGGACAGTCGCCCTGAGGTTAGATCTGAGGGTTGTGCTGAGTGACTTCTTCATGGTGTTGAGACTGGCAAGGGGGCATCCTTCCCTGGAAGCCTGACTCCTTCCTAATGTGATCTAACCGAGGCCTGGGACGCTAGGCTTTTCACATTTCTATTTTCTAGAGATTTCAAGTTTTATTTGTGGTCTGATATAGAATCAATTTTTAAAAAGTGTCCCAAGGATATTTGAAAATAATTTCAAATATGTAATTCAAAATATGCAATATGTTTTATATTACAAAGTTCAAAAGACATTTATTAAGTCAGGCTGGCAATGGTTCCTTCATATCTGTTATATCCTTATTTATTTTTTATCTATTTCATCTATTGATTTTTTGAAAGGCGAGTGAAAATCTCCACCACAATTGAGGTTTTCTAAGTGTTTCCTTGTGTTTCTAATCGATTTTACTTGATAAATTTTCCGATATATTTTTTGGAAGTCTAAATATTTATGACGGTTTTATCTTCTTTGTGAATTGTACATTTATCACTATAAAATATTCATCTTTATTTTCTTTAATTTATAGCTACTGATACATATGTCCAATCATTATTTTCTTTAGAATGCCTCGGTAGAAAATTAAAAATAAACCAACAGAAAACTATAAATGATAATATGGTAAAACTTAGATGCTCACTACCCCCAATGAACAAATGTTAACTTTTTCCTGTGTACTTCACATTAAAAAAAAATGGATAGACTTCATTTTTTAGAGCAATTTTAGGTTCATAGCAAAATGGAACAGGAAGTACAGAGAGTTTCTAAATTACTCGCCCCAAATACAACACAGCCTTTCTTACCATCAACACCCTGCACCAGAGTGGTACCTTTGTTACAATTAGGGAACCAACATTGCCATACAATTATCACCCAAAGTCCATAGGGTACATTAGGGTTCATTTTTAGTACAATCTATGGTTTTGGACAAACGAATAATGACGTATATTCAACCTTATAGTATCGTACAAAGTTTCACTGCCCGGAAAACTCCTCTGTGTTCTATTTATTCATTCCTCCCACCTCCCTAATCCTTGAGAACGCTGATCTTTTTACTGTCGCCATGATTTTGCCTTTTACAGAACGTCGTAGAGCTGGAATCAGACAGCATGGTAGCCTTTTCAGGTTTGCTTCTTGCACTTAGTCATAACATCTAAGTTTCGTTCATGTCTTTCTATGGATTGAATAATATTCTGTTGTCCGACGTACCAGTTTACCTATCCATTCATCTACTGAAGTACATCTCGGTTGCTTCCAAGGTTTGGCAATCATGGATAAAGCTGCTATCAACTTCCATGTGCACATTTTGGGGTAGATGTAGTTTTCAATTCATTTGGGTAAACACCAAGGAGTGCGGTTGCTGGATAATATGGTAAGTTTAGTTTTGTAAGAAGGTGTCAAACTCTCTCCCAAAACGGCTGTACCATTTTTCATTCCCTCCCTCAACGAATGAGAGTTCCTGTTGCTGCACGTCTTTGCCAAGATTTGGTGTGTTCAGTGATTTGGATTTTGACCATCCTAATAGGTGTACAGCAGCATCTCATTGTTGTTTTAATTTGCAGTTCCCTAATGATGTATGATATTGAGCATCTTTTCTTATGTTTCTTGCCATCAGCGTATCTTCTTTGGTGAAGTGTCGGGTTAAGTCTTTTGCCCAGTTTTTAATTGGGGAGGTCTGTTTTCTGATGATTGAGTTGTAAGTGTTCATATGTATTTTGCAGTACAGTTCTTTATCAGACATGTCTTCTGCAAATATCTTCTCCTAGCTTGTGATATATTTGCTTTTAAAGAAATGTATTTAAATCTCCTGTATTTCCCTCTCTAGTCCAATTCTCTTCTCTCCTTCCTCAAAGGAAACAATTATCAAGAATTTGGTGTGTATTTGGTCTAGACTTTTACGTATTTACTACACGTATTCATTAATGACACAGTAATGTTTTGTGCATTTCGAATTTGCTTAAAAGTTCTCTTGTTGTGCAAGACTTCCCTTCCCCATTCAATCTATGTTCTTTAAAAAACATTCACATGATACATATGGATACACTTATTCGTTGTAACTAGTGTAGAGTATGCCATCACATGAATAGATCACACATTTTATATCCATCCTCCTATGTCAGTCATTTGAATTATTTCTAATTTTTCGTTCTCATGAACAAAGCTCCAATGTCTCATTGTGTTTTTGTGAAAGGGTTCCTCTGGTGTATGACACTGGAAGTGGAATTTCTGAGTTATAGGATGGGCAAGATTTCTAAAGTCATGCTAGATATTTGCTGTTCAATGTGATTATGTCATACACAAGGAATATGTGAGGTTTTTATTTTTCCATATTTTTATCAATAATTGATATGGTCAGAATTCTAAAATTGTGTCAGTTTAAAGAATGGGAACTAGCATCTCACTGCTTTTTTTGTTTTCATTTTTATTTTTTTGGTTTTTCAAACTGCATCTCCCTGATTACGGCTGATGTGGAACACTTTGTATCCTTATTGGCCATTTTTTCATTTGCTTATGGCCTCTTCATACCCTTTACCTATTTTTATGGGATTGTCTGTTTCTTATTCTTTCTAGAAGTCATTCATGTATTCTGGATATGAAGTCTTTGTTGGCCAAAATAATGTTTAAAATACTAAATGAAAAAATGAAACACCAGGACAGCATGAGCAATTACCAATCAAAATAGATGTCATCTTCAATTAGAACAAACTAAATTCATAAAGACATTAAAAATTTTTTATCCAAAAATTATAGAGATTTATTCCTTTATATTCAGGTTCTTAGAATTTTTAGTGAATATGATAGAGGATCAATTCTTTTTTGAATAAGAAAAGTCCATTGTCCTAACCTCATCTATTGAACAGTTCATTGTTTCTCTACTCATTTTTATGTGTCCTCTATATTATAGAAAGGTACCATATATGTTGGGTCTGTTTTTGGTATTTCTAGTTTGTTTAATTAATTTCTTTGTTTATCCCTCTGTCAATATCACACTTTTTAAATGAAGCCACCAGTTTATAAAGAATTCTACTTTTTCAGAGCAAATGTCCCTTCTTGTTCTTTTTCTGAAGTAGCTTGGATATTTGGGGACATTTACTCTCCACGGAAATTTTAGATTCAGCACTTAAATATCCAAGAAACAGTTGGTTGATATTTTGATTAGAATTACAGTGAACTTATAAAATAATTAGGAGAAGAATACTTTTATAGTATTGAGTTTTTAAATCCACAATCATGATCTATCTAACCGTGTATTCAGGTTTCCTTTCATGTTCTTTCATGATACTTTATGTATTTTTTCATAAAGTTTCACATGTAGTTTGTAGCTTGATAGTAGTCTATCTAAGTGGTTTGTTAAGGTGCCTTAAATTTTTGTAGCTGTCATGAATTCTATTTTGTTTTCTTTATATTTTCCAATTTGTTATCACCTGCATTTGAATGCTATCAATTTTTGCATGCTTATTGTATAGCTAGCAATCTTGATGTAGTTCTTACCAGTTCTAATAGTTTATGTGCAAATAATGACAATTTTGTCTCATTTTATCTTATTGCTTTGTCTAAGGCATGGTATCAGGATAAACAGTCTTATAGATCAGCCATAGAAGGAAATGTCCTTTGTCTGGTCAAGTGCATATATCACAAATCATAGCATATATCACATGTCATGGTAAAAGTTTGAATGGTAAGATTTCAGATGTTTCCCATTTTTAAATTGGAAAGAAAGGGCTTCTCTCTTTTCTCCTTCTAAATAGTTTTTGTTTTTTCCTTTGGAGTTATATTTTATCAGGTGAGGGAAATTCCTTTTTATTCCTAGATAGCTAAGAATCTTTCATGAACGGTGTTTAATATTATTAAGTTTATATTATATGGTATGTATTGAGATATACGTATTTTTGTCCTTTGAACTGTTAGTGTGGGGTATTGCTTTAGAGGGGTCTGATGTTAAACCATCCTTTCGTTTCTGGGATAAAGCCTCTTTAAAATCAACACATTTTTTGTACTAATGGCTTCACGTTGTTAAATTTTATGTTTGATTTGTTTTCTGTGCTCCTTAGTGAGATAGTTTTGTCTTTTTCTTTTTTGTTCTGTCATTTTCTTATTTGTGTGTCAAGACTATACTAATCTCATGTAATACAATGATGGAAAGGTCTCTCTTTCTGACTTTATTTTTCTTTAAATCTTATGTCCCTGAAGATTTAGTACAACTTACCTGAAAAACTAGCTCTTCTTGGTGTCCATGTTTTTGGAGGGATGGAAGCAGGAGTGAAAAAATATTTCAATTATTGGGGTGCCTGGGTGGCTCTGACACTCAGACACTTAACACTCAGACACTTAGTTAACTTAACACTTAGACACTTAGTTTATGTTTAAGTGTTAATTTCTGCTTTTGGCCCAGGTGGTGATCTCACAGTTCGTGAGTTTGAGCCCTGCATTGGGCTCTGCACTGACAGCGCAGAGCCTGCTTGGGATTCTGTCTCCCTCTTTTGCCCCTCCCCTACTTGCACTTGCGCTCTCTCTCTGTCTCTGTCTCTGTCTCTGTCTCTCTCTCTCTCTCTGTCTCTTGAAAATAAATAAAATTAAAACATTAACAAATATTTTAACTATCAATTACATTTTTAATTAAAAAATTTTAATGTTTATTTATTTTTGAGAGAGAGAGAGAGAGAGAGAGAGAGAGCAGGAGAGGGGCAGAGAGAGAGGGAGACAAAATCTGAGGCAGGCTCAGGCTCTCAGCTGTCAGTGCAGAGACCAACATGGTGCCCCTCAATTACATTTTTTTAAAGGGATTTTTGATTTACATAGGGTTTCTATTTCACCTTGAATTTTGATAATTTGTATTATATATTTGATAATTTATATTCTTTTAGACAATTACTCATTTCATCGGTTGTACAATATTATCTTTGTAGTTAAGTTCCCCTTTTCATTCTGATTATTGGTTATTTGTGCCTTCTCCCTTTTTTTTCTTATTTATTCTTACTACTTTTCTGAATAAATGCTTAACACATTCATTTTTAGTTGTGTTAATTTTTGATAAATGCACTTAAGACTATATATTTTCCACTAAGTAATCCTATAGCTGTACCTTTGCAGTTCTAATAAACAGAACTTCTCTGGAGTTAGAAATCTATTGCAATTTCCTCTTTAACTCAGGAGTTATTTGGGGGATGTGACTTTTAGTTTCCAAATGTTTGGTTTCTAGGAAAAATGTTTCTTTATTGTTGAATTCTTATTAATTGAACTGTGGTCAGAAAACATGGATTTTATAACGTTATTTCTTTGAAACCGTTGTCTAGAATGCGGTCAATGGTCGTAAATCTTCCAGATAAAATGGAGAAGAAAATTTAGGTAGAAACAGGGTTCTTGAATTGTAATTAGAAACTTCCATTGAAATTTCAATTGATGCACTTTTATAAAATAGATACCGTACACCAGAGAGAACTGTCATTCCCAAATGCAAATTTTAAAAGTAGATGAACCAGAACCAGTTTAATGACTTTGGGCACTTTACTTGGAAACCATAACTGTTATATCTAATTGATGTATTTTTTTCAATATGTTGGTGTTCCTCATTAGTCCCAGTAAGATTTTTTACCTAAAAATCTTCCTTTTTTTTCCCCTTTCCTCTCTCTTCTTGACTTGGTAAATTTTGTTTATTTTGGTTTTACTTTTCTCTGCTTCTGCAGTGGGTTTTATTCTACTTTTTAAATTATGTTATGTCTTTTAAAACTCAATTAAAAGTCTATTATTTCTGAATTTGATGTAGAGAAAGAAAATTTAAATGTAAAATCACAGACCCATCTCTTTATTTTCAATACTTTGCTTTTGTGTCATTTCAGGTAAATCTCTTATAAAAGAGCTCATATTTTAGTTTTGGCTTTTATTTTTCCAACCTAACTTGAGAATCTCTGTCTTTCAATAAGGGAATCTAGCCCACTGATTTCTCTTCTTTGGGGTAAGTGTTGTGTCTGGTATTGCTCCCTGTCTTTTTTCTTTTTTGGCTTCTGGTATATTTATTGTGTGCCTTAGTGTCCTTTTCTTTTTGCTTGAATGACCACTCTTTGTCATTGTTCTTCTCCATTTCTGCCTAAAGTGAGTTGGAATTTTAACATCTTAATTGTATTCTACTAGTGAGAATCTTTACATTAAAATTTTTTTTATATTTATTTTTGAGAGAGAGAGAGCACAAGCAATGGAGGGACGGACAGAGAGGGAGGGAGACACAGAACCTGAAGTAGACTCCAGTCTCCAAACTGTCAGCACAGAGCATGAAACAGAGCTCAAGTTCAGGAATTGAGAGATCATGGCCTGAGCCAAAGTCAGAAGCTTAACCAACTGAGCCACCCAGGTGCCCTCTTATCTTTACATTTTTAATGAACATTTTAAAATGTATTTTTCCTTATTAGCTTTATGAATTAGAATTATTCTTTTACACAAAAAATTAAGTTTAACCATGTCTTTATTTTTTCCATTCCATTTCGTCTTGCATTTCAGAAAATCTGAGTTCTTATTTCCACATCAATACTTATTTTTCTGTTACACCATATCGTCTTTATATTTATTTGGTATTAATTAAGTAATTAATTTACCATATCCTCTTAAAAATTCTTTTTAATATTTATTTATTTTGAGAGACAGAGAGTGGGAGAGATCAAGGTAGGGGCAGAGAGAGAGAGAAAAAGAGAATCCCAAGCAGCCTCTGAGCTGCCAGTGTAGAACCCCATGCAGGGCTTGATCCCATGAACCCGAGCTGAAATCAAGAGTGGGATACTTAATCGACTAAGTCACCCCGATGCCCCACCATATCCTCTTTTTAAACTATGTTTTCCATAACTATATCTTCAACACTTATTTAGGAATAATTATACACATTACTGGTTTCACTGATCATAATTAATTTATGTGTATTATGTTTTCTTTTTTCATGAGGTCTTCAACCGAATCCATGTTCAATTTATGGAATTTTTTATGAGTACTTTTTTATAAGGAGATGATGGTAGACTTTCTGAACATGTGCGTGTCAAAAATGCCATCGTTTCACTCACGTGTGGAACCTGAAAAATGAAACAAATGCATAAACAATCAAAATGCAGAATCAGGCCTGTAAAGACAGAAAACAAACTGGTGGTTGCCTGCCGGGGTCCTTGTTCCGGCGAATCTAGGGGTCCACGAAGGACGGACGGTCAGGGGAAATGAAGTGAGAGAGCCACGAGTGAGATGGAGTCTGATGACCAAGCAGGCAGCCCTGGCAATTCTGGAATCTCTGCTTTGCTGGTCTCAGTGTCTTTATTTTTAAAAGTAGTGAGTGACATTACATCAGTGACAAGGCATTCTTTACAACATACATTGTTGTCACAGACCTATGTAGTCATCTATAGGTTTATGGTATAAGGGAGCGTGGGGATGAGAATTACAAAAGGATTTGCAAAATGTTAACCTCAGGGAGGTGCTCAATATTTGCTGCTGATAAACAGTGCTTCTGACTTTTGGGCGAGGCTAACCTTCGGGGAAGGTCCTAAGTCTCTTTACAATCTTTCCCATCAGTCCATTAATTCTGAGAGAAGCTTTACGGAGATGTGCCTTGAGGTTTTATGGTGGGGCTGAGGGGAGCGATACCTGCAGGGAAAATCTAGTTTGGTTCAAGGAGTCTTGGGGCCTAAAGTCTACTAATTTCTAGCCAACTCATAACTGCTATTCTATATGATCAATTTGTGTAACCTATCCCCAAGAGACAACTTTGAGGTTACTTCTCGCTAGGTTACTCTCATTCAGATTTTATCCATCAAGACATCGCACTCCAGGTCCCCATTTCCATGTGCCATAAAAACCAAAGAGCATTATATCCCTTAGGCCAACGAGAGCAGTTCAAGAAATCCAGGCCTGAAAGATTATTTAGAAGGAGGTAAAACTAGGCCTCAGTTTGACTGGCAGGAGCTTTGCTTCAACCTTTCCCACACAGGGAGGGGTCTCAACCTGCGAGCCCAAAACGGCTCCCAACAGTTGCCAGAGGGGAATGAGGGATGGGCAAAATAAGTGAAGGGAAGTAGGAGGTCCTGGCTTCCCATTATGAATGAAGTCACAGGGATGAGAGGTACAGCACAGGGAATACAGCCAATCGTATCGTAATCGGGTTGTGTGGTGACAGACGGTAGCTACACTTTTGGGGAGCATAGCATAATGGATAGAGAAGTTGAGTCACTCTGTGGTACACCTGAAACTGAGGTAACATTGTGTGTCAACTGTATGCAAATAAAAAAAATTTCATTTCTTTTCTTTTGTGTTCAGAAGAAATAATTGCTACATTGGATAGAGAAGGAAAACCTTTATTATAAGAATTGTATGTAAGCTGTCTGCTAGCTTTTCTTTTTTAGTGTTACCTAAAGAATTTAATGACCGTTTGCATTGGTTTTTTTTTTTTTTTGAATTGTTCCTAATGTATACAGAGTGTATGAAACTTGGTTTCATACATTTGGCAAGACATGCTTACTTCTGATTTTTTTCTTACTCTTTCCGATACTTCACAAACCATCTCCATGTGAAGGGTTTGGTTGTCATCCTTATGGGGAATTTTTCTTCTATTACTTTTATTACTTAGAAGAACTAGTTACTTCATTATTTGTTCTCTCTCATCCGCTGCTTCGTTCCTTTTGGACATCTTTTTGTACTGAAGTAGTCCCTATCATTTCTCTTCTTAAATCCCACTGCTTCGTGTTTTGGCCCAGTATTTTGGGAGAATTTCTCAAGGCAATCTTCTAAATCATATTTCAGTTTTCATTAATGTGTATTCTGCGGTCCAGTTCCTCCACCTAGTTATTATGCTTGTGATTTAATAACAATTCCAATAACTCTCTTGTTCTCAGATTGTCCTAACTCTTTAAAAATCAGAAACCTACTGCAATTTTAAAATATAAGTTTCGTTGAGGCAAAATTTGCATACAATAAAATTCACCATTTTAAAGTATACAGTTCAAAATTTGACAAATGTATACAGTTGTGTAATCATTACCACAATCATCATATAGAATATTTCCATTACCATAGAAGTTCCCTCTTGCCAATTTGTAGTTAATCCCTTTTCTTTCTCTTTAGAAATTTTTTTAATGTTTGTTTATTTTTGAGAAAGAGAGACACAGAGCACGAGCAGGGGAAGGACAGAGAGAGAGGGAGACACAGAACCTGAAGCAGGTTCCAGGCTCTGAGCCGTCAGCACAGAGCCTGATGTGGGGCTCGAACTCATGAGCCATGAGATCATGACCTGAGCTGAAGTTGGATGCTTAACTAACTTAACCACCCAGGCACCCCTCCCTTTTCTTTATCATAACTCTTGCAATTATTGACCTATTTTCTGTCACTTCAGGTTTGATTTTTCTAGAATTTCATATACTGGAATTATTTATTCTGTCTTCTTTGATGTCTGACATCTTTCATGTAGCATAATGCATTTGAGATTTGTCCATGTCGCTGCATGTATCAACAGTTTGCTCTTTTATAGCTCAGTGGTCTTCCTTTTCATAGACCCCAGTTGACGAATCTCCCTTCCTCCGACCCACGTTTTGGACGTAATAAATAAAATATGAAAATTCATGTACGAGTCATTGTGCGTACAAAATTTTGTATTTGGTCATATAGTAAAAGTATATTTAGGATTGTAAGAAACTGCTAAAATGTTTGTCAAAGAGGATATACATTTTGCCTTCCCATCAACAATGTATGGGAGCTCCATTTCTTCTTGAGTGAGCTTTGATAGTTTGTGTCTTCCAAAAAATCTTTTTAATCTAAGTTGGATGCTATTGGACAAGTATCAAGCCCAGAGAAATTCAGTTAAGGGCAGCTATGGGAGCACCTTCTGGACCCTATCAGTATCTTTGCAGCAGTTGTGTTCACAGTGGGTATAGGTCCTAACATGAGGAGTGACTCTCAATGAACATGAAGGGAGCTGTGGAGTTACTAGGTGCAGAGATAGCCGCATAGAAAAGGTGAGTGGCTTTGGGAATTCCTCACTGTGTACTCTCCTTTCCTGTAACTGCTTGCCTGGCAGAGTCTATGGTTTTATTCAAGTGGGGCAAGAGTGTGGACAGGGCCTCTAAAAAACTGACATGGACTTTCTCAGGTTCAGATAAGATGGGCTGAGTCAGTCTTTCCTCCCCATTGTTAGGATCCAGATTTTCGGATCCGTGACAAGATTTTCTTTTACACTCACTGAATTGCCTGAGAGAGAATTAACAAAAGGAGGAAGAGAGCCCATGATATTATATCACTATCTTCCTAGAATGGTATCCTATCACTTATGTAAGTGATTCATTTCTGCACAACGAATGACCCAAAGCTTAGCAGATGAGAACAACAAACATCCGATATCTCCCATGGGTACGGAATCCAGGTGCTGCCTAGCCAGGTGGTTCTGGCTCAGTATCTTTCACAAGGTTGCAGTCAAGGTGTTGGCTAGGGCTGCAGTCATCTCAAGGCTCGAATGGGGAAGGATCTGCTTCCAAACTCACTCACTTGGTGGTTGGCGGGCCTCAGGATATCTGCTTCCAAACTCATTTAGGTGGCTGCTGGCAGGCCTCAGTTCTTTGCTGCGTGGACCTCACAACATGGCAGCCATCTTTCCCTAGGGAACTTGAGAGAGAGCCCTCAAATGGAAGTCACTACCTTTTTATAGCCTAATTTCAGAAGTGACATCCCATCTCCTGTACCATATTCTAGCCTCTAGAAACAGGTCAGTAAGTGCGGTCCACAAGCCCACGTTAAAGAGGTGGGGGATTACACAAGAGTGTGAATACAGGAGGTGGCGATTGTATAACTTCTCACTTCCTTGTTCTTCAGTGTCTTGGTTAGAATTTTCCCAGAAGCAGACCTGAAGAAAGGATTCAACTGGAAATAGTTTATTTGGGAGATGATCCCAGGAAAACCTGGTAACAAATGGGGACATGAGATAGGAAAGGTAAGGAAGCCAGCCTATAAAGGGAACGTTTTCAAGCCAGCGACTAACCTGGGCAGCTGGAGTTTCATTCTGCTGGGGAACTCTGGGAAGCATTATAGAACAGGCCACAGTCGTAGCCTGACCAAGGATTGAGGAAGCTTAGGTCTTCATCTACAGACTTTCCATCCATTATTGGTTGACGACAGCTTGTGGAGAAACTAATTCTCCGGTACTGCTGCTTGGGCTGCATATGCTAAGAGTGCTTTCTCACCCTTCTAACTCCCCCCACCCCTTAACCCCCCACAATCCTACTATCTATGAAGGTAATTGCTCTAAAGATATGGTTGGAACACCAATGGCGTCTGCTATACCCAGCTGGGCTGTAAGTTTCGTGAAGGCAAAGACCATCTGCCTACCATTTTCTTCCCAGCGCGTTGTCATTCGCTAGCACACCACCTAGCACACACAGTTGCTCCACAAATATTTGTTGAAAGAATGCAGGTCACCGGTGGTGGCACCACGAAGGAGCTCCCAGTCCTTGCACGCCGTTAACTACAACAGGGTAAGAGCCATCTTATAGGTACTTATGGGGTGCTCTCATAGTCTAGGGCAGCAAATGCCAATTCTGCCTGGAAGTAGCAATGAGGCCAAGGAGGGTTTCACACAAGAGTGAAAGTCTGGGCTAAGTTGGGAAGGAAGATGGGGAGAATTTTCTGATAGGATTTTGCTGGATGGAAAAAAGGAGCAGCAGTGCAGGGAGAAAGAATGAGCGGCAGAGGCGTTTGCTGTTTATGAAAATGGAGTGTCAGTACTCTGGGTCCTCTCTCTCCCTTGTCTTTACTCTGCCCTACAAGTTTTACGTGGTCTGAACTTTTGGTGCTTTCTCTGGCACGCCCTCTCGTCCACAAAGTCATCATTGACTCGATTGTCTTCATATGCATTAGCGCCCTCTCCCCTCTCCTTCCCAACAACCACGTACACACCACAGTGGCCTAAAGTCCTTATGACAAAGATAATCTTTTCTTGATCTTTGAAAAGGCAGGCACAGTACATATACACACGTAACAAATATTTTCTTTATGTATTTACTGTTCGTAGGAAGTCTAACCCTAATCCAGCATTTATTAAAACAGGACAGGATTTATTAAATTGGTTCAAGGTTATCAAATATGTACAGATCTTTACATAAATTAATTCGCTTTTTAAATATTTGTGAAATTTATTAAGATTTTGGAGGAACTTAATAATACCTGAGCTGTCCAGCTGAATTTGGCTTAAGTTTTTTTGTTTTTTGTTTTTTGTTTTTAACCTAAGGTATTGACGAGGCTAGAAGGAGCTCTCAGGACTCTAGATGGTCAGTTGAAAGAGGGCCAGTGGGCAGGTGTCACCAGCTGGGGCCTGACAGATAGGCCAAGAAAAAGACCTCTGGGTACTTGTGGGTGAACCTCTCTGTTCAGTAGACCTGGAAGATTTTGACAGTGCAACCCTATGATGTTGTCCTAAGAACTGGAATCCATGGATGCCTGTCTTCCTGCTCATTAATTCAATAATGCACTGAGCTCCTGCCATATCCCAGGCATGGCCCCATGGGCTTGGAATACAAAATGACCGAGACCTAGACCTAGTCCTCAAAGAGCAGAAAGATAGGCTTATTGACACAAGCTTCAAATTCGAAATTCAAATCCTGTGTTCATCATTTATAGCCTCTCTGACCTTAAAATTACCTATTTTTAAATTTTTCTTATGTATGTATGTATTTATGAAAGAGAAAGAGCAGGTGAGAGGGCAGAGGGAGAGAGAGAATCTCAGGCAGGCTCTACCCTCAGCGTGGAGCCTGATGCAGGGCTCAGTCCCTGGGATCATGACTTAAGCAGAAATCAGGAATCACACACTCAACCAACTGAGCCACCCAGGTGCCCCCAAATTACTTATTTTTTTAGATCTTCATTTTCCGATGCAGAAGATTAAGAATTACTTGAAATTTTAAGTTAAGGCATGTAGGAACATCTAGCTGAGTGGTGCTTTCTGCCTTCTAATTATACCCAGTCACTAAGTCAGCCCATGCATTTCTACCACCGGAAGATCTTTGGGTCCATCCGCTTGTTCTCCCACTGCCTCCACCTTGTCCCAGCCACCAGTCTCTCCTGCTCATTGGTCTCCCTGAACTTATCTTTGTCTTCCTCCAATCCATTCTCCAGAAGGTACACTAAGTGGTTATTTTAAAGTTTAAGAATGATCATGCCATATCCTGACTTAGCAACTCTTCAATACCTTCCCATTTCTCTTAGGACAAAATCCTACAAAGCCCTGCCTGACATGCCCACCCCTCTCCCGCAGTGGGGCATAGTGGCTAATGCGTTCACGTTGCCTGGTTTCAATCCTGCCTCTGCCACTTTGTGCCAAAGGGTTGTGGGTTCGAGGTCTTCCTCTCTCCAGGCCCTTCGTCCTCTCCCTTCCCCCTCCTTTAAGTATATTCTATTAATTCTTAGGTCTCCATTTAAAAGTCACACACTCCAGGGGTGCATGGGTGGCTCAGTCGGTTGAGAGTCTGATATCGGCTCAGGTCATGAGCTCACTGTTTGTGGGTTCGAGTGCCGAGTCGGGCTTTGTGCTGATGGCACAGAGCCTGCTTCAGATTCTCTATCTTCTCTCTTTCTGCCCCTCTCTCTCCTGCTCGCATTTCTTTTTCTTTTTTTTTTTTTCTCTCTCTCTCTCTCTCAAAAAGAAAATTAAAAAAAGTCACACACTCTGGGAGGCACTTCCTGAGTCCCTCCCCAGACGAGTTTCTCTCGCTATTATATGTGCCCATAGCACCTTGTGTGTTTCCTCCGCAACGCTCATTACACATCAGGTCACCTAAACAACTTTTGTCTTTTCAGAAGGATCTAAGCTTCTCGAGTCAGGGATGCCACTCGCCTTATTCACCATGGAGTCCTTAGCTCATACATGGTGCCTGGAGACCGCTGGCACTGAGGGACTGTATCAGCAATAAAATGTAGCCAAACTATCTGTACCAGCATAACATGCTATGGAGGAACTTTTTATAAACTGTTATGGGTGCATAGGTACCTGCCTCATGTCCAGAAAAATAAAGTATTAGCTGTGTCCAGAAACATCGAGTGCCCTGCTGAGAGTTGCTGATGGATAGCCAACCCTTCCAGCAGGCTTCCCAGGGGCGGGAGGGTGGCAGCGGGGGATTTTATTTGGCGGCGGCTGCGGCTGTCTGTTGCAGCATCAGCCTCTTCACCCCCAGCAGATTCTGGCACACCTCTTAGATTAAAGAGTGAATTTCCTAAGAAAGGGAAGGCCTCCCACTGCCTACCAGAGCAGAAGCACTCCACCCCAGAAATATGCAAATTGCGTTAGGCACCTGGACATTGTGATTGGAGTCCAGGTGCTAAGAATATTTCATTTTCTGCAAAGTGGTATAGAAAAAAAATAATGGGACAAGGAATCCCATTCGTTCCAAATTCACACATAATTTTTTCAAAGGTTTAAATTTTTTAATTGGAGTAACTTTGAGTTTGGCTCTTAACAGTATAGTTACCTTAGAGCTCTCTACTTTGTGAACTAAGAAAGAAAAAGAAAGAAAGAAAGAAAGAAAGAAAGAAAGAAAGAAAGAAAGAAAGGAAGGAAGGAAGGAAGGAAGGAAGGAAGGAAGGAAGGAAGGAAAGAAGGAAGGAAGGAAGGAAAGAAAGAAAGGAAGGAAGGAAAGGAAGGAAGGAAGGAAGGAAAGAAAGGAAAGAAAGAAAAGAAAGGAAGAAAGAAAAGAAAGGAAGGAAGAAAGAAAGAAAGAAAGAAAGAAAGAAAGAAAGAAAGGAAAGAAAGAAAAGAAAGATAAAAGAAAAGGAAGTTAAAAGAAAAGAAAGATAAAGGAAGGGAAAACTTAAAGTACTCTGTGAAAATGTAAAACTGCAGTCTATCCTTCGATGGTTCATATAATTGCCCTCATATTGTATCTGAAGTGAAGAGCAGGTGGTTTTGTGTTCTCCCCCACTTCCCCTTAATATGGTCACACCTGTGGTAATGCAGCGGGCAGGAAGCTTTGGGAGGATTTGGAAGTTTCAGGGAGACTGAGCTCTCATCCGGGAGTTGAGGCGCACATACCCAAGAGAGAAAAAAAATCTCAAGAATCCAAGGGTAGAATAAGATAGCGTGAAATATACCTCTTCATCTCGTGGGATATGGCAAAAAGAACGTCAGACCTGAATGCCATTGTTTAAGGAGGACTGATGGGAGAAAGTGAATTTTGAGCATTGTTCTAGGCGGGAGAGATGGTGTTCCAGATGTGGGGGGGGGCTCCCAGGGAGGACACAAGTGGGCTCTGTGGGGCATGAAGGACAGGAAAGCTGATAGAAAGGAGAATCAGATGGCAATGGGTGGTAACGGGGTTGGGGTCACGATGTTTAGGAATCACCCTCCCTGGCAAGCTGGGGATGTGGATGATATCACAGACGGGAGAGTGGAGATTATTTTCCGTCGGGCTCCTTTATTCCGTAAATACTTCTGGAGTCTCTACTTGACTTCAGACTCTAAAGGAGATGATGAAAGTACAGAGATTATAAGACACCGTCCCCACTTTGGAGGAGACCAGAGTTGAGTGGGGGGAGACACAGGAATGGAAAATTAAAATAGAATCTGCTGCAGGCTAGAATGGAGGTGTGTGGTGGCAACCAGGAGAGACCCGGAAACGGCTTCGGAGAGGAGGCGAGGAGTGGCCGGGGAATAGAAAAGGCAAAAAGTATGGTATTCCAATTCATCAGAATTGGGAATGAGCCTATTTTGTTCAGGGGGAAAAGGGAGACGTTCAGGGTGGCTGGGGCTTTTGGGGACAAATGGGAATTTTCTGGACAGGAAACTGGAGGAGTGTAGAGCCCGGTGGGAACCCTCAGCCCCCGTTCTGCAGGTAGAGGGACCTGCTGGCTGGGCATCTCAACGAGGAAGCACCATGATCGCATTTATTTCCAGGATAAGAGCTCTCTATGCTGACAGAGAGAGTCGGACAAAGGCTGGGGCAGGACCCGTGGTTAGTAAGAAGGGTTTTGTGACAGTCCCAGTAACTGAAGGACAACCGGCTTAGAATGGGCCAGGGCAGGGGAATGGAGAAGGGGTTATTTTTGAAGCTCTGTTTAATGTGGTTTCTACTTTTTCCAGAAGTTCTTTTACTTCTATTTCCATTAATGTCCAATTGAATGCAAATCCAGGCCTCTACCCTTCAGCCTTCACCCCTCCTCCCCTTCAGAAGTTGAAAGCCTTCACATGGCAACAGGTACAATGAATTCCACTCAGGGGAAGAGCAGAATTGCCGTGGGCTCTGAGCGGTGCAGGCAGAAGGGGCCAACATTAGTGCACCTTGACCCACTAGGAGGGGCTCTCGGAGACCAATCTTTCCTCTTGACTCCCGTGCGAGGTGAGCCCAGCCTCCATTTCCCCGGCCGGGACATCCATTATCCACAGGCTCTTTGTGCTGGGGCCGCTGACAATAGTTCGGCTTCCAGTGCAGGAGGTGGGCCCTTCTAGGAGGGCCTGGAGCTCTCTGTGGTCATCAGACGAGGGGAGACACACCCGCCTTTGGCTGTCTAGATGAGGCCAAGGCTTTGGCTCTCTGGCTAGGATGGGAGGCTCAAGACAGCAGGGCTATGAGTACTGTAGAAGTGCAGTGAGAGAATTAATTGCTCTCAAGGGCATCTCGAAAGCAGCTTGGTTTAAACGGGATCTGAAAAGGTGGCAGCGGGTTGTCTCTGTCTTCCCCGTTGGGGAGGGGAGTGTCCCCCGGAGAGGGCGGGGCTGCAGAACACCTCAGGTCAAGGCCGGCTGGCATGGGACCTCACCTTCACAGAACTGCCAGAACTTGCTAATCAGCAGTGGAACAAAGAAAGGGTCCAGGGGACAGTGTGCCAAGACTCAGTGCGACGCGGCGGGGCAGAACCGGGGTCGGGCTTGTTCCAGGGTGGAGTCAGAGCTGGGGTGTGCCTGCTTGCCCAGCCCACACCCCCCTTCCGGCCCAGGGGTGAAGAGGCATTGAAGGTAGCTGTTAAAACGCTACTTTCATCTGGAAGAAAACACATCTGTAATCTGGCAAGGAGACGAATTAATCTATCAGCAGCCATCACTGTCTCAGCATCAAGTAGATTATTAGGTTGGCAGAACCAGGGTCCTGCTGGAGCACCTGAATCAGGGGCAGGAGCCTGCCAGGGGGGGAGGCCGGCTCCATGTGAGCCTCAGAGCTGAGGTCCAGGTGGCCACCGTGTGCACAGAGCGGGTGCAGGAAGGAGACTAAGCTGAGCGCCAAGTAAAACTTCGCCTACTTCTGAATTTTGCTAGACCCTGCCCAGGTGGAGGAAGGGCTGGGGCCCTACACCGGGACCCACCTGCCGTTTTCTCTCTCACAATGGCTGTCCCTTTGGGGTTGTGAGCCAGGAGTTGCGGTTCTCAGCTGGGAGAACTCAAACAGACACATAAAAAGTCAAAGTAGATTTTTGTGAGAAGGATTCTCCACCTCCTTTCCCCTTTCTACGAAGCGGATAAGTGTTTTCACCCACCTTTTGTGACTTACAAGCAGCTGAAAAGCACTTGTGGTGTTTGAATGTCATATAATAGGCACTGTCGCCAATAGAGAAATGTCCTTTTCCGTGTTTCTGAGCGTTCCTGTGCTTACTGTCTTTTGCATGTACACTCTCTCTCCCTCTTTACCGAGTGGCTGTGAACGATTCCTGAAAATGTTTGTCCCCATTTTCTCAAGCACCTATGTCTTTGGAACGCTGTGTGGGAACTGCTGGTCCCCTGGGAATCCATGTGAGGCCACAGAGGCCCAGGCAGAGGTCAGGAGCTGGGCATGGGGGAGGTGGGCAGAGTGCGGCTCTGAGCCGGGGGGCCGTGATTTAAGCGTCTTCACATTCTGGAGGACCTCCTGAGTCCAAACACGGGCTGCACCGTCAGCTGGTCATGTGACCTTGGGGGCAGTTACTTAACTTTTCTGTCCCTCAGCTCCTCATCTGTGAAATGAATTCATAGTCTGGCCTTCCTAGTGTGGTGTGAAATTTCTATCGGTGAGTAAGGATCTTAGAAGAGGCCTAGCCGACAGTCAGCTCTGTATGTGTTTGCTGACATCATCATCATCATCATTATTGCATTTGAATGTTGCTCTCTCTAAGGTCTTTTTCAGTAAAACATCTTTGAGTAATTTTTCAAGATAGGCATGTGCGATATATTTTCTAAACCCAGTGCAGCCAAGGCTGTCTCCCTCTTACCGTCACACATTAAAGACAACGTGACAGGGCTTTAACTTCTTGGATCACAACTATTCCCCCTCAAAATTCCATAGATAATTCTCTGTTACTTTCTGAAATGTAGTGTAGCTAAGAAGTCTAAGGCCAAACTTATTTTGCTTCTTTGCAGATAATCTAATTTTCCTAATGTGAATTTTTGTAGGATTTTTCATCATTGTATTTTGAAAGTTTTGGCAGAATGTCTACACGTGCTTTTCTCTTCATTCGTTTTGTCTGGAAAAGTCTTTAAAATTTACTTACGAATCTTTCTTCACCCCCAAAAATGTGTCCTTTGGGGCGTCTGGGTCACTCAGGTGGTTCAGACACCAACTCTTGATTGGGGCTCAGGTCATGATCTCACAGTTTTGGGATCGAGCCCTGCATTGGGCTCCCAGCTGAGCGTGGCGCCTGCTTAAGATTCTCTCTTTCTCTATCTCTCTCTCTCCCTCTGTCCCCCTCTCCCATGGGTGCATGCTCTCTCTCTCTCTAAAAAAAGTGTCTTTGTCACATATTTATATATTTGAGTTTTGCCCTTTTCCTTTCATTCTGTGTGCTGCTTCAGAGGCACCAGCTACTCATGTGCTGACGCTCCGTTCTCTGTCGTTCTCTGTCTCACATTTTTATCCATGTTCCCTTCGTGCCTTTAAAATTGGTTCTTCTAAACAATATGAGGGGCCCTGGGTGGTTCTAAACAATATGAGGGACCATGGGTGGTTCAGTTGGTTAGGCGTCCAGGCCCTTGATTTTGGCTCAGGTCATGATCTCATGGTTTGTGGGATTGAGCCTCACGCCAGGATCTGTGCTAACAGTGCAGAGCCTGCTTGGGATTCTCTCTCTCCTTCTCTCTCTGTGCCTTCCCTATGCATGCCCTCTCTCTCTCTCTCTAATAAATAAATAAACATTAAAAATATATGATTTTCTCAGTATATCATTTTGTGTTCCTTATTCACCATTTTGTAATATAAGTAGTGCTGTTGAAATTTTAGTTTTTTTCTATGGTTCCGTCTCTTTTTTTTTTATCTTTGTATGCTGAAAATTACATACTTCATATCAATATGTAGCCTCATAAGCACTCATACAACACTTAAAGAAGGCTCATTAAAGATCACGATGCTTGTTCCTACCTCTGTTGTTCTCTAGTGGTACAAAAGCATAGGGTAAGTCAAATAGGGCGCTGGTTTGGCTCCGTTGGTTAAGTGTTCTACGTTGGCTCAGGTCATGATCTCACAGTTTGTGAGTTCAAGTCTTGCATCGGGCTCTCTGCTGTCAGCATAGAGCCTGCTATGGATTCTCTGTTCCCCTTTCTCTCTGCTCCTCCCCCACTTGAGCACATTCTCTCTCTCAAAAATAAGTAAACATTTTTTAAAAATTTCAAAAAAGAGGAGATAAAGAACTAGAAGTATAGAACTAGAATGAACTTGACAAAATTATAATTATTTTCAGATAATATGATTATACATTTAAAAATATAAAGTATTAAAATAATTTTAAATGAATTATGGAGTTCAGGAGGGTACCTATACGGAAAGCAAACAAAAATAATGATTTGCTTTTTTGTCTACCTTAGAATCTATTAGAAAATAGAGAAACATATCAACAATAGCAGTAAAATTTATAAAATACCTAGGAGAAAACTTATCAAACGAAAACTGTAAAGTATTATTGTAAGACATAAGGAAAATCCAGGTGAATGGATGAAAATAATATTTTAAAAGATCAATAATACAGATTTAATTTGATTTCAATAAAAATTTCCAAATGGTTATTCTAAACATAACATTACAAACATTATTCTAAACTTAATGATTAAACATTAGATCATGGTTTAGAGTTTGAGGGAAAAAGAGTAAGACTAGGTTTGCTCTGCAAGATATAAAATGTATTATCATCAAGGATGAATGACCAAAGTGGAAAGGTGACATTTTAAGTAAATTTGAGGAAACAAATGATTACTCAATAAATGGTATTTTATTTTATTTTTTTATTTTTAAAAATTTAATTTTAATGTTTTAATTTTGAAAAAAGTATTAATTTATTTAATAATTTATTTACTTTTAAATTACATCCAAGTTAGTTAGCATATAATGGAACAATGATTTCAGGAGTAGATTCCTTAATGCCCCTTACCCATTTAGCCCACCCCCCTCCCACAACCCCTCCAGCAACCCTCTGTTTGTTCTCTATATTTAACAGTCTTTTATGTTTTGTCCCCCTTCCTGTTTTTATATTATTTTTGCTTCCATCCCTTATGTTCATCTGTTTTGTATCTTAAAGTCCTCATCTGACTGAAGTCATGGGATATTTGTCTTTCTCTGACTGATTTCACTTAGCATAATACTGTCTAGTTCCATCCATGACGTTGTAAATGGCAAGATTTCATTCTTTTTGATGGCTGAGTAATACTCTGTTGTGTATATATACCACATCTTCTTTACCCATTCATCCATCAATGGACATTTGGGCTCTTTCCATACTTTGGCCATTGTTGATAGTGCTGCCATAAACATTGGGGTGCATGTGCCCCTTTGAAACAGCACACCTGTGTCCCTCAGATAAATACCTAGTAGTGCAATTGCTGGGTCATCGGGTAGTTCTATTTTTAATTTTTTGAGGAACCTCCATACTGTTTTCCAGAGCGACTGCACCAGTCTGCATTCCCACCAGCGCGAAAGAGATCCTCTTTCTCCACATCCTCGCCAACATCTGTGGTTGCCTGAGTTGTTAATGTTAGCCATCCTTACAGGTGTGAGGTGGTATCTCATTGTGGTTTTGATTTGTATTTCCCTGATGATGTTGAGCCTTTTTTCATGTGTCAGTTGGCCATCTGGATGTCTTCTTTGGAGAAGTGTCTATTCATGTCTTTTGCCCATTTTTCACTGGATTATTTGTTTTTTTTTGCAATTGAGTTTGATAAGTTCTTTATAGATTTTGGATACTAACCCTTTATCGGATATGTCATTTGCAAATATATTTTGCAATCTCCCATTCCATCAGTTGCCTTTAGTTTTGCTGATTGTTTCCTTTGCTATGCAAAAGCTTTTTATTTTGATGAGGTCCCAATAGTTCATTTTTGCTTTTGTTTCCCTTGCCTCTGGAGACGTGTTGAGTAAGAAGTTGCTGCAGCCAAGGTCAAAGAGGTTCATTAAATGGTATTTTAAATGTTGGATTGTCATTTAGAGAAAAAAATTAGATTCTCCAAAGTCACTCCATAATATAAACTTCCATATGGAAGAAATACTTTTCTCACAGCAGAACTAAAATGTATGCTAGGATTAGAAGCAAATACAGATGGATGTTGACATCTTCGGCATAAGGAAAATATTTCTTCACGGGTCAAAAAAACATTAACCATTCATCTACTTATTTTTCTGGTACTTGTTTGGCACTTACTAGACTTAAAAGGGAAAAATGGGTATGTTTTATTATAGTAAAAATTATGTCTGCCATAAATGTATTAATTAGGAAAATCCTCTACTGATAATGACAGAAAACCTGACTTAAATCTATCTTAAACAGATAATGTTTTATTTATCTCATGCAATAACCAATCTGGAGATTGGTAATTCACCTGGGCTGGAAACATAGGCTGTCTCCATCCTTCTATTTTCTATCCTTAAAGTATAGAGCTTTGTTCTCATGGAAGTCACCTGATGACTGCGTAAGGATCATTGGTGTACCTTATATGAATGAATGTACACATTCATTCATATGTACCTTATATGTACCTTATACGAATGAATGTACACATATTCATTTTCCACACAAGAAAAAAGGCAAATAGGTAAAGGCCCCAGGAGGAGTGCCAGCAGAGTCTATTTCTTGTAAATAATTCTTTTTTTTCCCAGAGCCTCACTCAGCAACTTCCAATAATATCCTCTTGGCTATAATCGGTCACATGGCCACTTCTGGCTGCAAAGGAGTCTGGGAAAGTACGTTTTTTCAGCCTCTATTATGGAAGGAGGGCTAGGGAGATAGAGATTATAAATGGCTTTTGAATGTCTAACACACAATAAACAAAATTCAAAAACAAACAAATTGGGTCACAAGGTTAATAGTATTAATAAACAAAGAGCTTCTAGAAATCACTGAAAACAAACCCGGTAAAAATTAAGATAAATAGAACATTAACAAAAGAAGATATAAAATGACCAATCGACATATTAAAATCATCTTTCCCATAATCCACCACGTACAAGATATCACTTTTTATGTATCAAACTTGCAAAGATTATAGGAGCACATGTCAGTACAAGGATGCTTCTCCCCTTACGCAGTGACCATGAAATCCCTGTAAATGTCCAAATTGGGAGAAGTGGTCAAATTAATCATGGTTCATCTATAGAGCAGATTATCATGTGGTCATAAAAAATACATTTTATAATATATTGTTAACACTATCAATATTTTCAGGTTGTTAAGTCATTGCCCTCACTCCCTGCACTCAGCTGGGGTCAGAGACTGTGTCAGGTGACTGGAGCAAAAGCTCTTAGAAGGCGGTCAGGGGGCAAGGTGGCGCCACGACCGGCCTGCAGGGTGCACTGCAGCAAGATTTCTTGGCTCTGCTGTCCTTTCTTCTGAAAATGCATCTCCTGGGTTTGGAACTGGTTTTGTACAGGTGAGTAACAGACGAAACGATGGGCATAAGAGATGGATTCTGTACATAAAAGGCTGGTGGTCATGTGTCTTCAAAATTTCAGGATGTGGTTGTGATGGAAACTGAATTTTAGCGAGCCACTCGTACCAGATGGAATTCGATATTTGCAGAAACAACACCATTTCTTAATGGATTGGAGACGCAGTGATTGTCCGACCTCCCTTACCGCCTGCCGGGCCGTATTCCCAGAAAGCTATGTCTAGCATTAAGTACCAATCATTTAAGCTTTATTTAACCTTTCACTCCGTCACTCATTCAGTATCAGTGGGGCAGCCACCAGTTCTAAGGGGTGTAAGACAGCCCCTGAGACTGGTGCAGGTCATTCACCGAAAGAAGAGTCAGAAAATAAACACCTGCTCCTTTTTATTCAGCCCAATGAGACAGGGAGAGCGAGAGGAGAAAGAGAGAGAGAGAGAATGAATGAGGTCTGAATATTAATGTCTGGTAATAATTATTGGTCATCAATATGATGATTAGTAATTAGTTAGCAAATAGCGTGGTTTCGAGGCTATAACTCAGCAATGATGTGGCCTTCGATCAGTCCCTTATATTTAAAAGGGACTAATAATTCCTGGGAGGTTTTAGAAGAATCATAGATAATAGATGTCTGGCCAGGTGCCTGGGTGCTATTACTTTTAGGCAGCATTTTCCCTGGAGTGAAAAGTGGCAATTCATTCCATTCCTTTTGCTCTTACTTTACGTTCATTAAGCAACTTTCTGACACATAATTTGCTCCTCCGAGGCCGTCACTCCAGGAGAGAGTGTTCTGAATGACCGGCGTGAATTACCCTCGAAGATGTATTTCCCATACTAAATTGATAAATCAATGAAGATATTGGAATTCTGGTTGGCAAATTAGGCTCCTGCTAATTTGGTTACGGTAGTCACTTCCCCAAGTGTGATGTATTCCAAGTGAACAGGTTCAAGTGTGTTTCAGGATCCCCGAATTTGAGAGCTTGAGCGGTAACTCACGCCTGCCAGTTCCTGCCCACCGGCATGGACTAATCTGAGCGAGCAGGTAGTCAGTCTCGCCCCGGGGGCTCTTTAAAAAAAAATTGTTTTTACGTTTATCTTTAAGAGACAAGGCACAAGTGGGGGAGGGGCAGAGGGAGAATGAGACGCAGAATCCAAAGCAGGCTCCAGGCTCTGAGCTGTTAGTACAGATCCCGACACAGGGCTCAAACTCACAATTCATGAGATCAAGACCTGAGCCGAAGTCAGACGCTTAACCGACTGAATCACCCAGGCGCCTCTTACTCTGGCGCTCTTAACTGAAAAGGGACTATTGACTCGGCGATGCTATGTGGGCTGGTCAGGAACTGGTGTCACGTTAGGCCTCGTGCAGTTGACCAGATAAGAGATAAAACTGACCTGAACGAAGACGGTAGCAATGGGCATGCAAAGAAGGCAAAAAACGTGTGAAGAAACCGAGAAAGATTTGATAGAGTTAAGAATCCTAACTTTCTAACATTTCCCCATTAGAGATTATTCGGGTCAACCCCCTTGTTGTCTCACCTGCTCATCGTGAGACCTAGGTTCCGAGCTCTGGTTCTGCATCAGGTACCACCCTTCCGGGCCCTGGTGGACACGCTGCGCTGCAGGCCTCCTGAATGGTTCTATTATAGCCTTGAGTGTTTTGCTAAAACACACGGCACAATAGCCATCTCAAGTACGCCCAGGCATGGCTTGGGCTATGGATACATATGCTGTGTGCATTAATCAAGTTTAATAGACCCCAGTGTTTGAAACAATGCCTTAAATTTTTTTTCCCGGAGACTGCACAGAAGTGTGGCATTGTACAGCAAATAAAAGTGTTGCTACAATGCCTGTAAATCAGAGCTTTAAACTATGTTTCAATTATCCTTCTATTATCCAGCTGGTATTTAAGCATGTTTATTATTCAAATCAGCAGCGAATGTGCTGCTGTTGTGTAAACAACTGTCACTTGCTGAAACAATGATTAGGAGGCACCATCCCTTTCAGGTGTACTTAGGAGTACTTATACCCCAGCCACTTGTATTTAAATATCATGTAAACACAATGCTTGAGTGACTACTTTCACTCCCGTTCCCAATGCCTCATGCCAATTCTATTACATTAAGAGGGAAATCTATTAAATTTTTCATTTATACACATCCGTACACTGTTTTTTACCCATTGTATCATTAAGGCTTAGATTAATATAATAGATGTGCCGAGAGATACAGTGTGCCTTGAAAAAGCCTGCTCGAAATAAAAGCCAATTTCTCTGCATTATTTGGGGGTGTTGGAAAGCTTTTGTGAAAACAATGCAAAGAAAATTATTTTCTGAATAAAAAACATGACACGGAGAAAAGAAAAATTTGGCCCCCAGAAAGAGCAATCTCGAACCTTTATTAGCTCCATTACCAATTCAGCATCTAAAAAACAGAGAGCCAGAAAATAGGACATTTGTTGAATGAATCTGTGTCTCTTTTGTAGGTACTCTGCTATCGCTGGGGAGCGGAGCGTGCGTGTATCAGGGCAGGGCGTGTGGGGGCAGAGCTCGGAACTGCTACCGGGCTGTGTTGCCAATGAGTTGATCCATTGTTTCTTAAGCCTCAGTTTCCACATATAAACCAAGAAGACCGAATTTCAAGCGATGAGGAATCAGGGATTTTACATTATCTGACACATGTTTGGGGGGCTCAATAAATTCTCGTTGATGGATTTCAGTTGCTAACCTGCAGATAGTCTCTACTGTGCTGAGGAAAAGGGGTGGGTGCTAGCGAGAACGGGGTGATGATGGGGTTTTGATTTGAAGTTCACGGAGGAGGGCTTTTGTACTTAGCCAAACCTCCCGAGTGGGTCGTAGCAGAGCGTTGACTTCATCCGTGCAGGTAATGTGCAAAATGTCCAAAATAGCGCCTTCTTAATTGATTTCAAAATACAATAGATTTCAAGTTCCTTGGAATCTGTAATATATTGGGTAACCATGTAATTTGTCAGACAACCTGGGAGATTTTGAGAGTGAGATGTGTTGTGTTAAATAATTATGTCAGGACATCAAGTATAAACCAATACCGTCCTGGGTAAACCTGCACAGATAATCCACCCTAAAATCATACGGCTAAAAACCCAACTCTGGCTAAGATGTAAAGCGAGGAAGGAGCGAAAAAATAGTGACTCAGGGGCCTGACTCTACCCTTCTTTTGAGGCGGGTTAGTGTTTTATTTTAAAAGAAAATGTTTTTAGTAATTAGAATCCTTAAAGGCAGTAAATTCAACTTTCAAAGAACATATAAGCAAAAGTTCATTTTTATACATTAGATAAATTTGTGAAGTTATTTACATTTGCTTTTCAAAATGACTGTTGTATAATGGAAAAAACTTACCAGATTCCTAGCCAGTAACCTGTATTTGTATGTGATTTGATTTATTCAGGTGTTGCCTAGAGAATGTCTTTTACACAAACGTAAAGTCTTGAAACTTCACACAACTTTAAATTCTTAGCAGGGACTTGGACTCAGCCAACACAGTGAAATGATGATGTATGGAATCCACACATGGTATTGAACCAATAAGTACTAATTCGTATGTGTTAGAGGGCATGCAGGAGCTTGGCTAATAAATTTTATAATTTTTCTCCGGTGCAACAGACAGCGTCCAGAGATGACAAGCTTTGGGATGGTAGCATACAAAAATTATTTTCATCTCTTAGATAACCAATTTCTACACTGACATTTCACAATTCCTACAGCCATTTTTTTCTTTTATTGTGTCCATAGACATATTTCCTTTACCGAAGCACGTGTTCTGATATTTTTTTCATTGGTGAAACCGGAATAGCAACTTGTTAGTTGTTTCGTATATTTATCGAACAGCAGACTATCTGGTCTCTTTCCCGTCTGGGCAGACTGATTCTCACAACTCTGCCTCCAGTGTCTTGGATGGCCTGTTTCCCAACAGCTTCTTGGGTTTTTGCTTACGAGGAAGCTAATTGCCACAGTGACATCGAAGAGCATTAGTATGCCTGGATGGTGTAAGGCTCAGCGGCCGAGGTAGTTTCCCCCTTCAATTATGTGCTCTGTCTCTCCTAAGCCCATACATTACCTGCACCTGTCCGTAAACAAGTCTCCTCCATTATGTACTTGTGCTAATTCCTGGTGCCAGTCACCAGATCCCAAAAACCTACAACAAACTCTTCCGTGTCCCCAACTGCCTGACTCCTTTTATCTCAAAGCTAACCACGCTTTTATCTTTGTCTTTTAAGCTCAATTGATGGAGGCAAGTACAGTGTAGTTTGTTTTTGTTGTTGATGGAACTTTAACAGGATTTCTGCTGAGGTCTATTCTACATTCCCTAACTTAATGTTGTAAAGCTCCAGGCAGGGTTTACTGGCCAAATCATAGGCATTAACAAGGCAGGTTGTAAAAATAGCCCAAGCAACACAAATGTGGCTTCCGGTTACTCTATATCTGCCTCTTTGATGAGTGTGGTGGTTCTGTTCCTCCCTCGAGGTTTTCAGTTCAGGTCCTACTTTTGCTGGGAAACCATCCTCCACTGTTCTGATCCCACCCAGTTCCTCCTTGAATCCATAAGAGCCAGAGTTTGTAATGTCCAGTTCTTGTAATTAACCACATTCTACCATTATTTGGTGCTATTCCCCACACTTTCCTTCTATGACCTATATCATAAGCTCTTTTGAGGGTGTGGAGGAGAGGAGGGTCCCTTTCGCTCCTGTGATTGCGTTAGTGTCTAGCACACGGCCGAAATCATGGGGGACTAACAAACACTAATTTAGCTGCTGTTGATTGGTACGCACTGTACTTAAAGCTTGGTGCTCAGTATTGGGAAAAAATACAATAAAAACCATATTCCCTGTCGTCAGAGGGGTTTTCAAGATAGGATAAATCCAAAGGAGAGGGGAGAAAAGGCTGGATTTTAGAGTCATATAACTAGTCTTTAAAGGATTAGTATACTCAAGAAAATGGAGCTATAAGATAACATAATTCAAGAAAAATCTTCAATTAAAAGATGCCTATTAGGAATTGAAAAATGTTTGGGTGTTTTTGGTGTTTTGGGTGTTTTTTTGTTTTTTTTTCTTTTTAAGTATGGGAATGGCTTACTAGCCTGGAGTAAGGGTCACATGCTTGAGAAGCTGTTCTCCTGAAAGGTTCTGAGCATCTGTGTCAAAGGTGTATGGCTTTGGGAATCGAGTCTCTGAGGGCAGGACAGGGCTGGGAAGGCCATGCCTGCGTGGTACTGCACTGGCATGCCAGGGCTGGCTTCTGGAGCACCAGGGAGCAGCAGTCCGGCCTGCTCTGAATAGCCCAGAAGCTCTGCATTTCTCTCGGAAGAAATGCCAAAGTCCTTAAAACCGCCTATAAGGTCCAGACCCTGTTACTCCAATGACTTCATCTACTCTCTCTTCTCCAGCTATACACCAGCGTCCTACTTGTCCTCAGATAAGCTAGATCCTGTCCTGCTCACGGCCTCTGCACTGGCTGTCGCCCGTGACAGGATTTCCCCTGGCTTGCTACCCTCACCTCCTTCGAGCATTTCCTTCAATGTCACCTGCACAAGGAGATGCCTCTTCGCTGCTGCCGGCCTCCACCCGGTACTCCCCGTTCCCTTCCCTTGCTCTTTTTCTATGCGCTTAATACCATCCAATACATTTTTATAATTCACTCGCTTCTTGTCGATTTTCAGTCTTTCTGCTTACAGAATGCAAACTTCGTGAGGGCACAGCGTTTCTCCCCGTTTGCTCTCGGAGGTCCTCCTGAGGCTAGATCACCACCTACCGTACGCTCAGTAAGTCTTTATTGAATAAGTGAATGAGCAGGAGGGTCTTGATTAGTGGTAGTGAGAACCAACTTTTAATGTGACCCTGACTTTATTTGTACTCTTAGCTGGGGGCATCCATATCACAATTATAGTGTCTATCTTCATATAGGGTCTATCTTCATTTCTGATTGATAGATTAGTATGTCTTAAGGCTCCATTTAAAAATGTCTCTATTCCTTAGTGTCTCTGCAAGTAATTCATAGTCTGTAAACCAACAGGTAAATGCCCAAAGGAACAACCTAGCAGGGCACTTCAGAGTGAATATCTTTATTAAGGGAGACAATTTTTTGGGTAATAATTGCTGCCTCCATATTGGGAACCAAATAAGTCAACCTTTAGGCAAAACAATTCTTGCCCCGATTCAACGTCTTTTATAAACTGAGAAGGCTGCTCATTCTCAGTGGCTATAACTACAGTCACAAACCTCCCTCCGCCTGCTACTTAAGAAGCTGCTAATGGCCAACTTATTAGCCCATTAGCAACTGCTTTGGCCCATTAGCAGACATTTAAGTGGTACCGACTGCTGGGAGTTCCAGCAGGGTGAGGGTTGGCTGATGTCAGGGCTAGGATTCCTTGCTTGAGCAAGCAGCTTTCCTTATGTGGCACTTACTTATAATGAGGCACACCTGTACCTCATTTCCCATCCGGGGTGGAATTTTTAGGGCAATCGTCAGGAAAGGGGTGGTTTTGTACGCATGAGCTGCAGACACTCAGCTGCTGCTGGTTTTCCCATTAGCCACCTATATCTAATTGCCGTCCCCTCCCCCTGCCAGCTACTTCCACCCACACAGGAGTTAATGCAAATCCCCGGTGATCAGAGGAGGTGTACCCAAACCTAGAGTGGTAGCCTCTGTGTGGACTGCAAGGAGTTTGCCTGACTTGTTACTTGATCTAAAAGTTTGTTGCCATGGTAGGGTGAATAACACCCCCCTCCAAGGATGACCGAGTCCGAATCCCCAGAAAGTGCGAATGCATTACCTTGAAGGGCCAAAGGGAATTTACAGATGTGATTAAGTTAAAGACCTTGAGATGGGGAGAGAAGCCGGCATTATCCAGCTGGGCCCAATGTAATCACAAGGTTCCTTAAATGTGGAAGAGGAAGGGCCGGGTGGCTCAGTCAGTTAAGCGTCTGACGCTCGGTCCTAGCTCAGGTCATGATCTCCCAGTTTGTGAGATAGAGCCCAGCATCGGGCTCCATAGATACAGTGCAGAGCCTGCTTGAGATTCTCTCTCTCCCTCCCTCTCTCTCTCTGCCCCTCCCTCACTTGTGCTGTCTCTGTCTCTCTCGAAATAAACTTTAAAAAAGTGTGGAAGAGGGAAGCAGAAGAGGAAGTTAGGGTGATGTGTGTGATAAGATCTCCCTGTTTTGCTGCTCCGAAATGCAGGGGGAGGGCATGAGCACAGAACATAGGCAGCCTCTAAAAGCTGGAAAGCTCAGAGCCATGAGTTCTTCATAGAAAGCCTCTGGAAAGGAAGACAGCAATCCTGACGGCTTGGTCTTGGCCCTCTGAGACATACTTCTAACTTCTGACCTCCAGAATTGTAAGACAGTATGTTTCTCTTGTTCTAAGCCATCATATTTATGGAAATCTGTCATAGCAGCCGTGGGAAACGGATGCATTACCCAAAGAGGTCAGTGGATTTAGCGATCGGGCAATTGAAGAGACAGAGAACATCATCCCTTCCCTGAAGGTATCGAGGTGGCAGAAAATCGGCACAAAAAGCAGGTTTCTACAACAATATATGAAGAGTACAAACCTTCATCTTCACCCCTTTCTTAATACGTTGCTTTAGCAGGAGCTTAATGAACGAAACAAAACCAGATAAGAACCCCCCAAACCTTGCACTCCAGAGTCTGTGGCATGCACAGGGGAGGATGGATAAATGCATTTTTACCTGAAATAGCATGAAACATGAAGCTACATGGTTAAAAGCAACCACCAGAAGAACAAACTAATGCACAAAGTGCATGGTGAAGGCACAATGACACAGAGTAATACTGGTGAAACTGTATATCCACTTTCCTCAGTATATCCTGCACAGGCTGGCCATCCCAATAGCTACCGACAAAACAGCCTCTGTGATGGCCCCTGCTCCTGATAGCTCGTGCTGAAGTGCTCACATATATTGCCCATGCCATGTCTTCCAGGCTGTTCATGACTTGCTGATTATTTTCACCCGTTTTATTAGTTCTCCTCTCTCTGGTTAGTTCTGACCTATTTTGATGGGCTCCTCTACTCCAGTTATTTTTCTCTCTCCACCATTCTCAGAATGCCTTTGGTGTCTGGACTTTATTTTGGCCTTAGAGCCATTTTAAAAAACCTTACGATATTTCGTCAGGATTTTATATGATGTCTCAGCGTTCTCATACCTGAGTCGCCAATTTAAACTCAAACTTTTAACCTTTGATTAATAAATGTTGAGGGAGGTATATATTCTTGTATATAGTCGCTAGCATTGTATCAAGTTCTAAATTGGTGATCAGTATCTGACATTTGACATACAAAAATTCTAAGCTTAATTTCATAAAACCTTCAGAAAAGCATGTCATTGCGGTGAGTTGAATGATGGCTGCCCAAAGATATGTCCACGTCTTAAATTCTGAGAACCTGTGGTATGACCTCGTGTGGAAAAAGAGTCTTTGCTGACGGGATTAAGGTTCTTAAAGAGGAAATTATTCTAGATTATTCAGTGAGTTCTAAATCCAATAACAAGTACCTTCATAAGAGACAAGAGGAGGAAGAAGACTATGTTAAAATGGAGGCAGACATTGGAGTCACACAACTACAAACCAAGGTGTTCCTGGAGCCACCAGAGCTAGAAGAGGCAGGGATGGATTCTCCCCTAGAGCCTTTGGAGGGAGCACTGAGCTGCCAACACCTTGATTTAGACTTTTGACCTTCAGACGATGAAAGAATTAATTTCTGTTGTGTTAAGTCACCAAGTTTGTGTTAATTTGTTATGGGGGCCACTGGGAACTAATACATTCATAAAGCATTGAGGGCCCACATGATACCTGTTAATGTCAACATTTCTAAGTTATCAGGCATGTTTTCGTGAGGTCATTGAATCACTGGACCACACTCATTGGCTGCAATGATTGTATGAAAAAATGTCACCCTGCTGAACCTTTCAAAAGTACCGTTAAACTGTTTTGCATCTATCAGATGGCTGCTATCAGTATTTCCATATACACATTCCCACATGAGGCCATGGAACAGGGGTGAAGTTTTCTTAGGGAAAGATGGTTATGTGTGAGTTCTGAGGAGGACCTGGAGTGCTATATCCCTGAGAGAAGAGGGGAATGGGAGTCCCAGCCGATCCATTCATTTTATGAGAAAATTTAATTAATGGCCCCAGGAAGCCTTGTCTTTGAATTTTATGCAACAGCTCCATTCTCAGCAGATAGAGGAAGGCAGATCTTGGGGCAAGCGAATGGGAAAAATAATCTATAAAGTGTGTTCACAAAATATGACTGTTATTCCGCCCTGGAACTTAATAGAAATCCTTTGACTGTTGTTCTGTAGTCAACAAGACTCATCTAATTGGTGACCATGGTAACAAAATCAGGTCATACGGAGGTTCATGCTGAGATCAAGCATATGTAGATCTCCGAGTTCAAATATACATAAAGATAAGAACCTGTTGGTAAGAGTCCGAAATGTTAGGTTGAAGATGGGCTCTCCTCTACCAAGCTTATGACACTGAGAAAATGATCGCTTGTCTGCAGCAGCCATACGTTTTGCAGAGAAGGAAGAGAATTTTTCAAATTCACTGGGGGGGAAAAGATAATTCAGAAATGTGAGACCAGAATGAGCGCATAGATGTTGCTTCATAGATCTGTGTAATTTACTCCCTGGGGTTTGTAGTGTGTCTGACTTATATTTTAGACATAATTAAGTAATCAGCAGTGTACATTGTAAAATGAATGTTTAGGCTGCTTGAGGTTAAATTTTCACAGCCATAGCAGCTGCGTGGTATTAGCGACCACCCCTCCCCACAGCCAAATCCTCTCCCCAGCATACAGTCAGTTATTTAAAATCTGTGAATGGGACTAAAATTATTTCCACATTCACCAGTTTTCAGCGGATCTAAAGAGCAACCACATGGGAACCACTGGATACCAGGATGACTGCACCTCACGCTCGTGCGCGTTCTCTGTTCTGGCTCAGTAGCTGGAGTGACAATAATATCGATTATAGAATGAAGAATACTTTTATTTATGGGGGGATCTCATTTGATCCTCAAAAAGCCCTGCCAGCCAGCAAGTTTTCCTCATGATACAGATGAGAAAACTGAGATGCCGAGAGAAGTTACAGGGTTTTAAATGCAGAATTAAGGAACTAGTGTATGTAAAATCTTCACCTTGAGATAATGCAATGGAGGCTCTAACCCAAGAGTCTGCACGTGATGGTAGGGATTATCATTGTCGTAGTTCTTACTGTTCTGTGTCCCAACCCTGTGCTATCTTGCCAGTCTCGTTGGCACAGGCACCCTTACACCTGGTGGCGTTTCTTCTTTCTCGCTCCTAATGGCTCTTGCTTCGTGACCCTTTGGAGAGACTTATGGGGAGGAGAGGAATAGAAGAGCTCCTTTCCTCTTTCCTTTCTTCCCTTCCCTCATTTTCTTTTCCTTTCTTTCGTTTCTTCCTTCTTCTTAATCAAATGTGACCTATACTCCCTTTCCCTCCCCACTAAATCCAAGAGAAGACAAAGTAAGAGGGAAGACAGGTGGGTGGTGAGGGATGATTTAGGATGGTTGTGTACTTGCTCCAAGGATGCACGAACCTAAGATTAACTTAGGCCACAGGTTCGTTGGGGGACTTTCAAGGAGATGGGTTGGGTGCATTCTCACTTAAAAATAAAATATAGCATTTTTTTATTGTCAAAGAAATAGTTACTGCTTATTTTTTAAAAACTCAAGTAAGACAGACACATAACAAGAAAAAATAAAATCCTTCTCCATTCCTACTCCTTAGAGGTAATCATTGCTAACAATTTGATGTATATTGCCTGGGGTTCATTTCTTGCTTAGTGAATTGTATATAATATACCCATTATATACTATGAATGTGCATTTTAAAAAGCAAATTATCTTTATATATTCTGCAATTTACTGTTTTCATTTAATAACCTATCTTCCCGTATTAGAAGATGTAAATCTACCTCATTACTCTTTAACAGTTCAACAGTGTTCATTGCTGTACCAAGATTAATTATATGCCAAGACTAATTATATATACGTATGTGTGTGTGTGTATATAACATCTTTGTAGGCTTGTGCAAGTACTTGTAGGATCAGTTCTTAGAGCTTCAATTGCTAGGTCAAAAATGTTCACATTAAACATTTTTTACAGGTACCCTTGGTCTGGCTCCCACATCCCAGTCCCACCTTGCATCATGCTCTCCCTTGGTGTCAGCAATTCCTTCTCTCTGGCCTCTCTTAGACCATGAATTTTTCATGCTTCCCTGCATCATGGAGACTGCCCATTCTTCTCATTTGAACCATTCTTCCTTTCTTCGCCTCATTAGCTCCTTTCGCGTGGCAGACCAGTTATCAGTTCCACAGAAAAATCTGTCCTGATCACCCCAAATAGATTACACACTCACCCTGTTACACACTCCCAAAGCACCATGTACTTCCCTTTTATTACACTTACCACGGTTGTAACTTTACACACTTCTGCTATTGATTGGCTGATGTCTGTCTCTTTTAGCAGACTAGAAGCTCCAGGAAAGCAAAAACTGTGCCTGATGTTACTCACTGATGTGATTCTAAGGCCTACCTCCTGTGCCTGGTCCTTAGTCCAGAGTCTTTCTGTATAGAACTTGAATCGGTGAGTGAATGAATGACTGCGTTACTTTAAAAACATCCCTGATACCAATGTATTTTCCAGAGGTCTTCTAAAGGACTAATGGATAATCAGTACCCAAAGTTATTTCCTTCATTGCTTCAGTAGATAAGAGTTACTGTAGTTTCTATGTTGTCCATGCTTCTTGGATATGATGCTGTTGAGAACACCCAGGGTAGAAGCCTGTGGAACCCTGGGGGAGCTGGGACTGATGACTCACAGAGTTGTGGCCAGAGGGATCTGAGGTGACATCAAGCCAACCTCTTCATACTACAAACAAGGCTCCTGAGGCATGGAAAGAGGAAAGCACCACAGAGAGTGAAAGAAGCAGAATGAGAATTCAAGTGTCTCCATTTGGGGACCATGCTCTTGCTAATCTTTTCCCCAGATGTCAAGAGGACATCGGAGGGGTCTGAGGACAAGCCGTGCTTTGCAGAATGGGAATGTTCTGAGAATTGTGCTCCATTTCTGTTAAGCACTTTCCACTTTTCTAATAGAGTGTGGCTTCCTTAGTATTGTGCTGTCTACTCTTTGAGTGTGTAATACCCGCCCACTGCTTGTGTGCCTGAAGTCTGGGTTCCGGTTCCATGTGGCCACAAGCGTCATGAAGTATGGAGAATCAGTAGGTCTGGGAAGAAGGCTTCGTCACTTACTGGCTCTGGGTCTCCAGACAGGCTTCAGTCTCCCTGTTGGTGAGGTGGGATAGGCATCTTAACTCTGTTCCCTCGCAGCTTATTGCAAAACAAACAAGACCACAGTTAGAAGTGATTTATAAGCCGTAAAGCACTGCAGTCTGGAAGGTGGCAGCAGGAGCGAGTGGTGCCTGACTTGTCCCTAGGTGTTTATCTCTTCTGCATTGTGTGGTGCTATTTGCCAGAGAAAGCATGTTAAAGAGACATAGTTCCAGACCTCTAGGAGCTTTACAAATGCCGACTTCCAAAATATTGAGTAGATTTTGAGCTTCTTACATTTTGGGACCAAGTTTTACTCATCTTTACCGCACCTCCCCCATCCCCGGTGGCTTGCCCAAGGCATCTCTTTTTGGCAAGTGGGTGTCAGTCACACCATCCGATGAATTAGCTAGGTACCAGAAGACCTCGGCGTGCCATTCAGAAGGACTGCTGGTCCTGATTAAAGCAAAGTTTTCATTCTAAACTACAGTTTTAAAGAAATGGAATTTTTATTATTTTCAGGAACAAATAGTAAGTCAAATGAGGCTTTACTTTATTTGGAGCAGAGTCTTGGCTTATAAATGATCCCGCACCTCAATTTCATAGACTATCTTCTCATCCATCATATCGCTAGCGTAGCTGTCCTGTGAAGTGGGTTATCATCCCTGTTTTATAGGTGAGGAATGGAGGCTCAGGGAGCAGAGGTAACTTAGGTTCTCACAGTTAGTATTTGAATTAGGATTTTTGACTACCGTGTCAGGACTCTTTGTAAGCTTTCACCCTTTCTAATAGATTTCATTCTTTGACACACCCTCATCTTCCATATCCCTGTCTCTCCCCAGCTCCCATCATGCTTTCCTGGCAAAATCCAAGCCCTAATGGTTATTCAACTGTCCTCCCCTCCCATGCTTCACCTAGACAGCTGAACGTCTCTAGAGAGAAACATGGACTCTATTGACTGCCTTCCTTTAAGTTCATGACTGACCAAGCTCAAGTGGGCTCCCGGTGTTCCCTAGCCATCCTACAGTCCTACACTTGTCTCATCCCTGACCTTTCCTAGTTGACAAGGTCACTCATGTTCTTTTCTTTCTACCTTCCAGCATCCTCTCTGGGCTCTCTGGTGATGAGCTTCATATTTCACTGAGAAAATAACGCAAACATAGGAGAATGAACACTATCACACCTCTCAGTTTCTCTGCTTTTGCCCCAGGTGATCTCATTCTCTTCTCTTGGTTGCTTTAGGCCATTACTCCTAGAGACATTCTTTCATTCTTCTGCAATTTTCCCTCTAGACTGGACTACTTTTGCCAGCAATCAAACACACCATAATATCTCCCATTTAAAAAGAAAAAAACAACACACTAAAAATTTTCCCCGGGCCCTACCTGTCCCTCCAGGATGACCCCGTCCCTTTCCTCTCCATTACCAGCACTACTTCCTCAAGAAGTCATTCATACTCAGATATGCAATGGAGTAGTACTTAGCCATAAAAGAGAATGAAATCTTGCAACATGGCTGGACCTAGAGGGCATTATGCTAAGTGAAATAAGTCAGACAGAGAAAGACTAATTCCATATGATTTCATTTATATGTGGAATCTAAAAAAGCAAAACAAACAGACAAGCAAGAGTAGAAACAGACCCATAAATACAGAGAACCAGCAGGTGGTTGCCAGAGGGGAGGGGAGTGAGGGTGGGGCAGAAATGGATGAAGAGGAGCGGGAGATACAGTCTTCCAGTTATGGAATGAGTAAGTCCTGGGAATAAAAGGCCCAGCAAAGGGAATATAGTCAGTGGTATTGTGATAGCGTTGTATGGTGACAGATGGTAGCTACATCTGTGGTGAGCATATAGTTGTCCAATCTTTATGTTGTATACCTGAAACTAATATCACAATGCGTCAGCTATACTTCAATTATAAAAAAAATGTCACCCATGCCCACTGTTTCTATTTTCTGTCCCCTTGTTTTCTCTTGGCTTACCTTCTATTCGGGCTTACCCCAACCACTCCAACAAAGAAGACACTTTCAGAATAACCAGTGGCCCCACATTGCCAAGTGCAATGTCAGTCCCAGCTCCACCTTAGCCCGCCATCAGCCCTGTATTTCACACAGCGAATCGATTGTTCCATTTGCCATGAAACCCTTGCTTCGCTTGCAGCCTAAGACATCTCCTCCTGCCACCTAGGTTGCTCCTTTCTGGTTTTCTTGATGAGTTTCCCTTCACCTCTGATCTCTAAGCGTGGGGGAGTCCCAGGGCTTCGTCTTTGATATTTTCTCTTTATCCATTTCCAGTCTCTAATATTTTCAACAAAGTCTTCTGGTTTTAAATACAGATTTATATCCCCAGCTGGTAGTCCAGACTCCTGCACATAGCTGCCCATTTGACATCTCCAGTTGGATGCCTACTTGCACCTGTAGTCAGGGCCTCCTGATTTCCTCCCTATACCTGCTTTACTCCTAGTAAACAACAACTCCATTCTTCCCGTCGCTAAACCTTGCACTTTGAGCTCATCTTTAACTCCTCTCGTTCTCTCATACTCCCACAGTTGATCTTCCAGCAAATACTGTCTCTACCTTCAAACAATGTCCAAAATCCAAGCACCTCTCTCCAACTCTGTTGCCCCTTTGATCCGAGCCACTACCTCTTGCCTGGTTTATCCCAATACCCTTTTAACTGGTCTCTATGTTTTTACTTTGCCCGCATAGCAGCCAGCGTGACCTTTTTGTAACCCAAGTTATAATAATAATCATTATTATCATGATAAATATTTGCCAGGAGCCAGGCATTCTCTATCTCTATCTCTATCTCTATCTCATCTATCTATACATATATACCCATATCTATACCTATATCTATATCTATATATCTATATATAATATATAGATATATATTTAATCCTCATAACAATCTTACAAGGTAAGACTTTTAAGCGTTTTGCAGTTGAGGAAACTAAGGCAGAAAATGGCTAAATAATCTACCTAAGGCAACATAGCAAGGAAGTTAGTAGCAAATTTGGTTGGTGGTGATGATGACAGGCTCCGTGGGGTGGTTAGCTCCACCTCCCAAAGTGATTAAATCTCCTTGCCAGGGCCGATCAGTTTTGTAGTAAATAGCTGTGCTATTGGCCCTTTACTGAGTGTGCGCTAGGCGGTGCGTGAAATTCTTTACATTCATCACCTCCTTTATCCTCTTGAGATAGTCTTGTGTATAGGTGATAGTAGCCCCATTTTACAGATGAGGAGACTGAGGCTGCTTCATAGTAAGTGGTAGAGATGGGCTTTATACTTCAGTCTAAAGTATAAAGTCTTCTAAGCCTGCACTTTCCCAGTGGACTGATGGATATACGGAGTGTATCTTCTCTCAGAAGGGAGGTTAGTGGATATGCTGAATCAGAGGCTGGTGCCATTGGGCTGGAGCTGGAGTTGGCTGTTCTTTTTAGGGAAGCAGTAGACCAGGCCCATGGGAGCTGTATGACCCTCTCAGACAGAAGTGACAGCACTGTGGAGCTGACTGGCCTGGGGCAGAATGGGGACTCTGCTCCCTGGCCGAGGAGGAGAAGAAGGATGGAGATGGACAGCTCTATTTTCCCCAGGGCTGGCAGGTGCCTGAGCTCTGCTGGCAGGTGGGTGGCATGCGTGTTCCAGACCTCGGTGGAGCTATGCTGAGTGTCTCCGGCAGCCGGCAGCTGGCAGCCTGGTGGGGGCAGAGAAGCTGGTTTTCCCCAGTCTCTTCTCAACCTCGCCCTGACACAGTAAGGACCACAGTTTGGACTTTTCTTACCCCCCTTCTTGTTTTTGTCTTGTGCTCTTTGGGAACTCCAACTCTGTGAGGATCAGCTTCTTGCCACGACTTTGAACTTGTCTCAGGGACTTTACACAAGCTCTCCCCTGCCTAGAACCCTTGCCTCCCCCACCACACACATCCCCATGCCCCTTTTGCCACACTTAACACTGAAGCAGCTCTCTGTCCTCAGCCTCAAGGCCATTTCCTCAGGGTCCACCTGGCTGGTTCGGGGCCCAGGGATTCACTCTCAAGGCATCATAAGCAATTTCTGTACTTACTACCTATCACTGTTTGAAATGACACTTTCTCTGCTTACATTTGATTAATCTCTGTCTCCCCAACTAAACTTTGAAACTAATGATAATAAGGATCATGGTAAGAATAACGATGACAACAATAATGTCAGCCAACATCATTGAGCCTGCGTTCCAGGCATAAAGCTGAGTTTTTCCACCGATGATCTGATTTAATTCTGACAACACCGCTTTGAATCATGTATTACTTGAAAATTTATTTTTATTTTTATTTTTATTATTTCGATAGAGGGAGTGCGTGAGCAGGGGAGAGGGGCAGAGAGAAAGAGAGAATCTTTTTTTTTTTTAAGTTTATTTATTTTGAGAGAGAGATCGCAGGAGGGGCAGAGAGAGAGAGAGAGAGAATCCCAAGTGGGCTCCTCACTGTCAGCACAGAGCCCGATGTGGGGCTCGAACTCACGAACTGTGAAATCAGGACCTGAGCTGAAACCAAGAGTCAGACACTTAACTGACTGAGCCACCCAGGCGCCCCAGAAGAAAGAGAGGATCTTAAGCAGCCTCCACGCTCAGTGTGGAGCTTGACATGGGGCTCAAGCCCATGACCCTGGGATCATGACTTGAGCTGAAGTCAAAAGTCAGACACTCAACTGACTTCGTCACCCAGGCTCCCCTGTATTACTTTTGATTCCCATTTCCCGGTTTAGTTTACTAAACTTCTGTCACTTGCTCAGGCTCGCTCAGCTCCTGTGTGGTTTCTAGGCTCTGAATGCAGAGGTATCACTTTTTTTTTTTAATGTTTATTTGTTTTTGAGAGAGAGAGAGAGAGAGAGAGAGTGAAAGCAAGCTGGGGAGGAGAGAGACAGGGAGAATCAGAAGCAGGCTCTGGGCTGTGAGCTGTCAGCACAGAGCCTGACCCAGGGCTGGAACCCACGGACCATGAGGATCATGAGCTGAACCCAAGTCTGAGGTTTAACTGACTGGGCCACCCAGGGCCCCCCCCCACTTTTTTCAAAATTGAAGTATAGTTGACATAGAATATTATATTAGTTTCAGGTGTACAACATAATGATTTGACAATTATATACATTATGAAATGCTTATCACAATAGGTATATTTACCATCTGTCACCATACCAAGTTACTATATCACTGACTATATTCCCTATGCTATATCTTATACCCCTGTCACTTATTTATTTTATGACTGGACATTGGTACCTCTTAATCCCCTTCACCTAGTTTGTCCATTGCCCCATCTCCCTCTCCTCTGGCAACCAGTTTGTTCTCTGTATTTTTAAGTCTGTTTCTGTTTTGTTTTTTAGATTCCACATATGAGCAAAATCATATGGTATTTTCTGTCTGACTTAGCACAATATTCTCTGGGTCAGTCCATGTTGTTGCAAATGGCGAAACCACATTCTTTTTTATGCCTAAGTAATATTCCATTGCATATATACGCACCGTATCTTCTTTATTTATCTGTGGATGGACACGTGGGTATTTCCATATGTTGGCTCTTGTGAATAATGCTGCAATAAACATAAGAGCACATATACCCTTTTGTGTTAGTGTTTTCATTTTCTTTAGGTAAATACCCAGGAATAAAATTACTGGATCACATGACATTTCTATTTCTAATTTTTTGACAAACCTCCGTACTGTTTTCTAAAGTGTCTGTACCAACTTACGTTCCTGCCAACAGTGCATGAGGGTTTCCTTTTCGCTGCATCCTTGCCGACACCTGTTTCTTAAGCGGGCTTCTTGGCTCTGGGGCTTGCTTTAAGCTTGATGAGGGTGTTTTAGCTCACCATTGATCCCAGGAAAGAGACTCACAAGAGGAATATATTAAGTCTGAAAATTGAATTGATTGGTTGGTCGATTCTCCTCTGGGTCTCCTGTGGACATGAAAGCTAGATTTTGCTTGGGAATGGGTGATCCATCCTGTCTACTTCGTTCAAGCACCCTTTGTCCTCCTCGAAGCTTTAGCAGTCTACACTCTACTGAAAATCCTGAAGCATCCAGGAATCACTCCTATAGGAATTTTCTTCCACTTCTAAGACTTACTCCTCCGTTTTCACGCTTTGGCCGATCTCCTGTCTCCTTTGTACCTAACTCTCCTGCCTTGGGGAGCGAGTGACATTTTGCCTGTGTATTTTCTTCCAATAATTTGTGGGTTTTCCTTTTCTTCTTTTCTTCCCTCATCCAGAACTTAGGACAGTTCTTTCAAGAAATCCCTTGGGGATCTCTGGCAGATCTGAACAGTCTCTCAGCTGTGGACTCAAGATCTTGTTCCTACCCATGAAGTTCCAGCATCTAGGTCTATCCCAAGTATGTCATTCAACCTTAAAATCCTATGGGCCACCATTAAAGTAGGGCCATTAAACCAGAGGAATCATGCCGGCCACCCAAGTAAACTCCTCATGGCCTCTCATATTTTATGATGCAAACAATAAGTAAGGGTCAGTAAGACCTTCAGTGATGGCCCCACACTGGAGGGCCTTCTAGAAGGAGGCGAGCACATTACCACCAACCAAACATGGAGAACAGAGACAAATTCAAGGCATATTTCCCCAGAGCTGTTTGCTTACATTTTGGTTGGTGCTTTAGTCCAGTCTGGCTTATTTAAGGGTTACTCGAGCTCCTTTCTGCCCCCCTGCATTGAGAGCCAGAAAGACAGGGCTCATGCCCGTGTCACCTCACTCTGCACTGCCATTGGCACATTGTGGGCACTACAGAATAGGGAATGAAAGAAGGTCAAGGTCTTTCTGCAGAAATGTCTTGTGTACAAGGGTTTTTAGATGGTGAGAATTCACTATTAATTTCCTTCCTAATTTAAATTTTTCTAAGCAGGTGTTGTGGAAGGGTTGAAATGAAAGTGTGGAAAGAGACTGATGAGCTGAGGTGGGGATGGAGCCGGAGCCCATGCTGTTGTAGGACGTGGGGCACTGACACGGGAAGGCGGAGATGAAAGGGAACGCTAATTTCCTCCTCTCCGGTCTCCGTCTCTTTCTCTTCCCCTTTCTCTCCCATTGTGTTTACCTTCTGCTACCCAGTCTCAATGACTTATTCCTAGACGGACATCCATAACACCATTTGGCTCCTGAAACATCTTTTCTATTTGGAATAAAGAATGAAGGAAGGCAGGTAATGGCAGGGCAAAGGACACTCTAATCTGATGTGTACTTACTGTGTGTTATATTCACAGTGGGCTCTTACTTCTGTTGTCCTATTTCATTCTTGTATCAATTCACAGAAGTAGGTGTGCTTACCCCCACTGCAGAGATGAGAAGCCAAGCTCAGGCGAGGTCAGTGACTTGCTCAAGATCGCTTGGTCAGTTGGTGGAGCCAAGCTACAGAACCAGGCCTGTCTGACTCTGGAGCTGGGCTCATGTCCTAGCTAGAACACAGCAATTCTCCAAGACCAGAGGAAGAGCGAGGAAGCGGAGGCCTCCAGGTGGCTTGGACATATTTTATCAGGGTTCAAAGCATTTTAGGCTATTGGTGGAAAGAACTTTCCTAAACTCATCCTGGCCTTGTCTTCACCTCTCTTCTCTGGCTGAGAGATCAGGCTTGTGTCCATGTTGGACTATGCCTGTGCTACAGTCTCTTAGCTGCGTCCTTTTTACCTGAGTGAGCACAAACCAGTGTTAGAGGACAAATTCCAGTGCCAGACACATGTGTGGTTCTGACCTCTCTGGGTCCTGTCTGGCACCACAAAGAAGCCCAAAGAGGTTGGTGCTCTGAGAATGTTCTCTCCCCCACCCTGTTCCCAGCTCAAGTATGCTTTTCTTGGCACTGATGAGTCAACAGGTGTGAACAAGTGTACAGAGACCTGGCATGCCAGGGCTGGCGCCGCTCATGGCCTTCACTCACAAGAGATGGCAATTGCCACCTTCTGCAGGCTGCCCATCAAAACACATTGTTGCCTGGCACCTCCATAGACTCCAACCAACTTGCGAGTGGGCACCATGCCATCCTAGCAGATGGGCAGAAGGGGTGGGGAGCAGCCAAAGCAGTCCCATCCTGGAGGTGCATAAAATAGAGGTGCTGAGGGTTTGATTTCCAATTGAGGATGTGTCAGAATGACCCTCTCTACCTTAGATTTATAGGACAGGAGTTAAAAGGGGATGAGGTCGATGGTGTAACCTATACCTAGTTGTCTGGGGTTTGTTTGGGGGGGGAGGGAAAGTGATTTTGAACCTATCAGAATATTGTGGCCTTAACTTTAATGGCCTTAAATTGAATTTGGGAAAACACTAAATAAACAGGAGATACAGAAAGACAAGAGGATTCTAAAGAGATCTTTGCCTACTATGATCCCTTTTCCAGTCCCTTCCCCACCACACCATAGCTATTCCCAACAGCACTGGCTAACAGAATCCCCATGGCCACCAGGCCAAGATCAGAGTCAAGGTCAGGGCTGGAGGAGCCCTTGCCATGAGTGATTGGTAGCACAGACAAGGGGTTCTTAGGAGGTAGGAATAGGCTCCTTGCAGCCTTTCAGAGGGGATGCACAATGCTTCCGTTTCCCAAGGAACTGTGTCATGGTTTTGGAACTCAAGGGGGTGATTGTCAGAGTATTTAAGCATCTTAAAGGAGTCACCCAGGTCTGGCCTGCAGAGTCTGTGGGGAAGGCCATCAAAGTTGGGGAACAGTCAAGCAAAGCCTCTAAGTGGAGAGAGGATTCTTAGGAAAAGTGTGTTGTCTGCTTGTGGAGAGGGTGGAAGTAGCAGCTTTTGAGCCTGAAAGGTGAGTGGGCCTACACCCTGAATGCCAGGCTGGTAGCTGGGGCTTCATTTGACAGAGAGGGAGCCATGAAAGTTTTGAGAGGAGAAGTATTTTGATCAGCACCTTCCTTGAGAAACCCAGGAAGTGTGGCCATGTGCAGGGAGAGCCAGAGCTAGAAAGTCCAAGCCCAGGGGCTACCATGATGATTCACGTCTAAATACGGGCAGTGGCAATGGGATGGAAAGACAAGGAGGGTGGGAAGGCCTTCATTAGGATACATTGATGGGATAAAATCTCAGAGGCAAAGGAAAGGGTCAACGAAGACTTTGGAGTAACAGAACCGTGGGACCATTAATGGAGAAGGGGAAGTCAGCAGGGGACTCTAGCTTGATGGGAAGGCCTTTCCATTAGCTGGGTTATTTTAATCCACATGGTACATATTATTTTGTACTATGGTGGATTTTCTGGGCTAACTGAGAATTTACTTTGTGTTGCAGTTTATTATTCTCACAGGTAAGTTGAGGCTCCAGGAGAATGAGAACCAACAGCCTCTCTCCCAGATTCCAGCTTCATCTAATCTCTTGTATTTTGGCCCAAAGTACTTTGGGCCAAGTGTTTGACTAGCCTGGCTTCAAAGCTAGCCTCTTGTCTCCCTGAAACACTTTCCACTTCCACGCATCGCTATAATCTTTTCGTTATCATGTTAAATAATTTACAGCCTCTGCCAGTCTGAAATTACATGCAGGGTTGCTCTGTTTGTGGCCTACCCACCAATTAGCCACACACCATTTTATCACTGCAGTGACACTGTAAAGGGAGAAAACAGTTGTCCTTGTCCCAAGGGAAGCTGAGGAATAGCAAGGCCTCAATGCTGTGTGTCTGGCAGGGTCGGTCGATCAAAGATGGCACCCGGAATGGCATTGAAGTTCTCGTACACACAGACTCCTTTTTTTTTTTTTTTTAACCATGACCTCCTCACCTGTTTCTCACATCTATTCATTAAGAATCACAGAATCTGTAAGAAAACCTCTTCGTAGGATAGCAAATAGGTTTCATTTCTTGTGTGAACTCTGAAAGACTAGAGGTAGGCTGCCTGTAGTATTGCCCTGGGAAAGATTTTAAGGCTCTGCCCGGACCCAGTAGGAGAGTGCTGTGATCAATTAGTGATGTCTGTCACGGGCAGAACAAGAGAAAGGGCTGCAAATCTGGTGTCTCTTATCCAGTTCAAACCTGATCCTTGAGAAAGATAAAAATTAAGGCCTGGAAACATTGTGACTTATTAAAGACAATAAAAGCTAACACAATGTCTAGTACATGCTAGGGAATATTCTAAATACTTCATATAGAGAAACCCATTTAATTGTCAGATCGTCTCCTACGTGTTTACCCATCCTTTTACAGAGGAGGACATAGGAGACACAGAGAGGTTAAAAAACTGCCTGAATGCACAGCAAGAGGAGCCAGGGTTCAAATCCAAATAGCCTGAATTAAGCTGCAGCCTCGAACTGTTGCTTCTGCTCTGTGTCCTCATACAGCTCCTCGGTGGTGGGGCCCAGAGCCCGGGGCTCCTGATTCCCAGCCGAGTTCTTTTCTTCCATGGGGAGAAACTGATATGTTCCCCAGTGTTCATTGCTGTATGCCTCAAAATTGGAAGGGAAGCAACAGTGTTAAGAGAGAAGCAACACTTTATTGAGTGTTTAGGGTGTGCCAGGCACCGTGCTAGGAGCTGGAGTGTCAAAATAAACAAGTAGTACCCAGTTAGTGTCCTTAAGAAACTCACCCTTCAGGACAGAAAAGGCTCATCTGAAATCCCACCTCATGAACTCTTTGCCTGCAACGGCCGAACCCTGATTTCAGGCTGGTCGATGTTCCCGGGCCTGCTGATAACCTTCTCCTCTTCTCTACTCAGCGTCACTGGCACCCCCCAGTCACGGTAATCCTCTGATTAAGTTCACACTGAGGACATACCATGTCAACACTGAATGGAGTTCTACGTGGTGTCCTATTGACCCTGAAAACTGGGTAGTGGCTTGACTTTGTGGGGATTTGTGCACTCTGCTTTGAGAAATTCATCAGCTTAGGTCAGCAGGCTCCATCTGGAGGCTCATTTTATTAATTCCTCTTTAGACAATGGTCTTATGGCTAAATTTTCAGTTTATTTATACTGCACCTCTTTTCAGGAAGAACCTAAAGTGACCACGTACGATAAGATTATGGGAATAGAAAGAAAATAGAAAATCTTGATTGAGACAGGAAGAGGGAGCAAAAATATTACCAGTCATATAGGTTAATGCAGTCATTGTGGTGAAGCAACAGGTTTTATATTGTGCTTCCTAGCAGCCAGGGCAAGATGGAAAGGAGAGTGATATAGCTGTTGTCAGTACTGGAAAGAAGAAATCGTGATAACTCCTCAGAGGGCTCCCAACTTCTCTAAATCAGGAGAACTGCCTTGATTACACTTGGCTATTGTAGCATAATGCTGGTTCCTGGCACAGAGCTCCTAAGAGTCTTTGAATTTCCTGAGTGATAAGAGGAGTGTTTTTGTTATTCATAATGAGCATCTTTGGACCAACTCTGACCTGAGTTTATGCTAATGAGGTGACTTAAGACTGGGCTGTTTACTGGAAAGACCAAGTGACTAGAGGGTTGGAACTTTCAGCCCTACCCACTGACCACCAAGAATTGGGGAGGCTGGAGATTAAGCACTATAAAAGCTTTGAACAAGGCAATTTGATGAGCTTCTGGGCTGGTGAGCAAACGGAGGTGCTGGGAGGGTGGTGTTCCCAGAAAGCGTCTGGAAGCTCCACACTCCACCCCTCACCATACCTTGCCCTGTGCATCCGTTCTAGCTGGCCATCTCTGAGTTGTATCCTTTATAATAAACTGGTAGATATAGGTAAAGTGCCTTCCTGAGTTCTGTGAGCTGTTCTAGCAAATTATAAGTCTGAGGAGGAGAGGTGGGAACTCTTGATTTGTAGCCAAATTGGAGAGAATTGTAGGTAATCTGGGGATCCACACTTGTGATTGGTGTCTAAAGTAGGCGAAGGCATTTTTATGTGACTGAGTTCTTAATCTGTGGGTCTGTGCTAACTCTGGGTTGTTAGTGTCAGAATTGAATTGACTCATGGGATACTTAGTTACTGTGTGCAGAGAACTGGTGCTTGAGATGGTGGAGTCTCTGATTTAGAGATCAGGGAATCCATGGAGATGGGGAGGATGGCCACATCAGGGGGGATTTTAATCCCCAGTGTCCTCTCCCTGTAGGACATCTGACTATTAAGAAGGAAGCTCAGGTCCTTCCCAAGTTCTTAGAATGAATTAATTCTTTTCGGGAATTCCTTGGTTCCCACAGTCGGTGGCTAATGAATGCCTGCCTGTGTGGTGAGATAACCAAGAAGGAAGGAAATGTCAGCTAATGGCAAACTTGCAGAGTAAGTCTTGGGCCCAGTAACTCCTTCAACCCTGGGCATTTTAGGATTTTTAAATTATGATTTTTCTACTCGAGGATATAGTCTCCTGTTCCTTGCATGAGAAATAAGTCACTTATTAGGAAATTCTCACGGAATCAGAGTTGGACCAAGTACTATCTACATGTGGTTTAGGAGGACAGAAGACACCTACCAAACGACGCCTCCCAGGCCAAGTGAGGATGTAAGGGAGGGTGGCTGTGGGCTGTGGACAGTCTGTTTCATAGTGGAGAACTGCCTGATAAAAGGAAGATTTTAAAAAAGAATGAGAAAATAATTTCATAGAAGCAGTGGGGCTTGAAGGGATCCTTCAAGGAAGACTTCTGGATTGCCATGAACGGTAGGGGGTTGTTTTTCTGGAGTGAAGGAGTGGCATGAGCGGAGGTGCAGAGGTAGGAGTATATCTTGTCTATATCTTGAGGTTGGATAATCACTACCAGGTAGGAGTCTATCGTGTGTGCCACACACTAGGTTTCTGCCTCTGGGGAGCTTGGGTTCCATTGGCGGAGACAGACATCAAACAGGGCACCAATATAAGCTCATACTTAGAGATTATGATAAAGGCCACAAAGAAAAATGAACAGCGTGCTATTACAGACAGTGATGGGATTGTGGTTTATAAGATGTTCTCTTGTCCGCTGTTTCATCCATACCGCGACTCTCTGATTGTGGTGGGGCAGATATTATTATCCCCATTTTGCAGATAAGGGGACCCTGAAAGTTGAGGTGACAACTCACACAGCCCCTGGCTCTTTCCCCTCTAACGTGCTCTGCCTCCTGCAGCGTTAGGTGACTGAAGGTGTTCGCTGAGCGCCTGACCACCCACCAAACCTCCTTTTCCAGTGTGTCATCTGCATGAACATGGGACTGTTTCTCTTTGTTCCCTTCCTGTGGGAACTGTCAGCCTTGGAACCCACATCTCAGACCCTGACATCCATCCAGCTTCCTGGTGACAGGCCACCAAACGTCTGCGATCAGCATTTTGTCACATGGAGCCCAGAGAAAGCTTCCATTTCATAAACACATGGTAACATTGTAAATGGTTGAATAAATTGGCCTGGTTTCCTTGCGGGAAAATAACCATATTCGGAAATGACAGGGGCTTCTCATCAAGAAGAGGAATTGGCGTCCCTCTCTGCGGGTGCTGTTGCGGCCATCCATTTGCTTGACCCAAAGCACAGCAGTTTCTTTTTCACAAGCCAGCCCAGTAGGAGAATAAGTGGGATTTGAGGGGTCATCTTTCTGTGGGGCCCTGCTCCAGATTGGGCTCTCGGTTCTGCCTGGGGCGTCTGCAGGGCGAGATGGGAACAGATGAGCACCGGGACAGGTTGCAGTGGTGCTATTTGGAGCAAGCGATGACAAAAGACGTGGTAGAGCATGAATCGAGCATTATTCTCGCAGAGCGTGCCCAGCCACCTCTAGTGAAGGACATCGGGAGAGGGGAGCAGTGTTACTGTCAATTAATCATTGGAACCACTGGATTGATCCATTGACTCCATAAGCCCCATCAGACCAAATAACCATGGGAAACATGATGAAGAGATCTGAGTCTCAGTTTACCCAGTAAGAAAATGCGCATAATGCTAACTGATATTATACATCAGTAATGCCTCGAGGCTGTCCTTTGAGGAAGCATACAATTTAATAACAACCAAGTCCATTCAAAGCCATGCGCAAAGCATTATAAATACACATTTGAATGGGACTAAGGGCACGTGTTCAGGGAGTACTGTGTCCAGTGGGAGAGACAGCTGCGTAGAAACTAAAAATGGTGTGTGTCAGTTGTACAAGCAGTATGACAGTGACCTAGGCCAGTGTCATGTGAACAGATGGCATAAACCGGAGGACCTGGGGAAGACTTTGCCAGCAAGTTTACATTTGAACATGTCCTGAAGAGTGAGCAGAAGTTTGCCACGTGGAGCAGGGGACCCCAGGTTCTGGGGATGAAGCTTCATGGAGGCATCTATGAGTCTAGTGCAGGTCCTGTTCTTGCTCAGCTCTCGACTTTGGGACTTTGTTGCCTTCTCCTACCACTTTACTCCCCGTCCTTCTATGGATGGGAAGAAGCGATTTGATATATTTATAGTCAGAGTGTTGAAGGATTGAGAAGAATGGTTTCTCCTCTTGTGGAAGTCTCTAGATCTGGATGGCAAGCCTCTAGCACATGGGCTCTCATCTCCTTTGGAGCCATTTCTGATTGAATCGTCACATTTTCTGCGGAGCCCTGACTTGGCTTCTGGACCTTTCTCAGGAAGGCGCTTCAGAGAGCTGCCACCAACCAGGCAGGAAGATTGTTTGCCGTTCTTGCCCAGCGTGTCTTCTTCAGCCCCGTCAGGCATGCTGGTCTTGTAGGCAGCAGAGTCCCCTCCCACTTGGGGACTCAGGAAGTACAGAGCCAGCGTCTCCATCTTTAGATGGTTGGGATGGCCCGTTAGAATGAGTAGGTACTGCGGAAGTGGGATCCCCAGAAGGAAAACTTCCTGGCACCTTCGGCTGTGCTGTTTCTCTCTCTGTGGTACACTGCCCATTCTCACCAAGTGTCTGACTTTGAGTCCTCTTTGTCTTCCTTGTGCGAGGCGTCGGGAGCTGCAGAGAAGATAAGGAAAACACATGGTCTCAGTCTTGAGAGTCCTGGAATGTATTTGGAGCAACGAGAACAAGCATTCGTGATGTGGCTGAGAAACTATACTATGTTAACCATGTACGTAAACATATATAGATTCTATAATACTACAGTACGCAAGATAATAACTGTTATTTTGGGTATTATTTACTAGGCAGTGTATGATTACATGTGCCAGCATGAGCAGGCGGTCAAATTCCACAGGACTTCAACAGCTACACATAGCCTGGGCCCCCGAGCACCACGCAAGTGACAGAGACCAGTAAACTAGGCTTTTCACTACAGCGTGATGGGGCTGTGCTAACGCTGTCTCTTAAAGAGAGCAGGCGAGCAGGGTCAGCTGAACTAGGGCCTTAGCCACCTGATGAGGGTGTAAATGACATTCCAGAGGAAAGGAACAGTAAATGCAAAGCCGGGGAGGAAAGAGAGAATGGCGCATTCAGGAACTGCAAGGAATTCACACGGGTACAGCCAGGGGAACTGGAACGTGGCAAAGATGAGCCTGGAGAGATTCACGAAAGACTTCAAAATCTCCTTGAAGGGTCTGGGCTTGTGCACGGGCTGATTCCAAGCTGTGGGGGCACGGTGAGCAGGAAGGCATGGTGAGCAGGAAGGCAGGATGGCTTCACTGAGGCAGCAGTGAGGGAAGAATTGGAGAGGGACGATGCCAGGAGCACCGAGGAGGCCACTATGACCCAGACAAACAGAGACCCAAGGGCCAAACAGAGGAGAGCCACCAAGGAGGAATTCAAACAGAATTCAGAGACAACAGACAGTGCAGCATCCTACTGACCGACCGTTCGGAGGTGGTGTGGGAGGGAGAACTCAGCGACGGCCTTCAGATTGCCAGCTCGGAGTGGAATTTGAATAGAAAGAAAATATTCAGGTTGGGGTGATGGCTAATCATAAGAGTTCCGAGGGCCCTTTGAAGGCGAACGCCCAACTTCCTGCCTTTGGCCGTCTACGTCAATCTCAAGCATCAGAGATAAATGAGGGTCTGTCCAATTCCCAAGGAGTAGCAGAGGAGACCACCCTTTTCTCTTCAGGATGGGAATCTTTTCAGAACAGAAAGTCATTTGTTTTGGAACAATTCTTCCCACAGAGAATTGATCTATCCCTGATTCTACTCAGTTCAGCTGAAAGTTTTGTGATTATTCCATGCAAGTTACTATAGGACTCAGTCTTTCCTGTTCCTGTTTTCCTTTACTGCTTAGACCTTGCAGATACGGGGTGTGGACTCAGCTCAGGGATGGCCAAGATAGGACGCTCCAAAGACGCATTTTACAAAGGATCTCCCTTAGCTGACAAACTTTCAGGTAGTGCCGGAATGATTAACCCATGGCTCAGCAATTCGTCTGGGTGCATTCTTGTCCGGCAGTTACTGGCTCATCGTCTGCAGCATTTCCAGCAGTGCACATGCACTCGAAGAGGAGGAAGAGGTGGGGCAAGAAAAGGGAAGAAGGAAGAAAAGATGAGAAGAAGAAGAGGAGAGAAAGAAGGAGTAAGAAAACAAGAAAGTAGGAAAGGGATCGAAGTGGAATGAAAACACAGTCACAAAAGTTTAGGTAGAAGGGTGGACTGACAAGAGGAGAGGGGACAGGAAGACTGGCAGGGGTGAGGGGAAGGGGATCCTTCAACCATAGGAAGTAGAGGGGAGGACAGGGGTGGTGCCTGGACCCAGGATGGCAGAGCGAGGTCGGGGATGGACACAGGACAGTGTCCAGGAGATATCTGAGCGACGACAGCAGCACAAGCAATAATGTTAGCTCACAGGCTACTAAGGGTGACCACCTACAAAATATTCTCTTTATTTCTTTTTTAAGTATGTTTGTTTATTGCTTTATTTATTTAGGGAACATGAGCAAGGGAGGGGCTGAGAGGGAGAATACCAAGCAGGCTCCGCTGTCAACGAGAATGAGCCTAACATGGGGCTTGAACTCATGAAGTGTAAAATCATGACCTGAGCCAAAATCAAGAAGGGGATGCTTAACCGATTGAGCCACCCAGGCACCCCAAAATATCTTCTTTTTAAAAGGAATTCAAGGGGGCACCTGGGCGGCTCAGTCGGTTAAGCATCTGACTTTGGCTCGGGTCATGATCTCACGGTTCGTGGGTGCGAGCCCCGCGTCGGGCTCTGTGCCGACGGCTCAGGGAAGGAACGATGCCTCTAAGGACGCCCCTTCTCCATCCTCTGGGGGGATGCAGCAGTAGGAGTGTGACCCCGGGTTAGTTACCACCCCTCCAAACCTCAGGTTTCTTGTCTGAAAAAAGCAGCAACAGCACTGCGGGGGCTCCCGGTGAGCGCCACCAAACCCCGGTGGCTATCTTCATCGCTGTCCAACGGAGCACTTGAGTATGTCTCAGGCCATTACCAGCTTCACAGAAGTAGGAACCACACCGGCATTCGCTTCCACTCAAGCAGCTGGGGCATTCAGGCCTGAACAGGGAGGGTGCTGGGAAAGGGACCGCAGGGGAGAAGAGGGAGGGGAGGAACCGCGGCACAGGAGAGCCTGGGGCCATGGTCCTTTTCCCATGGAAAGGATTATGATTGTGGGTTGAATCATTTAAATAAATAGGTCTCCTGTACCGAAGTTCCATTTGGGGACTTAAGGCACCAAAGCCCCGCTGTTGCCCAGTGTTAGGGTCTCGGCCAGAAGCAGTGGGAGGTGCTGGCGTGGGTGATACGAAGCACAGCGCACCGGTGGCATCGTGGGGTCAGACCCAGGGAAAGAAACACTAAATATATTTTTTTGTCTCTTATAAAATCCACTCATACGAAGAGATCTTTCTTTGCTCAAGCAGGTGAACACATCATCCTCCTAATAAGAATTTTTCCTGTTGAGAGTAGGCCATTCACTTTGGAGAGGTCCTCCTTTCCGAAGAAGACCATGAAATGACATGAATGGAGTTTATTTTAATATGTTAATGCCTGGTTTCCTTCCCCCAGTGCCTCCCGAGTGACAGACTGAAGCTCGCCTCGCCACTCTGTATGCACCAGACCTCCACACCCGAGGCTTATCACAAGCAATTATCTTACCCAAATAAAAAATGAAAATGGAAAAGTTAAATAAATAACAGGACATCTTGATGGAATCGCAGTAATGCTCCTCTTGGTTAACATTAGCCCTGACTTTTGGACAGCTAGATTTGTTAATACGCTTGTCCTTTGTTTAGGCATCTATCTGGAAATCTCGTGACTTTCCAAAATGATGGATGGCAGCCATCTCACCCTCCCCTAAAAAAAAAAAAGAAAAGAAAAAAAAAGAAAAAGAAATATATAACACTCTCCAGGAAACTGGAAGAAGCGAAATGGACACTGTAGTCCAGGCCTAAGCGTTGCTTAGATTGGAAAAGACCCTCAAAACTGAGTTCACTTAAAACTTATCGCTGTTTTCTCCACAGCGTGTTCAGTGTTCTGTTGTTTCAGGCTTCCTGCTCGGCATTCCTGCACGAGTCGGTCCTCAGTGAACTTGAACTGGAAACCGAAATTTGGGCTAGCAGTCAGCATGGACCAGCTTGGGCTCTGGCAGCAAACCGTGCTAAATGTCAAGGGGCTCGACCCAGCCTATGTGTTTATTCCTTCTTCGTGCAAAGCCCTGTAGGTGTTACTGGTTTGTCATGGCACTTGCCCTGCAGATCTCCAGCCTGGCGTCTCAGGCTGCTTTGACCTCAGTTTCTCCATCCCAGTGTGCTGTCTTCCCATGGTCACAACAGAGAAAGAGAAGGCTGAAGATTCAGCACTGACGATGACACGCTTTCGCAAGGAGGAGGCCATTGGCTGGGTCCATTCACATTTCCTTGGCTGAAACTGGTCCCGTGGTCAGCCCAACCACCAGAGGGGAGGAGTGCACACTGTGAAGGACATGAACGGTCCACGTCACCGAACAGGAGCAGAGTCTAATTCCTCAGGAAATTTGACCACCGACAGTTGTTTTTCTGTACTAGCCCTGAGTGTACCGGTAACTGAACCCAAGTGTCAGCCATCAGTTCCTGGGTCCTACAGACTTTTCGAGTTACCCTTCTTTAATATAAAAATATATAAATTATCATTTTAAAATAGACTGTCTTTAAGAGCAGTTTTAGGGTCACAGCAATATTGGGCAGAAAGTACGGAGACTTCCTGTAGACCCCCAGCTCTCCCCACGCCCTGCAGTCTCCCCAACTATCAGCATCCCCCACCCGAGTTGTACATTTGCTGTAACTGATGAGCCTACATTGACACATCATTGTCACCCAAAGTCCATAGTTTGTGTTGGGGTTCCCTCTTGGTGTTGTACATTTTATGGGTTTGGACAAATGTGTGATGACATGCATCCATCATTATGGCAACATACAGAATAGTTTCACTGCCCTGTGGCACAGAGGATTCCTCCTTCTGATCTTCCTACTGCCTCCATAGTTTTGCCTTTTCCAGAATGTCATATATTTGGATCCTATAGTATGTAGCCTTTCCGTATCAGCATCCTCCATGTCTTTTCATGGCCTAAGAGCTCCTTTCTTTAGACCATGGAATAATAGTTCATTGTTTAGATGCACCACAGTTAATTTGTCCATTCACCCACTGAAGGACATCTTGATTGGATCCAAGTTTTGGCAATTATGAGTGACACTTCTATAAACATCTGTGTGCTGGTTTTTGTGTGGACACGTATTTTCATCTCCTTTGGGTAACTACTAAGGAGCATGATTGCTGGATTGTATAGTAATAGTATATTTAGTTTTGTAAGAAACTAGCAAACCGTCTCATAAAGTGGCTGCACCATTTTGCATTCCCACCGGCAAGGGCCGAGAGTTCCGGCTCCTCCACATCCTTGCCAGCATTTGGTGTTGTCAGTGTTTTAGCTGTTGGCCATTCTCATAGGCATGTAGTGGTATCTCGTTGCTTTACTTTGGGATTTCTTAGTGATGTAGGATTTTGGGCATATTTTCTTGTGTTGATTTTCCATCCGTATATCTTCTTTGGTGAGGTGTCTGTTCAAGTCTCTTCCCCATCTTTTACTCATGCTTTTTGCTTCCTTCTTGTTAACTTGTAAATGTTCCTTGTATGTTTTTGATAACAGTCCTTTATCAGATGTGTCTTTTGCAAATATAATTTCCTAGACTGTAACTTGTCTTTAACAAGTCTTTAATTTTAAGGAAATGGGATTCAGAGTCTCAATCTCCATATGAAACCCCATATTCCCATCAATGCTTTTATAGATTCTTGGAAGTGAAAGGGCATATATTTTTCTTAGGTACTTCTAGCTAAGATTTCTGTATCCAGAGAATTTTTTATCTCTCCTCTGAGTGTATGCAACCATAAAATGTAGCCTTCTTTTCCTCGTAATTTCTTCCATCTCCAGTGCCCCTACCTCCTAGTATTATAGATTCACTGAAGGTTTGGGCCACTGGAGGGAGGTTATAGCATGTCTTTGCATAGCAGCTTAAAGCACAGTATTAGATACAGTCATTCTTCAAAGTGTTCCAGCATACCCAGCACCTGGAATATTCCAGTGGCCACCTTTTCTTCTCCCCACGTGTTGCCTATGCTTTCCCCCCACCTGTTTCCTCTCCCCTTGACTTCTTTGTATCTCCTGAAAGGTCCTCAGTCTCTGAAGCTCTTGTGTTCCCCCCTTTCTAATTATAGGCACAAAAAATTTTCTCTCATTTCCTGACACGGAAATATTCATTCAATCCTTTCTTTGTTTTTAGTTTCTCTTTCTAGAACATACTCTAGGATATGTCTTTTCATACCGAAATGATCCATTAGGCATTTCATCAGAACATAACAAATTTTCTTTCTTTCAGAATTTCTACTGCTGCCGTTTAAAATATCCTCTTACTTGGGTGCCCAGGTGACTCAGTCAGTTAGGCGTCTGACTCTTTTTCTCAGCTCAGGCGCTGGATCTCATGGTTTGTGAGTTCAAGCCCTGCATTGGGCTCTGCGCTGGTGGTACAGAGTCTTCTTGGGATTCTGGCTCTCCTTCTCTCTGTCCCGCACCTGCTTGTGTGTGCGCTCTCTCTTTCAAAATAAATAAATAAACAAACTTAAAAAAACATATCCTCTTACTCACCTTTGTAGGATAATCTTGCCAAGTGTGATATGGGGATAGGAGTTAAAACGTGTAGGAATAACCCACTGGAGCAAGTCTGAGTGGACCCTGCATCCAGCTTTGGGAGCAGAAAGTGGTATTTTCCCCCAAATGACCGCTCGTATCTGTTTCCATGGAAGAAATCTCATCTCATCTGTGGTCAATTTTGGGACCCAGAAAGTCATTCCAAGATCCTCGAGAGGACTGCCGCAAATAAAAAAATTATTTAAAAGTGTTAGCTAGAGCAGCACATGGCACAGCTCTTAGAAAGTGCTCCCGTAGGTGGCCGTCGGTGGAGAACAGGCACACCAAGCCAGTTTATCCATTTTGGAACTCGGAGAAATTCTGGAGATGGCCCAAAGGTTTCATTATTGCTATTTCTTATGAATGTTTACCAACATTTGGTCGGTTACTCATTGTGAATAGTAATTCTTCCTTGCTTTTGTCTTTCAACAAGTCCTGCTGCCGTGCTGGGTCCTGCGATGTGTGGTCTCTCTTCTGTGTGTGTAGAAATCTACAGAGATGCTATTTTGGATTTGACATAAACTCCTTCCACTTCACTCTCTCCAGTGAAAATCAACAGCTTCTTTTTACTCACTCATGACTTGTTTCTCTTGAGCTGTTTTACCTCTTCTGACCCTGTCCCTGCCTCCTTTTCCGTCATCCCGTGATCTTCGCCTGGGAAGGCGGGTCACAGGTCTCCTTATCGCGGTCGCCAGAATAGGATACGAGACTCCGTGTCTTCTGTGCACTCCTCACAACTTAATCTCCGTTTTCAAAACCCTGAGTGTCAATGCCACCTGGCATTCTATGATGTCGTCATTGTTTGTAACATTATTCAAGACTATTGAAAGCACTGGAAGGTATTTGACACCTTGTAGTTAGAAGATACATTAAAAAATGATACATAATTCACATCATTTATTGGATATTCTCACTTACTGTTAAGGATTTTCCTTTGGAAGTGACTGTTCATGGAGCAGGGGATGAAGACAGCGGAGATCTGGCCTCCCTTTCCCACGGATGAATCAGACTCGTTCTGGACAAAACACAACAAGAATCCTAACAAGCAAGGCTAAGCTCTGCGAATTCTTCTCTCTGTGTGTTTGGTTTGTCACAAGGTGCCAGTCCTTATGTTGTGGTGTGTAGAGGACAGGTGTGCTGCCCATGTTCCCCAAGTCCTCTTCCCCCTTCTGATAGGGAGGGAGAACTTTGAAGAACGATGAATTGTAAAAGACATGCCTGTGAGCATGTCCACACACTCTCTCTCTCTCTTTCTCTCTCTCTCTCTCTCTCTCTCTCTCACACACACACACACACACACACACACACACACACACACACACAAGCTGAGGAGCTCCCTTCCCATCTCATCCTCTCTTTCCACTTGGGAGTCTCCACAGAGGCTTTTCTTCCACCTGTTTGCGTCTGCTACGAGGGGCTTGCAAAGGGAGCTGCTCTGGCACGTCTTTGCAGATGCCAGGAGTTGGCAGATGTTTTTTAATTAAAGAAATTCAGGTTATGAAAAAGATGTCATGGGTAGAAGGAGTGGGAACTTGCCAGCCACAAACCCCTGCTTGTATCTGCTCAGCCCCAACACGGAGCATCTGCTTCAGGATTTCATGAAATGCCACCGTCGGAGGTGGAAGGGAGCGGGGAGCAGATGCGGTATGGGGACGCCGCCAGCTCTTGATTATCGACCGTTCGGGGTACAGGGCCCAGACTGGAATGATCTATAGCCATAGAGAACACAAAGCAACACTGTAACACCATGGCTTGACTTCCTTCTTTGACAGACTATCCGTAGGAACTCTTCAGGATTTGGTCTTCTCGACTCCCTCCTCCTTCCTTGGAGCCCAATTAGAGTGAAGAAATGTACAAAGGACAGAGAAGCTAGCATCGTCAAGCCCTGCTTTCCCATGTAGCTCTTTCTAATTGCTTCAGCCAGCGAAACCACCACATTTAGATCTTCGGAAGGAACTTCGAGGCCCTCCCTTTGCCGCTGAGGGAACAGAGGCCCATGGAGAAGAAATGACTTGCTTAAGGTCTCCCTGTGAAATCAGTGTCATAATCAGAGTTGGGTCTAGAACCAGGTCTACTGACCCGGTCACCATATCACCCAAGAAGACTGCTTCCTTTTGAAACTCTTAATTGCCCCTTTGGACCATGCAGGTTAACATTTGGTCGAATGCTATTCTTTGGTATTTCTCCTGTATTAATATTACTTATTATGCCTAGCAAAAACATAGTATAACTACAAGAGTCACAAAATTTATATGCTTACAGAACCCAGTTAGGTAAAATAAATGTGCAAATAAGCCAGGTGGAAAACAATAAGGAATGTTGAGGCCTGGGGCATACCTGAAGATACATGCCCCTCTTTAAAGGCATCTAAACAGTAAAAACATTTCGACCCTGTGTGGGCCAAACAAAACATCTATAGGACACAGTTGGCTCTTGGGTTGCCAGACCGCAACCCCTACCAAAGGGCCTAGGACTCTGGTAGTAGCCAAGCGTAGGGACCAGCACTGTCTGATAGAAATACAAGGGCAGCCTCCTCCATATGTAATTTTAATATCTACTAACCACATTAAACATTAAAATAAAGAGGTGAAATTAATTTTAATAATGTACCTTACTTAATCACATAGATCCAAAATAGTATCACTTTTTTCTTTTTTTTTTAAGTTTATTTTATTTTTGAGAGAGAGAGAGAGAGAGAAAACACCAGTGGGGCAGGGGCAGAGAGAGACGGGGAGAGGGAGAATCCCAAGCAGTCTCCACACTGTCAGCGCAGAGCCAGATGTGGAGCTTGAATACAAGAAACATGAAATCATGGCCTGAGCCGAAGTGAGATGCCTAATAGACTGGGCCACCCAGGCACCCCAATAGTATCGTTTCAACATGCAATCAACTTAAAAATTATTGAGGTCTTTGAAAGTCAGTGTGTATTTTATGGCAGGTCTGGGATTTGACTTTACCTTTCCTACAAGCTGTTTACACAGTTTCACAGATTTTTGGCAAAAGAGATGAGATCCTTGGGTCAGAGATAAAGGATTTTATCACTCACGGCACAGCAACAGCACGAGCACCAACACATCTGTCTCGGTTCCCCTGGTTCCTGAAATTGGCAGAATTCTAAGGTAGCCCCAGATATTTCCAGTCCCTTATATACACACTTCCTCCTTAGTTATTCAATCCCCGTGAAGGGACTTTGCAGACATAATTAAAATCTCAAATCAGTTGAATGTCAAATAGGGCAATTAAGCAGGTGGGGCTGATCTAATCACATGACCTTTTAAAATCTCGATCTAGAGATCAGTCAGGGACAGACAAGTCACAGAGATTAAAAATACAGGAGGGGGGCACCTGGGTGGCTCAGCCAGTTAAGCGTCTGACTTCGGCTCAGGTCATGATCTCACAGTTTGTGAGTTCCAGCCCCGTGTCGGGCTCTGTGCTGACAGCTCAGAGCCTGGAGCCTGCTTCAGATTCTGTGTCTCTCTCTCTCTCTGTCCCTCCCCTGTGCATGCTCTATCTCTCTCAAAATAATAAATATTAAAAAAATTTAAAAAAAATATGGGAGGGATTTGACGGTAAGAAATTCTCCATTGTTGGCTGTGACACGAGGTCTGTGACATGGCAAGGGATGCAGGAGGCCCCTACGTGCTGATAGTGGCCCCTGCTGACAGCCAGCAAAGAAAATGGGGGATCTCAGTTATACAATCACAAGGACTTAAATTCTGCCAACAACTGGAATGAACTCGGAAGTGGATTGTACCCCAGAGTCCCCTGATCAGAACTCAGCCTGGCGATACTTTAATCACCTCCCCGAAGCCCCACCTCCAAATATTAATCACACCGAGGACTTGATTTCAACCTATGAATTTGGGGGACACAAACATTCAGGCTATAGCAGTATGTCAAGAACATAAGACTCCGATCACTTTTTACTTAGGGCATGGATCAGAATTGCCTCTGCAGTGAGCATCCTTGAGGGATGAGATACTATCTTCCTTTGGGACCAAGAGTAGGCTTGCCTTCTGCTTTCTATAAAAGGGTATGTTCCCCGGGCTCAGGGTTCTTCAGCTGTCGCATAAACCCATTATATGTGCAACAACCACCTGGGCCCTCTATGTCACCCCCATGGGACTTTAGACAAGCATTGGTTTTCTACTGCAGAGTAACAACTTATCACAAATTTGGCAGCTTAAAATACTACCCCTTTATTAGCTCATGGTTTGTAGGTCATTAAGGCCACACAAAGTTCTCTGCTCAGTGTCTCAAAGTATCGCCATAGTATACTATATATCTATTTATGTTCTGTGGTCCTTTGGAAGTCCATAAGTCATTGCAATATTTAAGTACTTTTACTCGCCCCAATCAAATTTTGCCCCCTTGGGGGCGATATTGCCCCTATCGAGAATGTACTCTTTACAGGACTACTGTTACATTTCTCGAACTTACCAGAGGCAGATTGATAAACCAGGTTGCCACTGTAACTCACTTAAGGTGAACTAACTTACTCTGCCATTTGCTAGGATGATTTCATGGTGTATCAGGTGCTCAAAGCATGGGATCCTGGGGGTATACAGATCAGGATCCAGAGAACTGGGCTCCCTTGCCATTGTCTCTCTATGTCATGGACATTGCCTATGTCCATGTTGCTGCATGAAATGCCCCACTTACCTCTTTTTTCTAGACTCTTGTCTGGCCAGACTGCAAACACTGCCCTAGGGACTACAACTTCAGTAGTAGCCAGGCGTATACACCAGCCCGGTCTTTTCTTGGGGATAGCTCTGGATAAACACGGAAGCATTTTTGTTCTTAGGGTCCCCCTCACCCATCAGTTACACACTCCAATCCCAGTGACCACCCCTTTTTTCCCTCAAGCGTTTTGGAGAGCAGACAGCCCAGTTCAGCTCTGAGAGAGTTATTTTGTCCTTCGGAAGAGTGGGAGGGATATTTTCTACCTGGATGTGTCTGTCCCAGGAAGAATATAAGTCAAACTTTTCAGGTGAGAGTGTTTTTTATTTTATTTTATTTTTAATGTTTTTATTTATTTTTGAGAGAGAGAGAGAGAGAGAGAGCATGAGCTGGGGAGAAGCAGAGAGAGACACACACACACAGAATCTGAAGCAGATCTAGGCTCTGAGCTGTCAGCACAGAGCCCAACGCGGGGTTCAAACTTGTGAACCGTGAGATCATGACCTGAGCTGAAGTTGGGTGCTCAACTGACTGAGTCACCTAGGAGCCCCAAGAGTACTTTTAAAATCCTGAAAGTCAATTGTTGGAGAGACAGGCTTAGGGGAGTCAGGTTTGCATATTCCATATCCTTCAAAGTCAGGTCCTTTCTTTGTTCTGGGGCCACTGATTTCATTTATAAAAGGACACGTGTCACTCACCTTACTTAGAAGTATGCTTTTAACATCTTCAAAGTTTTTTCGTAATCAACTTCTAAATTACTTGTACAATGATCAAGATATTTGGTGTGTATGATACCTCTTCTTTGGTATTTATTGAAACTTGCTTGGCAGCCTGGCATATGAGCAGTTTTATAAGTGCTTCATGTGTGCTTGAAAAGAATATATTCCATAAAATTGACTGAACAGTTCTTTATATGACTTTAAAGTTCATTAATTATGATGTTGAATCTTCTGTGTCTTTATTGATTTTTCTATCAGCTTGACTTACTGATTTGAAAGAAGTATATTATCATCTCTCATTGTGAGGATGGATTTGTCAATTTCTTCTTGAAATTCTATTAATTTTTGTTTTGTGTATTTCAAAGCTTATGTCAATAGAGCTTTGTAATTATCTTTTTTCTGATGAATTATTCTTTTAATCATTAAAAAGTACCTCTCTATCTCTAACAATTCTTGAAATCTATTTCATCTGGAATTAATATGATGACATCATATTTCTATTAGATGGTATTTGTCTAATATGTCTTTTTTCTATCCTTTCACTCATAATATTTTTATGTTTTAAATTTTAGCTATGTCTTTTGTATAGTATACATAGCTGATTTTTTTAAGACAAGAAAATCTCTGTCTTGTACCAGGGAAGTTTATTTCATTCATATTTATTGGAATCACAGATATATTTAAATTTATTCCTCTTAAAGATTTCGTGTTTTCATTTGTTTTGATGTAAGTTTTTTTCTTTTTCTTCTTTATTCCTACTTTATTTTGAGGAAATAAAGCTCTTTTTATTCTCTATTCTACTGATTTTCATATTGTTTGTTCCTATTTTTGTTCTTAAAGGCAGCCCTAACATAAAATAGCACATATACTTAACTTAGAATGTGTCATTCAGGATTATGTTGTACACTGCTAGAGAGCACCGATAACACTGTTTCCTGTATTGTTAAGCCTTAAACTCTACTTTCTTTCCAGAAATCCAAGAAGCTTAAAACATTTTAACTGGTCATTTCTTCCCGTCTCCCATATTGTTGTCCAACATTTTAATTATTCTTTGCTTTTATACCACAAATAAGTTATTTTTAAGTCATTATTGACTTATACTATCCTTGCTTATTTATATCTTTCCCATAAGCTTACCAGTTGTTTTTCTCAACATTTTTCCCCCTTGCATTTTAATTTTGTTTCTGGATTCAAGTGTCTTCTTTTTGATGTGGGGGATACAATTTAGTAGTTCTTGCATTAGGGATTTGTTAGTTATACATTCTCAGTTTTCAATTGCCTGAAAAAGTCTTAATTTACATATATGTTACATATTTTCTCTTGTATGTATTGAATAAAGTGTAACAAAAATAAACCACTTTTTAGTCAGTGCTGTGCCTTCACTCTTGAATGCTCAGTTAGCTGGGTATAGAAGTCTAGGTTCACAGGTATTTTTTTTCCCCTCAGCACTTGGAAGATATTTATGCTTGCTATTAATTTATTGCCTCTCAGCTCCAAATCCACCCTTATTTGCTGTGTTTTGTGATATCAGACCTGAACTCTCTTGCCAGAAGGCTTCGTGTTAGCCTCTGCCAAGAGAGGGCACCAGAGGGACACTGCAAGACTGGAAGAGGAAGAAGGAAAAAGGAAACTTTTTTTTTCTTCCGTTGTTCTGTTTTTTGGCCTAACAGTGAGCAAATCAAATACAAGGATCCTTGTTGATCTGTGGCACCCTCTAGCCAGTTTCTTTATTACCACATTCGAGGGTGGCTCTCAGGTCTCATGGCTTATCAATGACCAATTTCTTTGCCACCATATCTGTGGGCATCATGTTCTTATGGCAACCATGCCCTCTTTTCAGAGGTCTGAGTTTCAGCTTTGCAGAGTCCTGTCCTCTGAGATTTTAAGTTATTTTTTTGTTCACTTTCCTTTCTTTCCTAAGGGTAGAAGTTCGTGTGTGTGTGTGTGTGTGTGTGCACGCGTGTGCATGTGATTTCTATCTCTTATACCTTAGAGTTTGTTTTGTCCATTTTAGCTATTAACCACCTTTTACCAGTTAATAATTCATTACATTAAAATTTTCCTGTTTAAACTTCTGGTGTAGTTTCAGTCTTCTGACTGGACCGTAACTGATAAAATACTATTCTATTGTTTTCGGTTTTATTTTGTTGCTGTCCAAAAGAGGGTTTTCAGCAAAAGTTTTGAATAGACACTTCATAAAAGAAGATATAAACTGGCCAATAAGCCCATGAAAAAGTGTCCAATGTTATTACTCATCAAAAAAATGCAAACTAAAATGACAATAAGACACATTCACTGGAATGGCTAAAATTAAGAAGATTGACAACCGTGAGTGTTGACAAAGATGTGTGACAACTGGAACTCTCATATGTTGTAGGGAGTGTAAAATTATACAACTGATGTGGAGAAGTGTCTGGTGATGTCTTACAGATGTACACCTACTCTGTGACCCCAGCTATTCCACTCTTAGTTACTTATCCAGGAGATACAGTGTTCACAAAATGTATGTTCACAAAAAGACTTTTTCAAGAATGTTCGTAACAGCCTTTTTCATTATCTCTAAAATGGAAAGAGCTCAGGTGCCCATCAGTAGGGGAATAGATGAAACTACTATATTTGTACAATGGAAGACTAGTATATTTGTACAATGGAAGACTAGTCAACAATAAAAAGGAATAAACTACTGATACATGTAGCATCACGAATCAATATGAAAATCAGCCTGTAGCCTTTGAACTGAATGAAGCCTTATAGTATACATTTATACTAAAATGTAGGATTTCACTTGTGTGCAATTCCAGAACAGGTAAAACTAACCCATGGCAGAGAAATATTAGCATCGTGGTTGACCCTGAGGGAAAAGAAACAAGAAGGAAATTTCTGGGGTTGATGGTTATATATTTGATAAAAGTTTGGGTCACATAACAACTTACATTTATGATTCATGCATTTCATTGGATGTAAATTTGACATTGAAAGAAAGCGCCTGCAAACAAATATTGAACTCTATTTAATAACATCCTTGTTGAATCATTTAGGGGGAAGTGTAGTAATGCCTGTAATTTTCTTTGAAATGCATACATACAAAAAACATACCCAAATAAAAAACAATAAAAAACTTATGAAGGATTGATGGATGAACACAGTCATGGATAGAAGATACATATGTAATAAAGCAAATACAGTAAAATTGAGTATAATATTACTGGTAGAATCTAAGTAGTAGGAATACAAGTGCTCACTGTGAAGTTCTGTCCACTTGCTCTACGTTTTATAAGAAAACTTCTATCTAATAATAATTATTTTTGAAGTAACTTGTGTCTTGTCTATAGTTTTGTTCAACATCTTTTCTTTGTTTTTTATATTCTGCACTTTCACTGCAGTGTGTTTAGATGTGAATTAAGTTTTATTGCACTCAGGGTTAATTGGCTTACATATTTTTTTTAAAGTTTATTTGTTTATTTTGAGAGAGACACAGAGCGAGAGCATGGGGGAGGGGCAGAGACAAACACATAGAGGGAGAGAGAGAATTCCAAGCAGGCTCTGGGCTGCCAGTGCAGAATCCCACACTGGGCTCAATCCCACAACCAGTAAGATCATGACCTGAACTGAAATCAGGAGTTGGATGCTTAACCAACTGAGCCATCTAGGTGGCCCATGAGCTTACATCTTTTTTCATTTTTTGAAACTCCTCAACCCTTTTTTTCATTGAATATCGTCTTTTTTCTCTTTATCTGGAATTCCCCTTAGATGTGTGTTTAAATTTCTTCTTCTATCATCCTCAAATATTAGCCTATCTTACATATATCTCTGCCTCTCTTTGCTGCATTTGGGTGCCCTCACCTTACACCTTCAGGTATTTCATACTTCTGTCCATTTTTCAGTTTACTGATTCTCTCTTTGGCTGTATCTATTCTGCTGGTTAAACTATGACTATGTTTTTCATTTCTAGAAATTCTACGTAATCTTTTCTCAATATAATCATTGTTTTATTGTATTTAAAAAATTCTTTTATATAGTTAATCTTTTAAAACATATGTAGTTTTTAGCTTAATTCTGGTAGTTCATTTTAAGTGGATGGTGTCAGAGGTCAAAATTCTGCTCTTTGCTATATTTCCTGACTCCCACTCATTGTGGATTTCCTCCTTGTGTCCTTCATAAATTTGGACTGTGACTATGATAATAGACATTTACCTGAGGGACTCTTCCGGCCTCAAGAAATTTTTGTCCATCCAGAGAAATTTTTTCATTTGTTTGTGCAAGGCATACCAGAATCATAGGTCCTAGTCCCTTTTTATATTAGTTGTTTATGTCATGCCTCTAGAGCAAAGTTGAACTCAAAACCCACATGAAGGCAAGCCTGTGGTCATGAATTATCAGAGGAGATTATTTCTTTTCTTTACCCAGAGCCTAGTTTAAGACAGCTAAACTTCTTGATCATCTCCCCGAGTCTGATATATTTTGTTTACTCCTTCCTACAACTAAAGCAGCACTTCAAGGTTTCTGGTTTTCTGTGGGGGGGAAGGAAAGAGAGATGTGTGAATTCCACTTTCTTCCTCATGTGGACTCCAGGCCTAATCTCCTGACCACACGTGGATATTCATGCCCAAGCCCTTGCATTACCAGATCTGGCTCCATAGGCAGCTGGGGCATCTGCTCAGGCTTTTCACTCTGGTGCTTAGTTCTTCTTTTATTTGGGGTCTCTGGAAATTTCCCCCATTTTCTTATAAACTCAGTTATTGCTCTTAAAAGGATGTTCATTATAATCTATTCAGCATTTTCTAGGTGTTTCATATTGGGAGTGTCTTCAAGTAATTTGATCTTCCATAATACCGGAAATGAAAGCTGTGTTAGGCATTTCACATGGATTATTTTATTAATTCTTTACAACAACCCTATAATATAGAGTCCAGGAAATCCAGGCATAGGGGAATTAAGAAGTTTCTCTAGGTCTTATAAGCTGGTAAATGTGGAAAAGTTGGGATCCTCCCAATGTTTAAACGATTCTGGTACGTAGGCTTTTGTCCTCTCGTGTGGCAAGGGCAGAGAAACCTACTTCCTGTCCTGGGAACCTTGCTTTTCCTGGGTCAGCAGTGTCACTCAATTAGTACTCTAACAACCTCCCTTCTGGGTATGCATTTGCCATCTTTCATTCAGCAACAAGGCCTGAAGAGTGTTCTTTGTCCTATGAGAAGCAAGTGGCTTTTGGAATTCTCCCATTACCTGTCACATCCAGCCTGTGGGTTGTCAGGAAGAACAGCGTTTGAGGTCCTTTATGGGGCCACTGTCCGGTGACCCTCTGCTGACTGACAAGAAGACTCAGGCGCAGGAGCATGGGACTTCTGTGTCTCATATAGATTTTTGACTGAGTCACTTGCTCTTATTTGCAAATCTGAGAAGTGATGAGCTTTCTGTTTGTCTCTGAAAGTGCGTTGCAGGCAAGGAGGGTGACCAGATGCCCGGGGTTTACTTGGGGTGGGGTATGTCCTACGATGTGAGACTTTCGGTTCCAAAACTGGGTGAGTCCTGGAAAACCAAAGTGTTAGTCACTCTGCAGACCATTCCGGGGGATTATTAACCAGATCAGTCCCAGTTCTTTGCCTTGAGAGGCCAGAGCATCTTCTGGTTTCCAGATTTCCCCAGAGATGAAAGGAACAGGGTTTAATGGTGAGAAGAGGAGCACAGAGGACTGAAGATTCATTTCGAGGACATATGGAATGAAGCAAAACCTCACCAGGTATTTCCCAGCTGTTTCCAGTTACACCCCAGCAAAAGATGGAGCAGCTTGGAAGGGACAAAAAAGTAGAAGCAACAGGAAAAAGAACGAGGATTTACAGAGCATGGTTTCCCGGCCCTCGTATTTGGTTAGATGCTTAATCTGTATCATATAATTTAGTCCCCACTGGACCTGAAGAGGCAGACAAGATTAGGCCCATTTTGAAGAGGAGGGGACTGAAGCTCCGAAGATTGAGTCCCTTGCCCGATATCACGTTTGCAAACAATGGCGTCCGAATTCAAACCCAGGCGGGCCTGACCCCGAAGTCAGGCCTTCAAGTTGACCTCAGAGAGGGGGTGGGGAGGAGTGCCCTTTACGTTGGCACTGATTTAGGAAGTTGTGAGTCAAGAAGGAAAGATGGAAAAGAGGCAGGCTCTGCAAACTCTCGTGGGCTCACAAACAATCCCAGCCATCGCGAAGAAGCGGACGGTGGCCGCTGCTCCAGCAGGAGATTCGGGGAAGTGAGCAGGAGATCACGGGCTGCTCTCTGCCTGTTACCCATCCCCCTCTTTCTTTTCCCATCCCAACATGCTTCTGCCCACTGGCGGCTTAGATGGAGTGGTCAGGGATGCTGGGCTTGGAGATAAAGATTCCTCTGCCCTCGGCTGTGCTGTTGATAGACCACCATGCGGGCAGTCCCACCCTCTGGTGCCTGCTCCTTGCTGTTGAGTGCCCTTACTCTCTGGTCTGAGGTTGTGAGCTTAGTCTGTCATGCCCCCGCTTGCATATCTTCAGAAAACCAGCCTTCCTGTTGCCTGTCTGTTGCGTTGTAAAATGCCGTATCGATATTAACCATTATTAGGGCATCCTTGCCCGAGGAACAACACATCCGAAGGATCCGGCGGCCAGGGTTGCTTTTAAAGGCCTCTCCTAATATTTACCTACCCGGCTTCCTTCTGCACTCTTTGCTGTGTTTTCCTGAAACAGCTGTGTTGAGAACAGAAAGCCCTTCTGTGCAAACTCATAAGTCACCTGCACTTACTTTGTGTATCCAGGGCTGTTATGCTCTGCAGCGAGCTATTTAAAAAAAAAAAAATTGGAGTGGATATTTGATATAATAGATTATTACATGTTCAGCATATAAATGACTAGGTCTTAGAAGCAAGAAATGAGTAATTTTGCCCTGAGGTAATATAACAGCTACCGTGGAGTCACTAAAATCAATTAAATAGATCATCTGCGGTCAGGGCAGAAGCGTGGAATTACTGCCTCGAAGAGCATTCAGTAGCCATTCCCTCGTTTAATCATTCGACAACAGGTACTGAGGACCCAAGGTGAGATGGGGACATTCTCTAAGTTGCGAGGCTACGAAGAAATACAGAACGTACAGCCTCAAGGAGACCGAAGACTTTACTCAAATCCTTTCCACGGCAAGTCGCATGAAGTCATGGCCGTGTTTGGTGGACACGGGGAAGCACGAGGGAAATGGGCTCTCTTAGAAAACAGCTGGGCACGGAACCAGAAGCAAGAGGGGTAACCGGTACGGTTTTGTTTAGGAGGCAACGTGGAGCAGACCCCGGAGAGTGCCTCCAGGAGACCAGCGGTCACCGAGACATAGTTAGAGCCGGGGGTCTCGGTGCTAAGCCCACCTCTGTCGCTTATTAGCTGTGTGATTTAGGACAAGTTACTTGACCTCCATGAGTTCCAGGTTTTTGCTTTTGTTTTCTTTTCATCCGCCAAAAGGGATAGTCACACTATTCGCCTCAGGATTATTGTAAGAATTAAATAAGATACTATGTGGGAAATGCCGGCACGCAGTGGGTGCTGGGAGAGAAGTGTGGCCGTGAGGCTCGCATGAAAAGATGGGGTGCCGTGCTCACGACGGGGGGCCATCCAAGCTCTGTTCAGAAAGCCCAGGGCTGGGAGGGTCTAATCCTGCTCTGGCTACTGACCTGGGTCCCAGCTGAAAAAGAGACCCCAGTTTTCTCATGGTCCCCAAAGAAGAATCCAGTTTTGTGTGAGGGTCACGGAGAGTGTAGCGTTCTCTGCCCGGGATAGAAGACCCTTCGCTCCTGAATTCCCCTGGGGAGGAGAACTCATTTCTTGCTAGCGAGAAACTTTTCATTTGCCTCTATGATTGAAATAGGACCGCCGGGTCATTTGTGGGTCATTTTCATGTGGCCTGCGAAGCATCCAGGGCGGCTGTCCAGTTTTTAGCGAGTGAATTAAAAATCTATTGACCCAGGGCACGCGATGTGGAGGGGTGAGAAATTGTGGAATGAATCTTGGTGGTCTAGCCTCACGCCGATGCTGCTTCGGGGGCCGCGGCAACCTTCAACTCGGCTGCCATCCCCTCTTCCTTGTCACTGTAAAACCATTCGAATGAGCATGGGTGGGCCCAATTGGATTTCTTGTATTAAAGCACCAGCGAGTGAAAGATACTATAAAATAACTTCTGTCAAAAACCAAAGTTAAAATAATGTCATCCTCTGATAATTCATAGTATCGGGCTGGCCCGTGGAAGATGCTAAGTAAGTCTTTAAATGCTTACGTTTCTTCCAATGATAGGTTTTTGGTCTAATAATCGCTTCACCGAAGAGCTGAATTGCCTCAATATTCTGCCGACTTTTGCCTGGAAAGATGTGGCCTTTAGAAACCAATATTCAGTAGAAATACTTGCCGCCCCGCCCTTTTCTCGTGGCCTCAATCTGTAAAACGGAGGACTTTTTGGAAGGACCGGCAAAGCACGCCTTCAGTTAGACTTAACCGATTTCTATTGGGTATCTGCCCAGTGTGAGGAACAGGGCCGCCCACTGAAGGGGACACGGGGACAGAGAAGGGAAGCGGTTGTGAGGACTGAGCAATAGGAGGTTCGAGGAGTCGCATTAGCAGAAGGCAGCATTTTCAAATTGTCTCCTAGGCGGCTGGGCTTTGGAGACAGGGAAGAGGGTAGGGGAGAGTCTTCTGGGTTGAAGACACGGCAGGGACAGGAAAGGATAGAAGGAAATCAGGGCGCTCAGGGATGGCTGTCCCGCGGGGCTCTTTGAACCTACTACATATAGTTCCCTGAAGGTTGAGAATCTCTGTGTCCCTTTAGCTCATTTCTGACAAACGCATTGTCAGTCGCTGGCTACTATGTAGAGAAGTCCAACTTGCAACTTGGGTCTGACTGATGCTTCTGAGTTCACTACTGGTTCTTAGACTTGGGACAGGGCAGATCCACCCGGGGGCACTTTTGAGACACGGGATCCAGGATGTCACTCCAGGTCATCCCCAAGACCTCGGGTGGGAGCCCGGGCCTGCGGATATCGCAAGACTCTGGGGCAGTGCTTCTCAAACTGCATGTGCACACGGTTCCTCCCTGTGGAGCTTGGTAAATGCAGGCCTGGGCGGGGACCCGAGAGTCTGCATTTCCTAGAGGACCCAGGTGAGGCCGAAGCTCCCGGTCCCTAGTTCACTCTTGGACTAGCAGGGTTCTGGGTTTCCGAGTCTTACCCGAGGTTGAGCATCACTGCCGCGGTCTACATGGTCTCTTGTTTGGGCTTCCGTAAATACGGAGCCAACCATCCGGAGGGGACACAGCGGCACAGGGCTGAGAGGCAGGAGGAGACGAGCACGGGGCTGGGCCGTCGGGCCAGCAGAGTGTTTCAAAGCACAGGGACCGACCAGCAGGCCTGTCTGCTTCAGAGGGCTCCCGGCGGCCGAGCCCTGCAGAAGGCAGGCTGGGGCCGGTTCCGCCCCTGACAGAGCCCACACGCGAGACCTTCAGATGGACCCATTGATGAAATAAATGTGTTCTCCGTGTAGGAGGAAAACTCAGGTTTAAAACTAATTTCCTTCTGCGGGGCTCCTCCTCCCTGCCCCAGGACTGACACACATAGACGTTCTCAGAGGAAATAACTGGAGGCTTTGAAACAAACTCACATGAGGCAGGCACACACAGAGGGCGATAGAAAGATGGCCATCCTGGTTTCCTCTGCTTCCCAGACTGGGGAAATACGATTCTGTTCCCGTTATGTCGAAATGAAACACATTTTAAAGTGTTTTTTTTGTTTTGTTTTTTTTTTTTTTGGTATTTTTTTTTAATAATGGAAAAAGCAGATAATCCGAAGAAGTGAATATAATTCCTTTAAGCCATTTTAAAAATAAACGAATTTAGTGTGTTTTTACGTGAAATCAGGAAAGAGCTTCATTGTTTGAAGTTAGGTATAAATAAACCATTGATTTGGCCTCATTGGAAAGTGAGCGTTGATCGAAGACACAGGGACACCGTGACAGGGTTGTAGGCGGGTGGGGGAGACACAGACTTCGTCCAAGTTCATTCTGTTAATTTCTTTATAAGAAGATAAAAATTGGAGTTGGCGCGCGGCCTCCACAGGGAAGGGGAGCAAACATCTTCTCCTTTCTCCGAGAGCCCCCGTCTTGGCGCTACTGTGTTGCTTAGGAACTAACAAAACACGTCCCTGTGTGTGTGTGTGTGTGTGTGTGTGTGTGTGTGTCTCTTTCTTTTTTTTTTAATGGTCCCTTTGTGCCCTGATATTTTTCCGAGTTGGCAGCTGGGAGGAAAAACAATGCGATTTGGGCCGATGCAGCCTCCTTCTCTCAAGTCTGGAGCAGAATAGATAAGAACTCGTGTGTCAGACACACAAGGTTTACTCAGCACTAGTCCAAAGCTTTTGATGTGGCCTGCCCGATCTGGCCTCGCATCTTTGAAGTTCTGGTACACAGGCTGGGGTGCCGTCAATAAGAAACAGACCTCCCTTCCCCCCGCTAGTTACAACATCTGCCTCCCGGAAACGCCCTGCATTGAAGCAGGTTACGACAGTCCCCGGGCACCCAAGAGACCCGGGCTCTGCCCCATTCGTGACGAGAAGGCAAAGGTTGAAGGAACGGAAGCATTTAAGAAAGCCCTCGACGGTATTTTCTCATTCCAAGATTTCAAAGGGAGAGAGTCGGTCTGCTTGGCTCTCTCCTGAGCAGAGCGACCGATCAGGGCGGCCTTTTCGTGTGGCTGGCTCTTTACCCAGCGCCGTACTCGTGTTATAAGTCACCTGCGATCTGCGCCCTTTATCTGGGCCATTCGCTGTGTTGCGGTGAATAGGAGCAGAGAAAACAGGCTCATCGGATCGTAGGGTCGCTCTTTGCAATGTCATTTAAGCTGCTCGGCAAATGGCTTATTTGTCAAAGAATATTGCTTTTTTTTTTTTTGTCCTGGAACAAAACCCAGTTGCTGAGTGCTGAGACCTATGGATATCAGAAACGATATCATGAGGGGTTGCTGCCGCCACAGAGCGGTGCCCTTCGAGGGACAGAGCGGTGGGGGTAGGAGAGCCTTCGTTCCTGGAAACGAAAGCACCGAGACGACAGATTAGCCGAAGGACCTTAGACGCCAGGCTTCATGCTCCCAACTCTGGCTTTGCCACAAAAGCCTTCGACTCGGAGAATCCAGTCCGGGAAATGTTGGAGGTGGGTGGGGGTCCGAGGAACGTCGGTGAAGGAAGGGCAGGCAGGCAGACGAGCAGCGGGACTGCAACCCAGTGGCCAACGGTCCCAATCGCGGGTCCCGATTCTCTGGTTATGGAGGTCACACCTCCATGTCCGAGGCCTGCTGTGTCAGCTGCTGGGGCGCGGGGAGCAAAAGTCAGAAGGAAAAAGAACATGAGCCCATGCCTCAGAAAATCTTTGCCAAAATGTTGAGCTCAAAATGCAAGTGGCAGGGGCAGGGGCAAGTTGGTGTGCTTTGGGGCAACAACATTACCGGGCAGATAAGTTGTTCTGGGGCCTTACTGACCCATTTTCTGTGCCTTTTTCTCTCTCGATAGTATCTTTTTTTTCTCCCTCTTAATCTTTACGTTTGGTGTCCTCATACTCTTTTGTTCTTATTTCCCTCCATTCCCTCAAGTGCTGGCACCGAATTAGATTCTTTTCAACTTTCCCATTCTAGGAATGAATGGCTGGAGATGCTCAATCGGTAACTCCCGCTAAGAGCGTTTTCATTTTAAGGGAATATCAAGTCAAGCCCAAGAAATGAATCTCTAATGGTGGAATTTTACGAATTGGTAGGCAGAATTTCATTTCCCTAGAATTTTACCACGGGAGAGCTCTACTAACCTTGCTGAGGAAAGACAAACGGTCCTTTCCCTCAGTCAGTTTGCAAAATCATTAAGGAAGAAAATCGCCGGAGATCCAGAATTTTTACCTGAAACATTTACAGATAAACCAGGTCATGACTGTGTGATAATATGGAGGGCGGAAGGGCAGTAATAAGCAGGCGCCACGCAGGCTTAGTCACCCCTCCGTATCCGAGGCGAGCGGTTCTGATCCAAGTTTTAGGGATATGGGAACGTGGGAGAGAGAGGCTCCAAAAGGGGCGGGTAGGCGAACTGGGTAAAAGAGCCGGATAAACCGCGTGAGGGTGCTGGCTGAGCGCTGGATCGGCGGCCCCGGTCCCCATGCCGGGGTGTAGGGCTGGCAGGACCGAGCCATGCCGGGCTGCCTCCTAGAGAGGAGCGTGTTGACACCCACTTTGGAGAAAGCCGCGGTCCCCAGGCCGGCGCCCACCGAAACCCGATGCGGCCCGCGCGTTGGTCCGTGGACACCTCGGTCTCGCCTCGCCCCCGGGATGTCTGTCGGGGAACGTAGCGCCAACCTCAGCAGGAAGGCGCTGGTCTTCCAGCCCGCCCTCACATTCCCGCTTCGGGACAAAGAAGGAGAGACGGGCTCGGCGTGCAGTTAGACACGGGGCGGTACAGGTCGCAGAATGGCTTCCAGAAGGGCAGTGGGGGTTGTCGGCTCTCCGTTCCCGAGCTGGAAGAGGGGTGTCCCCACTGCTGGGAGGGGTTGGACGAAGATGGCTGAAGATGGCTAGCGGGCGGGGTGAGGAGGACCACCATGGCTCCACCTGGACCACTCTTCCCAGGGGAGGGTGTGCTGAACCTAGGGGCCCAGAGACGCTTCTGCGCCCGAAGCCTTCGCTCTCCGCTCCCAGCTCCAAGGCACCCAGGACCGAGGTCAAATGTCACCCTCTGAGGAGAACTGGCCTCACGGTGTCCCCTTCTGCTTTTGTCTGCCACCTCTCCCCGTTTTTCCCCCTTCGACCAGCCCACCCCACCTCTGCTGTCATGAAAATGACATTTTAATGTTGCCTTTTTCGTTAGTTGCCCGTCAGAATCTACCCACTAGCTCTTTTCTAGACTGTTTTGGTTCACAAGACACAGCCTCTTACGGGGAATGAAAAGCCAGGAAAAGGAGCCATGTATTCAAAGACAGAAACAGAAAAAAGGTACTTTTCTTTTTACTTGAGAACTTTTAAGATCTAGTCTCTTAGTAACTTTCAAATACGCAATGCAGTATTAACTGTGGTCACTGCCCCGTGCCTTACAACCCCAGGACGTATTTGTTTTATAACCGGAAGTTTGTACCTTTCAACTCCCTTTACCGTTTTATCCTCGCGGCAACCCTCCCCTCTGGCACCTGCTAATTGTTCCGTGTGTCTATGAGCAACTTTGTTTCTTGTTGTTGTTTTTTTTTGCAATTCCAGACATATGTGAAATCACAGAATTTTTGTCTCTCTGTCTTATTTCACTTAGCGTAGTGCCCTCAAGGTCCATCCATGTTGTCACAAATGGCAAGATTCTTTTTTTTTTTCTTTTTGGCTTGAATAATATTCCATTCAAGGAATAAGCATCCATTCATCCATTGATGGACATTTTTGGGTTGTTTCCAAGTTTTGGCTACTATATACAATGCTGCAATGAACATGGAGGTACAGATCTCTCTTCAAGTTAGCGTTTTCATTTCCTTCAGAGAAATACCCAGAAGTGGAATCACGGGATCAGATGATAGTTCTGTTTTTAATCGTTTGAGGAAACGCCACGATGTTTTTCGTCGTGGCGGCACCAATTTATATTCCCACCAGAATTGTATAAGAGTACCGTTTTCTCTGCATCCTCGCCAACAGTTGATGATTTTTAAAAAGTTTCCTTATTTATTTTGAGAGAGAGAAAGTCAGAGAGACAGAGAGAAAGAGAATCCCAATCAGGCTTCACGCTGTCGGTGCAGAGCCTGACACGGAGCTCGATCTTAGGAACTGAGAGATCACGATCCGAGCTGAAATCAAGGGTCAGATGCTCCACCAACTGAGCCGCCCGGGCGCCCCTAACACTTGTCATTTCTTGTCTTTTTGATATTAGCCATTCTAACAGTAAGCGGTGTGAGGCAATATCTCATCGTTTTCAATCTGCATTTCGCCAGTAATTTGTAATGTTGAGCGCCTTTTCCTGTACCTCGATGGCCATGCATTTGTTTTCTTTGGGAAAATATCTATTAAAGTCCTCTACCCCCTTTAAAAATTTTTTTCTTAATGTTATTTATTTTTGAGAGAGAGAGAGAGAGAGACAGACAGCGTGTGAGCAGGGGAGGGGCAGAGAGAGGGAGACACAGTAGGCTCCAGGCTCTGAGCTGTCAGTGCAGAGCCCGATGCAGAGCTTGAACTCAGGAGCCGTGAGATCATGACCTGAGCCGAAGTCGGCCACTTAACCAACTGAGCCACCCAGGCACCCCATCCTCTGCCCCATTTTTTAATCAGATTTTCTCTTCTTCTTTTCTTTTCTTTTTTTTCCTTTTCTTTTCCCTTTCTTTCTTTCTTTCTCTCTCTCTCTTTCTCTCTCTCTTCCTCTCTCTCTTTCTTTCTTTCTTTCTTTCTTTCAGTTGTATGGGTTCTTTATAAATTTCAGATATTAAGCCCTTATCAGGGGTTATGTATTGAAGTACTTTGTGACCTTTACCCTAGATGGGGCGAGCAGCTTGAGGGAGAACGTGGGTGTGGCAGGTCTGGGTGGTATTTGCTGGTTAACAGCGGTGCCCTCTGGCTGGAAGGTAACTGACCAAGTACTTGAAACCGACTGCCATTGACTTCTATTCCTCTTCATCCTTAGCAACCACTAAAAATAGAAATTTTGTCTCCATTTCGTGGGTAGCTGTACTGAGTTACAGCGAGTCTGGTGTCTGGTCCGAGGCGGCAGAGCCACTACCTACCCCCAGCGTCCCTCACCGCTTTACCTGCACTCGACGGTTTGTATCAGGGACATGGTGGGTGTTAGGTACGGAAAGACACACTGTGGCGGGATTAGGAAGAAACTGGAGAGACCCAGTCACTTTATTCTGATGGCAATAGGGAGCCAGCAGAGGTTCTTGAGCAGGACAGGGATGTGGCCAGACATCTGCTTTAGAAAGGGCAGTGGAGAGACAGTTATGGGGAGAGCAGAGGAACAGGGTGGAAGTGAATGGCCGGCTGGTCACGAGTCCTGCACTGCTGGTAGGCAGAGGGACATAGCAATGGAGGATGGGAGGGGGGACGCCCTAAGCTGAAATGAATGGGAAAGGGCCAGGAGCTGAGTGGTTAGGAGGCAGAGGAGAGGAGGGAGGGATGGTGTCAGGAGTCCTCTGCAGCTGGAGAAGTAATGTGTCCCCAGAGAGATGGCATACAGACAGCCATGTTCTAAGAAGCAGAGACTCCTTTCATGGAAGTTCTTGTTTTCTCTCCATGGTCGAGTCTGCAGGGGGCGCAAGTGAGGGAAAAAAATGGAAGCAAACCACACACACAGTAAATACAGGCAGCTCTGGGCTGTGAGGCAACCGTTTAGGGGACGGCAGTTCCCAAGGGCAGTGCTGTTAGGCTAGAGACCGAAGCTCGGGCTTCCTGGCTTGGATTCTTAGGTTGGGTTTCCCTGAAGCAGCACTCAGGTGACAGGCAGAGAGGGCTCTCAGGAGAGGCCCGCAAGCAGGCGAGGGAAGCGGGACAGGGTGGACGAAGAAGCCAGGGCGGAGAGAACAGCTCACGAGCTGCACGGCCCCTGTCTGATCCCAGGGGGTGCTCCGGAGCACGAACTGTACCAGGAGGCGGTGGTCCCGCCCAGAGTCAAGGGGGATGGGCTCTCCAGCTGCCGGTCAGTCCCCTGTTGGCTAGGATCTCCTGGGGTTCTCTCCAGGTGAGGCGGCTCCCATCAGCCAAGGGCAACCTCGGGCGAAGAGTACAGGTGTGAGCCCCACAAAGGCTGTATGTGCTGCAAGTGGGGGAGGAAAGAGCTCCCAGGGTGCACATCGACCACCCTCACACGGGGCTCTTGCCTCCTGCGGTCCGCTTCCATCTTCCTCCCAGCGTCAACTGTGTGCGTTCCCTGGCCTGAGCAGATCCTTTCCGTCTCCGCGCTGTTCCGCAAGCTCTTCTCATCTGTGCTCGGGAGCCCGCTTCCGCTGTGCTAGCTGCTGCACTCCCCGTCATCGTTTCCGGTGCAGGTATGTGAGGTCTTCCGTGGAGCCCTCCTTCCTTCTTCCGGGCAAAAGCTGACGCTGACTGCCTCTGTCACACCCGGCGTTTGACCTCTGCCTACATCACGGCATGACAAAGTGTGGCTTTCATTTTTTTTCTTGTGTATCCGTGTTCCAACTACACTTCGAGCTCTTGGAGGATGGGAAATGTATGTATTTCTTTTTAATTTTAAAAAAATGTGTATTTAATTTTGAAAGAGAGAGAGAGCAGAAGTGGGGAAGCAGCAGAGAGAGAGGGAGACACAGGATCTGTAGCAGGCTCCAGGCTCTGAGCTGGCAGCACAGACAGAGCCCCACGTAGGGCTCAGACTCACAGACTGTGAGATCATAACCTGAGCTGAAGTCAGATGCTTAACTGACTGGACTACCCAGGCGCCCCAGGAAATGTATATATTTGTAAAATTCATTTTTGAACACCCAATGGCTGTCCCCTGTGCCTGGCACGCATTCTAAATGTGTGTGAAATGAGGCTATATTGAATGCATGAAGGAAGGTCCAATCGAAAGGTGAGAAAACCCCTGTTTCCCACATAGAGTGCCACCTGCATGGGTGGCTTTGGGTGAATGGCTTAATCCTGAGCCATCACGCACCATCTGTAAATATGTGAGCCCCAGGACTCCTCCAGCTAAACCCTGGTCTCTGGTGCTTGCGATCCTCCTGCTCAGCAAAAACGAAACCCAAGCAAAGATGGCCTCTGTCTACCATGCGCTAAAAGAACCTAAAATCCTTCCCGACTGCATGGGCCGTGGGTGCTAGCCTCTGTCAGCCGGGATCACCTTCTTGATGGGAAGCATGTCCTTAAGACAGCAGAACACTTAAAAATGAATATGAACCTTCGAACTGTGACTCTTCCCTGTTCATTTTAAAAGACAGTTTTATATAATCAGTAGGCTTCTAGATTTTTAAAGTAGGGAGAATGTTTTGGGGCAAGAGGCATTTGAGGAGAAGGAGACAGGGAAGGGAGGTAATTTGGCCAAGGTCACACCGCTAATAAATGGTGAGAATTATATGAACTTTAAAAAATATGTAACAATCAATTTTATCGAGTCACAATTTACATACAATAAAATGTACCCACTTGCAGTGTAGTGTGATGAGATTTTTAAAAAAACTCAGTACAATTATATTGTTTGTAAGCTCTCCATGCAGTTTAGTAAATCGGTAGGTACTGTTTTAAACATCAATATACAAAGTAAATTTATGCTCATTTACGGCACTAGGAATATTATTGTTTTAAGTATTTGAAAATATGTTAGTTTTGTGTTCTTGTGTGTTCTTTTGGCATGTTGTCGAACACTCCTTCATTTTTTTTAAGTTTTTTTTTTTTAATCCGGTACAATTAACGTGCAGTGTTATATTAGTTTCCGGTGTACAATATAGTGATTCAACAATTCTATACATTACTCAGTGCTCAGCCAGATAAGTGTTATGTTAACCACGCCCTCACCCTGGTAACCATCAGTTTATTCTCTATAGTGAAGACTCTGTTTCTTGGTTTGTCTCTTTTTTTCCCTTTTGTTTTGTTTTTTAAATGCCGTATATGAAAGAAATCATATGGTATTTGTTTTTCTCTGACTTATTTTGCTTAGGATTGTACTCTCTAGCTCCATCCATGTTGTCGAAAATGGAAAGATTTTATTATTTTTTACGGCTGAGTAATATTCCATTGCGTGTATATGTATATATATGTATATATATATATATATATCACGTTTTTTTAATTTTTAAAAGTTTATTTATTTATTTATTTTGAGAGAGACAGAAAAAGAGAGAGAGAGGCAGGGAGGGGCAGAGAGACAGGGAGAGAGAGAGAGAGAGAGCATCCCAGCAGGCTCTACACTGGCAGCGCAGAGCCCTGACATGGGGCTTGAGCCCACGAGCCATGAGATCATGACCTGAGCCAAAATCAAGAGTTGGCTGCTCACCGACCAAGGCCCCCAGGCGCCCCTCCACCCCACTTCCTTATCCTTTCGTCTATCAGTGAACCCTCGGGCTGCTTCCATATCTGGACTATTGTAAATAACGCTGCCATGTGCATAAGGGAAGGGCACATCTATCTGTTCAAATTAGTGTTTTCATATTCTTTGGGTAAATACCAAGTAGTGGAATTACTGGATCATATGGTAGTTCTGATTTTAATATTTTGAGGTCTCAAAAGATTAAAAAAATGACAAACCTCCATAGTGTTTTCCACAGTGGCTGCACCAGTTTGCTTTCCCACCAACGGTGCACGAAGGTTCTTTTTTGTCCACATCCTCGCCAACCCTTATTGTTTTGTGTTGTTGATTTTCGCCTTTCTGACAGGTGTGAAGTGATGGCTCGGGGCATTCCCTGATGACGAGTGTAGAGTTCGATGAGCTTTAACAAATACACTTGCCTTGTAATACCTCCAAAATCAAAATACAGAACATTTTCATCATCTCCAAAAGTTCTCTCAAGCCCCCTTTGTAGCCGATTCCTCTGTCCCTAGCCTAGGCATCTAGCTCTCTGCTTTCACTAGAGATTAGTTTTGATTTTTCTAGCATTTTATTTAAAAGGAATTAGACCGTACGTAGTCCTCCATGTCTGGATTTTTTTCACTTGGTGTATTGGTTTTTGGGATTCACCTCTATCATATCGCTAACTTGTTGATTTTTATTGCTGAGTAATATTTCATTGTGTGGGTGTTCCACATCTGTTCATTCATTCACCCGGTGATGGGCTTTGGGCTATTTCCAAATGGGGGCTACCGTGAATCAAGCTGCTGTGAACGTTTGTGTGAACACATTTTCATTTCTCTTGGGTAAATACCCCAGAGTGGAATTGCTAGGCTGTATAGCAAGCATATGTTTAATTTTATAAGAAACCGTCCAACTGCTTTTCCAAGTGGTCGGACCATTTGCCTTCCAAGCGACAGTGTGTGCGAGCTCTGAGTTAAGCTCCACCTGATTGTGAAGCTCAGGTCTTCTCTCTCCTGTGTACCATGTCTATTTCAGATCCGAGCGTACGTGTGCATCATCCAGGGAGTTTGTTAAAAATACGGATTCCAGGACCCCAATCCCCGGAGTATCTAACTGAATAGGCCTGCAGTAGATCTTGGGAATTGATATTTTTAAAAAAAAATTTTTTTTAATGTTTATTTTTGAGAGAGACAGAGCGTGAGTGGGGGAGGGGCAGAGAGAGGAGACACAGATTCCAAAGCAGGCTCCAGGCTCCGAGCTGTCAGCCCAGAGCCTGATGTGGGGCTCGAACTCATGAACTGTGAGATCATGACCAGAGCTGGAGTCAGATGCTTAACCAGCTGAGCCACCCAGGCGCCCCGGGAATTTATATTTTTAACAGGCACCCCAGAAGTTTCAGGTGCTGACGGTCCACAGAACACTACTTGAGAAACCATGCTGGGTGGTTCACTGGATATTCCAGAGAAAATCCCCCACCACCCCCCCCAACAGAGACATCTGGTATTCTAACAGGGAAATGGCTGCAGTTAACAAATGCCAACATCTGGCTGGTCCAGCTGTTTCTATATCACCATTATCTATGGATGCTCCAGATAAAGAGATAAATGACGCCGAATGGTGGATAATTTCCAAATCTTTCGGAAGTGACTTTGAAGTGCATGTTTATACTTATTTTTTCTCATATTGTGCTGTAGGAATTCATGTCAAACAAATAAACAGGCTCACTTGGAGGAGAACAGTCAGGAATTGCTGGGAAACGGACTCATTCCCCATGCCGCTCAAGTCCTGCAGGACACCAGCCATACGCTTTGAGAAGACGCGTGGCTCTCGAATGGCACGTACATCAGAATCTCCCAGGGCGTGTGTTACTGTAATGATTTTGAAAGCGCTCCTACCAGGAAACTGCATTTGGTTCACATCCCAATTATAGCTGGTGGTGGTGGTGGGCCATGAACCTCAGTTCGAGAAACACTGAGATAAACCAGTTGTTCAGTCTCTCTCCAGGGAAAGAAAAGATGGTTCAATGTCTATGTTCCAAGGACTACAGACAAACAAACAGAAGCTGGATATATATATATATACATATATATGTATATATGTATATATATATATATATATATACACATATATATATATGTATATATACATATATATACACACACACACAGACACACACACACACACACACACACATATATTTTGTTTGTTTGTTTTTGTTTTGTCTTTGTTTTTGTTTTGTAGCCTTTTAGCTGGGTTAGTATGTAATGGGTAAGAAACTGGGCTTTAGGATGAGATGTGAACTTGAACTTCAACTCCGCAACTTGCTAGCAGAGTGCTCCTGGGCCAGTTCTATAGTATCTGAGGCCTCAGTGGTCTCATCTGTCAAACGGCAATAATAACATCCAGTCTCTCCGCCCTCCTTAATTTTCAGTGGCTGCGAAGCCTGATCGAGGCCCTCTCTGGAGCCTAGCATGCAGTTAGCACTCAGCGAATGTGAGTCAGCAGTGGTACGCCTGCCCTCTTTCCCCCCGGCCCATATGGCCCAGGGTTGTGAACGGTGAGTTCTCACCGTACGGACATTCCCTCTGTAGAACCTGAGTCTGCAGAGACACGTGGGCTGGCCTTTCTCCCCTGCTGACGAGGGAGTGCTTGGGCGAAGCATTTATTCCACGCCTTCCTCCTCTCCCAGGGGAAAGGAAAGTACCCCCTCCCCCCAGCCCTCAGCCCTGCGGGCCTCAGCCCCTTTCCCCAGGGAGCCAGAGTTTATTGCTGCTTGTCACCTCTTATCTGATCTCCAAATAACACAAAGGCAGCTCCTGCCCGGTGAAGGTCTGATTGCAAGTGACCTTCAGACACCCAGGCGCGTGAATGTGTGAGAACAGCCCAGGCTGGTGCAAGGCATCTGTCTTCCCCCAGCTCTGCTTCGCTCCCTGGCTGGAATCCTGCCCCTCTCTGGCCACCTCCGGGGGGGCCCCCATTGCTGGGTGAATCAGTCTCCCCTCCTGAGGATTCTCAAGCCCGGGAGAGTGTCTGCGGGTGGAGGCAGGGGCACACTTTTCTAGGTCTTTCTGCCCAGCCCCGTGGCACAGCTCACCTTGCTCTCTGCAGAGGGTGCCTCCCGAACAAAGAGCGTGTGTCCAGGACAGTCTTCAGATGAGGGGCCAGTGGCCGTGACTTTTCAGGGCTGCCCAGCCTCCGGTGGGGCCGGGGCATGCCGAGAGCAAAGGGTCTCACGTCAGAACGAGGCTCTATTTTCCTCTCTTCCGTTCCCCCCAGACGCTAACCCCCGGGTTTCTTTCTGGCCGGTGCCATCCTGCGTCTCCAGAAGAACCATCTTCCTTTGGAATTCTTCGCTCCTGCTCTCAAGTGCGTTCCCCTCCCCTCCCTTTGCCATCCACGGTGACCTTGGCATGTCTGCCAACACTCAACATCGTGAGGCTTTATAAACCTCATATCTCAGAAGGGGCTGACATTACATTACAAGAGGATCTGTAAACCTCCCCGGGATGACTGATGTCTTTTTTAAACAACAGACCAAGACTTCATTTAAATTAGTAACATGGAGATTAGAGGCGCGCTCTCAGCCCCTGGCCCGGCCACGCTGCGACGCCGCGAATATCAGTCACATGAAAGCTGTTAAGTTTGAGATGGAAATAAATCTGGGAGCCTGTAAAAACTGTCAGCAGGTCAGGGAAGTTTATGAACTCTTGCTGTATCTAATCATAAATCATCAGAATAAGCTAAAACTGAGAAGAAAAATGTCCTCTTTTGTAATCTAATGCTGTCTGTTAGGGCAATAAAACTCAAATGAAATGCATGCATTGCAATTTTTAGCTGATACTTTACATTATTAGCAAAGTGAAGGAAGAGACTCCGACTTAGAAGAGTGACCCAGATGAGGGGAAGGCCCTCTGGGGCCCCGGGCTCGCTCCCCTGGCTTCGTGGCTCTTTCCTCCCCACTCCCACCTCCTCGGGCCTCAGAACAAGGAAGTAGATGGTACAGATCCCAAGGGCTTGGGCGCTAAGTGGCAGTGTGAGTGTCCTGGGGATGGCCTTGAGAGGTCACGTGGCCCGGTTCCCAGCTCCCAGCGGGGGGTTCCCGCCCTGGCCTTATTGACCCAGTCGGTTCCCACAGTTTCAGGCCGCTGCGGGGGGAGGAAGGTGCGTGCCCAGCTCTCCTTGTTCTCAACGTGCACCCTCACTCCCCCAAGCCCTTTCGGGGTGACTCACCTCCAAGGTGAATTCTTGGGCACTCCTCCGTATCCCTGGAAACCTTGCACAATACTTCCCGTACCCCACGCCTTTCTCCCATTTATTGTCTCCGATGTTTGATGTTAAGGATCACCCTTTGCCTTTATGTCTCCTGGGACCTTCCCAGGGATTAACAGTGCCCCACGCAGGGGCAGAAGTTGTGTGAGGAACAGGGATGTCTTTATTTATAGCCACTCGAAGGAAAATGCGTCGCTGTTCTGCAGGAGGGTGGGGGTGGGGAGGCAGGGGGGCAGCCCTGGGTTCCTGCTCTAAGTAGCAAGGCGAGCATCGGCTTGCCGTGGCCTCTTGTTGGTCTTCCAAAATGTGGGGAAGATTTGAGAGGCCAGAGGTGGAGCGGGAAGAGAGGCACAGAGATGCCTTCGAGAAGACGAGGGGTTTTCAGGAGGTAGACGAGGAGCTGCTGCCATCCGTGACTGCTGGGTGGGTAACCCACTAAATGGGCTAGCCTGAGGCTCGGCCGGTGTAGGCACTGGGATACTTAATAGGTAAAAGAATAAGCGAATAAAATGGGTTTAAGATAAAGCAACCTAGACTCTGCCTGGCTCTACAGTAGAAATTCCTGTAATTCGAGATGTTCAGATACTGGATAGTGAGAAAACCATCTCAGGGGAGTGTCCAGAAAATATTAAGTGCCCATTTGTCCGTGTGTTGATACCCTGCTGCAAGAAAGCAAAAGTCTCAGCCAGTTAATCCCTGGAAGTCCCGCGGAGTGCTCCTTTCCGCCTTCGACTCAGCCAGATTATAGGGTGGGAAATTCTCTTCTAAGTAGGTGGCAGTGTCTCTCGTGTCCCGTGCCCCCAAACTGTATCTAGTCACTGGCGCTCTCTGGCTGTCTTCCCCTCAGCGGAAACTGTACAGGGCAGGTGCCTCTGCAGGAGGCACACGTAACCCAGCCTGGGGGAGGGGTGAGCATGGTAGGTGGTCGTTTCCATGAGCTCTCAGGGTCGGGGACGCAGAGGGGACTTGTAAAGAATGAGCTTCCCAGAGTAGGCTCCCAGAAGTAAACAGAAGGGGAAGGAGATTTGGAGGCAGGCAGGTTTTAAAAAATAAATCTGTAAGCAGCACTGGGGAAACGGCTCCGGGAAGAGCGGCCCTCATTGGCCTCTTACAGTAGAGGTGGGAGGTGGTGGGAGGTCTCAGCAGAGGCTTCGCACCTGCAGAGATCTCTTTCCCCAGTGGATCGGCGGCCTTGAGTGAAGAGCCCAGACCAGAGTCGTCTGGGGGCTTCTAAGAGGCCTGGGACCACTGAACTGTACTCCCCTGCACTTGCTTAAATCTATACGTTTCCTTTAGGAAGCATATACATCGGAAGGGAAAATTCAAAGAGATTTTGTATTTAATTATTTATTTATTATTTTTTAATTTTTTAATGTTTATTTATTTTTGAGAGAGAGAGACAGCGTGCAAGCAGGAGAAGGCTAGAGAGAGAGAGGGAGACACAGATCCGAAGCAGGGTCCAGACTCTGAGCTGTCAGCACAGAGCCTGATGCAGGGCTTGAACCCGTGAACTGTGAGATCATGACCTGAGCCAAAGTCAGAGGTCCAACTGACTGAGCCACCCAGGTGCCCCAAAGAGATTTTGTATTTAAATTTGCCTTTATGGGTATGTCTCCAATTCTTATGAATATTCACATATAAATGTTTAATTTAGCTTCTTTTTTAAAATTATTTTTATTTTTAGAGAGAGAGAGTGCATGAGTGGGGGAGAGGGGCAAAGACAGAGAGAGAGAGAGAGCAAGAGAGAGAGAGAATATCCCAAGCAGGCTCCATGGTCAGCACAGAGCCTGACGTGGGGCTCAATCCCACAACCCCAGGATCAGGACCTGAGCTGAAACCAAGAGTCAGACGCTATGCCAACGGAGCCATCCAGGCATCCCTAGTTTAGCTTCTTGATGGTCCGAGAAAGAGGGTTGGTTGGTCAAGAACTATTCCCTTACTTTTTAAAGTGGGAAAACAAAGAACTTGCTTAAGAACAGCTAGTCAGTGGCCTAAAACTCAGGTCTCTTTGTTCTCAGATCATGGAGTTTCCTATTACATTATGTTACCTGTTAGTCTTCCAAGATTCTGTCGGTCTTAAGGGATCAGAGAATCTTTGTGAACTTAAAAAAGGAATTGGCTCTGCTGCCCAGAGGCTGGAGGTTATCAGGCAGTGGGCTAAATGATGGGCTGTAGGATGGAACTCACGTGTATTTCTGCGGGGATGTTTTTGTCTTGTGTCTGCGGTAAGAGGTGTGTGTGTGTGTGTGTGTGTGTGTGTGTGTGTAGACCAGCAATGATGCAGAGAGGATAACATTACATAATATAAACTTTTGTGGAAGATTAGAAAAACTTCTAGCACCCTCTTGACGTGGGAGGACCATCTGCCATATGTATTGCCCTCTGTGATATTTCCCAGGGGCAGACAAAGGAAATGATACTTTGCTTCTAAGAAACGTGAATAGGGGGAGGGCTAGTGATGTCACAGCACTCCGTTTATGCAGATGTGGGTAGCGTCCTCTCCTCAGAAAATCTGCTCTTTTGAGGAAAGGCGACTACGGTCAGCTCCGTTTACCTTTAAGGAACGGGAGGAAGAAGAGCATCCCACATGGAGGTGAAAGCCATCAGAGAGACAGGAGAAAAGCAGCACATGAGATTAAGGGGCACTTAAAGAAGGAAGAGTTGGCCTGTCAGAAGTTGAATTTTCAGGGATAAAAATCCTAAGAAGATTAATGTCCGAGAGGTTTGTAGGGAGAGTTTCTGGAACCGACCCCAACAGAAGAGAAGCGAAAGAAGCAGGACTGGGCAGAGGGAGACCTTGAGCCATGACGATCTCAGCTGAGGCCTCAGATGACATGTGGGAGGTCTGAAATGGGGATGGCACACTTTAGAGATGTCCTCAGTTGGCGTGAGGGGACTGAGCCTTTATATCCCAGGTTGACTAGACATAGCCAGTGGGCTGCTCTGGAAAGGAGCTATGACCTCCAGCAAGAAGGCTGTTATCATCAAAGGTGACTGATGCTCCAGGAGGGCTGGCCACACTCTTGGCAGCTGTATGATGGTGGTGGTGGTGGCGGTTAGTCATTCCTGAAGGGGAATCTAGGTAGTGCATCACAGTGTCCACTGGAGTCCACCCCTTGTGCCTCTCAGAACCACTTTGTCTATGTTCTGGGAATAGCTTCTCCAGGATTCGATGGGAATTGAGTCTCTTCCTCAGGAAAACTTGGAAGAGGTGAGTTAGCGGGACAAGCTATAGCCCCCACCACTGCGCTGGTCTCAAAGACATAACTGATATTCCTCCTCTCCTCTGTCCCTCTACTCTAGATTCCCATCGCTATTAGCTAGTACTTTTGCTGGTCTTGTTGTCTTAGCAGGTGCCATAATCGAAACTCCTATTCCTGAGAGTTTGAGCCATTGGATCCTATACCCTTTTCAGATCAGAGTCGCTGTATTTGTCCATTTACTGTCAGTCCCACAAAAGAGAACCAAGAGATGCCCAAGAGCATCACCTGGGTGCCAAACGTCTTCTTCTCTATCGCATTCTGTAACAGCAGCCCTGCTTCCTCCTGAAGGTCAGTGTCCATTCCCCTTGCCAAGATGGCGACTCCTCTTCTTCACGGCTCATCCTTACACACAAGACCCCAATGTACCAATGACTCATGCTCAGGCTTTTGTTATCTTTTCAAAGCCTCCGTTGAACTTCCCGAGAACCACCAATCTTAGAAGTAGTCTCCTGCCATGTTTCTCAAACACCTGATAAGTTGCCCCAGCTGGCACTTCCCCCTCCACCAGCACATCAGCCCATTTCACCAGGCGGGAAAGTTGTGACAATGACCCTGCAACCTTGTGTGGAGGACTACCTGTGCTTGGCCCACCGCCAGGGATGGGGTCTCTGTCACCAGCCAGCTCGTAGGAGGTCCAGTCAAGATCCTCACTACTGATATCAGCTCTTACACTTGGGGTCCCTGGGGAGTAGACTCAGATGAAGGTTATGTGTAGGAGGTCTAGTAGGGGATGCCCTTGGGATTAATGTCTCTGAAAAGGGAAGTTAATGAAACAAGTTCAGGCAGAGGGGAGAAGAGGGGCTCTGCTAGAGTTTTAGCTGTGCCTCAGTGGACCTGTGGGGCTCTCCAAAAAAAGAGATTTCCTGCGTTGGGGCAGTGAGAAAGGGCTTCATACCTGTGTCAATCAGTCGGTGGATGTGGGCCACCCCAGGAAGGGGATATAACCTCGTGCAAGGTAGCTCTCTTCAACTTAGACTATCCCCAAAGGGGCTGAAAGCTAAGAGTTGTCCCCAGGTAACACTCCCAGCAGCTTGGGGGTACCAGACTTTCTTTCTCGAAGGGGGTCCTGGGTGGCACATTTCAACACCCAGGGCATGACTGATTCCCAAGGTAGGAAATGAATAAAGACAATGAAGATTGTGATAAAAAGTCATTGGATTTGGTCCTCAAACTCCAGTGACTTCTGAGTTACTGGATCAAAGGGAGCACTACAAGAGGAATGTAAAAAAGCAAAAAGAGAAAATGATGGGTTTTGTTGTTTTGTTTTGTTTTGTTTTTATCAAAGGTTTGGTTGAAATTGAGTAAGAAGTAAAAATCCAACCAAAGGCATTCAAATCCAAAGTTGCAAACTGATAACCAAATGTATCTAGCAGTCTTATTTTGTTGAACAGTTTTAATAACTGGAACATTTTATTAAAAATTTTGAATGTAGAACTTTTCTTGAAAAATCAGAGTTTCAGGTAACATTCTGCCAATATTCTTGTGAGACAGCAATGATTTGAGCTAAGTGATTTTTTGCCTCTATGGGATGAAGCAGGCACTCTCCAGTGACCACAGTCCCCACCCCTCCCTATTGTGCCTTACTCATGTGCAACTGCCAAGTGTCTGTCAGGATTTGCGTTTACTACCCCTGTTTCTGGTGCTTTATGAATCGTGGTATCGATATGGCTCTCGTTTAATGTATCATTGGGTTTTACCAACTGCAGGAGTTACATGGGATTTTCATATTGATTCATAAGTTGGAAGTATTAGTGAAGGAGTTCCATTTTGCCGGGCCTCTAGGCCTGGGGACACAGTCAGTGGTGAACAAAAGAGGCAAGCTGCCTGCTTGCATTCTATTGTGTAGGCAGACGTCAAATGAGCCAATCAATTGATGAACGGTGGTCTCGAACAGTTGCAAGAAAAGATGAATAAAAGGTGAACAAAGTTGTAAGAACAGATGAAGAAAACCAGACAGGGTGTTGTGAAAGAGAGTGAGTCCAGGAGTTAAGAGTGGGGGGCACCCCAGGGGCTCAGTCAGCTAAGAGTCCGACTTCAGCTCAGGTCATGATCTCACGGTTCATGAGTTCGAGCCCCACATCATGCTCTGTGCTGACAGCTCAGAGCCTGGAACCTGCTTCAGATTCTGTGTCTCCCTCCTTCTCTGCCCCTCCCCCGCTTGTGCTCTGTCTCTTTCTCTTAAAAATAAATAAACATTAAAAAATTAAAAAAAAAAAGAGCAGAGTCACGTAAGGCCCCACCTGTGACAAGAGGAAACCAGCTAAGCAGCGACAGAGGGTCCAACAAGGGCACTGACCCTGAGGTGGGCGTGGACTCAAGGTGCTAGAGCAGCAGGTGGCAGGAGGTAGGCCAGTGGCAGTGAGGGGGGTGGTGGGTGGTGACGGAGTCAGAGGCAGGCAGGGCCTGTCGAGGAGAGCTGCGAAGACCTGGATGAGAAATGTGCATGTTTTTGAAGAAAAATGATAAGACCCTAGAAGGCTTATAGCTGGGGAGATATAGGATCTAATTTGTATTTTCAACAAGGTAATGCTGGCTGCTGTGTGGAGGATGGACTTCCAAGGGGACCAGGAGAGGAAGCAGTGAGACCAAGCAGGAGGCTACTGCAATAGTCCAGGCAAGCGGCAAATGGTTCATAACATCAGGGGTAGTTCCCTGGAAGGTTTCATAATCGAGTAGGGAAAGTAGGATTGATACACGCACACGCGGAGCACACACGCAGAATAGCTCAGGTGGCGTAGACAGAGCCTTGACCACACCAGGTTATAAGGGACGCTAATAAGTCCTACGGGGACAGCTGTTGGGAAAGACTGTCATGGAGGAGGTGAGCTGGCAGTTAAAGGGGGCAAGGGCCCTGAAAGAGAGGAGGGGGAGGCCTTCCAGGTAAATGGAAAGGCGTGAGGATAGGTCTGGCGTAGGAAGGAGCTAGTGCGGGGAGTGCAGAGAGCGTGGCCGGGCCAGGGTGTGCTGTAGGCCCGTAAGAGGCATGAGGCCGGTGGAGGACGTCTGTGGGCGGCTCGTACCTACACGGTCCAATATGGCGGCCACCAGCCAGCTGTGTCTACTGAGCACTTGAGATGTGGCCAGTGCACCTGAGAAATGGAATTTTAAGTTTAAGTTCATTTAAATTTAAATCTAAAAACTGAAGCAAGACATCTTCTTTTTTTTTTCTTCCATTTAACACAACTCCACTGTTTTGGATTCCATATGACTTCAACCATTGAGCCTCCAAACCGAGATGTGCTGTGTGTGTGAACTACAGACGAGGTTTCAAAGACACAGCACACAAAAACACAGACTCTCTCATTAATAATTTTATATGGATTACATGCTGCAACGATAATGTTTTTGATTTGTGGGTAAAAATAAAATAGGTCGACATTAATTTCCTTGTTTTCTTTTGTGGTTTAAAATGCGACGACTAGAAAATGCAACATTACCCACGCCTCCCGTTGTTCTCTGTTAGACGGCACTGCTCTAGAGAGCCAAGGTGAGGGGCTCCCATAATTTCTCGTCTGAAAATTTAGAGTTGATTTTTTTTAAGTTTATTTATTTTGAGAGAGAGAGTGTGTGCTTACGTGAGTGGGGGAGGGAGAAGCAGGAGGGGCAGAGAGAGTGACTCTAACTCACGAACCCCTTAGATATGACCTGAGCCGAAATCAAGAGTCAGACACTTAACCGACTGAACCACCCAGGTGTCCCTAGGGTTGACTTTTATAAATTATTTTTTAACGTTTTATTTATTTTTGAGAGACAGAGCATGAGCAGGGGAAGGGCAGAGAGAGAGAGAGGGAGACGCAGAATCTGAAGCAGGCTCCAGGCTCTGAGCCATCAGCACAGAGCCCGATGCGGGGCTCGAACTCACAGACCGTGAGATCATGACCTGAGCTGAAGTCGGCCGCACCGACTGAGCCACCCAGGCACCACTAGGATTGACTTTTAATCAAGGTCCTCAAGTAGTGATTGCTTATACCACCCTAATCTTTATAATAATCACAATCCATTAATTAGTCACCTCCTACTGCACTATTAGTTAGCATGTATGTAGTGCTTACTTATGCAGTGCTGTTCTAAGTATTCTCCATGTCTATGTATGGAGATATGTGTACGTTGAATCCTCATGCAACATATAGACTCCTTAAGGAGTGGATGCTTTGGCGTGGTTGGCCCAAACAGGATGACGGGATGACTCCTGGTGGGAAGGGCCTTGCACCCAGGGCCAGGGGCAACGTACTGGAAGGCAGAGAAAGGCTAGCACGGAAATGAGCGGAGGGCAAGGAAGATGTCAAAATGAAGCCCATTCCTCTTGGAAGAGTGGCCTGATGCTAGATTTTGTTGAAAAAAATTTTGTCTCCCTTGGCCTTGAGGATGGGGGCGGGGGGTGGGTAATACATTAGAAACATCAAATAGAAGAAGGAAGAGCACCATTCCAGAACAATACTTCTTTGTTTCCCATCTTAAGCTGTGAAAAGAGAAGTTTCCTGTTTATGAAAACACAATTGGACTGCATTCTGGGGCTACGATGACACCACCAACATCAGCTCCCAGACTCTTCCTCTTCCTTGTCTTCACTTTCAGCCTGAAGCTCCACCGCGATCTGTATAGTATACGGTGACACGAATGTGGCGCGTGGCCTCACACACGGACCCAGGCACAGCGTGTGGGTCAAAGAATTTCTTTTGCTTTCCTGCTGAAATTTCCACCTCCAACCATTGTCCCCTGGATGGGATGACCTGTTTTGGGTTAATGACAGTGACTTCCTCTTGAAACCTCCAAAACACGGTTGATACTTCTCTCCAGCCCCCCACGGGGCATCGGGGCAGAGGAAAAGGTGATGAAGCAGCCTCTTGTCCATTTCTCCTCTTTGTGGTAGTGAGAGGACGTTACGGATGCATTTCCTCTGCCAAACGCAGGCAGGAGAAGGGAGCAGATGGGTACGCAGGTGTCCCCTTCCTGACCATGAATGTCCAGGACACAGGCCATCAGCCCCGCAGGCCCTCCTCAGCTGCTCCCAGAAGCCACCGGCTCTATCCTGCTGGCCCCTCAGGGTGAGGCTTGCTCAGGACACCATGCAGCCCTTTGCTCACTTTTTGCTGGGTGTTCCCAAAGCCTTTACCTGGAGAGTCGTAGAGAAGCCGAAGTTGAGTGGAGCATTTATCATATTATGTTGAACCATGGGACAGTCTCGATAGTCAACCATTTCCGATCTGCCAAAATGGTAATTTCATAGACTTTTTCACCTAATGATGCCTGACACTGCACATGCCTCAGCCGAGGGGACCCGCCACGTGCTGCAGTGCTGCCTGAATGGTAACACGCCCCGTTCCCCCCGAATTTCGTTACATCAAAAGTTTTTGTTTGGGCTTGTGTTCAAAATACTGGAAACAAAGGCAGAAGTGTAGACAGAAAGAGACATGGCAAAATAACTGGAGGAGGGAAATTAATTTTGCATGCCAGGCAGCTGGAGACTGAGTTATGAAAATGGTAGGCATTGGCAAAGGCCGGCTTGATCAGAAGGAAGAATGAAGACAATATCACAAAGTAAACTGGAAAGCTTGCCAATTCAGAGGAGCTGTGAAGAGGGAATGAAGACGTTTAGGGCAACTTAGTAAAAAGGAAGGAGGAATTCTCAGTTCCTCTTGGGCCGTGCCCTGGGATCACACCGTAGGGGCTCTCCCGTGGGCTGCTGGGGCTCAGTGTGAGCACGGCTTTTCTGCCTGCTGCTTCTAGTAGGCCAGCGAGAGGCGGCTGTCTTCCTGGCTTTAGAGGGCTTTTTCCACCAGCCTTGTAAATGAAGGGGCCAGAGTAAAGACCCCCCCACCGAAGGAACTGGGTTTATGTGGACTTGGCGATGATGGAACAAAGGGTCAGCTTTTCACTGTGCACAGCGTATCAGCATGGGTCCCCTTTGTCAAGAAAGAGACCTTTGGGTGGGAAGTCCACCGTTCACAGTTTGATCTTTTAAATTCTGTTGGCTAATCATCGCTTAGCGCGGGAGATCGACAGCTGACCCTAAAACCTTACTTCTGAAGAATTCAAATCCTTACATTGACTTCTTCTCACTTGGGCTTAAAATTTCCATTCTCTCGTTCTGTCAAGTAGTTAGGACTTCTTTCTCAAATCTCGCACGATGCCCAGAGCAGAAGATCCAGTTTTGACCCTTGCGAAGCCAAATATTGACATACATAGGGAGTAAAACAATGCGAGAATTGTCAAGGAAGATGATTACTTTGAGTGTTCAACACTTGTGTGTGACGCCTGTCCCTGTCAGCCAGAGGGGCCCGTGCGTGGATCACAGCGATGGGAGGTGGGCAGGCGTGTCGCTCAAAGGGGAGCCAAAGCCAGGGCCAGAACAGACAGTTCAGAACCAAGGTATTGATTAGTAGCTGTACAGACTGAGCGCGAGGGTGGATGGCATATCTCCACAAGGGAAAGGAAGGATGTCAAATACTTTTTTTCCTTTAACATAAAGATGTTTCAATATTTTTAAGAATTAAATCTATTTTCCTTTGTGATTTCTTCTATTGGTTTTAGTGGGAGAAAGTTATTTCCCATCCATACAGCTGGAAAATTCACCTATGAATATTCACCTGTGTTTTCTACGAGTTAAAAGGTAAACCTGATATTGGAATATCCAGGCGATATCCTTCCAGAGTCGGGGAGAGATGCAGGTCGGTGCTCAGATGCAAAGCAAATGCAGATTCTCAGGCCTCATCCGCCAGTGTAGGGGTGAGCAAAGCAGGGCCAAGGCCACAGCCCTGGGAGAGGGGTCTTGCAAGGCATCAAGGGGAACATGGCTCAAAGAAGAAAACGGAGGCAGGCCGGGCAAGAAGACCCAGGGAGAGAGCTCGCAGAAACCCCGAGGAGAGGTTTGACAGAAGAGGGATAATGACCCATGCCAAGTTTAATTTTTATTTATTAAAAAAAATTTTTTTAATGCTTACTTATTTTTGAGAGAGGGGGAGAGACAGAGCGTGAGTTGGGGAGGGACAGAAAGAGGGAGAGGGAGACACAAGATCTGAAGCAGGCTCCAGGCTCTGAGCTGTCAGAACCCGACACGGGACTCGAACTCTCAGACAGCGAGATCATGACCTGAGCCAAAGTCAGATGCCCAACGAACTGAGCCACCCAGGCGCCCCGCTCCACGCCCAGTGTAGCAGCCTCATCCACGTGGGCTGATGCGAGAAGGGGACCCTAACGCTCAGAGAGGCTCCAGGAGTGAGTTGCTCAGAGAATCAGCTGGTGTCTGGGACAGGCGCTGGGGACTGGGGCAGCTCTGATGTTTTCTCTAAAGCCTTTAGGTGCCCACTGGCCTGTTTCTCGGGGACCTTGTAAATACTGAGGAACTGGGGCTGCTCTGACTGCTGGACCCAGTTACTTTGTTGCCAATGAGGAAAGACACGAATAGAAGGATGGAGGAAATAAACAAAGTAAAGACTAAAGAAAGGCCAGAGCTGGGGCAGAGGTCAGGAGAAACTAGGGTGTATTCAAAGCGGCGCTTGCATCTCTGTAATGCTCACCCTCCTAAGCACATAGATGGACTGAAATATAATGACTATAAGCCCAATTCTAAAATGGGCTTTAAGAAGTCACCTATCAATGTCAGCATTGTTAAAAAAAAAAAAAAGTAGCATAGAGTCATAACTTGTCCCAAGATGCATAACAAAACAAAACAGAACTTTAGAAACACAATTTATGAAAATTCAGTGTTACCAGTGCCAGAGAAATATCCATTGGAGGAAGGGTATCGTTGCCTTCAGAGCTGCAATACTGTTACGACCCATCTTCCGTGTTCGCTAGACAGGGATGGGAGGATGAGGGCAGGTGTGAGGAGCCACACGCTCCGACAGCACAATTGTGGGAAGTCGCCAGCTAGCTTCCAAGAGCACACAGTCTCCTGTTAACACTGAGAACTCTTTCTGTGCAAAGCTACTCTGCCCATCCAGAACCGGAACAACTCACCTAACCAGGGGAGTGAATCTTCTGGAGGTATATTCAAATCCGAATCCCAGCTCTGCTACTGGCTGTCTCTGTGACCTTGGGGAATTACTTCCTCTCTTTGAGACCTCAGTTTTCCCAGTCATAGAATGGGTGGGTTCACTGAAATGATAGCCAATTACTTCCTGTTCTACTTTAGCAATCCACAATGAGGGAAGTCAAAAGATGAGGAAAAACCCAAATTCTCCTGGAGAAAACTAATTTTGAAACTTAGTATTTCAATCCTTCAAGGCAGACTGTATCTCACACTTACTAATCTTGTGACATTTTTAGATTCTTGCGATTCCCGGATTGCACACGAATAAAATGCAGGGGAGTTTCACTCGCCCTGCTTGGTACTTGGCCGTGAGTCTGAAGTTAAGATCCGAGGGTAGCGTGTTACTATTTTGCACATTTATGATTGCTGGTCGCATTTGTTACAAACTCTGTTCTATTTAGGGCACTGGTGATCAATAAGGCAGATAATATTTTCATCGTATTCAAAAAGACTAATGTTGTGAAGACAGCCTGTGAAGGCGGCCTCTGTTTTCTTAGCGGCTTGACAATTTCCCGCAGACTGTCTCCCATCCGGGCTCTGTTCTTGCCGGGGCTGTCCTCCGTTCCAAGCACCAGAAGAATCATCCCCAGTCATTTGCTAATGCTGGAGAAAAAAAAACAAAACAAGACAAAACAAAACAAAAAAAAAACCCCAAAATGTCACTTCTGGTAGAACTCGGGGCGGGGGGGAAATCATGGCAAGATTTTCTTTTTCCATATTTCCAAACAGTGGGGGGAAAACAATGGAATGTTTGCCTTGAATTTTGTGTCGCTTTGGCTGCAATGAAGAGAGAGTTTCTTGAAGGCAAAAATCTGTCTTTTGTCTTATTGTTGCCATCTTCGAAGGCAGGAAAATCTGTTCGAGCTGGCGGTTTTGCAGTATTACTTTTCCCCTCAAATCTGCTGTCTGCGCCGCTTGTGGAATTTCTTGACTCGAACGTGGGTTTGAAGGGCCTGGTGAAGAAAGCGGCTGTGACTCATGACCCACAGAGGAATTTTTGGCTTCTTCCTCTCCACAGCGGAGTCTGGGGCAGCCTGGGCCCGGCGTGCGTGCTCAGGATTCCGGCGGCGGCGGTGCAGGTGACTCGGACACACCTTGGACGCTCCTGTCTGCTTGGAGCAGAAGACTCGCGACAGGCCGCGCCGCAGGAGCACCCGGCAGGCCCCTCTCCACCCCTTCGCCTCTGCGATCATCACTTGCGAAACAGACAGAGAGGTCCGAGGTGTCATCATCATTTTGGTGACTCTCGTCTGGGAAAACAGCTTGTTCTTCTACGCAGGCCCCCGGGAAATGTTGAGTGCGCTTGAATTCCTTCTCGTACCCCGTGTCCGCAGAGCTCTCGAGTCTTCTCTTTGCCTCTCCTTTCCTACAAAGCCCAAAGTGGTGAGGGAGACGTCTGTTTGGAGAGACGTCGAGGCAAGAACTTTCCTTATCCATCTGTACCCTCCATCCCCACCGCCTCTACGTCTCCCCGTTAACAAGCGACTCACCCACATTTGGACTTGAAGTTTTTATGCATTAAAAATAAGCAATCAGGGGCGCCTGGGGGGCTCAGTGGGTTAAGCTTCCAACTTCGGCTCAGGTCATGATCTCGAGGTTTGTGAGTTCGAGCCCCACATCAGGCTCTGGGCTGATGGCTCAGCCTGGAGCCTGCTTCAGGTTCTGTGTCTCCCCCTCTCTCTGCCACTCCCCTGCTCATCCTCTGTCTGTCTCTGTTTCTCAGTCATAAATGAGCATTAAAAAAAAAAAAAAGGAATCATAGCAAGACTACCGTGTATGCTAACTTGAATTTAAATAAAAAATATAAATTAAAAAAAGGGAATAAAAGCAATCATAATGGGTACCTTTTTGATAAAATTACTTGATGAGATAGTCTCCAATGGAATCCTGGTATGTACTACTCAGTAATACTCGTTAAGTGAATGAATGAATAAGAGGTGGGGCTTTATGTGGCCCTGAATACTGGCTGATTTGGGGGGAAGCCGGAGAAAGATCCGTGGCCTCTCTGGCTGGAGGGTGGAGGACGCCTTGTGACTTGACCATGAAGCACTCTGGGTGAGGCCACGTTTTGCGGGCTGGAAGGAAATCAGGAGGCAAGGACAAAGAAACAGGGAAGGCTGATATATCCTGACCCCTCGCACCCTGGCATGCAGCCAGGTTCCGGGTTTTTAGAAACAGGTGAAAAATTCCACAAAATGAATTGATTTTCTTTTTCCAGAACAAAAGTCTGGTTCAGTCCAAATGAATTAAATTCAAGGCAGTGGTTTATATTTCTCTTTATGTGACTTGAATATGTTTGTAAGGGGAAAAAAAGTCCTTAAGACACATGAAAGGTGTCAGATAGTCAAGGACTAAGAAGATAGTCACGGTTCCCAGGACCTTGACTCCTCAAAATGGAGGAGCCAGGATTGAGGACGAGGCACCTCTTCCTCCGGGGGAGGAGCTTCTGACATTGTGCTGCTCGCATGCCTGGCCTGGGGTTGGGGTGTCAGGGCAGGGCTCCGGGCCGGCAGCACGGGGTACCCTGGTCAGACAGCAGCGCGCTGTGCAGCGTAAGTGGGAACAGACAGAGGACGGGCAGGAGGCTGGCTTAGAAGATAGTCCAAGCCTGACAGGTTGTAGGTTGAGGCCAGGGACAGGCATTGGGGGTCGTCTGGGAAGGAAAGGCAGGGTAGGGAGGGGGGTACAGGGACTCTGGTCTATTAGGTCAGTGACGGTTTTATTCCCTAAGGGTGGGGCTCCCTTGGATGGGACATTTCATGGTGTCTCAGAACAGAGTGGTTTTTCTGGAAGTATTCTTAGAGCTCCATGCCTCCATACTGGACTCCGTCCTTTCTCTGTGGTTCTTTGGTTGTTAAAATGGCCATATCCTTTTTTTTTTTTTAATTTTTTTAATGTTTATTTATTTTTGAGAGAGAAAGAGAGACAGAGCACTAGCAGGGAAGGGGCAGAGAGAGAGGGAGACACAGAATCCGAAGCAGGCTCCAGGCTCTGAGCTGTCAGCACAGAGCCCGACGTGGAGCTCAAACTCACCAACCACAAGATCATGACCCAAGCTGAAGTTGGGGGCTTACCCAACTGAGCCACCGAGACACCCCTGGCCATGTCCTTTTAAAGCTATATTTTTCCTGAGGAGCTAGAGAATAATTCTCATTCCTCCTAATAAAACTTCGAACCTTTACTCGCTCATCATTTATTCCTCCATTCATTCATCCTTCAATGTAAAAATCCCTGAATTTAATGAACGAATAATATTTTATGACCTTCTTCAGGGTTTCTTAGGATCTCTGAGAGAAGAGGTTATGTCAGACCTGATTTTTCAATGAATATTCTGAGGCTCTCTACTTCCTAGGTCATGACCTGAGGCTCAGATCAAGGATAGGGTCACTGGGAAGCAGAGACATGTTGATACCTTAGCTAGAAATATTAGATGCCAAGCGAAAATGACAAAGATCTCTCATCAGCTTTTCTCTCGCTCCCTTGGAGCCTTCTAGGCTAGGGGCTTTTATTTTATGGAATTTCCCTAATGGAGACAGAAGAATACTCATTTGCATTTTCCCCATGAAGATCAGAGCTTCAGGGTCTGTCTGCATGAGGTTTCTTATAAGCACCAAGGCTTCACTGCACTATGTAAAGATGACGTGTTTTATAGAGTTTGTGTTTTGTGCATTTTTTGGAGTTTGCGAGGTCTCTAACACTTTCCAGAAATGTGTCTTACCGTGTGAGTAGACCCTGCACCTAGCAGTTAGTAAGAGTAAACTTCACACTGCACGACACTTTGTGGTTCCCAAAGCATGGCCAGGCAGATTAATCTCATTTAAGTCTCAATAGCCCAGTAGGGCCAATATTATTACTTCTCCCTATTTGATGAGGCAATGAACTCAGATGTGGGTTGTCCAAAGTCATACAGCCAGCTTAAGACATGGTCAGGTTCAGAGCCAAGGCTGCTGCCCCGGACGCCATGGAATGTCGCTTGCCCAGGCAGGGCTGTCCTGATGCTACCAATGTAACTTTTGACCTCACCTCCTGGGTTCCTCTCATCAGACCCTCAGGGTTTTGGAAGTAGTTAGAGCAACAACCGCCGCTGGGACCAGGTTTCATACCCGGTCGTGAGCAGAAGCGAAGGAAAGGGTCGCTCTTCTGCATGTCGCTGTCCAGTTCTCCCAGCACCATTTGCTAAAGAGGTTGTCTTTTTTCCATTGTATGCTCTTTCCTGCTTCGTCGAAGATGTATATTTGTGGATCCATTTCTGGGTTCCCCATTCTATTCCATCGATCTATGTGTCTGTTTTTGTGCCAGTACCATACTGTCTTATCCAAAGGATAAAAAAAATGCTTATTAGAAGGGGCACATGCACCCAATGTTTATAGCAGCATTATCAATAATAGCCAAATTATGGAAAGAGTCCAAATGTCCATCGATTGATGAATGGAGTAAGAAGATGTGGTTTCTATACACAATGGAATACTACTCAGCAGTGAAAAAGACTTCATTCTTTCTCACTGCTGAGTAGTATTGCCATTTGCAATACTCTTGTGTTGGAAACAATGTGGTTGGAACTAGAATGTATTATGCAAAGTGAAATAAGTCAGTCAGAGAAAGACCGATATCTATGATTTCACTCATATGTGGAATTTAAAATACAAAACAGATGACCATAGGGAAGGGAAGCAAAAATAATATAAAAACAGAGAAGGAGACAAACCATAAGAGACTCTTAACGCAGAGAACAAGCTGAGGGGTGCTGGAGGGGTGGGGGGTAGGGGGATGGGCATTGAGGCGGTCACTTTTTGGGACGAGCGCTGCGCCTCATACCTAAGAGATGGGTCGCTGTATGTTAACTGGAATTTCAATAAAAATGAAAAAGAAGTGAAGGACAAGGAACTTTGGAAAGAAGTAGCAGTAGTGAGATTTCCAGTTTTTTGGGTTTTTATTTTTCATCCTTCCCAGTTCCAAGCTGGCCTTGTTGATGCGATCGACATTTCGTTTTACAAATTCGCTGATCACTTAATGTCCCAACTTCGTATACCTGATTTTTCTCCCTATTGTCCGTGGTCTTAGAGAACGTGTTTTGTTTTGTTTTTTTTTCCATATCCCACCGTATTCCATAGTGCAGTTTTACCGTAATTTACTTAATAGCCCCCTACTTTGGGCATGAAAGCTGTTTCTGATTTTCCCCTGTTATAAATAGACCACTTCCTCTCGGCTGGTCCCTCTCAGCTCTGGTGCCTGTTTTTGTAACTGGGCTCCTACTTTGTTCTTTGTCATTGAACCTCCACCCTGTGCCCCATTTCTGAGAACTGTGTCCCTGCTTGGTTTCCTGCTCAGGGCCTCAGTTCCTTCCAGGGACTGGAGTCCTGTCTCTGAAATCCAGTCTGTCTCTGGCTGACTCTCTGCCACCTGCTCACCTGCTGCCAGCCCTCCCATGAGGGCTGTGACCCTGCCGGGGCCACCGTCTGCCTGTCCCCCCTCCCCCCAGTAGGCTTGTCAAATCTTTAGGTCTTTGTTTTCCTGGCTCTGGTGTGATCCAGGCTCCCAGGCCTTGGAGGCCAGAGAAGAGGAGGGAAGACGGTGGGCAGAGGCTTGGGGAAGGGGAGGGGTGTGCGAGAGTGTGAGTGTGCATGTGTGCAGCAGTGGTCGGGCAGACCGGGTGGCTCACCTCCGGGGGAGCAAGAAGCCGGCACATATGAGACAATTTACAGTTCCCCAACTCACCCTGTTCTTTCTCATGTCTGGGACTTGGATATAGAGTTACTCGGCCTGGAAATTTCTTTCCCTTTCCTTCAGCCCAATTAACAAACCCTCACCCTGTGGGTCTCAGCTTAGATCAGAGATTTCCAAATTTTCTCTCACACGCTGTTCTTAGTGTCTCTAATTTTTCATGGAGCTTCAAGGCCCAGAGAAGCCCTGAACAGTTACTTGATTAAGTAGTTAGGTCTGAACAATGTACTATTTATGTCCTAAGAACTCAGTAACCATTAAAAAAAATTTTTTTTTAATGTTTATTCATTTTTTGAGAGAGAGAGGTACAGTATGAGTGGGGAAGGGGCAGAGAGAGAGGAAGGCACAGAATCTAAAGCAGGCTCCAGGTTCTGAGCCATCAGCACAGAGCCTGACGTGGGGCTCGAACTCATCAACTGTGAGATCATGACCTGAGCCGAAGTCTGACGCTTAACCGACTGAGCCACCCAGGCACCCCTGAGAACTCAGTAGCCCTTTGAAAAATAACTCTCACAAATTGAAGGAAATAGAGTATTTAAAATTCATTCTTTTAAAAAAAAGTTGTATTTATTTATTTTGAGAGAGAGAGAGAGAGAGAGAGAGAGCACAAGCAGGGGAGGGACAGAGAGAGGGAGAGAAAGAAGGAGAGTGAGAATCTCAAGCAGGCACCATGTTATCAGTGCAGAGCCCAACTCAGAGCTCGATTTCACCAACCACGAGGTCATGACCTGAGCCGAAATCAAGAGTCAGATGCTTAACTGACTGGGCCCCCCAGGTGTCCCTAAAATTCCTTCTCAAATACCACAATTAACTATTCTCGGGAAGCGTGGAGCTGTTGGACACTGCCACCTTCCTGAACATTACAATCAGATAAAACACCGCACTGATTTTTACTTCTAATTATCACGGCAACTGCAGAAAATCCAAGTTTGCAGACACGCCGTGGTCTAACGTGGACACATATAGCTCCTCAAGCCGGCAGTATCTGACGGACGCTGAGTATTACCGTGTGACCCTCAGACTTCAAATACCCCACAGAGGTCCCGTGAGTTTGTTTGTCCAGGTCTGGACCCCTGGGGCTCCCCACCCACCGGTGTCTGTTAACTTGTCTCTTTCCTTGTTCATTTCACGGTGAGCCCAGTGAGTTCGGCCGCACATCCGTCTTGCTCGTAGACAGCAGTGCTCGGCACCCGGAAGGCGCTCAGTAAGTCAACACTCACGGAGTGGAGAACTAGAGCCCAGCTCCTTCACGAGGCAGCTCCGGAGGATTCAGAAGCAAAGGAGCTGAAGCGCCGGGCTTGGCGAGATCAAGGACGGCGCTCCCAACTCGAGAGGCTCCGGCGGATGATGAGGGAGAATAATCAAGGTTATAGCGGAGGACGTATGCGAGGGATACGCAGCCAGGCGCTAAGAAGGATGCTGCCGATTACAGAATGAGGTGGAGGGAGTGTGGGCTCCGATAAGAAAAGCTCAAGGAGAGGATGAAAAGAAGATTGCACGAGGGGTCAAGACAGATAATGAGAAATGCTTCCTGTACATAAGGAATGTCCGCGCGGGGAAGACGGCGGCGGCGCCCCCTCCAAGATGGAGCAAAAGCAATTTATTGACAGACACGGTTTCTGAAAATTAAATGGATCGTTGCCTTGGTGTGCTCACAAAAGCAGGGCAGAGGACAGATCCCGCAAAGACACAAATTTCCCAAGGGACGGAGAAGAAATATCGGGGAAGGCATGGAGGGCGAGTGGAAAAGAGAAAAAAAAAACCCTTATTTTCATAGCACGGCTGTGACCTTCTGGGGCTGGCAAATGGTCCAAATGGGACATCAATTGAGGAAACCAATCTCTTATCGCTGGCCTCGCTGGCCCCGACGCTGCCAAGTGCTCGGTGCCCACGTCGGTCCTTGGGGACTCATTTTGTCACATTCTGTTCCTGGGTCTGAGGTGAGCCGCTCCAAGCAGGCGTCCTCGCCAAGTCAGGGCAGGGAGAAGGCTGCACTTCTGAAGTAGCGAATGGTGTCTTCCTCAGCTGATTTCTATAAGGTATTGTTTTCCAGCAAAGGAGGAATAAGGGAAATACTTAAACAATAAGTGCTCTGAGGGAGTGCGTACAGGGAAATCATTATCTCTTATTGTGCCAATAAGTTTCAAGGCAGCCGGCCAAGCTGTTCTCACGCCGAAGGAGCCCCGGCTGCCGCGCCGAGGTGGAAATCCGAACCAAGGAGGGAGGCCTCCCAGAGACGCGGGAGCTGTCGGAGGCGTGTTTGACACCGTTGTTTTTCTCATCGTGGGGATGATGGATTTTAAACTCTGTACTTCCAGGACAGAAAAGGAATTCTCATGATGATAATCAAATATAAGAGCTGGTGTTACCAAGCCCTTCTTCTGCATTAGGCATTGTAATAAACGCTTTGCGTATAATCTCATTTAAAGCTCACTAAACGACAACACAGGGGGGCGGCAGTTATCTCCGTTTATAGATGAGGAAACAGAGCAGGATTGACTCTGCGGCCAGCTTGTTTGCAGAGCCCCGGTTTTCGTCGGGAAGGGATGCGGAGACCGTCCAGTCGGTCCAGTTAGTCTTCCTGAACCCGGATTATGTGCGGAGCAGTGTTTTCAGCATTGAAGAGGCCGTGTGGAAAAAATGAAGGCGTGCTGTCCTCCGAAAGCCAAGTTGGAAATGAGTACAATTTCAGCAAAGTTTGGGGGGCGTGGCAATATCATTACAAATCGGAAAATTGATTAGATTTTAGGGGAAAAAATGGACATAAATTTACATAGAACTACGTAGTCTTAGAGGAAGAAAGGATTTGGAAATTTAGGATGATCCTCCTTTTTGTTTTTAAATTAAGGGGCATATGGTTGTTGTATAGTTTTTTTGGTAGACACCTGTCTCCAGTGGTCTGAATTCCAGCATGCACAATGAATTTCCAAACTAATTAATGGCTCCCCGCCTCTCTGCCTAGCCCTGGAGAACACGGGACCAACGAAGCCCTCTCCTACCACCCACAGCCAAGGCTCTGCGTGTGATATGGGGGACACCAGGCAGGAGGGGGTCCCCCACCAGTGGAAAACATCTGAGGTGGCAGTCTGTGACTTGGAAGAGTTTCGAGAACAATGCAATAGCAGTAACGATAAAAATAGCTGTCTTCTCTCAACTTGTCGAGATGTTGCATCCGTGTTGAGGGTTGGCAGCTCGCGGAAGTTTCTCATCTTAATCTGAATGCTCTTTGTCTGGCTTGAGCAGGAGCTATCCGGGCTCCTCTGGCTTTACTTCCGGTTTGCATTTTCTAATACTTAGTTCTGAGAGGTGTTCTCAATCCTTCCATCCTCTGGTCTCGGTGGGCTTCGCTGAAAGGAGGTAATGGACGAGGTTTGGTTTCCAGGACACCAGAAAGCGTCCTTCCCGCTGCCGCCTCCGAATGTCTCCTGCATTGGGAAGACGTGTGTCAGGCAGGCTGCCTTTGGGGATTCCTCCCCGGGGCTGATTGTCGTCTCCCTGTTAATGGTGAAGACCTTTAGAAGGGTGAGTGTTTGTGTGACGTAACTGAGCGGAGCTTTTCGCAGGAGGTGAGAAATAATCAAAGTCTCTGTAGCACGGAGCACGGCCGGGGGAGGTGACGGCAGTGCGTGGGGACTTAGGTGAATGCGGCGAGCACCTCAGGGCCCACCCACAGAGGCCAGGGCCCTGCAGAGAGAAGGCAGGGGGGTCTCCTTGGCTTTTGTAAGGGCATCCGTGCTGCTTCCCCGTAGAAGTCACCCTCCCGGTGGCCCATTAAGGAGGCAGCCTCACGGTTAGCACGAGGCCTCCGGAGCCGCTCTGGGAGTGCAAATGTCAGACGGTACAGAGGGGAAACAGCAGTTGGCAATCAGGATTCCACAGTGGCGACAGGACGGAGGGTCCATGTATGGGTTACGTCAAAGGCCACCAGGGTATGGCCTCCTCATGGAAACACAAACCTGGGCAGAGGCACGTGTTTAGGTTTTCAAGCATGTTTTTCCTGATTACCGATGTAATCCCTAATCGTTGTAGAAGAAAGCCAAAAACATTTTTAAAAATTTCATCCCACATACACACGGTTAAAATCTTCATGGTTTCCTACTATATGCGCGTGTGTATAAAATCTCATATATTGATATTTAAAAATTTTTTAAAATTTTTTTATATAAGCTGTGCTCAGCTCTGGTGATATTTTAAAATTTATTTTTATTCTATATTATATAATTCTGAACCTTGCTTTTGAATTAATATTGTATTGAGCATTTTTTCATTAAATTTTTTTATTAATGTAAAACGGTTTCACTGATACAACTTTAAAATGTATATCCATATGTATGGATATATCGTAATTCATTTGACTGGTTCCCCATTGTTTAGCATTTAGGTTATTTTTGTTTCTAGGTGCACAGGTATTTGTCAACATTTCTAATTTTTTTTTTTAAGATTAGATTCATAGGCCTGAAAATGTTAAAACAAAGAACATCACTTTGTTAAGTATATGGCCAAAAAAAAAAAAAGAACATAAGGGAGGGATTAAAAGTGATAGGGAGAGAGAGAGAGGAAGGGAAGGAAGAGGAAGAGAAGAGAAGAGAGGGGGGAGGAGAGAGAGGAAAGAGAGAAAGAATTAAAATGGTCTTTAAGTCTATCCAATATCCATCTATTCTATCCAAATTCTACCCCTAGCATTTTTCTGGTCTGCACCAGAGGCCCACCTCGTCGGCATCTAAATATTTAGAAATAGTAAGTCCAGCTGACTACCACATGAAATATGTCCTGTCCTTCCTTTTGTGACGATCTGAAAGTTCAGGCCCAAATTTAGAATCCTGGGCCTCCCCGAAGTTCTGGGCCAGAGTGCGGCCACGTGGGGAGATTGGCCTCAGGCCCGGGCCGCCTCCTTTCTCGTCTCCGAGCCCTCCCCTCGAGGGTCCCTCGTGTGCATGCGTGGGTGATTCAGTCCCAAGTGCAAACGCCATCCGCACCCCTGCAAGCAGCTGCCTTCTGGCCACCTCCTTGGGCCCTGGGCACGCACACCAGCAGCACCATCTACCCTCAGGGAGAGAGAACCAGGAAGAAGCCGGGGGTCCTAGAAATGGGAATTCCAATGTCCTGGGTCCTAGACCGTGTACTAGAAGGAGGATGGGCCAGGCCTTCAAGGGAGTTCTCGCTTTGGCCTTGAGAGTCCTTGCCGCATAGGAGGGAAGCAGGTGGGAGAAAGGCCAGAGCGAGCCCCTCCACTTGGTGGCGCTCTAGGAAGGCCCAGCCTTCTGGGTGGCAGAGCTCTCAAGAAGATCGGAAATAAAAGTTGGGAATTTATCCCTTAGACACGTTTCTGCGCCCATACTCACACGCACACCCACCCACGAATAAAATTATCCTGTACGAGCATTTTATAATCATCTTTAAAAAAAACCAGAGGTGTTGTGAGCATATTTCCAAGTTAATAAACATACAGGCATGAACACTTTGGTTAAGATTTTGTGACGTGTCTTCTTCCAGTAAGGTTTACGTTCTCACCGTCGGTACCTTGTTTTGAAAGCACACCCTGCTCAGAGCGAGCATGTTAATGTTGGTCTAATTGTTGACGTGATGAGCAAAGAGGACGTTCGAGTCGGCTCTAGGGGGGTTGACCGTGTCTGCAAACATTCACAACTCAGCTTGTTTTCTCCTCGGGGCATCGTCCCTTCGTGTCGTTGGCCTGTTTACTGAAGGTGTTAAGACGGTGCTTTCGGGGACCTGAAGACAGGAGACGCAGGGGCGGGCTGGTGACAGGGTATAAAGAGCTGAGGGTGCCCCATCCCCACCGCTGGGCCCCGGCTCTTGCTTTGCCCCAGAGCACTGGGGCACGGAGGAGTCCCCAGAGGGGCCCCAGAGGAACCAGGCATCTGTGCAGGAGGATACGGGGTGGAAGCATCCTCCGTCAGAGATACCAGAGCTGCCTCCACAGAGGAAACGCCCTGGACCCGTTTCCTGCCGCCTGGCCATCTTAGGGCTTCCTATATAATGATTCAGTCCTTCTCCCGCAGGAAAATATGATTTGGCTCGTGACCTCGAAGTGTGTTCCCATCGCGGAAGGTGATTACGGTCTGAAACACGCTCCCCGGGACAGGAATTAAGTGCTCCCCTCATCCTGGACTGCAGGAAAAACAATACATGCCGTTTGTCGGCTGACTCACTCGTGCGGACAGTTCAGGTAGGAACACGTCATTCCCTGAGGGTCGATTTGCTTCCGTGGGACAGATTTGTTTGTGCAAGGACTCGGCAGATCAAGCCGGTCAGTCAGGCACCTGCGCTGGCCACCAGAAGCAACGGAGCCCCTTTCCTGTTTGGGGCCCATCTGCCGGCTGCACTGACAGAAGTGACATCCCAATGTCTGAAGCATGTCCCATGAATGATAACACTCTTCTTGGGTTGCCTGTAGGGGGATGACACCATAAATGCTTATATTATAATATCTTGTATTGCTTTATTCAGGAAACTTCCCTGATAATACTTAAGGCTCCCTAGGGGCTGGTCTCTGTCTCTTTGATTCTTACTCCTCTCTGTCGAAGGTGGGGCCAGAGGGGATGCTCCCTCCCTGCCTTGTGTTCTTTCATTCCGTGTAGGTACCATTTGGGTAATAGTCCCAGTCCCTCTCTGCCTCCTCACTCGCTCCTTCCCAGAAAAGAGGAAATGACCCAGCTGCCTGGTCAACCTGAGGGAAATTCCTTCCTCCTTCTTGGGGTCCAGCTGCCCATGGGTAACACAGGTTTTGCTCCGCCCCTCCACGCTTCGGGTGTCACAGGACAGGTCCCCGTGTGGGTGCCCATTGGGGAAGAGGTGGTTGAGGACTAAACTCGAAACTGGGGAGTTATGCAGCCAAGTCCATAGGAATATTTCCTAATGGGTATTTATCAGAACGCTTTTGCTCCTTGAAATGATAATAGGTGTTATCGGGGAAAGTAAAGGGCTCCGTAGTCATGTGATATAGGGAAGAACCACGTTAAACAAGGTGAAACCGGCTTACATCCTTCAGGACTTCTCAGAGCGTTGAGTGTACTAACATACGTCTTGGATCTTATGGGGGTGCCGGGGGGCCATGTGTCGGGGATGATTTTAGCCCCTGGAACAAAGTCGCTCCTGTGGCTAAAGCCTGGGTTCCTTATTTCTGTCTTAAGGTCTTTGATGTTTCCCAGAACCCACAGTGAAAGGGAAGGGTCTATAATCGTAGCCATCAAGCCGGAATCTCACCGCAATGGGAAAAAGCCATCACTGGTGTAGATCTGAAATGTGGGGCGGGAAGGGGGCCCATGGCATTCACGGTACAGGCTCCTTCCTGGAGAAACCTCAGCAGTGGAGGTGCTGGGAGAGGAGGCAGCAATCCTGGGATGAATTTTCACAGAGGCCAGAGGGATGGACCAGAACACAGACAGATGCAGAGGAGGAGGGAAGACTCGCCTCTTCCTTTAAGGTGCTTTCAGCCAAGTGAGAAAATCCCGAGGTCCGTGGTTGTCTGGGTGCGGGCCCTGGGCCAGAAGCATTGGCGTCCCCTGGGAGCCTGTAGGAAATGCAAATTCCCAGACCTACTGAATCAGACACTCCCGAGGCGGGGGCCCAGTGAGGAGGTTTAACAAGCCCCCGGGGGATTCTGATACGTGCTCAAGTTTCAGAACCACTTGCTTTATGTAATACCCATGGCTGCTTTCTGGTTAAGAGCCTCAGCACAAGACATTTCTATAATAGGTTACTCTGGTCACTACCAGTTTCCAGATGAATTTCGCGAATGAAAAACCTCAGAAATCGGGGAAACTGCATGGCCTAGTGGGAGGGGCTAAGGTAGGAGATCTGACCAGAAGCCTCAGTGCTGAGGATCCTCCAAAAAATTCATTTTGTTTTCCTCCTGGGTAAAGCAGAGGGGCTAAGAGCACCCTGCGTGGCTCACGGTACTGTATACACAGTAACGGAAATGTGTAACTAACGCTGCTACACAAAAGTTAAGATGTTTCAAAGACTTGCAGTCTTTGAATCCGGTTTTGGCAATAATTACAGTCTCAGTGCAAATCCAAAGTTGTTTCAGATTCAGGCATTGCCTTTACACAGGGACTTCACCCTCAACCACTTAGGGTTTAGGGTCGATGTTGGGAGAGCCTCTCCTTCCAACATAATATCCTTTTGGCGAGGGAAGGTGTATAGGATTTTTATCAAATTATTCGTGATATAATCTTACCTTCTCCTTTAGAGAACAACGACCAAAAAAAAAAAAAAAAAAGGTAACTTCCACTTTTCAATGCCATTTTCCAAACTGAGCCCTCTGCATGAGGGTTGAGGAAATCAACACACCTTTCCCCCTGGAGTGGTGACTTCATCACTTCTGTATTTTCTGCCATTGCATAGATTGCCCATGTCCTCAGCAGTTTTATAACTCATTCTCTCCCAACCCACTCTCCCCAGCCACCCAAGAAGTCATTCGTTGGGTAGACTTCATCAGGGTGTCAACTCACTGTCACTCAGCCGGGCATCATTATGAATGGTGAATTAGCAAAGTCGCCTTGGCGGCCCCTGAGCAGAAGAACTTTTGAGATAATTCTCTCTGTCCCACATTGCACCACCCAGCGTCACTGTGCTGGGCTCTCCGCCACCAGGCCCTCGTCCTGCAGGCTCACCTTTGTCACTCCTTACTGTCCACTGTGAAAGCTGAGCAGTCATGACCCACCTCCTCGAGGGGGTTGGACTTTGGGCTAAGAGCGACAGGAAGGGTCAGAGTGAAGAGTCCTGGATCGGGGTGCAGGCTCTAGTTAAGACGAATTGGGACAAAAACATGGAGACAATGTCCAGAAATGGAAAGTAGCGAGCTCTAGACTCTAGCTAGATAGTCACAGAAGACCATCTTTGGCTTTGGAACCGATACGATAATTGGCAGCGGGCAGGGTTGCAGCAAAAAATGTATCCATTGACTTCCCTTGCTTTTGTACAGATTCCCTACTGGTGACCTTAAAGGCAGGGAAGCTCGACTTGCAAACGACGGCTTTAGGGATAACTCTAAGCTTACTGCCTGTGGAGTCACAGTGCCTCAGCATCTCTGTATTGGAAGCACACCTCTGGGCAAAGCACAAGAAGGCCAGACAGTGGACACCAGCCCACTTTCCCAGAGGGATTGCTCTCACCCAGCAAAGCCTCCCTAAGGCCGGTATGGTTGGTTCACTCACGAATGTTGGTTCACATGCAAGACAGTTGTGCTCAATAATCCTTCGAGTTTCACCAGGTAAACAGGCGTTTTTCACAGCTGCAGGGTACACATGTCCAAGACAGCAGGGGATTGGCTGGGGCTGAGTGGAGGAGAGATCTTATCTAATGTCAGAGACCAGCGTGGGTGTGTTTAACCCTCATTCTTTCTGGACACGTGCTGTCCCTAGCCAGGTTCGCCAGGTCACAAAGTCATTGGCTGAGTCTGGCCATTTTTGTCCACATTCCCCTGTAGTAGCTGAAGACCTGCCTCCCGGAGAGGGGAAATGGCTCTCCCGAAGTCACAGAGCAAAATGTGTCCGTCCCAGGCGTGAAGTCTGGTCTCCGCATCCCCACGCATCCATGGACACGGAGATACCTGGAAGGGGAAAGACACTCCCGCAGGGGTATCTTTTGAGAGCCCTGGGCCCCAGTGTGGCTTTTCCAGAGGGTGGGCCGTGGAGGGTTAATAACCCAGTTTAAGGAGACTTAGGTGTTTAGAGGCAAGATAACAGCACATCCCTAAATCCGAGAGCCACGCCTTAGACAGCAATGCTCCTCTCCCACGAAGCTTCTTTACTGCTTTCGGTCAAACCAGAACTCTGAGGGCCTCTGTGGTGGAGGGAATTAATGTCTCCCTCCAGCCTATTGTTTATCTTCTTCCCCTCCAGCTTCGTTTCAGCACTATTCCCAGTGCATACTCTCGGAGGGCAGAAGTCACTTCTCAGGCATTTCTCAGGCAGGAGATGTCTCCTTTCTGGTGGTGGTGAGGGGAGAGGGCTGCTCGGCTTGGAGGGAGCATCCCACACCCTCGCAGAAAATTCACCATATGAGAACCGGGGTCAAGAGAACGTATGAGAGCTTGGATTAGCCAGCCTGTGCAACAAGGGCTTACAACCCTTTGGGAGTGTGGCTCACAGGGGGAAGTGCATTTTATATCATGCATGTGTGTCTTTGTGCGTGTTTGAAAACCCTGGCGAAACAGTACCGCTCCTCTCTGTGACGCGCTGATACGTTCTCTTCCATTCTATTTCGTTAAAACGATTGCTACCTGGGACCTGGTTAATTGATGCTCTGTTCCCCTGGTGTGTCGCGACCCCATGATATGAAAACCACCACCTCCGAGAACACAGCTCCCTCTGAAACAGCATGGGGGGTGGGAGGCCGGGGGTAGGGGGCCTGGAGCCGTGTGCAGCCTGGGCAGGCTGCTCTGGGGGGCTCTGGAGCCAGGGACACATGGAAGGAACAGTACTGGGGCTCTTGCATTGGCCAATGTCCTCGTTCTGTGGATAAACAGAAGACACGAGCTTTCGGTGCCTGCAATCTGCTACCTTTCAAGAGCTTTCCAACTCAGCCCGAGAGAGGAAGGAAGGCAGGCTTGATTAGAAAGAAGAAAGCAGGCTCCTCTGCCCAAAATGCCTCCGGCGCTCGCAGGCTGGATGTGGCCAAGGCTTTCTCTCACCACCAGGATGCCTGTTAAGAGCAAGACATCTTGTGGAAGGGCTAGGACGAAGGGACAAATGATTTGGTGGCACCGAGCCCCCAGGCTGCTCTCCCTGCTGGCTGGTGGCCCCCTCCATCGCCGCATGCTCCACAGAACGTGCCATCTGGGGGCCTTGATGCAGGAGATGGCTGGGACTCTGGGAGGCGGCTGAGCTGCTGCTAAGACAGAATGTGTCCCTGCGAGAACGTACACTGAGTCCAGGGGAGACATCCGGCCTGCCTCCCTTTGAGCGCGGCTCTGCCAATCTCCATGGGGACTGTGGGGAGAGAGAGCCCCTCTCTGCAACTTACCGTTCTGGGATGGGGGAGGTCACATGGTGTGGGACTCTAGTTCCGCACCTGAAGTGAGCGCAGTGCCTCTTGGGTCAGGCGCTTAAAGGAATCCTGTTACATTATGTGTCCTCTCCAGCCCCACCCCACCCCCCGCTGCAGGAGGTGGGGAGAGTCTGGTAAGGACAGGATTGGAAGAGCAGCATAAGCAAAGTGCGAGCATGGTCCTGGCTTCTAAGGAGCTTACAATCCAATCAGAAAAAGGATATTAAAAACAGAAAGCTATTAATGCACAGTCCATGAGAGAGCATAAGCAAATGCCGAGTGGGGCAGGACATACATGCTGCGGGGGCTCAGGGAAGGGGAGGGGTGTGGCGCGTGGGGGCCGCCAGGAGGCTCTCATACAGGCCTAGGTGGGAAGGAGGAGGGAAGGAGACAACCCAAGGGGCGAGGCGGCAGGGGAGAGGCCTGGAGGTGGGAAGAAGGGAGACCAGGGTGATGGGCTCTGCAGGGTGCTTGGGGAGGAGGACAGAGGGGGCGGATCAGAGGGTGAAGCTGTCACCGCAGACCCTGGATGTTTGGCTAACAAACGTCCTGATCTATGTCCTTAATCCTTTGGTGGTACACAGCAGGTACACGCACCACGAGGTGGACACCGGGGCAGGAAGTGGGTACCTGTGGCAAGGCAGCTGCTTAGGATAGCTGCTGGGACTGGGTTAAGCTCCCAGAGGCTGAGGCCACTGAGAGTCCCTGACCCCAGGAGGACAGATCTGTGAGTGGTGACAGGGCGTGGTGAGCAGGTATGGTTCCGGAAGCAGGCAGGACTGCATTCATACCCTCGCTCCACCAACTTTGCACCATGACATGTCAGTAACCTCCGTGGGCCTCAGTGTCCTTATTGGTAATAAGGGAGACAGCACGGTAGTCCATGTCGGTCACCCATCAAACATCGATGTGCTGAGTCTGGCACACTTGTAAGCCCACCACGTATGAATTCGGAGTGGGGCACAAACATTCAGACCAAATGAATGCTTTGGTCTGAATGTTTATGTCCTCCCTCCATCCAGATTCATATATTAGAGTCCTAGTGTGATGGCATTTGAAGGTGGGGCCTTTGGGAGGTGATTAGTTCATGAGGTTGGGGCCCTCATGAATGGGATTAGTGCCCTGATAAAAGAGACCCCCACAGAGCCCTCGCTCCTGCCACCATGTGAGTGGACACAGCAAGGAGTCAGTCTGCCTGCAGTCCAGAAGAGGGCTCTCCCCAGAACCAGACCATGCTGGCAACCTGATCCTGAACTTCAGCCTCCAGAACCCTGTGAAGTAAATTTCTGCCCTTTACAAGCCATTGTGCGTGGTATTTTGTTCGGGCAACCCAATGGATGGAGACAACCCTCGATACAGACAGTTCTTATTTTTAGTCCATTTCTCTTCCTCTAGGCTGGCCCCTACCTCTTCCTGCAAAATAACAGGCTGCTGCAAGGTTCGCCCTCGATCCAGGGGTCACCCAGGCATGTGTCACAGGAGCTCCCCACGTGGTGGCTGCCCGGCACCAGCCCCCTTCTGTGACGGGAGGTGGGAGATCGCCACATCTAATGAGAATGACGGTTGTGATTTGCCGGGTATCACCGCCAGGCACCACTCATGGGCCCTACTAAAATAAACTGAGTCTGTGCCAACCAAATGTATGCGAGCCATGCCAGAGGATAAGAGGGGGCCGGGCAAGGCGTTGACCTGGATGTGGAGGCGGAAGGAAGAACATCGGTCTCGTCGCGTGCCGTTGAGTTAAAAAAGTACATCAAGCACCTCTCTGTGCTTAGCTCTATGCTACCACTATGTACTGGGGAAAGCGCCACGCAAAATGGGATCCCAAGAATGACAGATTGGAAGTTCTGAGCTAAGAAACATTAATATTGTACTTCAGGTAATCCGCGAAAGGAGGGTTTTATTTTTAAGGGACTGTTGAGTAGGAGAAATCACGCGCTCCTGAGAGATAAAACCACGACCCTGGGATCGCCTTACCTGCAAGCACTGGGCGATGCCTGCTCTGTCTTCAACTTCCAAGGGACCTGTTGAGTGGCCGGCCGATGATGCGTGCTGCCTGCTTGGTTCCCTGGAACAAAGATGTTCCACCGCCCTAAGGCCTGGGGCGGAAGCAGAGAGACACTCTACAGAATGAGATTTCTCAGTTCCGTGTCTCCATCAAAGAGGTTTTGACAGAGGGGTCTCCTGGGAATGAAAAATGTAGAGGAACTGGAAATTAGGGAATGCTAGCCGCAGCCTTGTTTCTTTGGGGAATTGGTTCTTCCTCGTGATTTATTTTCCCACTTTGAAATATTTCATTCATTCATCCCACAATTCATTCATGGCATTTCATCAACATGCCACTATGAAAAACTGGGCCAACTTAATTTTTTTTTTTCCTTTAGCACTAAAAAAAGTTCCCCCGATTCGGTCACATTAGGTTACTTTCTGTTCTAAAAAGTGGTTCTTTATTTGAATCGGAATTTTAAAGCAATACACTAGAGGATGGGGCTGGGGAGCTCGATAATGACCCCACGGTAACTTACATTTAGTTAGCAGCACGAAGAATACCAAAATAATGCGCTGGTCGTACCTACAGCTCCTCCGAGAATGCTGGGTGAGATCATGTGTATGAAAGCCCTTTGATGAGTGTGCCGGGCTCAGAAAGGCATTTTCTGGGAGCTGAAAGGGAAGAGCCCAGGCTCAGGGGTCAGACACCTGGGTTCAGAGCCTGAGTTCATTATTTACTGGCCCCGTGACCTTTAACGAGTTACTTATCCCCGCCGGTTGGAGGTTACGCGTATGGAGGAGTGTTTGGGATATGGTGGACTCAGCTAATGGTAACCATTATTATTATGCAAAAGTGAGGCATTCTCATAATCATTATAATGATTCTTTTTATTATTTTCAGCCTTAGAATGAGTCATGTGGCCTCTGTGCAACCTTCTTAATGATATTTCATTCAGGTTAATATCAAAATGAGATTGTGTTCCAGGACTACCCATGTCAGTGGGAGGTAAGGCCAAGGAGTGCAGGGCGTCAAGAGGCGGTTCTTCAAGGTTAAACCTTGACAGGGGAGATACCTGGAGTGGCAAACACTTGCTTTCTCTCTAATTGAAAACCCTTAGGTGAGTCCACTTTAGTTCGTAAAAGTGCATATCGTTTGCTCCATGCCGGGTCCCGGGAATGCGGAGAATAACCTTTAACAGGTGCCTGACCAGAGGAGGCAGGTGTGTATTCACAGGAAAGCGCGAGAAGCACAGCGATACCCAGATGATGTATGCGGCTTAGGAGCGGGATGGAGGGGCCACGGTAGGAGGCTCTTGGCCACTGGGGACAGAAGGCTTGACCACAAATCGCTGAAACAATGCAGAGATGCGTCGTCTTCCATAAAAAGAAGTCGGAGGGGAGGCGAGCCCAGAGTTGGTTCACTTAGTGACTGGATGCACCCTCAGATCTTTTCGTCTTCCCCCACTGTCACTGTCACTCAGCCTGCTGTGCAGGTCCCCCTCGTGTTGGCAAGATGGCTGCAGGAGCCACAGGCACCGTGTGTCAATGGACTAACATCCGGGGACAGATACAGGCTGGTTCCTTCCCCATGCATCTCTCTCTTTAAAAAAAAAAAATGTTTATTTATTTATTTTGAGAGAGAGAGAGAGAGAGAGAGAGAGAGAGAGAGTAAGTATGAGCTGGGGAGGGGCACAGAGAGATGGAGAGAGAGAATTCCAAGCAGGCTCTGTGCCTAGCTCAGAGTCCGACAACGGGCTCGATCTCGTGACTGTGAGATCATGACCTGAGCTGAAATAAAGAGTCGGATCCTTAAATGACTAAGCCACCCAGGCGTCCCCGCATGCATCTCCTTTTAAGAATGAAGAGAACCTGGGACGCCTGGGTGACAGTCGGTTGAGCGTCCAATGGCTCAGGTCATGAACTCACCGTTCACGAGTTTGAGCCTTGCATCAGGCTCTGTGCTGACAGCTCAGAGCCTGGGACCTGCTTCAGATTCTGTGTCTCTCTCTCTCTCTGCCCCTCCCTAGCTCGTGCTCTGTCTCTCTCTCTCTCTCTCTCTCTCTCTCAAAAATAAGTAAAAACATTTAAAAATTAAAAAAAAAAGAATGAAGAAAACTTTCTGAAAAGTCCCTACCTCACCACAGCAGACTTCTCCTAACCTTGCCCAATCAAGTCACATAGACAGACACCTGTGAAAAATCACAATAAAGAGGAGGGTAATGCCAAAATGACATTTAGATCTGTCAAAATTTACCCAAGTTTTGGGGGGAAGGGGAAGGAAGAGACGTTGAGATAAAACGGGCTTTGCCGACACTAAAGAAAAGTTGGTCTTGAGCTAGGCAGCCTAAAGGGTCCTCAACGGCATCTGACAGCCCTAGGGTGAGAGAGTAGGAATCAGGAGGCCTTTCCCGAGGAGGTGATTCCGAGGCTGAGACTAAAGCCTTGCTCCTCCAAGTGGGGACTACGGACAAGCAGCATGAGCATCGCCCAGGGCTTGTTAGAAAAACAGAATTCCAGGTCTGTCCCAGACCTACTGAATCAGCGTCTGCCTTTTTAAGAAATGCCCGGGTGAACAGTATACACACTGAGGTTTGAGAAGCCCGATAGAAAGCACGGACGGGAAGTGGCCAAGTAACAGAGTATGAAAATGGAAGGGGACTAGGAAATGGGAGAGGTAACCTCGTGAACAGGGGCAGTGGAGGAAAAGTGATAGCATACATTCGGTTAACTGCCATGAACTCGGGGCTGTGCATTTTTAGATATAGCTTCCAGTATTTGAAAATATTCAGAAAGTTTGATCTACCCCATATCGTCCACGTCACCAATACGAGGATGTCCCTGAAGGATTTGTAAGAACTTACAGGCTCCGTTGCTGGCGCCATCCGGTTTTCCCGGATCGGTTGTCCCGCACGCTGTATAGACTGTGCCATCCTTGTGTGGGTGCTCGACAAACTCCTTTAAAAGTCAGAAAACTGAAACAACAATCACTTTATCGTTCCTCACAATTTTACGGGTCAGAAATTCGGGCAGGGTTCTGCTGGGCGATTGTTCAGCTTCGTGTTGTGTCAGCACAATGGTATTCAGTGGGTGGTCGGGCTGGTCTTCAGGGTCCAAGATGGCTGGACTCCCACGCTTGGTGGCTTGGTGGAGTGGCTAGAAGGCCCGCTTGGCAATACCTCTCTTCCTCTCCCCTCAGGTCCCATGGCCTCTTTGTGCGGCTTCTCCAATGAGGTAATCAGCCATAGATAAAGGGGGAAACTACCAGTTCTTGTAAAGGTTGGGCCCGGAACTGGTAAACTTCACTTCTGCCCTATGCTGTTAGCTAAAGTCATAATAGACCAGTCCAGAATCAAGGGGAAGAGGAATTAGATCCCACTTTGTAATGAGAAGAATGTCAAAGAATTTACCCGCGATCTTTAATCTACCAGATGCTAATTCATTATTTCCCCTAATAACCCTGAGATAGTTATTGTTAGTTTAAAGATAAGGAAATGGAGGCACGGTGTGGTTAAGTACCTTGCCCAAGGTCAATGCTTAGTAAGGGAAAGCTCGGTCTGGCTCTGGTGACTGTACTTAACCACTGTACCCTTACAGTTTCCCCTAAGGAAGGCCATGCTTACCAAGAATTAGAATATGTTTCTATATTTTTAAGCCACAGGGAAACTTAAAGCTCCTTTTCTCTGAAGGACCACTTCATGGCCCTCCTGTTGGCGAACTCCTTCTCCATGACACACGTGTTAAATAGCCCGCTTACACTCTTAATGCCCTGGTTTGGGCCCCACATTTTTAAAACGCTTTTGATCTCTTCTTTCTGTGTCCAGTAACCCTAGCCTGGGCGTGGAGGATCCGGCAACAGATTAAATGCATTTCAAATAATGAGAAGACAAAACCCTGCCTTCGCTGCCCCCGCCCATCCCCTGGATTGTCGGCGGATTATTTACTGTGTTTGCCTTGACTTGAGCTATTTAATTTTTCCAAAACAGATGCAGCCGATTGATTAATGGCATTCCCCACTAAAAGTCAGAAATGTCAGCGAGACTCTTAGAAGCCAGTGTCATTCTGGACGAGAACAATAGATACGGCTGAGAAACAGGGACGTGTGCCAAGTATTCTTGAGGCTGCGAGGTCATGTACCACTTCTCTGCTAAGAGAGAGATATATAAGGGCAAGAGAGACAGGAGTTTGGGGGTTGGGAATGGCTGGGCACGGGCTAATAATAGGACGGATCACATGACACCTAAGTCACCTCGAAAGAGGCTTAGTTGGTGGAGGTGAATTAAAGTGCTCGGAATTAAGGACATTTCTTCAAATATCCCGATGTGTAAAAATAGACCCAAGGAAATAACATGTGTGATGGAGAGAGAAGGGCGAGGTTAGGCTGACCTCCCTTCAGAGGACTTTTGTGATTTGCTAAGCAGGACTGACTACATAATTTGGGGGGCGCGGCATAAAACGCAAACGTGGGGCCCGTTGTTTTAAAAATCTTTAAGGGGCCCCTGGGTGGCTCAGTCGGTTGAGCGTCCGACTTTGGCTCGGGTCACGATCTCGTGGTTCGTGAGTTCAAGGCCCGCATCGGGCTCTGTGCTGTCACAGCCCACTTGGGATCCGCTGTCCGCCTCTCTCTCTCCCCCTCTCCTACTTGTGCCCACTCTCTCTCACTCTCAAAAATAAATAATAATAATAATAAAAACCATTTAATAAAATCTTCAAGATGGTGACAACAGAGCATTAAACCACACGAGCGAGCGAGGGGCCCTTCTGAGCGCGGAGGCCCTGAGCCGGGAGGCGGGTCTGTGCCCACGAAACCCGCCCTGTTGGGAGAAGCAGGTGCCCGATTTCTCTAGAGCCGAGCAGCAGTGAGTGAATCTGACAGTGACTTGCGGGGTGGCCCCAGGCAAAACTGTGCCGGGCCAGTTTGCTTAGGCGCTGGTTTCCGCCCTGTGCCCCCTCCTCTGCCCCTCCAGGTCTCCTCCTGTCTCCGTCACGTCACCCCTCGCTCTCCGGCTCTCTCCCCTGCTCCGTCCCCCACCCCTCAGGAAACCTGCCTGAAGGAAAGGATCCAGAAAGGTTCCAGACATTGAGGTGTAAATGACTGATACTATTTGGAGCTCCCCCTACACCTTTGTATTTTTCCAGACGTTTAAGCCTCAGGCAAAGCAATGATGGAATTTCAGGTACTATCTGATTCATGGGAAAATTAATTTTTTTTTTTAAGCTGGGAGGTTTGCCCAGAGCCCTTGAGATCGCACTGTGAGAGGCACCCGCTCGCTCTGGCGGCCGTGGGGGCCTGTGGCTTCTCTGCCATCAGGAGCGGTTATCCTGGAGGGTGCGAGCGGCAAGCCTCGTCTTTCGCGAATGGGACTGGTGTTGTCCCCTGTCTCTAGGCCAGACAGCAGGTCATGCTTAGATGTCGTCCCTGGGAAATGTCTACAGGCTGACTCGCATTTTGGCTCTACGCCTGTCGTCTGTCTCTCATCCGTCCCCACCCCTGCCCCTCCAGGCCCACTCAGCCCCTCCAGAGGACATGGCTCACTTCTCAGCAGGCCTGCACTGTCCTTCCTCTGACACCCTCCGAATACCAGGGATCCCCCCAGGTGACTGCACGTGTCTCAGGGCATTTGCTCCCCTAGCCCCCAACAAGCGCTTGTCCCAGGGGAGGGGTCTTCTTGCTAGAAGCGTTGGATGCCCTCTGGACACCCCAATCCAGGCTTTGCTCCCTCTCTCTCGGGCCTGCTGGGGATGGCTCGTTCTTCCCCCAGCCGAGTGTCAAAGGAAACGCCTTCTGTAACCACAAACCACCAGGGCCTCCCTCATTTCTCAGATGAACTGGGCTTCTAGGAAGTGGTTGTGGCCCACAAAGCCACGGCATGAGCCCGGGAGAAGCTCATTTCAGTCACACGAGGCCAGAGAGAAGCTCGGCCTCGTGCAGGAGGTTAATAATAGAGCCCATCCTAGAGGCCGTCCGGGAAAGCCTTTGGAATTTTCTGTCTTCAGATATGCCTCGGATGGAGCCATTCAGAAGCACTTTATTCTCCAGGCCCTTCTCTGTGGCAACCTGGCTCTGGAAGGAAGATGGTTTCAGGTCTGGTTTTGAAACCTCGGGGGCTAGGACTGTTTTCGGGTTTGAAGCCAAAACACATCGAGCAAATGAAAACCTCTCACTCGCCGGGAATCTTCACTCTTCGTTTTCAAACACATCAAAAGGTGTGTCCACAGCCTCGGACTGCAGGTCTATTCTGTGAAGAAGTGTGGACGGGGCCCTGCGGGGGAAATCTGCAGAACCCTGTATTAATAGCTCATTCAGCCATCTTTATCTCGCCATTTAATTCCATTTCGTGAATCAAACCAAATCAGAAATACCCACTGAGCTTTGCTAACGACAAACCCTGCCTTCGAGGGATGCCGGAAATACAGAGGGAGTCATATATAAAAAGTCACTCACGGGAGCCTCCCACCTAACGGAGGTAGTGGCAAAGGAAAAGACACAAATAGGTTCGGCCGGGGAAACTGTGATAAAGGCCACGAGAGAAGCGGACCGGAGGTGCGCCAGAGATTCCGCAAAGGGACCCGTCACGCTGAGTTGGAAAAATTACAAAACGCAGCGTCTGATTAGGAGCTCGTTACTAGACGCATTAGGTATTCCATAGGTATCTGTTGGGAACCTGCGAAATAAGGTGGGCATGGGTCTCGGCCTGGGAAGGCTGGTTTAAGAATTCACAGTCAGAAGCGACAGCAAGGCGCAGGCATGGTGGGGGGCAGTTACCACCAGCAGCTGGTCTGGTGAGTCTGGGGGCGGGGGCAGCAAGCTGTCCTGTTTCTTCATCCATCATCATTCTTTCCACTTAGCCATCCATCCGTGACGTCGCACGGGCAGTGAGGGGCAAACCAGGAGGGGCGACTGGCGTTGCAGAAGCGGTGAGTAGGAGCCAGACAGTGTTTGCAAAGTAGGAAGCAGGATCGCGGGGCTGGTGGGGGGGCAGCGGAATGGGAGCCTGATGTTTGGTGGCAGATGGGGAAGGAGGCTGAGGTAAAACCCAAATCCTGGGCCCGGGGGCCAGAGCCTGGGCAAGCAGATGAGGTGACTGTGTACAGACACCCAAATGTGCCCACCGAGTCTCTGCGACTCAACCTCCGGGTGGGGATTCAGGCCCGGCGCTAAGTCTGTAGTAAGCACTTGTTGTATGCGCAGGCTTGTGCCGGATGGGAGAAAGGTCCAAGAGAAGCAGATGAATTGGTCTTTGTCCTGACAGAGCGTATAATCCAGAGTGTATAATCCAAGGGGGGAAAATGGAAAAGCAAGAAGTGGGGCAGGATGCGAGAACAATCGTGAGAGTGTACGTGTGGCATGTGAATGAGTCGTGGCAACGGGAAGAAGTTAACTGCAGTCCAGACTCACCTCATCGAGGCCGAAGGGGTGCCTGGGTGCCCTGGGCAGTTACAGAAAAGGTGCTCAGGAAGGGAGTTTTGAACAAGACTCCCGAGAGTGGCCGGTCAGACTCTTCTCTGTGGGGCCGCGGCTGTGGCGCTGGTCTACCCAACTCCGTCCTTGTTGCCGCAGCAACACTGGCACTCGCCGTCGCCATGACTGAACAGAGGACGCTTGGTGGCGCCTTCAAGGGCCACAATGGCTGGGCGACTCAGATCGCCACCCCTCTCCAGTTCCCAGACATCGAGATAAGACCAGTACCATGTGGCATGTGGGCGGGGATGAGACCGAGGCTGGCATCCCGCGGCGTGCTCTTAGGGGTCATTCCCACTTGGTTAGTGCTGTGCGGTCATCTCCTCAGATGGCCAGTTTGCCCTCTCGGGCTCCTGGGACGGAGCCCTTCGGCTCTGGGATCTCACGATGGGTACCACCACACGCAGATTTGTAGGGCATGCCGAGGGTGTGCTGAATGGGTCTTCCTCCTCCGACAGCCGCCGGATTGCCTCTGGTTCCTGAGATAAAACCATCAAGCCATGGAATCCTCTGGGTATATGCAAATCTCCTGCCCAGGATGAAAACCATTCAGAGTGGGTGTCCCGTGTCCAGTTTTCCCCCAATGGCAGCAGTCCCATCATCGTCTCCTGCAGCTGGGACGAGCTGGTCAAGGTATGGAACCTGGCAAACCGCAGGATCGCATCGGCCACGCGGGCTCCCTGAACACGGGGACTGTCTCTCCAGATGGATCTCTCTGTGTTTCTGGAGGGCAGGATGGCCAGGCCACGCTGTGGGACCTCGCCGAAGACAAGCGCCTTTATACACTAGACGGTGGGGACATCAGCAATGCCCTGTGCTTCTGGGCTGCCGCGGGCTGCGGCATCGAGATCCGGGACACGGAACGCGAGATCGTTGTAGATGAACCGCACCAGGAAGTTATCAGGACCAGCAGCAAGGCGGAGTCACCCCAGTGTACCTCTCTGGACTGGTCTGCTGGTGGCCCGACTCTGCTGGCTTCACAGACAACCCGGTGTGAGTGTGGCTGGTGACCATCGGCACCGCTAGACATATATGGCAAAGCTTTAAAAAAAAAAAAAAGAAAAGAAAGAAAGAGAGGCTGGCCAGTCCGATACAGTCAGGCAGGGGACCTCCGCCTCAGCCTTCAGGCTGCTATTAGCCCCAGCCACCTGTCGTTCTCGGTACAGGTGTGTTCTGAGCCCGTTTTGCGTATCTCTTCTCACATGCTTTCCCGTGACATCATGCAGGTAGCTTGAAATTGACCCGAATGGCGCTGTGTGCACCGCAGACATCAGCGTCTTATCGGGAAATGCCTTTCCCCCTGGATTTCTGACGTATCAGCAATGCTCCGTCCCGACCCGTTTTCCCCTGGGAAAGGAGCGGGGAAGGAGAGAAATAAATCACCCTTTCTGGGAGGAGAATTTTCAACCTGGATCTAATTCAGATTTTATTTTTATCTAAAATTTCAGCAAATAGTCTAAGAGTTCATTTCCCAAAGCATGCACTTTTTATTCCCCTCCTGGCGGGTGTCGTGCTGGCACCAGGGGGGGCCAAAGATGAATGTGACGCGGAGGCAAGGAGAAGGGGCACGCATCGATGGCAAAGGAAACTGGCAAGGGCTTTGACGGAGGTCCCTGTAGGATGCCGGAGGAACACAGGAAGGGGCTGGAGTGGATAGAGGATCAGGAAGGGCTTTCCCAAGAAAGCACCACTTGTCCTGATTCCTGCGAGAGAATTCCAGGTGGAGAAAACATGTCAGCAAAAGCAAAGGGAGGCTTGAGGGCTTTCTCATTTGTAAGGTCGGAGCAACTCAGAGGAGCCGCAGGGGGATGCCGGGCAGGTGGTCGGGGGCTCCGGACGGTGTTAAGAGCATTTGAATGTTGTCCTAAGGATGAAGGTCAGCCAGGGAGCAGGTGCAGGGAGCAGGGTGGGGGCAGCTGGCAGGACCAGAATAAGGCGAGGCCAGGGAGACTGGTCTGTTTCCCTACCCGTTCTCGCCTGGCTTCTATGAAGCCCTTTCAGAGCTTCTTGCTAAGGGTTCTGGGGCTGGGAGAGAAGTCGGGGCTCCCCTACTTACTGCAGACATGGGGCAGATCCTATTCCTCCAAGACTTCCCCAGCTGAGGCCCGACTTCTCAGATCTACGGTACCTGAGCTTTCCTGGTGCCTGTGACCACCTGCTCTTATGGTCATGGTAGACTTCTCGCTTGTCTTGTCCACTGCCATCTTCCTCTGTTTTACAGTATTTTCCCTTATGTTTTATATAAATATAGATATATATTTAAAATTTATATTTTATATAATATGTATTTTAACACACAAGTCATTCGTTAATATGTTTTCAACATAAAAAAAGGGGGGGGACAACTAGGTGGCTCAGTCAGTTGAGCATCAGACTCTTGATTTTGGCTCAGGTCGTGAGCTCATGGTTTGTAGTTGGAACGCCACGTCCAACTTGGGATTCTCTCTCTCCCTCTCTCTCTACCCCTCCTCCTGCTTATGCATGCTTTCTCTCTCAAAATAAATAAATAAACGTTAAAAAAAAAGAAAAACCCTAAAATTTCTTTACTTGTTCCCTATCCTATTTACTTCTCAGAAGTACTGCTGCTAGTTTGTTATATATCTTATAGAGTCCTTACTATGCTATTATATTTGTGTTCATTTATGAAATACATATGTAAATGTATATAAATGATAACATGCTATGTGCATCGATTTGAAACTTGCTTTTTTTTTTTCTCACTTGAAAATATGTCTGCAGACATAGGGGCACGCCACTGCAGATAGATTTGCCTCGTTGTTTTAAGCGGCATGTTGTTTTCCAGAGCACAGAATGCGTTCTTGGCCACCCCGCTACCAAGGGACAGTTAGGTTGTTCTCAATTTTTGTGATTACAAATAATGCCAGAACAGGGGCGCCTGGGTGGCTCAGTCAGTTATCAGCCGAGTCTTGATTTTGACTCAGGTCATGATTCAGGGTCATGGGATTGAGCTCTCCATCAGGCTCTGCACTGAGCCTGCTTGGGATTCTCTCTCTCTCCCTCTCTCTCTACCCCTCCCCTGCTCATGCTCTCTCTCTCTCTCTCTCTCTCTCTCTTAAAATAAATAAATATGAAAAACAAAATCAAAACAAAACAAATAATGCCAGAATGAAGAAACCTGTATAAACCTCCTTGGGTATGAGTGTTTTTCTATACAATAATTAATAATTATTGGGTCATAAGGAATAAATATTTAATATTCAGAGAGGTTAATTATCTTTCGAAAATGATCTACCAGTTTAATCTCTCACCAGTAGTCAATTTCTCCCAGTCTCTTGCCTGAATAACGGCTATTCCCCAATGTGTTAAGTTTTGCTACTCTAATGCGTATAAAACTGAGACCTCACTGTGTTTTTTTCTTTTAAAAAATAACGTTATATCTGAAAATAGAGATTTTTGCCCTGTGAAATTTTATGTTTATTTATTTATTTTTATTTTTTTTTATGTTTACTTTTGAGAGAGAGACAGAGAGACAGAGTATGAGTGGGCAGGGGGGCAGAGAGAGAGGGAGACACAGAATCTGAAGCAGGCTCCAGGCTCTGAGCTGTCAGCACAGAGCCCGACACAGGGCTCGAACCCACCAACCGTGAGATCATGACCTGAACTGAAGTCGGCTGCTTAACTGACTGAGCCACCCAGGGCGCCCCTCTTGCTTGTATATTCTTGATATTTTCTACTCATGGGTACTATTACTGACAGAAGGGTGTTGAAATTTGCAACTCTAATTATGTGTTTGTCTGCTTTTTCTTTCATTTTTGTCAGTGTTTGTTTCACGTATTTTCAAAGTCTGTTCTTAATCTGCCTTTGGTGTTAATTGATAGTTTTAGCAATATGTAATATCTCTTTTACCTTTGGGAACTTTCTTTGCTCTGAAGTCTACTTTGATATTAATATAACCATTGTGGTTAAGCAAACTCTAAAATTTGTTTTTGAGAGACAGAGAGACAGAGCCTGAGCAGAAGAGCAGTAGACACAGAATCCAAAGCAGACTCCAGGCTCCGAGCTGTCAGCATAGAGCCTGACGCAGGGTTCGAACGCACGAACCATGAGATCATGACCTGACCCGAGGTCAGACGCCAAACCAACTGAGCCACCCAGGTGTCCCTTAAAGTATTTTTTCAAAACTTCCTTCTTTCCTATCCCTTTCTAGAAGTGTGATAACACAAATAGTAGACCTTTTGTTGCTGTCCCACAGATCAATGAGGCTCTGTTGTTTTTTTCAAGCTTTTTTCCTTCCTTTTTTTTTTATGTTTTTATTTATTTTTGAGAGCAGGAGAGAGAAAGCATGAGTGGGGGAGGGTCAGAGAGAGAGAGGGAGACACAGAATCTGGAGTAGGCTCCAGGCTCTGAGCTGTCAGCATAGAGCCCAGTGTGGGGCTCGAACTCACAGACTGTGAGATCATGACCTGAGCTGAAGTTGGACGCTTAACCGAATGAGCCACCCAGGCGCCCCAAGCTTTTTTCCTTCCGTTGTTCACATTGGAATATTTCTATTGGTCTATCTTCAAGTTCACAGACTCCTCTGTCATCTCGGACCTGCTGATAAGTGCATTCAGTTGGTTTTTAAATTTCAGTTATGGTACTTTTCAGTTCCAAAATTTCCATTTAGTTCTTCTTTTTATCTTTTATTTCTTTGCTGATTCTTTCTCTTTAACATTTATTTTGAGAGCATTTGTATTGCCCTTTCAAACATTTTTTTTTTAATGTTTTAAGATCTTTGTCAGGTAATTGTAATTGCAATATCTCCATCATTTCTTTATTGGTGTCTGTTACCTGTCTTTCTCCCCTTGAGTTGGGAATTCTATGATTCTTCATAGTAAGTAATTTTGGTTCCTATTCTTGACATCTTGATTATTAGGTTATGAGACTTTGGGTCTTGCTCGAATCATATGAATATTGGTGACATTTTTGTTCCAATGGGCAATTGATGATTATATTTAGACCACAAGTTTCTACCTGCTTTCTGTAGGCTGAGGTTACAATGTCAGTTCTGCTTTCGGTCTCTGCAATACTGTCCAGATCTGTCTCGTGAGTGTACCACCAAGCAGTCATTCCAGGACCTGGGTGGACACCTGTTTGTTAGCATAGTTCTTAATGCCTTTGATATGCTGATTATGATGAGCTCTACACATGTGTACACATATGCAGGTTGGGGGTGAGCCCAGATATTTACTGAGTCACTATCTTAAGCCCTGACATCTTTGTGACCTCCCCAGTACCTCTCAGTTCCCTGGAGCTCAGGCTTTTTTTTTTTTTTTTTTTTTTGTCTTCCATATAAGATTTGGCCTCACCTTCATGGAAGCCCTTCTTGAATGGTGAGGAAAGTTCTCCTCCTTTGGAATTTTGGCTCCTGAAGGCTGCCATCGCCGCTGTCCACTGCCACCATCACAGAATCGCCCGGGAGCAAAGGAATGAGGGAAAAGGAGAGGGAAAGCCAAACAATTCCCCCCAGTCTCTCCGAGCTTCAGAACTTCCTTCTAGCACTTCTGCAACCAGAACTAGAGGGTTTCTCCTCGAGTTCTTGTCCACCACAGTGCTCAGTGTAGGTTTTCCAATGAGCTTAGGACACAGACGGGAAAACATGGGTAACTTTACTGTTAGTGTGAAGATATTTTATTTTTGGTGTTCTACCTTGGCTGTTGACTGTGATTTGCTTTTCAGAGTCTTCGAGGACTCGGCCGTGCATTCTGTCCAGGTTTTATAATTGCATTCAACGGAAGCGAAAGTACAGCGTGAACTCACTTCATCCTACCTGGAACTGGCTTCTTTGAACATACATTTCTCTGGTTTTTTGTGAGATGGAGTGTCTTTTCCTATTATTATTAATTCCTATCACATATTTTCTTCTGTGAATAATATTCATATCTTATGACTATTTAATTCCTAGGTTTTTTTTTCCCCTTATTAATTGTAGGAGTTTTTTTATCCTGAATAGTAAGACTTTGATTATTTTCTATGTGACAAATACGTTTTGCCATTAAGTTGCCCCCAGCTTTTGGTTTTAAATTGTTCATAGCTAATGTTCTTTAATGTAATCAAGAATATAAATTTGATAAATTAGTTAAATTTATTAACCTTTTCCTTTGACGTCTGCTTTTGGTAGGTTTTTTTTTTTTTTTTTTTTTGGATGGACTTTTTAACTCCAAGGTCACTATTATATTCACCTATCATTTCCAATACTCATATATTTGCTTTCTAATATTTAGGTCCTTTATTCATTAGAATTAGTTTTTATGAATGATACGTATTAGAGATGTAACTTATTTTTTTCCCCCAAATGTGTTGTCGCTTTTTCCAACACCATTTATTATACATTATTTTATCTGCTCTTTTTATCCAATACTAAGGTCCCGTGTACACAATGCTTTGTTTTAAAAAAATTTTTTAATGTTTATTTTTGAGAGAGAGCGAGACACACAGCGCAAGCTGGGGAGGGGCAGAAAGAGAGGGAGACACAGATCTGAAGCAGGCTCCAGGCTCCGAGCTGTCAGCACAGAGCCCGACATGGGACTTGAATTCGTGAACCATGAAATCACGACTGAAGCTGAAGTCGGACACCTAACCGACTGAGCCACCCAGGCGCCGCGGCAAGGCGTATTTTAGAAGCAAGTGGAGGCTGACTAGCTAAACAAAAGCCATTACAGGTGAAAAATCCATTGGTAAGTGGTATTTCACAAAATTATCTTGACACACAGGGGTAATAACTGTAGTTACCTTTCAGGCCTGTTGTGAGGATTCACGGAGACAGTGTGCATAAAGGGGCCGGGACCAAACGGAGCATCCTCAAAACGTATCCAGTATTACTATCATTAGCTATTGTCCCCGGAGTGGTAGCCCCGCCTCTGTGTCATCCGCTTGTCTGGGGTGAGGTTTGTTGCTCGCCCGGATTATGTATTAATAGCAGCAATGAAGTAGTAGAGGCAGAGGGAGGGGTAGGGAGTCATGGGTTTGTGGCAACAGCTCCGTTTTCTTAAAGGCTTCAGTGTAAAGCCTCTGATACAATTTGTTAGCCCACCCAACCCTGCAAATCGGAAATTGGGTTTATATTTGATCAATTTGGCCGGGCCACTGAAGCTTCATGTGTCAACAGCAGCCCCGACTTATCGAAATAAAGCTCTCAGATGCCTGACCTGCCGCGGCCTCCGCTGGTTCACACCTCCCACGATCTCGAACTGGAAAGAAATGAGCCCGCACTTCTGGGTGTCACTGCTGGGTCTGAGACTGTCGGAGACAACTCAGTCCATCTTCGGAAACGGGGGCTCCAGTAGCTGAGGGAGAAACAAAGGCAGCAGCATCCGAAGCTCGGGTACTGAGAATCCCTTTGCTTCTCACACAGCTTGCGAAGTGTATCCTCTGACCGGGAAATTTTGAATATTTTAAAGCAACCCTGTTTCGTGACTTGTGGTAAACACTAAAGAAGAGCCGCTGCAGGGGCGCCTGAGTGGCTCAGTCAGTTGAGCGTCTGACTTGGGCTCAGGTCATCTCGAGGCTCGTGGGTTCGAGTCCGGAGTTGGGCGCTGTGCTGACAGCTTGGAGCCTGAAGCCTGCTTTGGATTCTGTATCTCCCTCTCTCTCTGTTCCTCCCTTGCTCACTTCTGTCTCTCTCTCAAAAATAAATGAACATTAAAAAAAAAAAAAAAGAATAGCAGCTCCATGAAGCAGGTGTCGGTACCTTAATTTGTTTGGATCCGTCTACCCGGTTGTGAGGATCCAGGCGCCAGAGCTCCTTTAGTGACAAAAGGAATAAATTCTCTAATTATCAAAGTGAGAGCCATGTGGAATTTTCTGCGTGGGATTAGAGACTGCACTAGGGATGAGAAGGTAGGAGAAATGGTCCACAGAGAAGGGGAAGATGTGGAAGGAAGATGTGGAGGCTGGGGACCACGGGCGGTGAGAAAGCCTTGTGGGAGGGAATGGCTGGTGACTTTTCCAGGCAGTGATTCTGAACATACACATTTCGGTTGGTTCCTGTTCTGTGCGCACCCCCGCTCCCTCACTATTAGTCCGGGACTGATACAGGCGTTGCCTTGGAGAGCTAATTAGACGAGTTGTCTTCCGCACGTGGGACTGCCAGGCAGACGCCACAGCAGAGAGAAGCGCTATGGGGGGCAGGGTGTACACAACCTTCCCCTGCGTAAGAGGAAGGGGAGACAGGACAGAAACAGAGCCCGCCCCCCCGCGCCTCCCTGAGCTCTCCCAGGAATCATCAGGGACCTTGGAGAAAGCACCCAATCTCCCCGGGGTCATGGAAGAGGGAATTAAGCTAGTTCATCTGCTTCTAAAATGTGACTCTGAATAATGTGTTCACATTCATAATATTTCTTTTTTTAAATATTTTTAAGAAGTTTATTTATTCTTGGGGGGGAGGAGACGGAGAGAGAGAATGAGCAGGAGAGGGGCAAAGAGAGAGGGAGAGAGAGAATCCCAAGCAGGCTCTGCACTGTCATACAGAGTCCAACGTGGGGCTCAAACACATGAACCTGAGCTCGTGGCCTGAGACAAAACCAAGAGTCAGACGCTTAACCAACTGAGCTGCCCAGGCACTCTTCTTTTTTTAAAAAAAAAGTTTATTTATTTTTGAGAGAGAGAGAGCATGAGCAGGGGAGAGTCAGAGAGAGAAGGGGACAGAGAATCCAAAGCTGGCTCTGTGTTGACAGCACAGAGCCCGATGTGGAGGTTGAACCCAGGAACCATAGGATCATGACCTGAGCCAGTCGGATGCTTAACCAACTGAGCCACCCAGGCGCCCCCACATTCATAATATTTCTGAATCACAGTTTGAATCCGAGGCCGTCGAAGTTGCTGTGCAGGAGCTAGGGAGTGAGCCCGGCTGACTGCCCTCATCCGTGTCCCAAGCAGGTTCATTGTTCTCTACGTGGGCAGATTCTATTTTTAACAATATCCCAAACTGGGAGGATTAGCAGAGTTTGGGGAAAGTGGCACTCTAGAATCCACAGAGTCCGCGGATTTCATTTCCAGAATTCAGTTTCACTCCGTCAAGAGGTTGCTTTCACTTACAGGGTCCTGAAGAGCGTCAGCAAGTGAAGACATGTCCGCGTTAGTGTGAACAGGCCTCAGGGATGGCTCGCCTGCAAGGAACGACCTACACATTCCTGGGCTGGAGTTTTTCACTTCTGTAAGTAGGGTTTTGAGAGAAAACGAATGAATGATTATTGTTACATGAATGATCTGAGTGAAGTAAGCTGCTTGTTTTCACCAGAGGGCACATCGGACAGGGAAGGAGGAGCCCCGAGTTCGAGTCCTCCTACCTGCACCTGAAACTCGTCGCCTTTGACAACACCCATCCTTGTTGGGCTGTGTCCTCTGCAAAACGGGAGATGGTTCCAAATCAGCTCTCAGGTTCCTTCCAACTCTAACTTTCTGTGATTTAAGTAAGTTGCACCGGAAACCCAAGTTTGGGTTTAGCCCACTAACCCAAAGGTTCACAGCAGCCTTAGCGCCTCAGTGATTTTGTTCATGGTGTCTTGAGGTCAAAATAAATACCCAAAAGTTGCATCTGTTAAATGGTTGGGTCCAAACAATAAGTATTTTTGTCCTAATAATTTAGTAGCCGTTTGAAAAAATACACATAAGTTGAAGTGACGTGAATTGAAAGCTCTTTCGTGCCTATGTAACCACACTTACTCGTAGGTGCTTGTGTCTTTTGACTCCTGCCCAACTTCTCAGATCTTCAGGGCAAACTGGACCACGGCACTCTCGTTTCCTGTTCGGCCCTGCTTTCTACTCAGTATTTGCTTTTTATCGCAGCAACCACTAAAACCCAGCTTTTCAAAGCTGTGATGTCGTCCAAAGGAGTGTAGCTCCATCTATCTTGAAACTGAACGACCTCAAACTAACAGTGTGTGTAGCGTCTGGCTCACGTTGCTGTGCTTCCTCGGGAACTAGAACTCCCCCAGAGCCCGTGGTCAGCTGGCCGCCTGGGTGCAGTCCGGGAACCGCGGCCTCAGTCAGTGTCTGAGGTCTCCCTCTCGCGTTTAGTGGTACCACGCGCACCTCCCCCCGGCAGACATTTTTGGAATCCGCGGGCTCCGCACAGAACAGGATGTTTTTCAAAAGTTGAGTGCACTCCCTCTCTGCGTCCTGCCCTGTTAAATAATGAATCCTCCAGGGGCTGATCTTCCCGGTGCCCCAGCACTGGGCCTCGACATTCCAGAAGTGGGCAAGTTTCATCCTTCCCCCACCGCGGTCACTGCTCCCAGGGCACGCGCCGGGCGTCACCAGCCTTTGGGACTCACCACCCTCCTCTGAAACCCCAGGATCTGCTGTCACCTCCTCCTGCCCACCACTGGGCTCAGTCCCTGCTCCCAGCCCACTTGCTGTTTGAAGTCACAGAGACCCACCCTCAGTCTCCTGACTTTTTCTTGTTCATCTCCCCAGGGGGCTTCACTTCTCTGGCCAACCCTAGGATCTGTCACTTCCGCCTTCTTCTCCCCAGCGCCCTCGGTTCTTCCAGTCCTACAGAAGCTCATCCTTGCCTCAGTGCCGCTGCGGGGGTGATCTGTGGCCTCAGCTGGGCCCTTAGGTTTCCGGGGACATTATAATGCAGCCAAGTATTATCCCCACTCTCCTCCAGGTCCCAGTAAAACACTGCCCAGTTTCTCCACTCTCCTCCCTCATCCCAGCCTCTCTTGCGCAGCAGATAACCTTCTAGCTCAGAGCAACGCAGAGCTCTCAGAAGCAAGCACCAAAGCTCTGGCCCCTCCCCGAGGACTTCCCTCCTGCCCACCCACCTTCCCACTTTGTCCCTCCAGGCTCGAGGAAAAGGGATCACCCTTGCGCTAGAGGCTCACCCTGGCTCTGGGCCCTTGATCCCCTCCCTTCCTGTGACTCCTGGACCTGCCTCTGGTTCCCCTGAGTCATTCCTCTCCCTCTCGTATTTTCGACTTCTCCTTCTTTACTGGTTCCTATGAGCCAGCGTGTTTTAGCCTATGAGTGTTTTACGTCTCATACTAAAAAAGAAAAAGTCCCTGACCACATCCTTTCTATAACTGGTGCCAACCGCCTTCCTCGCATTGGCAGACACATTTCAGGCGAAGGGTCCGTCCGTCCGTCCTCACTGCCTCTGTTCCTTGACCCCCACACACTCCTGCACTCCCTGTAGGCAGCCCCGGTCCCCCACTCCCCTCTCCAGCCTCAGCCTGTCACTTCCCTTGTCCCCACCCAGCCCTCCAGTCGCAGGAGCCACCTGCCACTCTCAGAACAGGCTGTGAAGCCCATTCTTTGATGTCATTGTTCCCCCCAATCACTTTCTCCCTGGTCCACATGGCAAGCAACACTCATTTCAAAAGGTCCTCTGAGAAGCCTTTCTGGACACTCCCTCCCTCCTCCGCCCACCAGGGAGAAATGGTCACTCCTCCATTGTGTTTTCAGCTGTCCTTCGAGTCACAGTGTCTGTGACCATTTACTTTCCATGTTTCTGTGCCTTTTTTTTTTCCAGCAAATATCATAAGCTCCCCAAGAGCTAGGACCGTGCCTCAACTGTACCTGCATTCCCAGTGCCCAGAATACCTGGTGTGTGTCCACAACCCGTGTTCAGTGAGCGGGGGAGTGAGGTTTGCACTGGTGTAACTAAGTCTCCCACGCGGCAGCGGGCTGCCTCGTGACGTCCCCATAGCAGGTACATGATCCCCGAGAGTCTCCTCCGGATCTCTGAGCAGGCATGGCACTCCCTAGAAGCTTTCTCATTCTTCCTCAGAGCAACTCTCAGATAGGTAGTATGACCTGTGTTTCGCAGATGAAGAAACCGAGGCTCAGGAAATGGAAGTCAGCTTGCCGTGGTCACAGAGCCGATAGCTGTGGGAGCGGGGTTCTGGCCCAGCCCTGGCCCCTTTCCGCTCGCCCAGGCACCCCTCCCCGGCCCGTGCTCATGGACCGTCCCCCCAGTCGTCGGCCTTTAGAGACACGATTCAGATGGCAGGGCGGGAGCAAAGCGATAAGTAGTACCTTCAGACCGCAGGAGAGACAGACGTGCCTGTGGGTTATCAATGTTCGAGGCCATGAATTTGTGCTTTATTTTTGTTAACTTAGCAACTATCATTCCTTTAATCAACAAGTCCACCTTACTGAGAAATTACACTTTACCAGAACTGTCAGCAACGGCAGCCTGAGAAGGCCTTCGGCGCTGTTCACCAGGGTATGCGTGCCGCCGTCATTCCTCCTAACGACCCAGCCAGGACAGTCCACGAAATCCCCTTCATTGACACCTCCCTCCATGAAGCATTTGCACCAAGTCCCACAGCTTCCCTGTCGCCCGCTGAGGCGGAACTGAAACCCCAGGCTGGGCGGCTGGGTCCGGGGGGATGAAGCGACGGGAGGGGACTGGCCCTTCAGGGAAACTTGGAGAAGTCTCCGGCCTCTCCTCAGAGCCCATCAGCTCCCGTCCCCCTCCCCACCCTTCCCTTTTTGTTTAGTTTGACCTTGGTCACTCATGACAAGGCTCCTTTTCCTGCCAAACCAATCAATAAGCTAAACAGACAGAAGATGAGTATTTAGAATATGGGAAGCCAAACTCAAACACAGATAGGTTATCAGTCTAGTCCAGAGCAGACTTCTGAGCAAATATTTCATTAACAAATTTTTCATGGCAACTTGCATGTTAAAAAAAAAAAGAGGGGGGAGGGAGAGAGAGAGAGAGAAAGAGAAAACAGTGGTAGGGGGTAAAGAAAAAGGCTGGCTGAATCTTTGAGGCTGGACTGCCCTGGGAGGGGGTGCTTCTGGGAGTGAGGGGCACAGAGTGGGGAGAAGGGTAGGGAAAGTTGGGGAGTCGGCAGCTGGTTGCAGAGCCCTGGGCTGGTCACACTGAGGGGACTTGGGAGAAGGGAGGGGATACGGTGCCTAGAGAGCCCCACTGGGGAGCTGGGGGACAAAGGGAGCACTAACCATAATACTAGTAAGAGCGGCTGTCTACTGGTTCCTAAGTTATAGGCAGCATCGAAGTCTCCCCGTCTCTATCAGTTCATCCTCCCACCCAGGCGTAAGCTGTGCTGAGCGCCGGTACACACGCCCACTGGGTCTGTTCCGATGACTCAGTTCTGTGGGCGTCATACTCTACTCACGACAACCCTACAGGGAAAGTACGCTGGTTTTCATTTATCGATGAGGAGTCTGAGATTCAGAGAGGTTAAGCACCTTGTTCAAGTTTGCACAGATGGTGACTGGCGGGGGCAGAATTGGGAACTAGGCCTGTCTGATTCTGAAGACCGGCCGTTTTTGGCTCATTTCCACTGCTTCGATAATAGTTTTAAGAATCCAGTAAAACCTTGGATTGTGAGCGACTTGCTCTGCGAGTGTTCCACAAGCGAGCAAACGTTTCTAATAAATTTTAACTTGATAAACGAGAGACGTCTGGCCTTATGCGTAGTAAGCGATGCCGAATGTCATATCACAACCGAGCCGATGGTTCTTAAAATTCACTTTGATATACAAGTGCTTTGGATTACAAGCATGTTTCCGGGACGAATTACACTTGCTTTACTGTTAAAGGGAGGGTCAGCAAAACAGGGAATTACTAATATTACTAATATTACTAATATTCAACTTCTTTTTTTTTATTTAAAAAATTTTTTAAATGTTTATTTATTATTGAGAGAGACAGAGAGACAGGGCATGAGTGGGGGAGGGGCAGAGAGAGAGGGAGACACAGAATCCAAAGCAGGCTCCAGGCTCTGAGCCGTCAGCACAGAGCCCGACGCAGGGCTCGAACTCACAAACTGTGAGATCATGACCTGAGCCGAAGTCGGACGCTTAACCGGACTGAGCCACCCAGGCGCCCCTTCACCCCCTTTAAGTGCTGAGGGAAGAGAAGAAGGATAGAGTGGATTTTCAATTCCTGTGTCCTGAGCTCCTTCACACCTTAACTTGTGTAGACACGGCTCCTGCCTCCTGAAATCCCTTCCTGCCTCATCTGGACTCCTGTGAGTATCGTTCAGGCCTCAGCTGACAGCCGCTTCCCAGGGCAGCTCCCCGGCTCGCCCTGGGCTATTCGTCCTTCTGTTATTTTCTATCCTTCCTTCGGAGCACTTTGCACCGATGCTAATCTTCACGTGCAATTTATTGATGAATCTCTGTCTCCCACATAGACTGGATTAATACTAATACTAATACTAATGCTAATACCTAACCTCCTTTCAGTGCTTACGACAAGCCTGGCACTATCTTAAGGGTTTCACATATGTTAACTCATTTAATCCTCTCAAGGACTCTGTGAAGTAATAACTGTTAGTATTCCCATTTTACAGATAAATGAGACACATGGACATAAAAGAACTTGCCCCACACTGCAGAGCAGGATGTGAACTCAGGAGGTCTTTGCTTCAGAATCTATGCTCTCTCTCTCTATCTCTCTCTCTCTTTTTTGTTTAGATAGAGAGCCTGTAGTTGTGCACACAAGCAGGGAAGGGGCAGAGGGAGAGGAAGAGAGAGAGAGAATCTTAAGCAGATTTCATGCCAACGCAGAGCCCCACGAGGGGCTTGATCTCAGGACCTCACTGTGAGATCATGATGGGAGCCAAAATCAAGAGTTGGATGCTTGACTAACTGAGCCACCCAGGTGCCCACGATTCCATGCTCTTAATCGTGATGAAGGCCACAAATTCCTCCTCCCATCTTGGTCTGCACACTCCTTACAGGTGGATTCTGTTTCTCCACCTCTTGAATCTGGGATGCCCACATGATTTGCTTTGACAAGCAAAATGCCATAAAAGTGACGCCATAGGACTTCCAAGGCTAGGGCTTGACTTTGCAGCTTCTGTGCTCTCTCTCTCTCTCTCTCTCTGCATAAGGAAGCTGGAGGAGAACAGACACTCCAGCCAACAGCCTGCACTCACTGTCGGACTTGTCACTAGAGCGAGGCCATCTTGGACCTTGTGGCCCAGCCAAGCTTCCAGACGAATGCAAGCACACGACTGAACCGGGCACAGTCAGCAGGGGAGCCAGCCAGTCAGCCGGCCCGCAGAATCGTGAAAATTAATAAATCATGGTGGTGCTCAGCCGCTAAGTCTTTCAGAAGTTCTGTCGCGCAGCAAAGGCTAGCTTGGCGAGAACTATCTTGTTCGTGTTGTACGCCTCGTGCCTAGTGAGATGTCTGGTACGTCGCGCTTTCGTGGTAAAAATGTGTTGACCGAGTGGATAAACAGAAGCGGGATTGAGCCAGGGCGACCCCAGGAAGATGGTGGCTGGCTATGCAGTATGTTATGGAATCCATTCCACGCGGTGCGCTGTGGAGTCCCAGAACGGGTGATAATTTCAATATATTGGCACTCTTAAATTTTCTGTACTTGCTTTCAAGTCCTTATTGATCTGATTTCAGAAAAGGTTATAAAGTCATTTGTTGGCATTTTAACTTCTAAAAATTTTTAAAAATGTTTTTACTTATTTTTCAGAGAGAGAGAGAGAAAGACAGAGCATGAGCAAGGAAGGAGCAGAGAGGAATGGAGACACAGAATCTGAAGCAGGCTCCAGGCTCTGAGCTGTCAGCATGGAGCCCGACGTGGGGCTCGAACCCACAAGCTATGCTATCATGACCTGAGCTGAGGTCTGATGCCTAATTGACTGAGCCACCCAGACGCCCCCAAATTTTAACTTTTTATCCTTTGCGTTCTCTTCTTTTTTAGGCTCTTCAACTATTATCTTGACATCATTTTATATTTATTTGTGTGATTATTAGATCGACGTGGGCCTTCTTGTGAATTCAGACAGGGCAGGGACCCCATCTCATTTTGCTTGTGGTGGGAGCCCTTCTTCTGGCTCTTACCAGAGTTCGGTGGGTACCATTTCATGGCCTGAATTAAAAATGTGAATTTTAATTAATTCTAACTTCCTGGTTCCTCAGGCCCGTATGAAGCCCTCCTCTGCCTGTTGGCGTTTTCCTTTCAAATTCTGAATTAGAGAACGCTAGGGGACCTTTTTTATAGGAAAAGGACATTGGAAGGAGAGCGGGCTGTCCCTGTGTCACACAGCCGGTTTACAGCAGAGTCGGGACGTTGGGTCACGTGGTCGTCGTCCGCTGACTCTACGTTCTTCCACAGGGTAGACTCCACAGTCCCCATCATACAGACGGGCAAACCGGGCCAGCGCCAGCGCCTGACCGCGGATGACTCATCTCTCAGCTGCAATCTGTCTTCATGGGTCCAAGCGGACTCTAGGGTTAAGCTTCTGCCAGCTCCAAGTGTTTTTTTTTTTTTTTCCTCTCCTCTTTCATGTTGCTCTCAAATATATTTCTATCCTCGTCAGACCATCCCCCTTGTTCCCATTTAACCTGAGAAAGTTAAACCCACTTTTGATCATCGTGTGAAAATCTGAAGCAAAGTGCTTCCTTCAAGGCAGATGTTTGGAAATGCAGAGCTGCAGGCGTTCAACTTGTCAAGTAACTTTTCAGACGATGACAAAAGGAGGAAATGTAGGTCGGAAAGCAATAAACTATAGTCATATCCGATGCATCATTCTGGCTAAGGAGCCGGCTCTGAATCTCCACCTTTTACGAAAATGAAACAAAAATCCAAATCCAACCCAAAGCATTACAGCTTTAAGTACTGAAAGTATTTATTATTTCTATGCAAGTAATCCAAAAACATAATCTCAAGAACATCTATGCTCCAGGAATGTCTCGAAATGCCGTGGATTTGATGCGATTCCTTTATCCAGATGTTGGTAGAAAAGACTCGGGATGGCATGAGGGGAATTAAAGATTTATTTTTAATATTCGAGAAAAGTCATATTTCTAATAACAGTGAGTCTTAAAATGTGTCCTCGATCTTTGCTGCCTCTCTCATCTTTCTCGTTATGATTTCTTTAAGTAAGAGCTCTCTCCTTCCAAATTATCAGTCTGTAGTTTCCGCGTTAGTATTTGGATGTTAGAAGAACAAGGTCACGGAGGCGCCCCTACTATGATTTGGCATTTGCATCAACTTCATCTCAAGAGACAATTTTCATCCACTGAGTAAGTTAGAGCCAAGTGCTGCCAAAAAATCACTTTTCGTGGGGCTAAACCTCTAATAAACTGCCCGAGTCTTTGCAGACTTGCAGTATAGCATGACTTGCTTTTGAGGACTGGGGTATGTTTCCCAAGTGTCCCCGAAATCTAGAATCATGGTACCAGAGACCCCAACGGTTGCTGTATCCCTTCTGTGTCCAGACATCTGACAATAAAGTGTCTGGGAGTCGTGAGCTTTTTATTATTTGAAGGCATCTTCCTCATCCATTATCCCCTTACCCGTAGAGAAGGATATTCTAAAACGTGTTAGATTGTATGAGTTGACTGAGTTTACCTGCTGGAGAAGATACATTTCAGGTTCTGGTGGCAGAGAGAAATTTAAAATTAGGTCACCTCATGGTTACAAGTTGTATCTATAACAGAAACTAAAAGGTCTCAGAGATCATAGGCGGTCTTTGGTTGGGAGCCCAAAAGGGGCCTACTGTGAAACATTCTTTAATTGGTTTGTTACATTCAAAATAAAAAAAAATATACTGAATATCTCTGTGGAAACTGAAGTTTTGATATATAATAATACAGCTAGGTTAAAATCCAGAATCCGAGCTCGAAGATCAGTCGCCGGGATACTGCGTGTGTGTGCGTGTGTGTGTGTTGGGGATGCCAACCTGTGTGTTGTCGTTTTAGGGAAACACAATAGTCCTCTCTAGCTTCCAAACCTTTCATTTAGTCTACTACTTCTGGAAACTTGATGCATTAGAATTCAGTCTCTTGTCTTAAGACTTGGAGACTTCTGTAACACAAATACTTCTTTTCTCTTTGGCGCACGTTCATACGGTGCTTACTTCCTGCTAGGGGTTCTTCGAAGGCTTTATGAGTAGTAGTTTACCGAATCCTCTCAGGAACCTTCTGACTTAGGTAGGAACGTTGTCCCCACTTGCAGGTGAGGACCAGAGGCACAGAGGGGCCGAGCCGCACGTCAGAAGCCACAGGAAGTCTGACTCCTGGCCTGGCACCAGGTCCCTTGGTCTGCATACTTCAGGAGGCTTTCTCCTTGTGGAAAGGCCAGGGAGGGTGAATGAAGGTACATCTTACAAAATGTGGTCGCACTGGTGGGAAACTGGTGCACCAAGTGCTCCGGGGAGGAGGGGGAGCCTAAAAGAGCAAAAAGAACAAAAGGGAGGGGGTGAAGAATGAGGACAAAGTCTGCTTATGTCCTAATCGTGGCAGTGGCTAAGAGAAAATTGTCACGATGGATGCCCTTGCAACTTCAGGCAGGACCCTTCATTGCGGAATTTCGAGCCCTCATTTTACAGCCAAGGGAAACTGAGCCTGGGAGAACAGACTGAGGACGAGGGAAAAGAAGGTCCTGAGACTTCCCGGCGGCCTTAGCGGCAAAGCCAGGGCGGGGGCGCCATTGCCCTGATTCTAGATCCGGGGGCGTCTTCTCTGAAAGCAGCCTGTGGGCTTCTCGTGGGCTCCGAATCGCTGAGGGGGTGGGAGGAAGCTCAGTGCAAAGGAGCCTTCTTCTGTCTGTGGTTCTTCTCACGAAGTGTTTGCTCCCCAGGTGGGATCTGGGCAGGCGATGACACATGGAGCAGAATTTTCGTCCTTCCGTCCTTTCTTCTTATTTCCTATGGGCACGCTTCCTGGGAGCACCCTCTTCTCTCGCTCGTGTTGCTTTTGGGGAGCGGGTGATGAGCCCAGACTAGAAGCGGAGCTCATTGTCACTATTCCATTGCATGAAGACGCCTTTGCATTTCTGAGGAGCATCGGAGGGGCCAGGTAAAAGCGCGGGGGCTGAGGTGAGGGAAGAAATGGAGAACATGGTTGGAAATGAAAAGTATTCAAATATAAATTAATATAAACCCAGGGGTCATCTCGCATGCGGTCCTGGCAATAAGAGAATCCACGATGTCGATGAACAAGTGAAAAAAGTAATCAAAGGTAAGAAAGAGGCGTCTGCAAGGCATTAGGCATCAGGTACAGAGGCAGCCGGGGAGGATTACCGAACAAAGTCCAGAGAGTGTAAAAAAAGATAAGAAAGGCAAAGGTAGCGAATGAAAAAGATTGCTCTGAAGGTTAAGAGAAATCATGGGAAAATTTTCCTCGCGCGTAAGGAACACAGGGGTCATTGAACTAGACAGCTGGGTGGCGAAGACACAGGAAGGGTAATTTATTGAAAAAAAAAAAAGCAATAGATGTGACTCAAAAGGTTGAAATAACTTTTTTGCCCTAGAACTTTCAGGAAGATGGGGAACAAATGTTAGAAACTGACATACATTTTCTAAGAGAAACCGAAGGAAGAGCGAAGACTAGCAAGAACACGCCGCTGCGAGAGATTCGGGAATGAAGCATGGAAAGAGAAAATACCGCTAGAGACTTCGGTCCAAGGAAAAGCATACGCAAACACACCTGAATAATGAACAACAGGAACCTAAGAAGGGAGGGTCTGAAAAGCAAAAGGTTTGGGGGGGGAATCCCATGAGCAAATGGTCAGTAATGGATCTAACCGTCTTACGTCCTTAGACCTACCTCCTCTTTGACTCCTCTCTCTTCTCCCTTCCTATGTCCTTCCGTAAGGAAGGAGCTTTCATACAGACTGAAGATTTGCTCCCTGCTTGGCATTGTGCTTCCTACCTGGGGAGGTGAGTAGGTGAATAAGATGTCGTCTGTGGCCCTTGCCTCAGGGGGGTTTACATTTCGGTGGAGGGGACACCACAGAACTATGGGTGGCGTAGGAAGAGAGAGCTGGGTGCTCATTTTGGATCGAGGCCATCAAATTCCACTTGAAGGAGGAAATGAATAATCTTAATACTTGTTAGAATCACAATAAAGAACAATGGCCTCAGACTTTGGGGTTTTATTTCATTTTGTAGAGTGTCAAAAGGTTCCCATAAAGCCAGGTGTTAGTGGTAGGGGTTACCTGGGGGTAGATATTCTAGGAGCCCCTTCCATCCCGTTATATGTGGTAATTTCTGCAAAAGCTTGGGGAACCCATTCCTGGATGAGGCTGGCAAGTGATGACTGTGTCGCTGAACCCAGGGGCTAGGGTGCGGGGTGAGCGGCCCACCCACAGGGAAAAGGTATAGGGGCTGAGCTGAGCATACTTGTCTCAGGGGACCGCCGTTACCACCCACAGAGTGAGGGAAGCCCCAGGGGGAGCCGAAGAGCACAGAGGTGTCCGAGGCAGGAACCGAGATGGTCAGTAAGGACAATAAAACTCGAAGCCTTCCACCAGGAGAGGCGGGTAATTTGATTATCCAATTCAGTGTAGTGGCAAAGAAGGGACAAGGAATTCAGAGGTAAGACAGATCCTCCATGGTCACAGGCAGTAGACTCGAGAGGAGGAATCCGAGTGCAGAGGCAGATAAAATTTTAATGCCTTTGGCACCAGGATCTGGAGCAATGAGAGAAATCAAACGTATTCTGGTTTGCATACAAGTCAAAGATGATTAACTCGGTGATGAAAGGGAATGGTGGTGTTTGACCAAGGAAACTGGGAGAAACACCTGCTAGGACCTTTGCATTCCCTGTCTCTCTGCACCCAGCTCTTCTCGCTGCTCGTGTTCACATTTCACCTTGACTTCGGTTCTCTGTGTTGCTGCCGGCCCTACACGTTGAGAACAAAGGTGCGCTAGTGACAGTCGCTCATCCACGTGATATTCTTACAGAGAAGTGGGGCTGGGTGAGAGTGGGACGTGGGAGAACCACATTGTCGTCCTCCCCCAAGCTTTGCTAGGGGCGAGGTGCCCTACGCTGTCTGAGAATCCTTCCTTTAGCCCCCTTTCCAATGATATAAAATACAGACTCAAAAAACCAGTTACTCCTTTCCTTCTCTCACGCTGTCTTCCGTGACTACAAGGTACCAAAGAATATTTTCTCTGAAAGAAATGAGTTATAATCGGGTACAATGGTATTCCTAGTGGTCCCACGGAAAGTTGCTACAATCTTTAAATTCAAACAGAAACAAACACTTTATCGATTTCAGAATCTTGCTTCCATTGGAGGGTGGGGGGTTAACTTCTCATGGACACAAACGTTCAAGTTTCAGTCTGTTACAAGGAAGCTTACTTGACATTTATTCTCCAGACGATAATTACACGTGAGTAGGCCAGAGACACAGAAAGGCCTGTAGAGGGGTATCGTTCACGACATCACTCAGAAATAAATACCTTCGGATACCTTGGAGTCAATCAAGTTTTAAAAAAAGAAACCGATAGGGAAAAGGGAAGTCGTTTATCTCACTTCAGGGAAGCTATCTCCTCCATCCCTTGTTTACACCTGATAATATGTCCACCAATTAAGCATTTAACTGATTTCTTTAAGGTCAGGGTGGAAAGGGGTCAATTCAAGTTGGGGCGTCAGGGACAATTTCACATGGGAAATCCACTCTATTCCTACAGCAGGTGTGTGTCTTGGCTCAAAGAACAAGCTTCTCAGGTGTGGTGGCCCCCATGTGCTCTCGGGGAGATCCGAGGCCACTGGTTTAATATTAGCTCTGGGTCCATCGGCCTGGTTACAAGAGTCCCTAAAGCTACCCTCTGTCCAGGGGGCAAGTTTATTGTGAGATGCTTGACTGTATGAGGGACCCGCAAACATAATCCGTTTCGTTGGAGGGACAGGGAGGAGGAATGGGAAGGGAGCGAAGTTTAAACGTAAGCCGATATCGCCAGAGAATGTGAAAAATGTCCAGTTCCATGTTCTGAAGCCTGAGGGGATTTCGATGCCAGTGAGCTCATTTTGGACTCTCCTCTCCCTCGCAAGGCCTCTGGGCACGTGTCTGGAATGCGGAAGGGAAGAAAGTGCTCTTCACCTGCAAGAGCGGCCCCAGGATTTCCATGTAGAAAAATAAGGTCCATTTAGAAAACAAAACAAAACAAAACCAGTCATCGCTCGATTTAATTAATCACACATTTATTGAGTGCCTACTGTGTGCAAAGCTAACCAGCAAACATGGTAGAAGATTCTAAGTGATTCATTTCTTTTAAAATGTTTCTTTCTTTATTTTGAGAGAAACAGAGCATGCATGGGGGAGGGGCAGAGAGAGAAAGAAAGAGAAAGAATCCCAAGCAGGCTCCCGCCGTCAGCACGAAGTTACACCCAAAGCCGGATCCCACCAACGGGGAGATCAGACCTGAGCCCAAATCAAGAGTCAGTAGCTTAACCCACTGAGCCACCCAGACGCCCCTAAGTGATTTGTTTTAAGGAGCATAGGAAGCCAGTTGCATATACAAATAACAGAAATGCCTAGAAGGCTGGCATAGTGAATATTAAAAAAAAAAAAAAAAAAAGAGTGGAATGAAAAACCATGTCCTCTGATTGTGGTTTTTTTTATCCCTTTATTTACACTTCATTCTATGGCACAGAGAAATCAGAGAGTGACCGCGCGGGCCGGCAGTACCCTCCTCCACAGTGTACACGGTAGGGCGCCGCACTAACGCCACTGGCTTCATCCAGGGGTCGCGAGAAATCGCTCTCATTGATCATGGTCATGTAGCATATTTGCCCATTGTGCCAATTAGCAGCCTGTAAGTCCTGCGGCAAGATTTCAGAGGTCGTTCTGCCTTTAGAAACCGACTCTGAGCGGTGAGGCTCCGTTCCGGATTTGGACCCTTGAGGGCGGTTCTCACAGCCTTCTCCGGGCGTCTCTTCTGGTCTGAAACATTTTCATCTTCAGGAAATTCCTGACGTCCGGCTGCAGTCCCTCGGATGACCGGTTGATTTTGTCCCTGCTTCCAGATCCCAGCGCTGAGGCTACCCCGCCCCCCTTTCTTTACCCTAGCAATCGGGAAATCCTATCCCAGACGTGCAGCCTTTTGGAAATTACAAATAAGTCGATAACCACAGGACTGACCCAGTTACTGGTGCGTGAACGGGACGAGCCGGAGCCGTGGCCTAGTGTGGAAACCCGGGGCCGGTGTCAAGGAGGCCGGCGTGACGGCGGGAGCTCAGGTAGAGGGCAATGAAGAGCAACCAACCGGGCCCTGTGCTGGGCCGATCTGGAAGTCGGCGGGGTGGAACGGCCTGGGCGAGCCTCCTTGTCAGGCCTCCAGCGGCCCTTTTCAGCGTGTGAGCAGACCTTACAAAGAGGCACTGACCTCGCCTTTCAGACGACCAGCAGCTCACCGTGATAACCAAGCCCGCGGGGATTCCTCCGCAGTGATGTATGGCAAAGGTCAGTCCGAAGCGGGAAGGCGTCTGACACGAGGAGGAGTTTAAGAAATGCACTTTTATGCCTTCGGAGGGCGTGTGATAACTCGAGCACAGGGACCGGGTCTCCTTGAGGAGCAAAAGGACCCTCTTTACTGAATCAACAAGAGAGATTTATAAAGCACATCACACCCACCAGTTTAGGGAAACGATGCTCGTCAGGATGTGGGAGAAGACCGTGAAAATATTTTACTCTCTCAAAGGTGGTAGCTAGCCCCCTGAAATAGGTAAACTCGCGATGTGTCCTCGTTTAGGAAGCATGAATTGGCTTAGATGAAGGGAAACTTGCCTAGCCGGTTAGAAGAATCTCACATTCTGAATTAGTGGAGCTGGAATTAATGTGATACCACTCTTTTCACGTTAAGGTTGGAACCATCCATATTCATAAAACCCTGAAATTTAGATCAGACTGAATCTATATTCATGTGATTGGAACTGGACTGAAATTTTGAAGAGAGCATGTACCAAATCCATCCCCAGGGGAAAGTTAAATGCAGGGAGAACCCCGCGTTTTCAAGACCTTTCCCAGAATCCCTTGCATTCCCTTCCCTCCTTGTCAACATAAGATCCACTGTCTGACTTCGGTTATTACTGGTATGGCGCCCTTTTTTCCAGGCACACAAGCTAGACGCCCAAGAACTACCTTTTGTGATCACCCCTTACCCTCCTCACATCCCTACATCATCATGACAACTCCTGTTCTTGTGACGAGTCATCTTAGATCCTTTCCCTCCATCTTCCTGGAGCCTTCCTTACCTCCTGCCTGGTCTATTCTCACAGATTGTCGATATCTCCTTGCTCTCTGTTTCTGTTTCCTCTGGTTCATTCTACTCACTATCGACTAATTAACTTTCCTACGGCATGACTTCGATCGTATCTCTTCTGCTTATAAATGTTCAGTGACTCAAGAGTACCTACCAAATACAGCGTACACGTCTCAGCCTGGAGATGTCAGAGTCTGGTCCAAACATCCTTCTTGCTCCCTTTCAGCGCCCTAAACTCCAGCCGAGCTGACTCGCTTGCCCAAGTGCAAGCTCACTTTGTCTTTTTCCATTCCATCCTTTTGCTAATGATCTGCCTACCTCTGTTTTTGTCCCCCGTCCCCAAAGCTTTCCTTTTAAATCCAATCCAAGTTTGTTCATTCATTCATTCATTCATTCGTTTGGTTCTTTTAGCAAACCTTCACCAAGGACCCACCAAATGCTGGGCACAGCCTCTGAAAAAAGCATTCCCTGATTTTCCCAGCTGGAAGTAGCCTGCTCCCTCTCCCTGATATTTTGGTGTTTTATACCACTCTGAGAAGATTTCTTGTAGGCAGCAAGTCAGGTCCCGGCTCTGCCATCTGGGCTGCCTATACCTCTGTGCCCCCATCTTTGAACTTATAGCTCCTCCCTCATGGGGTAGTTGGGTTGTCGTGGCCATTAAATGTGGTATGTTATTGTCCTTACTATTATTATTTATTGTGTTATTATACCTCCTTTCATTTTCCTTGAGGCAAGGGCTGTGACTCTCTAGAATCTTTCAGGGAGTGTTTGCTTTCATCTTTTAATCAAGTTTATTTAGTTGCAAGACACAGAGATCTTCTCTGTTACCTCAGGAGAAGAGGGTTGATTGTAGGTCTCTAGACTGGAAGTGAAGACTTATCAGATCCCTGAGATAGCTCTTGTTCTCTACGTGTCAGCGCCTCTCTCTACATCTATTTTGTTCTCTCTTCCTTACTAATGGCTTCTGCAGCTGACCTAGAGTCAGGACCTATTACATAATTTGGTTGGTCTGTTGCAAAATAAATGAGGGGTCCCTTCTTTAAAGAGGAGAAAAAAATGCGAACTAAAATGTAACACTTCTTTATTCAGAGGCCCTTTGTCTCTCTTCTTCTCTGTCCCTTTCTGTCTCCACCTGCACGGCGTTTTATATTTGGTATTTAACCCCGCCTTCTCCAGGCATGGAGACACGCGCAGGGCAGGGCAGACTCTACTGGGGCCTAGAGACCCAGGCCTATAACTTCCCGCCCACAGCTGGGTTCCCCTCCCTGCCAGCCACCAGAAGGGAGCACCATGCCTAAGGGAGGAGTAGAGAAGTTGAGCCACGCATCACCCCTTCCCACAAGCCCACTGCCCCAACCCAAGGCACGCAGCAATCCCCAACGCCCGACCTCTGCGGGTGATGATGCACTAAGTACCTGGATTGGGGGAGGCTGAGGGATTTGCTCCACTGAATCGCCCGCCAAACGAACCATGGCTGCCAGCCTGGGGCAGGGACAGCTGTCACTGCACACCCCATTTCCAGATGCCACAGGGTGCAGGAGCCCGACCCCTCCCAGCCCATACTCAGCTCCCTGCTGGGCAGAGTGGGGAGGAGGAGGGAGGAGAGGGTGGGACGGCGAGGGGGAGCAGGTCTGTGAACTCAGGGCTGGGAGGCAGCCTCAGAAGCTGAGCACCTGGTGCATGTTCCATTGTCCCGCCCACTTCACTAACAAAACCCGAACTCAAAAAGTAAAATTCAGCACTAAATCCAAGCATGGGGCCCTACTGGACTCCTGGCTGCCTGCCCGTGAAGCTGCCCCTTTTCAGAGTTTTAAAAGGGCAATATACATACGAAAGAGCATAGCTCTATCTTTCCGTTGCATCTTCTACTGCAAGCTAGTTTATTCTTTCAGTTTCCCGAAATTAAATTACCAAAGTAGAAATCTGACCCATTCACTCTTTTTCTTTATTATTATTATTTTTTTAAATAAATCACATAGGAGTGTCTGGGTGGCTCAGTTGTTTTAAGTGTCTGCCTTTGGCTCAGGTCATGATCTCAGTTACTGGGCAAGTGAGTTCGAATCACATCAGTGGCTCTAGGCTGTCCCACAGAGTCTGTTTCAGATCCTCTGTCCCCTCTTCTCTCTCTCTGCTCCTCCCCCACTCGTATGGGCTCTCTCTCTCAAAAATAAGTTAAAAATAAATAGATAAATGAGTCACATAGGTCACTGGTTACTGTCCAGCCAATGGATTGGCTGCTTTTGGGTCAGGTGCCCATTGGGTCCAATCGTTTGGAGCCTCGGAAGACAAAGCCGCTTAGCATAAAACATGGACTTCTGGGCGCCCCCTTCTGGGGCTGTGGAAAGGAAGCCATGATTAACGTTGTTAGTTTGGAGCTCAGCAAATCTATTGAATTTTGAATGAATTAATTTGATTTTTTACATTTAAAATGTCCATCGAGGCCCCTAGTTTGCAATATTTTCTGGCCAACGTTATGGTTACACTTTACATATGGGAGGACTAAATTTTTTGTTAAGATACATCTTTCCTCTACGTTATTTTCAGAAAGTTCCACTGGCTGCCATACATTTGTCTGAATCAATGAAGATTTAGAGCATGTAAAGTCATGGCTCTATAGAACATACTGTAAAGATTATCTTGTTCAAGTCCTATCATTTTACAAGCGGAGAATGCATTAATCAGGTTAGGCCAAAATAAGGCAATTATAGCATAATACCAAAGCCAGGAAGAGTAAAGACACAATCTATGTTGAAATCAAAATGAATTGAAAAATCTAACAAAAGTCCCTACAACTTGTAGATAAAAGAGTTAATATCCTTAATACACAAAGCATTCAAATAAATCAATAAGGAAAAAAAATCAATAGAAAAATTGACAAGCATGAGCAGGCAATTAACACAAAAGAGGACAGATTGCCAGTAGAATGTTCAGCTTCGCTATTTAAAAAAGAAATTAAAATGACAACAGATAGAATTTTTCTCCTGATCGTCAAAGATGATAAAACCCAGGGCTGGTCTATAACTTCAGGGAAACAAGAATATTCAGACGCACAGGAGAATATTTTAGCACAGCCCTTCGAAGGTCAGTTTGATGCTCTCAATCACACTGGGAAAGATACAAGAATTCTGACCCTCAATTTTGACGTCTACGTTTGACTCAAAGAAGCGCTTAGATATGTGTCGTGACAATATTATTTGTAAAAGTGACAAATTCGAAATATCCAACGATCTATCAAAAAAAAAGCTAAAATAAACTTATGATATTTTAGTCCATTCGATGAAATATTATGTAGCCAATACAAAGAATAAAGAAGGTTTACATGCACCTACATAGAAAGATGTCCAAGTTATATTGTTAAATGGAAAAAAGGTTGAAGAAAAATATATTATGAACTCATTTATTTAAAAATTCTTATATATATATTACTACAAATGTGGTACTTAATATCCATTAAACATCGCGTATAACATAAAATAATGGTCTAGTACAGTTTTATGAGCTAGCATGTATTCTGCACATGCCTGTGGGTCTGTAGAAGGAATGTCACCCAGGACCCCTGTCTCAGCAGCGGAGCCGCGGACAGAAGCACGTTAGTCCTGCCTTAGCGAGCTTACAGTCGAGGAGAGGGGATGAAACTGGCTGCAAAGGATAAAAAGCATAGGATAGAGTGTCACTGGGTACTTGCTGGCTCTGAAGCATTTTCGTGTCCATAGAAACCCTGGGATGTAGATCCCCATTTTTCAGATGACCAAACTGAGCCCTAGCTAGAAACCCAAGGTGGTGCCAAGTACACGACCAATCATTTCCCCGTAGTCCTTAGACGACCACGATCTTATAGTTCGCATACCCACCTGTCCCTTGCAGCAGAGGCCCTGCACCAGCTTTGCCATTAAAAAAATAAAAATTAAAAGTAACCCAAGCATATTCTGATTACACGTATAAAACTTCGCAAAAATGTTAGAATTCTATTCCTATTTTCTCTCTGTTGTAAATTCACGGAACGGTCTTTTTTTTTTCCTTCAATCTTTACCGTGACAAGATTCTTTGAGAAGCCCCAGATTCCAGGCCGGGTTCTGTCACTTGCTGCCTGTGGGCTCTGGGCGAGCCCAGTGATAAAAGTGTCACTAACAGACCTGCTTTGTTTGTCCACCTCCAGATGAGACAAAGTATGGGTGAGCCCTTCGAACCCAATAAAATAATGAAGATGACAAGTTTCTCCTCCACAAGACCTGAATCTGGGCTCCCCCTTCCCCCGCCCCCGTCTCTCTGATGGAAGCATCATCACACAGAACCAGGAAACAAGGTCATTTTCTCTCTAAGACCCAGCTCACGTGCCTCTCCCTGCAACATATGGGCATCTTTCTTCCGAGAGCTTGCTGGGCCAGGTGAACAGCCGTTGCTGGGTGCCCTTATGAATACGCGGCCATAACTCTGATAGAGCGAGCTTAAGAAGACGGCTTAACTACTTTACCTTGAGAGCATGTTTGTTTGGGGTTTCTTTCCTTTACGCCACCCCTGGATTTATTTCTCCTGCTTTTGCGTATTTGGTGATCGTGGAAGTTGGCGTTCCCTTAGAAAAATGCTCTTTGGGAGCTCTGGATATCATAACTTGACAAAATAGATGTTGGCTGGCAAAAGGGACAGAAAAATAGATTTTTATAAAATGCAAGTTAGGTGGGCAAACAGCAGTATGTGTCAAATGCCTTAAATTCTGTCCAGCCTGTGTCCCAGTAGTTGCATTGTGAGGGTTTTCTCTGTCTGGTAATATTGGATAGTTCTGAAAATGTGTATTTTTAAGGAGGTTTATGACAGCGTTATTTATAATGGTAGACAGAAGAAGTGATCCGCTTAGATCTTATTGGAGGATTGCTTAAGTAAGTGAAGGCACATCTATACGATGGGATGTATACAACTAGTGACAAAGATCCGACAGCTGTGTGCATGCTCACACACGTGCACACACACAAATATATGGGGAGGCATGTGGTTGTTAAAACTGGGGTATAAAACAACATGTGTAGTAAAATCTCATTTTGCTTGAAAGTCTCTATCTTCACTTCTATCCAAAGTCTGGAAGATTATATGCCAAAATGTGAATGGTGGTTATTCTTGGATGATTCAAGACATGGCGGGCGGCGTCCAGGAAGCAGGGCGGAGGCGGGGGGGCCCCCTGGGGAGTGAGAGCTGGCCACCCTGGCCTCGGGTGCACTGTGCTGCTGAGCGGGGCGCCACACACCACTGCCGGAACATCTGAGGAGAAGCTTGGGCTTTTTAGAGCATCGGGGTCCACCCAGAAGGCCATTGCCATCGGCATCCCGGTCTCTCTGTCTGTGCGCTATAAACACCGACAAAAGGGGCCTCACTGCTGAGTTTCAGACTGAATGTTTAATGCAATTAATGCATATTTCATAGCGCGAGAACTGCCAGCGCTTTGCTCTGCCATCCTCCCCGGCTGAGTTATTTACACAGCCATTTTGAGCCCAGTCACAGAGGAAGTTGACAAATGAGTATCTGTGCAACACGTCTGGTCTTTTCCCATGCGGATCAGGGCCTCACAACTTCAAAAAGTCCCCGAACAGCATCTCAAACTCACCGCACGTCCCTCCCCTGCCTTAGTTGGGTGAATAGATTTTCCCTTGGTAAATATCCCTGGACTTCCAATCTCCCCTTTTCTCCCCTCCCTAGCCCCAAGAAAGGTATAAAAAAAAGGGGGGGTTATGCTAATATCATCATGCCCCGAAATGAATCTTAGTGATTTCTCTCATTACAAAATCCCTAAAAACAAAGAGAGTGAGCTGTCCCCCTGGTCAGTGACTTCGTTTATTCATTGATCCGTTCTGACAGTTCTTTGCAAGGCGGCTCTGCCCCAAGGATGGTTTGACATAAATCACGGGCTCCTCAGCTCACCTGCTCATCACCGGTGATGGATTTGGCAGGTGTTCAGGTTCCGGCGAAACAGGTCTCTGGACCAGGCGAGCCAGACTGGGACTCGGAAGGCAGCATTCAGCACGAGAGGGATGTCGACTGACTCACGTTTCGTGCCATTTTTCACTTACTAGGCACAAACTCAGCCCTTTGAGTCTTAGTTGTAACCTTCGATTAAACATCAAGAAGCTTCGGGTGTGCTTTGCGCAACTGTCGTGTTCCTGGCGAGTTGTCGATAATCATTTCTTCGGGTAAACGTGATCCTGTGTTTCCAGTGACTCATTTAGAGACTTTCTGGCTTGTGCTTTCTGTAACACGTGAACTTTTTCTGCCTCTCTCTCCCTGCTCCAGTCCCTCCGCCAAATACTTAGTAAGAGAAAAAGAAACCAATTTAGAAAAGAGCAGTTGAAAAGAACGCTTCGAACAAATCCTTTTACGATGTGTGAATACTCGCCCTTCATATATCTGTTTTGTCACCGTGGACTTTTAGATGCCATGTTTTCCTAAATAGAGGTCCGTCCACTTAAAGCACCCTAGCAAATCAAAACAGCTGGCTGGTTTTACTTTTTAATGAGTAAATTCAGCAAGCTGGATTTTTATGACGAATAGATTTTTTTTAACGTTTATTTATATTTGAGAGACATAGTGACAGAGTGTGATCAGGGGAAGGGCAGAGAGAGAGGGAGACACAGAATCTGAAGCAGGCTCCAGGCTCTGAGCCATCAGCACAGAGCCCGATGCGGGGCTCGAACTCACAGACCATGAGATCATGACCCGAGCCGAAGTCGGCCACTTACCCAACTGAGCCACCCAGGCACCCCAGTGATGAATAGATTCTTAAAAGTGCAGGCGGATGTAGCAAGCTCTCCTTTATCTTCCATGTTTGGTTTTGAGGTCCTGCCATGGGAGAAAGCGCTGGGATAGTGGAAAGACTCAGTCCTCAGACTCAAAAACTGGGTTTCAAATATGACATTCAGACACTAAGAGGGAAACGGTATTTAGCCCTTTGGGCTGATGAGAGGATTGAGATGCCGATTGCAGATTGTAGTGACATGAGGCGCTGTCATGGCTACGACTTTATACTTGGAAGTCCTACGGGCCTGCGTTTGGTTGCTCGCTCCACTTCCACCAGCTGTGAGGCTTAGAGTTACTAGTCTTCATCGAGCCTTATTTTTCTAACTGTAAAGTGGGTATAAGATAAAACTTACCTATCATGCCCTTATGATGGCTAGAGGAGAGCGCGCACGGAAGCCACGTAGCATGGGGCTGGATCACCGCAAGCAGGCGCTAGCTCCCAGCGTGGACAGGGTAGACTGTGATTCAGCGTGTCTTGATCTTCCCAGCCTCTCGCGGAGGCTGCCGGGACGTGGGATGTTCTCATCCGAATTCCGCAAAGACAATATTGGAACCCAAAGGGATTCTAGGTCTTGCCGATCACATAATGAAGGACATAGGAAGAGAGACCAGTGAGTTCTAAGAACTCAAACGTTGCAGCTCTTTACCTCGCCCCTTGGACACTGGGCAACGTGGCATAACATGAAAGCCCTCTCTTCCTTTCCCAGCACCCAGTTATTCAGCCTGAACTGATGGGGGCTGGAGAGGGAAGCAGCCAGCCTCCCACTCCCTTAGATGGAGGCTCTGACCATGGCTACTCGTCTCTCTTCTTTAACACAGAAAGGATGCTGAAGTGCTAACAGCTTCCAGTTACGGAGGGCTCCCTTTTTGCCTGGGATCTTGCCAAACGTTTTACCCACACAAGTGCTGCCCTTTGTAGATGTTACAAATGACAAGGCAGGCTCGGAGAGGTGGGGTGACTTGCTCAAAGGGGATAGCTAACAAGTTGTCACCTCATGACTAGAATCAGTCAGTCAAGTCAGTGTGATCCCAAGTAGAACTTTAAATCACTTCACCACGTGGTGAATCAAGTTCAGGTTTCGGGTTCCCTCAAGCAGAAATGACCACACCTGACTGATCATCAGAATTGCCCAGGATGCTTATAAAATAATGCAGGTTCCTAGGTACCACTCTTGGAGACTGATTCTGCAGGTCGAGGTGAGACCAAAAAATCTGTAGTTTTTAAATCCTCAGCTGAGTCTTGTCATCAACCAGGTGTAGGAAGTCAGCTTTAGGACTCATGCTCAGTGGCTCTCCAGAGTGACCTTGTAGATGGCTTAATTCATTACTTCCTGGTCCTCTGGGGCCATTTTTATCTCTGGTCCCTTCCTCACCTTCAGGCTCAGTGTTTCAGTCCCCACATCAAATATTTATGGAGTGCCTACTGTGAGTAGGACACACTTGCTCTAAGACACCAATAACTTATGGCCTCTTGAATGACTGTTCACAGCCCAGAGCTGGATGTGTGTATGCAAGGTTCTGAAAGCATGCTTCTTTATAAAGGCTTTAAGTTTTTGGCCTATGTTTCTTCTGTTATCTGTTGTCCCAGAAATCAAGGACCAGTCCCCTTTTTCTGTCATATAAATTAATGACACTTAGTGCCTGGCTCTGTGGTTAGTAAAAATGGTTGATAGCATGAATTTGAACAAAATGGAAAATCCCTTCTTCAGAAGGAATGAAGCAATTACCAGTCAGGGGTCTCTAGCCTGGCCCATGGAGGTTCTTACCTGAGTTCTTTTCTGCCTCTCAATATACAGCAACCCAGCCTTCCTCTTCCTAATTACCCCTCCCAACTCCATCTCAAACATAGACTCAATGAATTTGAACAGAAGTTGGGAAAGAGGTTGAGAAGGAGCCGGCAATGCAGCGATCTTGAACTCCAGCTCCGCATTACCATCACATAGGGAGTTCCTAAAATATACTGACGCCTGCATCCCCCCAAGGTCCAATGAAGTGAGAACTCTGTGGGGATCTGGGAAAAGTTTTGTGGGGTTTTTTTTTGCTTTTTTTTTTTTAATTTTAAGATCCCCAGGTGATTTCATGTGTAGCCCATTGAGAAGTACTGCCATCACAGAAGAGAACTGGGCTAGGAATCGGAAGGATATCTGGGTTCGCTCTAGCCTATGTGACCATTTACACATGGCTGTCGCTGGCTGAGCTTCCTGACACCTGTAAATGAGGATGCTGGACTGGATTCCTCATGGTCTAGTCTATTTTCAGCTATCACATTCTAAGTTTTAATGATCTGGGGTCAGCTCAGATGAAGAGGGAGGGTTGGGTGGGGAAGAACAGCACAGACCTTGTTTCTTTATAAGGGCCAGATGCACAGAGGGAGGCAGTCAGCAAGAGGGAAAGAACGGGAGCTGGATGCTAATTGGAAAGGATAAGGGACATGTCGAGTTGTCAGTTTCACTCGCAGGGACCTGGTCTGTGCCTGCTGGAGCGACCCTAGTGGATCCCAGGAAGGATCATGGGCCTGGCGGCGTCTGTCCTCTCTCCTATCTGACTGTCTGTCGGCGTGCTGTTCCACAGCAGAGGGCCTCTGTTTGTTTTCTTAAGATGATTAAGTCTTTCTAAGTCCCCCTCAGCAGAGCCTGTGATTGAAAGTGACAATTGAAGGCTACCCTATTTAAAAGCTGCCACTTTGTATTAGCAGAAGGATCAGCTCTGGTTGGGGGATATTTTACTGATGCATTTTAAAACTTGATCACAGAGAGATGAACAGGTGTACAGGGGTGGGGGTGGGATGTACGGAAAAGTTGGAGAAGAAGTGACAAGGTTCCAGTGTTAGTTTAGAAGGCAGCTCCAAACAGATCAGATCCAAAGCCCTCATCCAAAAGGGCAAAGTACAATGGGTGACTGGGCAATGAGGAGGTGACTTTGAGTGGTGCGAACAGTTGACGTAGGGGACCTAAGGGCCAATGGGGCAGAGGACTGTGACATCTGCCCATTGCTGAATTAGAGCTCAACCCTCAACACAACTTTAAGTTGTTGCAAAGTATTCTTGGTAACTTCCTATCTTCCTTCTCACATGGGAAGACAACTTTTTACACAATGCAGTTCCTTTCTTTCTTCTCCATTCCTCAGACAAAGCTGCTATAAGACATTTGTAGAGTGCCTACTACATGACAGGCACCGTCCCAAGCACTAGAGACACCAAGATGAATGATTGGTACTCTCCCAAGGACTCTAAGGACTCTAGAAGACAGAAGAAGAGTTGCAAGTGACCAGTGCTAAGGGGTGGGAGCTTAGAGCATTGGGGGTGTAGAGCACTCACCAACCTGGAGAGTGAAGAGGGATGCTTAAGCTGATTTTTTCATTAGGAAAGAGAAAGTTATTCTAGAAGAAGAGAATAGCCTGCACAAAGGCATGGAGGCCCCAATTCTGCATGTTCTGTTCAGAGAATTGCATGTGTTTCAATAGAGCTGAAAGAGAATTGTAAGGGAAGCTAGAGAAGAAGACAGGAACCAGATCACAAAGGGTAGTGTAGGTTTAGTTGAGTGAGAAATTTAAGAAGCCATTGAAAGGTGTGAGAGAAGAGGGGTGCCTAGGTAACTCAGACAGTTAAGTGTCCGACTTCAGCTCAGGTCATCATCTCATGGTTTGTGGATTTGAGCCCACATCTGCTGCACAGAGCCTGCTTCGGGTCCTCGGTCTTCCTCTATCTCTGCCCCACCCCCCACTCACCCTGTCTCTCTTGAAAATAAGCAAACATTAAAAAAAAAAAAAAGAAAGTCTTGAGAGAAGAATATACAATTAAACATATATTTTAGAAAGATCACTTCAGGAGCAATATGAAAGATGTATTAGAAAGAGAAAAACTTGGTGAAAGGGAAAGTAAACCTACTTTACACTTAAAGGTAGAGGACTTCTCTAAGAGCCAAAGAGGGAGCTGTTTTTCTAGCACATACTGAAACCATACAACACAGGGAGATGTCTTTGTACTAAGAGTCTTTCCCTCCTCTTGAGTGTCTAGGTCTTGTCATGGGGTAGACACCCTGGTCAGAATTTCTATAGTTAGTGCTTGTAAGAGTGGGGAACATGCCTACCTACTTCATGCTCAGAAACCACACCTGCCAGGGATGTGTCATCAAATTGTGGAGTCAAACCCTCATCACTGCCAGCTTCTCACATCCACTGCAGTTTTTCTAGGGTGAGCATTGTTAGTCTGTCTTGGGCTCAGGTGGCTAACAGATTCACCTCTCTTTTCTCTTCAGCACTGATGAGATCTACCAACAGTGAAAATCCAAGTGGTTTCTAGAGAAGCAATGGAATCTAGTGCCATTTAGAATCCAGGGTGGTGTAGACACACAGTGTCTGACTGTGTGCTCCCCAGAGAAGACTTGACTTGGCTACTCCTGCCTTATTCTGCAGTCCCCTGGCCGACGGGAAGTTGAAGCAATTTTTCTAATCAGGAATAACAGTGCAGGACATCTCACTGGGCCACTGATCCATGGTTGTGAATCTAGCATAGGAATCCCAGTTGCTGTCAACCTTGCGCGAGAGCTTCTAAATCAGAATCACATAGAAACTTTGATCTTTTATGGCTTTGGGCCCATGAAAAATTCTTAGTGTGAAGCCTTGCATGCGCTCTCATGCATAACTCTCTCTCTCCCTCTGCCCAGAGTTTGTCCATCTCTGTGTAGCTTCTGCGAAGTGCTTGCCGCCCATTGCTGGCATCGCATTCTAGCAGGTTTCTCTAGGACCTGATAGAAGATAATATGTTTTGTCTGCATCGGTCCTTCCACAGCCTGAATGTTTGGCTGACCCAGACTAGCATCTAAGGCAGCGGGTCTAGTGGCAACCAGGAGAGTAAAAAGAATGCCTTGAACTAGTCTGAGCATACTGGAAGGACTTACTAAGAAATTGAATATTTGTGGGGCACCTAGGTGGCTCTCAGTTGAGTAAGCATCTAACTCTTGGTTTGGACTCAGGTCATGATCTCATGGTTCTTGAGTTCGAGCCTCTGCTGACAGTGCAGAGCCTGCTTGAGATTCTCTCTCTCTGCCCCTCGCCTGCTCACTCTCACTCTCTCTGTCTCAAAATAAATAAATAAACATTAAAAAAAAGAAATTAAGTATTTGTAGGTTCCAGATAAAAATCAGTTCTGACCCTTATTTCTTAAGGAGGCTTTACTTTTTTCTTTTCCCTTCTTAGATTTTGTAAAAATCTTATATGATATATGTCTAGTTTTTTTTCCCCGAAAAGTTCTTTCCCTAACTGTCTTCTCCCCAAAATTGTACTTTTAATCTTAACATGGTCTCTTCAAAGTGCCTATGATTTTCTCAAAAGTCATCATGGCTCATAACTGGGCCCACATTTACATTTTTTATCCATACATTCGGCATCTAGGGATTCAAATATTCTCAGCACCAACTTAAGGTAATCATTCTAATGTCAGGTACAGGCGGTTATGGTACCCTAAGTCTAGAATTCTAGATGACATTTCTTCAGATTATAATTTTATGTAACTATGGACCATGTGGTCCAGTACCATTAGGTTCTTGCTGTTAAAAAAAAATCATCAACAAGCAAAAATCTTTCAAAATAACTCCGGTTTCCTACTTGTATTTTCAAACCTTTTGTCTTTCTCATTCACTATTATATCCCCATCCGCCGGAGTCCAGCTCCAGTGAGTCCAGGGTCCCTGAAGGATGGACGGCGGCGGTGAGAAGAATGAGAGAGCCACGAAATGTAGTCGGTCACCAAGCATCTCTGCTCAGCTGGTCTCAGTATCTTTATTAATAGACAGTGAGTTACATTACATCAAAGAGTATTACTTTTTCTTAGGAGATAGTGTGTATTATGTCAATTCCCCAGACCTTGAAGGAGAGTCTTAGCTGTTTTTTTATTCTGTTCCTAAGCTAATGAACATACACTGCTTTTGAAGAAGGGCTAGATTTAAGAAGAAAGCAGGGTTGTTAGCGTAACCTTGAGCAAGCAGATGGCACATACATTGCTGCCTCAAGACCTATGTTAATTGTCTATAGATAGGTTAGGAGTCATTCTGTCCAGCTTTTTAAACTACAATGGAGGAAGGGTAACTTACTTGGTAGAGACATAATATTCTGATGCCTACGTAAGTTCCTTTGCTTATGAGTGAGTGAATTTACACAATAGGGGCCTAAAGTCTACATAAGTTACACTAATTTTTAACCAACTCATAACCGTTATTCTGTATGATCAATTTGTGTAACCTATCTCCAAGAGGCAGCATTGAGGTTACTTCTGGCCAGCTTAGTCTCATTCAGATGTTATCCATCAAGGCATCGCACTCCAGGTCCTTTTTTCATATGCCATAAAAACCAAAGGGCATTACAACTCTTGAGGCCGACCAGAGCAGTTCAAGAAGTCTAGGCCTGAAATATTATTAGAAGGAGATACTATTGGGCACCAGTTGGTTAGCAGGACCCCTTGCAACATCTGCCTTTTCCACACAGGGAGACGTCTCAAACTGTGAGCCCAAGATAGCTCCCAACACCCAGCCTCTAAGATAATGACTAATACATACTATATGCACAATAATTTCTTGTTAAATTAATAACTAAATACATTGACCATACCAATTTATCCCCACTTCCTCTTTTTTTCTCTCTCATTTTCTTCCCTACTTGCAAGAGCTCCTCTTGGGATTTTAACCCCAAACTCCATCTCTGGTTCTTGTCCCATCTCAGCCTTAAAAGGTAGGAGAGGAAAAACAACGAATGGGCCAGGCCTGAGGAAATGCAGGCAACTCTATTTGAGTTGTTTTGTCCCATCATATAGAGATTGGCTCATAGTCCTGACAGTTTTTAGTAGGGTCCCCTTTAGAAGAATGATTGTGAATTTGGAGACCTGCCCCAATAAGTTGACTGATTCCTTGTATAGACGGTCTTCTCAAGGGAGAGTTACTGTGGAGAGTCGTTCCTCCATGCCACAGAGCTGGGTGCTGATGGGCCTAAAAAAATATTGCATCTTGGAAGATGAAAATTCTATTTTTTTATATTTTAAAGAAGTAAACAAAGACAGAAGAGAAAGAAGTGTATAACCCAGAACATGGGCAGGCTCTCGAGTTTTCCTAGCATAACCTAACCCCAAACACTCTCTGGCACTGTTGATATTCAGGTTCCAACATCAGGATGTTAGAAGGAGCAAAGGCCCCTAGAAATGCAAGGCAGAAAACTAGAAAATGAGGCTGAGGTTGTAGGCAAGAGAATGGTCTTGGAGGTTCGCAGGACCCAGGCTGGGGTTATGATAAGGTAACGAAAGGCTGGGCGCCTGGGTGGCTCAGTCGGTTAAGTGGCCGACTTCGGCTCAGGTCACGATCTCACAGTCTGTGAGTTCGAGCCCCACATCGGGCTCTGTGCTGATGGCTCATCAGAGCCTGGAGCCTGCTTCGGATTCTGTGTCTCCCTCTCTCTCTGCCCTTCCCCTGCTCATGCTCTATCTCTATGTCTCTCAAAAATAAATAAACGTTAAAAAAAAAAAAAAATTTAAAAAAAAAAAAAAAAAAAAAGGTAACGAAAGGCTTCAACTAAGGAGGTGCCATGGTCTCCTCCTTAAGGAGGAGGCTGCATTTAAATGAATTTTTTTTTCTTTTTTAATTTGGTGGCTCTCTAGTGGAGGGATTTGAGAGGATGAGATCAGAGGCAGGGAGATGAGTTGGGAGAATGTTTCACATTGACGGGAAAGATAGAGAGGGCGGGGCAGATTTGAGAGTTTTTTTTAGAAGGTGCAACGGACAGGACTTCGAGTTTGATGGCATTTGGGTGGAGGGACAGGGATTCTCAAATTTCTGGTCTGGTCATGGGGTGGACGGAAAGGCCAGCAACTGAGATAGGATATGGTCAAAGTAATGCTGTCTGGGGATGAGAAATGATGAGTTTGCAATCGGCCATGTTGAGTGATCTGTCTGGGCAAAAAAAAAACAAAAGAAAAAACACAAAAAAACCCCACAAAAATGTAGCCCACTCTACAAGGGTGAAGCTGAGGAAAAAGTTTTGGGCTGTAAATATTGATTTGAAAGTGATTAGTCAGATCAGGTCAGATAAGTCTGGATAAGGTCAGAAGACAAGAGAGTCTAGGATAAAACTCTAGAATGCCTATAGTTCATGGGTGAGTAGAAGAAGAGGTCTCCACTCAGGAAATAAAGGAGTAATGCATTGGAGGAATATGATGAAGGCCAAAGGGGCATGCCATCACAGAAGCTAAGGTGATCTAAAATTTGGAGGAAAATGACATTTTAAATGTGTCACTTCCGTGAAGAGGTATGATCAAGATTCGAATTTGGCAGTTAATATTTTCTAACGGCTTTGGCAAGGGTCGTTTCAGGAGAGTAGTGAAGGCTGCCAGCAGACCGAAGTTAGTACGAGAAGGAGAGGGAGCTACAGAAATCGAGGCTCAGAGTTTAGACAAATCTTTCAAGAAGTGGATGAGAAAGGAAGGAAAGAGAGTGGGTGGTGGCTGTCTTCGTAGGGGGATGTTTTTGTTTGTTTAGTTTACAGGATGAGATACACTGGGCTGAAAGGAAGCCTTGCCCAGAGAGGAAGAGGTTGAAAATGGCCAATGGGACAAGGTCCTGAAGGTACAGGTGAGGGTGGAATCAAGATCATCCTGGTAAGCCTTGAAGAAGAAGAGGGACTCCCTATCCGTTGACACGAAGGTGGCTGTGCTTAAAGACACCTGTGTAGGTAGGGATTGGGATGGAAAGTTGAGGGCCAGCGCCCTTGCTAACCTCAATTTTCTTATGAATAAAAAAAAAAAAATCTGGTTCGAACCGAAGGTTGTGGAAGGCTCAGATTTTCTCCCTCCTCCGTGCTTTTCAGTCAAAGCTGCCAACAGTTACACAGGAATTGCTCGTTCCAAACGGCTGAGCAGAGCCCCATCCGGATTGAGCCCCACAGCTTCCTGAGAGTGAATAGCACCAAAGGTTTGAATCCACAGTACTGTGGAGTGGACCTGGCTAAGCTAGGGACCTGCTCAAGGTCACAGAGGGAGTGAGTAGACACGCTGGAAGTGGACACTGCTTTCCCGGCCCCGGCCCTCAGCCAATGGACAGGCGACAAGCGGGAGGGAAGAAGGGGTGTGTATGACTCAGTGGGACCATCCCCACCACAAACGAGCGGGAATCAGAAGAGCAGGTGCACTCCGTGGCTTCCAGGTCAGTCCTCGCCTGGCAGGTGCAGCCCAGGTGCAGATGTTTGCAAACACGGCCAGGCCCCCATCCCAGCCTGGCGGAGGGAGGCCGCCGCTCACTCTCCATTGTTATGCTTGGCTCTTCTTGCTGGGGAAATCTTTGCTGTCGGTTCCTGAGAGCAAGGAGGCTTTGATTCTGGAGGAGCGGTACTTCTGACTTTGATCTTTCACAAATCAGGTCTTTGCACACTCCCAAGAGAACATTTTACATTTTAAAGGCTCGGAGCTGGCTGTCTCTTTTGCTCACCTGGGGAGCTGCTCTCCCCCCCACCCCACGGCTCATCCTTCCAGCAAAAAACGGGCCCTTGGGCAACTTGCCCAGGATGGAGTCCATGAAAACAGGCTGCCCAAGAGGGCTTCTGAGTGAAGAGCGAGCTAGCAGCAGCCCAGATCATAGACTGACACAGACCCCTCCCTTGGCTTGGGGCTCCAGAGGGGGGAGGGGGTGTACCCACAGTTAAGGGGAGAAGAGTGAGAATAACAGAAACTGGGAAGCCTCTCGCACCTGTGAACAAGCACGGGCAACTCTTCAAAGCACTTGCAACACCCCACTCCTGAGGCTTCAGACTTCTTACCCCTGCACCCCATTAACCATTCCAGAGGTCCCGTGAGGAAAGCCAGAAGAACCCAGAAAAGCTATCCAGGGCAGGGATAGCCAGGCTGGAGGAATGTGCCAGTCTTACAAGGTTTCAGACCCCAGAGCTAAGAAGCACTGAACTTGGGAGTTACGAGAAGTTGACTCTGATCGCGCCTCTCCCGTGTGTCAGCAGTCGGAATCTTGAACAAATGACATAACCGTTCTGAACTGCTTCTGCAATAAAACCTGTCCGCCTGCATCATGGGGAAACTGAATACGGTAAATGATTTGAAATTCCTCTGTGAATTGTTAAGGGCTCTAAGCAAGTAAGTAGTTCTTTAGTTCATTCTTATTTTGCTCTGGAATCTTATTTGAGTCAACCTGGGATCGCTCTCCGTCGTTCTTTCTTTATCCTCATGGTGTCGGGGGTGGGACAGACCCCTAACCGTGATGAGAAATCTGTGTCTCAAGGTCTCCAGGTTAAGGCTGTTTCCACGAGGTACACAGAAAAATGTGTTTTCCTTCCCACCCCCATCTGACACCCTCACCAGGTCCTCCCAGACTGAGAAATACTCTGTACGGATAAGCTGGCAATTTAGCTCAGCTTGGAAGGGCCCAGAGAACTGGTTAGAAAACAAAAGAGATTTTCCTTAATCAGGGCTGGTCACACACGAGTTCCACCTGCTACCTTCTACTCCTCCTCACCCCGCCCCCTTCCCACCCTCTAGGGACCTTGGCCCAGCCCTCCCCACCTCTCCGTTCCCCACCTGTTGCTGTGATTTCTTTGGCGTGGTGGGCAGGGGAAAGGGCCTCCCAGAAACCAAACATTGGCCAAGGGCAGAGCCAGCTTCCTTCTCCTACCTGGGAAACCTGGCCTTGCTGGGGAAGTCCTTCCTAACTGGAACTGCCTGGAGCTCCTTTCCAGGCACTAACTTATAGACATAAGAAAAAAACAATCCTCTTCCCAATGCATTCAAAGAGAGAAAACACCAACTTTCTGAGACCAAGTTTCAGCCTTGAGTCGTATGTAAGACTGTGCGTTCATGGCCTTGGTTTTCCTGACCCAGCAGTCCAATCTGGTCACCATTCTCTGTACACACCCTACTGATTCCTGTCTCCTGTCTCTGCTGATGGTAGTCCCTTGCCTCAAACACACTCAGATATTTATAAATCTTTTTCACTTAGCATTTCAAAAGGCTTTCATGTCTGTGATCTCACCCAATTGGATCGTATCACGATCCTCACAGCAACCCAGAGGGTTTTGTTATTACTATTATTTAAATTATTATTCCCTGTTACATTTGAGGAACTGAGACCCAGAGAGGCTCAATGACTTGTTCAAAGTCACATCAGGAGTTACATCAAGAGCTGGAATTAGAACAAGGACTCTGTGACTCCCCTTCCTGGGGCTTCTTTGCTGTCCCATGCTATGTGCCTATCACTACTAAAACCTACCTAAGGATGCCTCCAGCACCTGCCCCCAACTCAGCCTCTGGGTTAATTTTTGCCTGAGTTATAATACCCTAATTTTCCCCAGTCTCCATCCCCTCAGATCATGTGATTTGGATGGGACTGACCTCCTCCCTTGGGTCTGTTGGTGAACGCATGATCAGAGCTGGCCAATCCAAGCCGTACATCCTCTTGACCGCTGAGATTGGTTCAGAAAAGAACATATGACCGAAACCAGCCCAGTGAAATGCAGTCCCAGGTCTTCTGCTGGAGTTATCTGGGAAGAGACGCTTTCTGCTGAGATTTCTCAATCTGTAGAATGTAAGCATGGATTTGTGGGGCCACCCCTTGGAAATGCCTCCCTGAGAATAAAGCTGACCAAGAGGAATGCAAAGCAAAGTAGGGACCCAGGGAGCCAAGCCCTGAAGACTCAAGTCATTGGGTTCTATTGTGCATGAAGCCAATTCGAGCTGGTTGGTTGCCTGAAGCCGGTTTCAGTTGGGTTTCTGTCCTCTGTATTAAAAAATGGCCTTGGGGCGCCTGGGTGGCTCAAACTGTAAAATAAAATACTGTTCCAAATGTAAGCGGTTAGGAAGAACAGTGTCTGGCAGGTAGTAAATCCCATAAAAGCATCTGGTAAACTACAAAATTAAATAAAAATAACTATCGAACACAGCTTTTGTGTACCTGTCACCCTCTGCTTGTATTCTTTGCTTTATGAGCAGGTCGATGGCCAGTTGGGAACAGAGCATTTGGATGCTCCAGTGATTTGAACTTTTTTTTTGCAAATTTGTCGGTAGAGTTCCTCATCGCGGGGCATCCATCACCAGGTGAGAGAAGGTGCGTAGCCTCAGAGGGAGGTGAGGAGACACAAGGCACTTCTTTGTTTTTCGTTTGCCTTGAGACCACACAGAAGGCTGGCTCGAGCACCATCTCTGAGTAGGAGCCCATGTTGGAGGACAGGGAGACTACGGGGGTGTCTGCCATCTTAGTCCACGGCTGCTCACTCCAGTCTCCTAGTTTCAACCACTTGCCAGCCCTCTCCATCAAGAAAAAGTACAGAGAAGTGAGGTCAGCTTAGAACATGACCCTCTGGAAGACACCCGTGCATTTCCATAGCCTTTCCGCGGACCTTCTTCGGAGGCCACAAAGCTTTTGCACACTCATTTGAGGGAACGTGTGGTAGGTAGCTTTAGCTCCTTTTTGGTTCCAGGTGAGAGAAAAACCCCAGGGTTGGAAACTGAGGTCGGTGTGGTTCAAAAGCAAGCTCCTGGCAACCTTGACCTTTTTAGATGCCTGGTCACTCACCCAGGTGAACTTCACCCAGAGAATTTGAAAATGCCCTGAGGAAATAGTTGTTTGTTAAATCATTCTGTGTGGAGGATCAGAACTGAATGTTTGAACTTGGCATTGTGTCATGAACTTCCTTTTTTTTTTAGCTTTGCTATTAATTTTGAGCACTTACCTCTGGTAGACCTCATAATGAGCACACGATATGCACTATATTTAATTCTCAACTTACCTCTGAGAGTTTATAGTATTCTCCTATTATAGAGAGGCTTAAATAACTCGCAGTAGGTCTCATTGCTAGTAAGTGGCAAAGCTGGGTCTTATGCCCAAGTTTATTTCATCCTAGGGTCTGAGTTCTTCTTGGCCGCCCCTCACCCCCCCATCTATGCTGAGAATCTATGGTGTCCATGCTTTTTCCTAAACAACTTGCACTTCATTGAACTATGTATGGTACCACATACATGGACAGACACATAATACCATAAACTCATCAAAGTTAGAGATTGAACACTGTTTTTCTCTGCGTTTCTAGCAGGTGAAAACCACAGGGAGACACGCCACGCAGTGGTAGGCCGTAGATGAATGGAGCTATATGGAGACAGTTATGTGCTGGAGGTTCTCTGACCTCGAGGACTTGACAATTAGCAAGAGAGACAAAGCATCTATGAACAGCTAAAAACTATAAGAAAACCCTACTACAGCCATGATTATTGGCAAGTGAATGATAAACTCATTAGGCGTTAATTCTCAAAGAGAGATAGATGTCTTTGGGCTGGTTCACCCTATAATCGTGGTATCTGCAGTTTTGGGTTCTGACTCCCTAGTTCACGCCTGCTCAGGCCCCAAGGGAGTGTCTGGGAAGCAGGGGCTTCGGTTGCATCCAGAGCCTGTAAGGCAGGCCCTTGAGATGAAGATGCTGAGTCAGTGCCCATTTATGATGACTGACGACCACGCCCAGATTACTCTCAGCCTGCAAGTGGCCCCAAACTTCCTCAATTTTCATTTAATTCGCTTCCTCCTTTCTACGGCTTCTCCCAGGAAAAGCAAGCTCTTGTTGCTTCTAAGAAATGTGTCACCAGTTCCCATCCTTTTGGAAGACACCCTATGCAATATGGAAGACACGGAGAGGAAGTAGCTCTCCCTCTGCCTATATCCAATTGCTCAGTTCCCTCTTCTGCCAGTCTTGGTTCAAGGCCACCTCTGGTAGTCCTGGCTATACCCTACCTGAGACAGTCCTCAAACTCCCAGATGTCATAAATATCGCTCATATCACTTATTTCATTTTACTGGCCTGATTGAACTTCTCCTTCCTTAGTCCCCACCCTCCTTGCACTATCTCTGATTCTCTGATCTTTCAGTCTCTGTGACTGGGAACCTCCTGGGTTTGGTTCTAACATGCCCAGAAGTAAATCAATTTGCTTTTAAACCTCTCTCAGATAAGGAGCAAGCTGGAAGAGAATAACTTAGCTGCTTGTATTTCCAAAACTTTCTGAAAAATGGGCAAGTTGCCAGACCTCATGGGTAAAGATTCACTCACTGTGATGACACCCTTCTTCTCAGAGAACTATCCTAAGTACTCCTTAGATTAAACTCCCGCAGGGGTGACTGGGTAGCTCAATTAGTTAAGCATCTGACTCTTGGTTCCGGCTCTAGTCATGATCTCATGGTTTTGTGAGATCAGGCCCCACGTCAGCTTCTGTGCTGGCAGTGCGAAGCTTGCTTAGGATTCTTCCTCTCTCCCTATCACTCCCTGCCCCTACCCCACTCACACTGTCTCTGTCTCTCTCAAATAAATAAGTAAACTTGAAAAAAAAAATCTTGGGACACCTGGGTGGCTCAGTCCGTTAAGCATCCGACTTCAGCTCAGGTCATGATCTCATGACTGGTGGGTTCAAGCCCCGCATCTGGGTCTATGCTGACAGTTCGGAGCCGGGAGCCTGCTTTGGATTCTGTGTCTCCCTCTCTCTCTGCCTCTCCCCTGCTCATGCTCTGTCTCTCAAAAATAAATAAATGTTAAAAAAAATCAATAAATAAACAAACTCCCCTAAACTCCCCATCTTTCTGTCTCTGTCTCCCTTTTCTGAAGGCATGTGTATGTTATATATTGATTCGGGATCTAGCCCTGGCATAACTGTGAAGTGAGTAGGGTTTTCTCGGCAGCCCCTTGCCTTCCCATTTCACACACACAGTGATCCAGGCACCACACCACAACCACCACCTGCTCTGTAGTGAGCCTCCCCGGCCTGTTATAGAAAACACACTTTCAGAAAGCTGGGAATTTTTCCAGCACTTGTGGTCTATTTTCCCTCTTACTAATGTTCCTGTTTTTTTCCTCTCTCATTTTTTGGGGAAGAGAGAGAGAGAGAATAGGAAGGCTGGAAAGAAGGGGACGGCAGTGAGATTCATCATCTTGCAGGTGAATCTAGGTATATTTCACAGAAATGCTTCATTCTGCATTGAGGACTCTTCATTGGGCGTCCATCTTCCTCTTCTGGGCTCCTGGCAACAGTCCGACGAGGGCCTCCCCCCCACTAACCTGAGCTCATCTCCTCCCTCTGTCTGGATTGTAGAGGTGGACCTAGGTCAACCCCCTGCACAGGTGGGTGGGTGCAGGGTTGGCATGGAGGAATGATCAATCTCTGGGTCCCCCTCCAAGGTCCCTTCCCTTATTTGCCTCCCTTTCATGTCCAATGCTTCCTCAGCACCCTCCACCCTCAACTCCAGGACTAGTTCTGATGGCGCTTTCATAGGACTGGCCCACTGGGTGGAAGGGCAGGCTCCAGCTATACAGCCATGAAGTGGTTTTCTGTCTCTTAGGTCTCCTCCCTCTAGGGCTCTTGAAGGTCTCTGTTCTCACACTGGGCTACCATGATCCCACAGTTCGAAGTAATTCCATTCTATTAAGGCCAGGATTGTGTTTATTGGGTCTAGGTAATGATGGGGCTACTTAAGGCAAGAACCTAACTTCTCAGAGCTTTGGTTTCCTCTTTTGCAAATTGTGGACTAGATCAGAGGTTCTCAGACCTCTGAAAATGAAAATTACTGGAGAGTTTTTCAAAAGCTGGTTGGCATCTCGGATCCCAGGGATTTTATTGCCCTATTTCTGTAGCAAAGTCCAGGAGCCTGCATTTTAAACCAGCCTCATTTTGGAGCAGATCATCTGGAGAACACCTTTTGAGAAACGTTGGGTGAGATGGTGTCCAAACTGAATGTCTATCAATAAACATATAAGGGCCCCTCTTGTGACCAACAGGGCAGAACCCCCTAAAAGGCAAAAGCTTGACTGTTCGCCCCGCAGGAAAAGGGGGTTGGGGCTTTCATTTGGGCATTTTCCTTCAAAGGGGAAAGTCAACGTGGAGGAAGAACTTCATGCACAGAAAGAGTAGGTGGTTGCCTGCTGGTGTGAAGTTCTGTGAGCTGATGATAGCCAGTCTTTTCCCTCAAATATTTTTGTAGATTAAACTTCTTGAGTTTTGAATGCTTCAAGAACCCTCAGGTTACAATTTAAGTTCTCCCAGAATATCGTATCAACCAACAGTAACCAAAAGAGCCCTGACAGAAGCCAAAACATGTGTGTTTGGGGCTGGGGGTGGGGGAGAGAACATTGGCAATACACGCTCTGTGCAGATTGTGCAGAACATTATGGTCTGCAAAACCATAGTGTTGAGAGACTGTAGAACAAAGGGGTCAAGCCAGCCAAAGACTGAGAAGTTGCTGAGTCCAGAGGTAGGAGCCTCCTTAGGTTTCCAAATTGGAGCCTTTTAAGAGATGCCCCTCTCCCACCCCCCCCCCCTCTGCTGCTGTTTGGTCCAGGGACAAGAGAACAGTCTTCATGGAGCATAGTTACCATTAGACTTTCCTGAAGGGTTCTCCTTCCTCTGTTCTAGCTTGTCCTTGCCAAGCAGCTATCCTGCGAAGGATCTTCTCCAGGAATGCCCCTTGGCCTGTCACCTCTTTCCCCCACCACACACACACTCTTGTGCTATGTTCTTTCTGTGTTTCCTTTGCATTGGTTGGAATGGCTCATGTCTGTTGCTTTGAAAGTCCCTTGGATAGCTCACCCTGGATGTTTACCTTGTCTCTCCAATCAGGCAGCAAGGTCCTTGAGGGCTTCTATTTCTTCTCTTTTGTTCCTTCCCTCAGTGCAATGCTCAGGAAAGGTATTTTCTATTGGTTTGTCTACTAACTAATGATACCCCCTTCTACCTAGCAGGCCATTTTCCTGATGGCAGGTAAGTGAGTAGATTTTCTGGAAAGGAGGGAGAGAAGGAGTGAGCAGAGAACCAGATGCTCCCCAGTTCCCTGTAGACTGTACCATCTCACCAGTCAGTGAAACCCTCCCTGTAAAGTGGCCCCAAGTTCGCTGACTGGCCAATCAAAGGGTTTCCACTTTGGTCTCCTAGCATTGGGAGTAGGGTGGACTGAGCTGTAAGACAAGGTATTCTTATTTTTTTTTTTTTTTTGAGGGGTTACTGTCTGCCCCAGTAGCTTAGAGCCTGGACTTTGAAAGGAGACAGATGTCATTTGAAATTCTGGCTCTACATATCGCCAGCTCTCTTACTTTTTGTGAACTTCTCCATCTCCACAAGCCTCAGTTTTCTCAGCTGGAAAATGGGGATAAAAGTAGAGTATCTACCTCATAGGTCTGTTGGTGAGGGTGGGTGGGGGGTAGGACTAAATAAATACATGAAATAATGCAATTGAGACACTTGACCCAGTGACTCGCACAGAGTGGACACCCCAACAAGGAGCACTAAAAAGGCTTTCCACTTGTGTGAAAGTCCAGGGCTCTCCCCACAGTTGCCTTCTTTATTATCCCACCAACTCCTCCTTGACTGCTTTACTCCCCACCCCTCAATCTGTTGGTGGACATAATCCAAAGAACAGGAGACAGTGTGAGGGGAACCCCTGGTCCCTCCCTGGAGGGGTCCCTCTTCCAAGGCCGCCTACTCCCTTTTCTTACAAACCAAGCCTGCCAGCTCCGGGAAACAGCCATCCCTCCTTCCCTTCCGCTGGTCAGCTTGTCCACTGGAAGCCTCCTGGGCTCAGGGCTGCCCCCAGCTCACCCTATCCGCTGTCCTTCCGAGCCGAAATAAAACCGAGAGACTCGCGTTTTAATTGAAAATCCCCAATCAGGACAGTACAAAAAGATTCTCTTTTTAATGTAAACCTCCAAATGCAAATACTTGAGCGGATGTGCGGTACTCTTGTCTCATGCTTTTCTTTCCTGTCTGTAGCAAACTCCTCTTGTGAGACCTTGGGGTCCCAGTAAAGAGGCCTCTTTGCAATCGTACATTACGAATTTGTGCAAAGGGACTCCTTAGTGGATTGGTAAGTGCCCTTAAAACAGATTTTATAAATATTTCAAGCAGGATTTTCTATTAGATTCCGTCTTGTAGAAACTTCTGCTGCTATCTGGATAGCCAGTTTTTCAAGGATATACTTCCTTTTAGTGGAAATCACAGTCTCAGAGAAGTGCCTCTGCCTCCAAAGTACCTTCTAAACAGTGCAGTTGACCCAGGAGCCCAAATTAAATTACTTTGTGTTCTAATGATGGAAAAGATTCAAGGAACAAAATGGCCCTAGGGAAACCGTGTTTTCTTAGAGTTTTGGCTAGTGAAGCTGTTAATCTGGGAGGTGGGGGGGAACTGAAAGTACCCCTGAGAAGGAATTTTTCAGGGCTATTTCATCAGAGGTGTGAGGAAGAAGGCTTATCAGGACTCAAGTCCTTATCAGAATGAATCTTCCGTAGGCAGGAGGCACTGACCTTCTGGTGGGAGAGCTTCCCTAGAGGGGCAGGAAGGCTCAAGGACAAGTGACACAGAAGAGGACTGGGTATCTGCAGAAGACCTGCTTTCACTTTCCCTGGGGCTCTAGTTCCTGGTAGTGACCAAAAACCCTGCCCTAAGGGGCTTAGCAAGGACATCAGGATACACCAACAAAGGCAGATAAGAATAAAATCTAGAGTCTGGCGTTCAAGGCTGGATTATGTCAACTGCCTCCCAGCTGTCCTCTGGCTTCCCTCCCTTCTTGCCTTCCAGGCCATTATCATCTGCCAGAGAGGGCTTTCCAAGGGTACCCTCTGGCTATATCCATCCCGGACCCCACCCCTAAGCTTCCATTATGACTAACCTGTATTCTATCCTGCAGATCTCAGTTTAGGATTCTTGTTATTCAAGCAGCCAGAGAGACACTCCCTTCCTATACCCACCTCCTGCCAAGCTTGTGGTTCACCCTGTGTGTGCACTATGGCAACAGTTCTTTACATGTCTGCTCCCAAACTTGAATGCAAGCCCCCTGAAAACCAGCCTCTGTTTTGTTAAGGGTGTGTTCTTAGCACCCAAAACCCAAAATTCAGGGGTTAATGAGGAATGCAACAGCTGCCATCAAACCACTCATTCAGACACAGGAGGGATGAGAAACAACACCAGGGGGTTACCGGGCCACAGAACAATAATTACGGCCATCCCACTCCTGTTAAGGAAGGAACCTGGTAGTGTCAGGCAGCCCCTGGTCCTGCTTTTCAGAGAATCACTATTATGCAGTGTCCTTCAAAGCTAATCAGAGTTGGGCATGGAGAAGAAAACCCTTTCAGGAGACTATAGAAACTTGGCAGTCCACTTCCTATCGGTGTGAGTTTAGGGTCTGGGCATTGGCTTATGTGTTTAAACAGCCAATAATATATTTCTTTTAAAAACTAGCTTGGTTTTTAATCTGTTAGTGCCCAGTCGATTCCACGGGGCAAAGATTTTGCCTAGTCATGGTCCTAGAGTCTGAGAATTCCCACCCCTCCCCCTCTTGCTGCCCCCCCCCCCAGCATCTGGCCTCTGGGTTCTGTCCATCACCTCCCCCCCGCCCCCCACTTCAATGGCCTCTGCCTTGAGGCAGTTTGAAACAATAGCTTGGTGGGGAGATACCACCCATAATCTGATTTTTCCCAGCTAGCATCTTCACAATAAGCATGAGTGTCTCCTTTGTCTCAGGGAGAACGCTTAACAGGAGGTGCTGGGAAGGCTGGGGATCCGGATTATAGGTTGGCTCAATCTTATCTCCTGCTCAATCTCCTGCCTCTTTGCCTCTGCTCCCACTGACTTTATCTAAGAGTAGAGAATTCTGCTTTTTCAACCCTGAAAGGCTTCAAGTTATTGGACTCCTAGTCAATCAATTTAGATCTCAGAGTGTAGACAGAAAGTGCCTCTCTTAGCAAAGCTGTCTTTTTTTTCCCCCTGTGTTTTAAGATAGGTGACCTTTAGTCTGAGCTGATCTCATTCATGTAGAACTTGACTGAAGACTTCAGAAAATAAGTCTGTATTCCCCCTAGCCTTTCCCCTAATACCGCGGGCTCTGTAAGCTCATGGCTGACGTCCTGACTGGCAGGTGACAGACAGTTGGACCGTGTATCTACCATCTTCTAACAGGTGTCACCAACTTCCTCATGGGGAATGCTGGGGTCCTCCCTGCTTCCTGCCTTTCTTTCCTCTGTCCAGCTTAACTGTGGATCTGCTTCTTGCACAACCCCAGTTCCTCGTATAAATTCTGGACGGTGATGATTTTGGATTAAGGCAACACAGGACCATATGAAGGAAGATAGATTCCCCTCAACAATAGTAATTGTGTTTTGTTTAGTTAGGAAGGAGGAAGAACAGAAGGAATGAATGCTGGGGAGACAGTCATTTTCTTTAACATTCATGTGATCGATGAGCCCTTATTGAGCATCTACTGCATTCCAGGCACTAGAGAGGCAGGAAAAACAAAAAGGCAAGTTCCACCTCCCCAAAGCCCCACAGACCTATGGAGATGTGGACATGGATGCCCAGTGTGAGAATGGCATAACAGGGGCCCAGAGAGTGTTGGGGGAAACCCAGAGTTGGAGCAGCTGACCCAAACAGGAGATCTCAGAAGAGGTGACTCCTTCCCTTGCTGAAGGCACATTCCATGAGGCTGGGCATTTTGTCTGACATACTCATTGCTGCTTTCTTCATTTCTGTTACAATGCCTGCCACATAGTAGGCACTCAATAGATATTTGTTCAATGAATGATAGTGACACTCGAGATGAATCTTGAAAGACGAGTAAGAATAATCATCATGAGGAAAGCTGGTGGTGTGGGCACATGTACTATAGTAGGAATGGCGGGCCATGACGTCTTCAAATATCTTGAGCAGGAGGGATAATAGCTACTCTTCCATGATGTCAGTATTTAAATAAGATGGGAAAATGTAGTAGGTGAGTAGATGCAATTCTTGATGAGGAGTCATTGCAGGAGTGTCAGAGAGGCAGAAGGCAACCTACCTGAAGGTCAGAAGACAAAGCTAGACACTGAACTTTAGGGAGTAAGTGTTGGTCTGACTCTAAATGCACTGTAGAGTTTCCAGAGATGAAAATGAAAAAGGAAAGTGGCTCTATACTGGGAGCAGAAGGAATGCATTGTAAAAAGAAGTTTTATCTCCCTGTTTTCTTCATGCTCTCAGTGGGCATGAGGCCCACTGAGGCCACTACTAGCATTCTATTAAGAGGACTCTAGGATCAGGACTGCAAATCCAACTTGCAACAGGCTGGCCTTCCCTTTTGGGGATTTCGCCTTCACCAAGAATGGGTGACTGTCAGGTCAGTGGTATCGTTTTACCATCTTGTTCTGTAGATATTGCTCGGAAAGACATCGGCATTCTTTTCTACCCACCTGCAATTCCTTTTGAGACAACTTAAAAGAACAGCTTATTAAAACAGCTAAGGACATTCATCAAAGGGTAGAATACGAAGTCCAAAGAGTACGTATGTTTAAATTAAACATAATGCATCTTAAATTCTTGTCAATAACTTTATTATAATTCTTACCTTAACCTTCAAGTTGAGAAAGCTGGTCTCTCAAATTGTCCTAAAGCTTTTTGGATTCCTCCAAAGCTTTAGATCAGATTCAAATCCAAACTTCCTCCAGTGAGCTGCCCTCAACTCCTCCACTGCCTGGAACCAAGGTCATCTTGCAACAACCCATAGTTGTTGACTATCTCATCAGTATGAGAAGTGACTTTTGATACTGCTTTGCCTTTAGGTTGCTGAGAAAGTAATTCCTGCTCCCCTTTCTCTGTGAAATTCTCTTATTAAGAAAGAAGCTGAGAGAAAGAGCAGAAAACTTGGAAATGTCCAGTCTATGATTTATTTAAAACTTTAAACTCTTTCTTTTTTTCCAGTTGAGTACATTTCTCAACCTGATATTTCACACCTCTCTGAGCAGAGTGTGATCTGATAATCATTAACAGATACAATTATTCTTCAATTAACCAGAAACTATCATAAAGACTCAGAATCATGGACAGTTCAATATATGTTGGAAAACTCTTCTAAAACTGTCCCTTCTAGACAAAGAACCATGTACCCAGTTATTGTTAGAACATTGTCTAAATAGAAATTTTAATATGATTAGTAAATGTAGATCTGTATTTATATAAAACCTTATACCTAGTTATAGTTACTTTAATTATGCATAGCTACGTCAGGGATATATATTGATTTCACTGTAACTGATCTTTGTGCCCACAGAACCAGAACAAATTAATCACAACCTGGATCTTGGGTCCTGAGATCAGGGCGTAAAAGAAATACCCAAGGTTATACCTTTTTGTATGACCCAGAGTTCCCTGTGTGGTTAAGGTCTGGATAAACAATGTAGAGCCAGCTGGTTATGTTAATATTGTTTAAGGTGTGACATCAAGAGGCAAATCCCGCCCTCTCTTTCCCTTCATCTCTACAATTATCAGAACTTTCCCCCTCAATCACACCACACATACAATCACAGCATACAGACTAGACTAGAAGCAGAGATTAATTTACTCCATTTGGGAGAGGCTATATGTCTGACTTCAGTTTATCTTTCATGGTTGGTTTTAAGCAACCTAAAGGCTACACCATTTTATATCAAGAATTCCCAAACCTGCTGCACATCATAATTATCTAGGGATTAATAAAAAATGCAGAATATCATTCGGTCTCCAACTGAAACCTGCTGATTTCAGAATACTAAGAGGCAGGCCCTGGGAAGCAGTATTTCTTACAACCTCTGTGAACAAGGCTAAGACAGCCAGGTCAGTACTCATCAGAGGGCCAGCACTGGGGAATCCTTCATCTTCATGAAAATAAATAATTGTGTAGATTTAAATTCCTGACTTTAGCTTAGTTTTGTTTGTTTGTTTGTTTGTTTGTTGTTTGTTGTTTTTGTTTTTGTTTTTAGTTCCTGTGTAGACTGAAGTTAGTTTGGGGACAGAAATATGAGGCTAACTGTTGACCTTGGTCTCAAAAGGACCCAAACAGGCCATCACGTCTGGATGCAGCAGACTGCAATCCTCTAGTGAGAAATCCAACAAGATAGGATGGGGTCCTTCTGACCCAACATGGCATTCACCACCCTCAAGAGGCAAGTGTCTCCCTCAATCCCGGGGCAGGCTGTAATGAGCAGGGACAGTGTTTTATCTCCTTTGGGCTCTAAGAACACTTGCCTCTCCATCACTCAGTCTCCATCACCTCACGTTTCCTGAGTTCTGTACCCTGGCTTCAGTCTTGCGTGAGGGCTGAGGCTGAATCTAACAAGAACTATGGTCTGTTGGGACTGTGATAATTTATAGAGTTCCATGCTGCCTGGCTTGACCAAAGCAGGATAATATAAAATGGAAGCCAAAATCTTTCCCCTGCCTCACAGCCCTATCCTTCCGTTTCTGTTGGTTCCAGTGGTTTCCTCCATCATTCTCGTTACTATGCTCATCCTCCGGTGTATTGATTTCTCAACTTTTGCCAATATTTAGGAAACAACCTTATTTCTACTTACCTTCTTGTACACCTTTCTTTTCCTAATATCATGTCCTATTTTTTGCTTATTTATTCTGTTGATTTTATTTATAAATTTTAATAAGATACTTAAAACCTTGTTTCTTGATACATTAATTTTAGGAAACATATCTTGACTCTTTAGTAAGTTGAAGTAACTAATACTTCTTTAGTTCCCCTCCATCTCTTCCCCTCCCTGAGCCTCATAAATATCTCAGTCATTATTCTTTGGCCCTGTCAAGGTTTATTACATGTACATTATGAATATAATTATATTTCAATTTTCTGTGATTTTTTCAAAGTTTGAGTCAAACTGCCAAAAAGCAAACAGTACTTTTATCTATTTTAGAGTTCATATTGGGCCGTGATTTTCTTATGTAACTTTTGGAGTTTCCAATTACCTGTTATTTTTCCTGTTGGAAAAGAAATATGCTTTTTCATTCTCTATAGAGATGTCCACTTTTTAGGTTGTTCAAGGCTGAAATGGGTCACATAGTTTCTTTCCTAGAATCCTAACAGCTAGAAACGAACATGAGACAGAAGCTAGGTCATTTGGATGAACCTGAGGGTTTGAATCTTGATGGAGTGGTTCATATAGGATGGTCTGATCACTTGTGGCAGCTCTGAGGGTCCAACAACGCAACATGGAGAGCACACCGTAGTAGGTGTTTAGTAGTGATGCATCTATGTGGCCTCAGCTGGCTCTTGCCTCTTTGGAATTTTGCCCTTTATTCTGAACCTAGAGCTCTCAAAATTTTCACCTATTCACAGAATAGTCCAATATTCTTCCAGTAAATTCCTTTTTTTTTTTTTTTTGAGTTAGCCAAAGTTGGTATCCATTGTTTACAACCAAGCATCTTGAATTATATAGACAACTGGTACCCGATAGTGGATTATCAGTAAGAAACACATGCTAACAAAAGGGAAAAGGAAGGAGTCTGGTGTTGGTTATCTGCCCAGCATGAAAACAGCAGCACTTCTAATATTCAGAGATGGGAATCTTCATATGGCATGGGGGAATTAAATCATTAAAACTAGAATAAAGGTTTCATAGTACTCTAAGACCAAAACAGATGAGATACTCACAAAGGTCCTACTTGATAGGAATGACCAGAAAGTAAACAAAGGCAACAGAAAACAAAAAAAAAGAAAAAGAAAAAAAGAGCAAACAAAACTCTCAATCCAATGAATAAAGGCCTAGAGTGACCCCTTCCTAGACTTCAGTTAATTCACAGATCCGGAGCCTGTTGAATGGAGGGAGGGCGGCTGGGATTCTACAATAACATTACAAGGAACTCCTGTACAACTTCCTCCTAATCTTTCTCCCCGAAGACTCTATTTACTAAAGCAACCGTACCCAGTTGTCTTAGACCAAATTTCTTGAAAAGAGAACCTGAGGCAAGGAGTTTTTTGGGGGGGGAAATAAAATCCCAGGGTAATGGGAGTGAGGTTAAAGGGAAACAAGAGAGGAAATATCAGATAAATGCAGCATGGTGCATTACTGCTCCAGGACATGCTGCTAAGGGAGCTGCAACCCAGCAGGTGTACCCACTGAGCCAAAGGGGATCCTCCAGAAAGGTTGTATGCAACAACTGTTCCTCAGGACAGGTGATCAGATGGAGGATTAGAGAGGAAATGTATCTCCGGTCTCCTGTCTCCTGTCTCTTTTGGCTAGTCCAATGGAAAGTTAACTCCCTTGTACTTCCGAATTGTATCACTTGGCTCCTTCTGCAGCTGTTTGGGAATTCAAATCCTCCAATCACTGGAGTGAGGCCTCACCAGAGTCTGGAAGCAGCTGGAGGATACTTGGATTCTGGATGTAGCCCTACGTCCTCATAGGAACTCTGTAGGGCCCATACATTGGTCTGGCTGCTCCCGTTGAAATGCGTGAAAAAGGATAATAGACCAGGACATGGAAGAAGCCAAGAGAATCTGAGAAAAGCATAAGATGTGTCTAAAACAAGGAAAGCAAATACTTTGAAATTCCTGAAGTGATTAGGCAATGGCTCTGAGTCTCACTGAGTCTTTGGGATCCAGAATACCCTTCCGGTCAAAGTGGGGACTTCTGAGGTCAGATAAAAAAAACCAGAGTTTTGAATTGAGTCTGTCTCAAGGTAAAACATGGATTATTTTCCAGCTCTTGAATATACAGTTTAAATGTGTGTCTTCAGAAGCCCACGTTACCTCCTGACTTACAGGATAAAATAAGATAACCCTGTGTTAGTAGGGAAAGCCAAGCAGAAGCCCTAGGCTCTCCTCCTCCCTCCCAAAAAAAGTAAATCAAATATTATAACGTTGAGGGGATGACAGAGATTGGTACCACCATCGATATGTTAAATGCTAGAATGATGGAGATTTCTAACACATCCGCCATTGGATTACGACAAGCTGAATCAGTTGACTTTAAATGCAAATGACCTTCTAGATATGCCTCCTCACTCGAATAAGTCACTTTAGTCCCTGAAACCTGGTCTAAAACTAGGCATCTAGTAAATAGCTTTTTCTTTCTTTCCCAAACCCTCAAATATCAGGATAGTTTGTCTTTACTGAAGGAGTTAACAGACCCTCTAAAACCTCAGAGATACATCAACTGTGCTCAGGGATACATTGACCATGCAATGATTTTAATTTGCAGGCAACTTCTCTGGCTCACCATCCCACAGCAGACCAAATTAAAAATATTATGCTGATAAGACCCCGAGAGCAGGAAGTAACAGGTACCCTAGTTTCCTCGTTAAGACATTTGTGTGCCTGCAGAGTGAAAAATAAATCCCATTAAAGTACAGGGAGCTGCCGTCTCGGTAAACGTCCTGGGACTCTATTGACCTGAGGCCTCTTGGACACATTCTTGCTCCTTTGGCCCCGTGTCACTATGCTCATTCCATTCCTTAATCATACCACTTGTTCAATAATCAATTTCGAAAGACTGCTTTCTGGAGTCTGGAGTTGCCACACACCTGTCTACCTGAGATTACTTTTTTTTCCCCAAAAATTTTTATCGAAATTCTAGTTAGTTAACATACAGTGCAATATTTGTTTCAGGAGTAGAATTCAGTGACTCCTCAATTACATACGACATCCAGTGCTCATCACAAGCACCCTCCTTAATACTCGTCACCCATCTAGCCCATACCCCACCCACGTCCCTCCATCAACCCTCAGTTTTTCTTTATCATTATGAGTATCTATCTGAAATTACTTTTTAAAGAACACTCTGGGGCTAGTTCGACTATGTTTCTTGGATCCCATATATTCATGTTGCTTGAGTACGCCCTCACTTCTGTACTTTTCCACATGGGCCCCTCTAACACAGAGACTTGCTTTTATCAAAGCATGAAGCCAAGAAGGCAATAGGGACAGCCTGCTTGCGTGACAAAAGTCAAAATCTTACATAACATAATCGCATTACGTAAGTTACATACCATCACCTTTGTGATGTTCTATGGGATAGAAGTAAACCACAGGTCCTGCCCTAACTCAGAAGGAGGGAATTACACAAGGATATGAATGCCAGGAGATGGAGGTCATTGCGAGCATCTCAAAACCCGCCCATCACCACAGATTGGATACGATTTTTCTCTCTAGAAACTTTAAGTAACTGTTCGTGATCACTGATGTCCTGCTACTCCATGAGGATTTGTCTAGATGTGTGTCTTTTTTTGTTAGTCATGCGAGTCCTCGTCATTTCCTTATAGTTAGCTTTAGACAGTTTTCTTCTATTATTTCTCTGGTTAATCTCACCTTTCCATTCTGCTGTTTTTCTCTTTGGGGGAAGAGAATTGGTCTTCCTGGATCGATCCTTTATGTCTCCTACCCATATTATTTTCCCCCCACTTGAGCTGTCACGAATTGAAAGAGGTGGGTTCAAGTCTTCCATGTTACAATGTTCTTTTATATTCCTGAATTTCTACTTTCTTAATTATAGTACTATGTTATTTCTGCACTGTGGATTTCACCCATGTAATTATAAATTACCATTCTTTATTTTTAGTTAACTAATTTTGGCCTTAATATTGACTCTATCTCTGCATAAATTTAGGTTTGCTTATTCTTTTTCTAAAGAAATTTAAAAATTCAAAATTATTTTTCTTTAGAATGATAAATTTGGCACACATATTTTTAGCACAAGAATATGTTTACCTTTAGTCTGGTCATATTATTTTACATTTTGTTTAAATACATGCGTATACACACATATATTCTATCATGTGATTTGTTCTATTTGCTTTTTGTATATTGTTCCTCTGATATTTAGGAAGGTTTGTATTATAGTGGTTACTTTAAAATATAACTTTGGGTAATACCTTTAGTTCTCTAATTTTTTAATTCCTTATGAGCAATGACAAAATTAACTATCTCTTCTTCCCTATGCCCCTTCTTTCTCCATCATTACTTGCTATTAGTAGATAACATTATCTTTTTTAGTATTTACCTTGTACTATTAAACAATATATTTGACTCTCAGCTATCGTAGAAACTTTATTTTTATTTTTATTCTTTTTAAATGTTTATTTTTAAAAGAGAAAGAAAGAGAGCACAAGTCGGGGAGAGGCAGAGAGAGAGGGAGACAGGGGATCTGAAGCAGGCTCTGGACTGGCAGCAGAAAGGCCGATGTGGGGCTCAATCCCATGAACTGGAGATCACGACCTGTGCTGAAGTCAGAAGTTCAACCAGCCGACCCACGCAGGAACCCCAACTGTAGAAACTTTAACTTGCCTCTTTCAATCAGTGAAATTAGTTTGCCTCCCATTTTCTTTCTTTCTTCTTTTTCTGATTTTATTAGTCTGATCATTTCTACATGGCCAGACTAATAATACATACATCTGGCTTATCACTGTAATTCCCATCTGTGATTTTATCTTGATTTTATAGATACGTATATTTAATTCTGACAGAATATCATGTTTACATACTGTTCTCAGTTATCACTTGCTTGGCCGAAGTTCATTTCCAGCAGTTTCCTTAAGAAGAGCTCACTGGGACAATACCCCTCCAGTGCTTGCTTGCTCAAAATTGCTTTTTTTCTTTTTAAACAGTACTTGGTACATAGTAATTATTATATAATTGTTGGCTGTGATTATTTATCATAATCATATATAATCATATAATCATTGTGTTATAATGAATATTTTCACCAAAAATGTCAGGTTGGGTTTTTAAATTTTTTCTTTGTGCTTTTGGATGGTTTCTGGGAAGAAGAAAGTGCTGACTTAACCATCTTCACACATTATCCTTCCCTTTTATCCTGTTCATTCTCCTCAACATCGATCTATCCTTAGTTGTCTATTCATACTTGAGAACGGAAGATTCAGGCCAATAATGGGATTAATGGAGAAATGGCTCCCGTGGGTTTCTTCTGCCATATTGGGCCTTTCTCTGTCCTGAGAACCCTGACTGCCCGTCTGGGCAGGTGTGGGCTTCCCTTCACGATGTATTCCCTTCGCTGTACAAGTCTAGGTTCAAATCATTTCTCTTAGAAATTTGAATCCATTCTCTCTGCCCAATGCCAAAACAAGGAGGGCCCTATTCTCAGGCATCAACTTCCACTCTGGGAACTCTAGGCCCTTCTAGGCAGATTGGCTTGATTTCTTTGGAGAGTATTTCCTGTATTCCACCATTCAACCTGGAGATAAACACTGCTGTTGCTGCTGGGGGTGGAGGAGGCCAACAGTGCAGCCATTCACAGGCTGTTTGCCAATCAGCCCTCAGGAGCTGGACTGACTGCGGGTTCTGTGTGAGGGCGGGGGGGGGGGGGGGGGGGTAAGGGGGGGGCGGAGCCATCACTCTGCAGGCTACCCTGTAGGAAGGGGGCAGCAGGGCCAGGGGCTGCAGAGAAGAGTCTCTCCCAAGTCAACGGGGGCCCAAAGTGAGGTGGGAAGAGCAGAAGAGCAGAGAGATTGTTCAGATCATAGACAAGGAGAGAAGGAAAAAGCCAACCCTGGGAACTGAGACTCTCATTTAGGTCTCAGCTGTGAGGCGGGACTGAGAAAGGAAGACTGGGGAGGTCAGAAGTGAGGACAGATGGAAGGAAGTCGAAAGCAATATGCAATGCTTTCAACTGGGATGTTGGGTCCCAGACAAGTCTCTATACATTTTGATTGAATGGGGAGATGGTTAAATGTCTAAAATATCCTTTATTAATGACTCCGAATGCAGAGCACTGTCTCACCTTGCATTTGGTTCAGGTCTTCGAGGTAAGTGAGAAACCAACGGAATAAGATAAGACCTGGGGCCCCAAAGAATTCTAGTTGGCACTCATGGCTCGGGTCCTAGCTGTTTGAAAATTCACAGAGGGCCTTAGAACAAAGATATCTCCCTCTAAGATATACATCTGGGAAGTATGTATTTTTCTTGAATTGTTTGAGATCAGCGTGGACCCCAGTAATGCAACTGGATCAGAAAGATTAGTCTGTCATCTGTTTTCGCCACTGTGGCATTTGTAAGAAGGAGAAACATAATAAAGCCAGGCAAGGCATTTGAGATTGAAAAATCAGTCATTCATTCTCTCTATTAACCTTGCTCTGATGCATCAGTAAGGTGCATGTAGGGACGGTCCATTATGTCCAAACTTCTCTTTCAAATGCTTACATACTTATAATAAATACACAAACCAATGTGAGCGGTAACTGGTGAGTTTTAGATCTGTTTTATTTTTCTTTGGCATTTCCCAAAACATTCTATACAAGTTCCATGAAATGGTTTATAAAATGTAACATTTTATGGTGTAATAAATTTGAGAAATACGGCTTTATTTATTTTCCTCTTTGAAATTTCTGAAGCGCATTCATTCGTTCGACAATCTCAGAACTACAATGTGGATGTCTATTTGTTTACATAGGAGTTTCCCAAATTCGAGTTCTTTTTTCGTACACAATTCCTAGCATCCCCTGGTTCACACATGGGGAAGGCTTTTCAGTCTAGAGCCCATGGCTCTGGTCCAGCAACCCACTTGGAGGCCCCTGAGGACCGCAGCTGGCCTCTGTGGGTCAGGATTCCTGGGCTCTCTGCCTAATTCTGAGAGACACTTTTCTGACACTCCTGAAGACAGCTTGCTCCAGAACATTCGATCTTCTGAAAACTCAGCCCAGTAGCTATTTTACCATGGAACTGGTATGCTGGTAACAGATACCATCTTCCCCTGCTATTCTTAGGAAGGTGGACGGTCTTCTCCAGAATTCCCCAAGCCTCCTGTGAATAAAGTACCTCGTGTTTTTAAGCAGATCTTATTACAAAATATTTTAACATAATTTGGCAACCTCAACAATCTCACTTTGTAAAATATGATAAAAGATATATTTTAACTGTATTTCTATGATTTTCTTCTTCAGTCTTCTGTAGCTCCTAATTTGTACTTTTCTTCTAATACTTAACATTGTCTATGGTTTATTATTGCCATTAGGATACACGTTTTCTCTTATCTATTATATGATAAATTACTTAGGCATAAGGACTATGACTTTTCATCTACTTTACCCCTGAATAAAATTTCATACCAGGTTTTCACAATAGGGGTTCAATAGATGCTTATTAAACATTTAGCTAATATTTATGACATCCCTATGAGAAAGACCTGGGAAAGTTCTGTTATATCTGTTTAACTTACGGGGAAACTGAGGCAAATTAGAAAGACTGAGTCATTCGCCCCAGATGAATTATAGCAGAAATAAAATAAAAACCAAATTATATATGGGGCACTTGCGTGGCTCAGACGGTTAAGCGTCTGACTGTGGCTCAGGTCATGATCTTGCAGTTTGTTGAGTTCCAGCCCCGCGTCGGGCTCTGTGCTGACAGCTCAGAGCCCGGAGCCTGCTTCAGATTCTGTTTCTCCCTCTCTCTCTGTCCCTCCCAGGCTCATGCTCTGTCCCTCTCTATCTCTCAATAATAAATAAATATTAAAGAACCAAAAAAACCCCAAATTATATAGACTCTGAATCAGAGGGCTAGAAGAAAGTTTAAGAAATGAAATTCTGCTTCAAAAATTCTTGTCCTCGTCCTCTTTCCGAGCTGGGGAAAACCCAGCTAATAAAGGCAGAAGGTGCCAAGCGAGGCTGGCCTGTTAGCAGCATGGCAAAATGAATAGGGCACTGGATTTAGGAGCTTGCATCATAGCTCCAGCTCTGTCCTTGATCCGAGTCCGGTGGTACGAAGATAAAGAAGACATGATCCTGTCTTCAAGTTGCTCATAGTCCGTGGGTAGCGGCTGTGTGTAAACAGTTAAATGAAGTATGCAATAGAACCACACACCATTATGTGTCATAGAAGCACAGAGGAGAAAGCGATCATCCCTGCTTGTAGACAGCAAGGGGGCTACACAGAGAGGTACCTTCTTTGTGGGGGGAGGAGAGGAGAGGGAGAGGCAGAGGGAATCCCAAGCAGTCTCCACATTTAGCAAAGAGTCTGACACGGGAGTCGATCCCATGATCGTGAGATCATGACCTGAGCCGAGTTGGAAGCTTAACCGACTGAACCACCCAGGCGCCCCGAGAGAGATTTTCTGAGATTGGCTTTGAAGCACGAGCAAGAAAGGACCAGACAGACAAGAGGGAAAGAGGATATCCCAGACAGAGGGAAGAGTGTGTGTGAAGTTAATGATACCTTAAAAACACACTAAACTGATGGATCGAAAAGTACTTTAATAGACTTATATGTTGAGTTCATCTGGAGGGATGACAGAAGAGGGGTTGGCCAGAGAAGAAACTAGTCAGGTAGACTGGGGCAGAGTTCGAATGGCCAAAAAAAAAAAGAATTTAGGTGCCTTTTTATTTTCTATTTTTTTCAGCTTTCCTGAGGCATAATTAACAGATAAAATTGTCATACATTTAAAATGTACAAAATAATGATTTGATATATGTGTATGTTATGAAAGGATGCTCACCACTGGGTTAACTAACTCATCTATCACCTCACTATTTACCTTTGTTTTGGCAAGGGGAGGAATACTTAAGTTCTACTCTCTTGGCGAATTTTAATGCTACAATACGGTATTTTCAGCTGTAATAACCATGTTATTATGTCCTCAGGCCCTTTTTCATCTTGTAACTGAAAGCCTGTACCCTTTACCAGCCTCTATTTCCCCCACTCCTTAGTTCTTGGAAACCACCGTTCTGCTTTCTGCTTCTAGGAGTTCAACTTACTGTTGTATATATTATATATATATATTATATTATATTATATTATATTATATTATATTATATTATATTGTATTGTATTATTATATTTTCTTTACTCATTCATCCATCAACAAACACTTTGGTTATTTCCATATCCTAATTATCAAATAATGCTACAACGAGCATGGGCATGCAGATAGATCTTTGAGTTCTTGTTTTCATTTCCTTGAGGATATACACCCAGAAGTGGGGTTGCTGGGTAAGAGTTCTATTTTTAATTTCTAAGGGAACGCCCATACCGTTCTCCACAGTGGACGTGCCCGTTTACATTCCCACCAACAGCGCACGCGGGTCCCGTTTTCTCCACGTCCACGCCAGCGTTGGTCGTTACTTACCTCTTGGACAACAGGCATCTCAGCCTGTGCGAGGGGATCTCTCGTGGTGACGTTAGTTCGCATTTCCCTGATGATGAGTGACGCTGAGCACCTTTTCATGTACATGTTGGCCATTTTTATGTCTTCTTTGGGAAAATGTCTTTTCAGGTCCTTTCTCCATTTTTTTAAATTGGGTTCTTTGGGTTTTTGCTATTGAATTATATGAGTTCTTTGTATGTTTTAGATATTAAATCCTTGTTGGATATTTTGGTTTGCAAATATTTCCTCCTGTTCCGTAGCTTGCCTTTTCGTTTTGCTGACAGTTTCCTTTGCTGTGAGGAAGCTTTTGAGTTTCATGTGGTCTTATTTGATTAATTTTGCTTTTGTTGTCATGCTCTTAGCGTCAAATCCAAAGTCTCTGTCCCAGACCAATCTCAAGGAGTTTACCCACTATGTTTTCTTCTAGAAATTTTATAGTATCAGGTATTATATTTGTCTTTAATTCATTTTGAATTTATTTTTGTGTATCACATATAATAGCGGTTCAATCCCCTTCTTTGACGTTCAGTTTTCCCAACACCATTCATGGAAAAGACTATCCTTTTCTCATTGTATATTCTTGGCTCCTTTGTCAAAAATTAATTGCTCATTTATGGGTGGGTTTATTTCTAACCTCTATATTCCGTTCCATTGATTTGTCTTTTTTAAGCCAATGCCACACTATTTTGAATACTATAACTTTGTAATATGGTTTGAAACCAGGAAGTGTGATGCTTCAAGTTTTGTTCTTTCTCAAGATTTCTTTGGCTCCTTGAGGTCTTTTGTGCTTCCATATAAATTTTATGATTTTATTTTTCTATTTCTGTGAAAAATGCCATTGGAATCTTGATAAGGATTGCATTGAATCTGTTGCTCAATTTGAGTGGTATGGACATTTTAACAATATTCATTCTTCCAACCCAGGAATACAGAATATCTTTTCATTTATTTATGTCTCCTTCATTTTCTTTCATCAGAGTTTTATAGTTTTCAGTGTGCAGCTCATTCATCTCCTTAATTAACTTTGGTCCTAGTCATTCTGTTATTTTCAGTGCAGTTGTAAACGGGATTGTTTTCTTAATTTCTTTTTCTAACAGTTTATTGTTAGCGTATAGAAAAGTAAGATTTTAGTATATTGATTTTGTATCCTGCAATTTACTGAATTCGCTTATTGGTTCTAACATTTTTTTTGCTAGAACCTTTGGAATTTTTTTTTGTAATATGTCATCTGTAAACAGAGACAATTTTACTTCTTCTTTCCCAATTTGGATGCTTTGTTTATTTATTTATTTATTTATTTTTTGCCTAATTGCTCTAGCTAAGACTTGTAGTGCTACAAGTATAAAACAGGCAACAGTGTACATCCTTGTTCTTTCTTTTTTTTTCCTGTTTAATAGATTTTATTTTTTAGAGCAACTTTGTGTTCACACAAAATTGAAAGGAAGGTACAGAGATATCCCTTCTACCTCTTCCCCCCACACATGCACAACCCCTTCCATTTCCAACATTCCCCCCCGTTCCCACCAGCGTGGTACATTTGTAAACTTATATTGACAATTCATTATCATCCAAAGTCCATAGAGTACATTAGGTTCGCTCTTGGTGTTGTACATTATGTGGGTTCAGACCAATTTACAATGACATGTATCCACCATTGTAGTATAGCCCAGAAGAGTTTCATTGCCCTAAACATTCCCTGTGCTTCACCTACTCATCCCTCCAAGCCCCTGGCAACTGCTCATCTTCTTACATAGATACTATCTTCTATTTCATGGGAGTCATGGAGTGTTTTAAGAGAAGAACGGATGTAATCATATATAATCCTTGAAGGCAGGAAATGTTTTTTCTTTCGCTTTTTATTTTCTGACTGGTGATACATGGCACAGAGTAGGCACTCAATAAATATTGATTGAACGAGTGTGTGTATTTTATTTATTATTTTTATTTGTTTATTTATCTTAAGTGTGTATATATTCTATTTTTTAATTTTTTAAAAATATTTATTTATTTTTGAGAGGGAGAGAGAGTGAGAGAGGGGCAGAGAGAGAGGGAGACACAGAATTGGAAGCAGGCTCCAGGCTCTGAGCTGTGAACACAGAGCCCAGCGCGGGGCTTGAACTCACAAACGGTGAGATCACCGCCTGAGCCGAAGTCCAACGCTTAACCAACTGAGCCACCCAAGCGCCCCTAAGTGTGTATATTTTAGACAGAGATGTTTTCTCAGGGCCAGTCATTTTGTCTATAAAAATAGTTTGTAGACCAGATTCTGCTGGATGTGAACCTCCCCCGAGAGCATCAGGTCCCTCCTTTCCCTGTGTTAGTGGTTGTGTGGACAGATTCCCCAGGGACCCTCCTCCCCTGCAGCATTATTTTCCCACTGTCACTTCCCGCCACCACCTTTTCCTTCTCTCTGGACTCCGGGGTGCCTGTGAAGACTGCAAAGAGAGGCCGGGCAGGGATCATCTCGTTCCTCCAACTCCACCTCTTTTTCTGTTGCCTTTTGCGCTCCGCAGGCCAACTAGAGCCACGGACCTTCAACAAGCTGAGCAAATTATCTTCTGCTAACGAGCTTAATTACCTGGTTCTCTATTTAAGCTAAACTTTAAAATTTTGTAAAGGCCTTTCAAAGCCATCAGTTGCGACTGCAGGTACTTGTGCAGTAGAACTGTTCCAACCTCATCCAACCCAGCGGTGTGACTGCCCAGACCCTGAGGCTGGTTCTCCGTTGCCTCCTCGCACCTAGGACTTCATCGGATCTCCACAAGTGGTCAGGATGGCAGTTATTATCCCTCTTTTACAGATAAGGAAACTGAGTCCCATGAGGGTGAGCCACTTTGGCTTCTTCTAGTACTGGTCTGTTTTCCTTCTGGTTACACAACGCCCTCTTCACCTGCACTACAGGAAACATACTAGTCCCTCCCTTGGGGACCTTTCAGTCTCCAGTTTTATTACAAAAAGAGGTTGACTGAATGACAGAGACATCACTGGGAAACAATTTTCTCCGTTTCTCCAAGTTTTCAGGGAAACAGGGGCTCCAAGAGTCCCATCCTTTACACACACTGTCTGCTGGTAACTATTTTCTTCAGTCTCAAAACTCCTTGGTTAATCAGCCTCTCATTTCTTGGACACCTAGTCTTCATCCAGCGTGAGCTGGACTTTGGAGATGTACATTCTGCCTTGCATTTGCATATGAATCACCTGAAGAACTCCCTTCCTTCGTTCCTTCCTTCCTTCCTTCTTTCCTTCCTTCCTTCTTCTTAAATTAATATATTCATCAATGGGCTATAGTCTGCAGTTTAAAAAACACTGCTGTGCAATAAATAAGGCAAATGCAGTTTATCATGGGTACCAGTTTCAACTGATTGACAATGGCAACCTGGAATACTACGTTAAAAAAGATTCCGAGATAGAATCTAGGCTTGTTGGCAAAGAAAGGGTAATCTATTAATCAGGCCTGCAATTGATTTAGAATTAGAAAGTGGCAATCCACTTGGCCATTATTTTCCAGTTTTTATTATGGCACAATTATTTGCCAATTATTGGTGAAGGAGCTAAGCGTTTGCTATGACATTGGAGAGACGGACATATCCATACATCTTTCCAGTACAGGCCACGTGTGACAGGCTAAATAGAGATTTTTAGAAGCACTACAGGGATTTGAATGACTCTACGTTCTTCTATCCAGGTGTAAGTACTCAGAGCTAGGAGCCCTTCCAATGAATCCAAGACTGGAAACTAGTTCTCAGAGAGTTTTAGAGATGTTGAGAGTGGAGTTCCTCAAAAGACAATCATTGTAGACTTCAGTGAGCACAGGTCAGAGTGGGGCCAGACCCACAGGGATTTCCTGGTAGCACGGCAAAGGCAGATGAACGACAAACCCACAGATGGTCAGCGTCTTTGTGAAGTGAGCTCTGACCACACATTCTCCGTGGGGTCAGCCTAACCCAGGTGGGACTGAGGCCACTTGGACAGTGTGTTTTAATTCAAGGAGGTGCTCCCGAGCACCCTCCTGGGGGCCAGCTCTGCCCTCGGCCCAGTGAACATCATGCACTATGGGCTCATTGAGATGGAAGGAGAGCTGGAGACATCAGCCACCTAGGAAGCTGGGAAGAGCAGGATCCTCAGACAGCAGGCTTCAGTTTCTGAGCAGGTGAGGAAGCTTCTGCTGAGCAGCCTGTTCCTGCAGGGGTGCTGAAGTGAGGAAGACACATAGAGCGGAAGAGTAGTTGGAACTGGGAAGGGGGAGAAGAATGAAACCCCCTCTAAAACTCATTTTGTCAAGTATTGGGAGAAAAAGACAGACACATAGAGTGGTCCATGGTTAAAAAAAAAATCAAGAGAGACAAACAACGTGAGAAGAAAAATGGCAAAGAGAGTCTTTGAGCATATGGAGGGTGCAGAGATGTCACCTCCTGTAGGAGCTTGTGTGCTGCCCAGCAAAAATACAAGCAGCGTCCTGGGGGCACAAGACTGGAATACTAAGAAAGCTTCCTAACACCCGTCTCCTCCATCAGTGAGGCGAAAACAAAGCCCACCAATGACTAGCTGGTCTGCCTCACTCCCGCAGGAACACAAAGGCAAGACCGGCTTTTCCTTACCCTTGAGCCCATCCTCCCTTCTCCTTCTATTTCTGTAAGGATTCTCCTTCTATTACTGAATCTTCATATTCAGTAAGTATTTGCTTTGCAAATGGATATTCCTTGTCAAGCGCACAATCCAGGAACATAAAACATTGACCTGGGAGTTACTGAGGCAACCCAGGTGAATGTCAATAATTATTTAAAGTTAAATACAAAGGACAAAGCTAGTAGACCTTCCATCAGAACTGTCTGGAGAAGGATAATTTCAGAGAAAGCCTAAAGCATTTTCATATTGAGACCATGTATTTGTTATGGCTGTCATCTGTGACCGAACACCCTTGGTCAAGGAGTCACAGAGAGAGTTCCGGAAATTTCCATGTTGTTCCAAGCCCTTTGGTGAGAAATCAAAAGGTGTTAAGTTTAGAGCCAATTGGGTTTCTTATAAGGAGTGTTGGGAGACCAGTCTGTGCCAAAAAGTCTTCATTTTTTTCTCTCTCTCTTTCTTTCTGCCTCCTTCTCTCTTGTTCTCCCTGCTTTTCTGCGTTCACTTCTCACTTGTGTATCTTCACTTTTTCCACTGGTGCATTTCATCTGCCCACATCTCTCCCCCGAGTCCTTGCTTCCAAACATTGACAAATCTATAAAAGCTGAGAAATGCAAATGATTGAGAAGGACAGTCCTGGAGAAAGAAGCGTGAACCTAATTTTTAGTAAAAAAGGTAGTGGGAGGGTTTGATGTTCAACGGTTCAAACAAGAGTCATGGGAGATCTTGTTTCCTGGGACGTTGCTCAGGCTGGTGTAAAGTGGGCAATAAGGAGGAAATGTGGTGTTCAAAGTCACATGAAATTACCACCTTCGTTCCACTATTTTGAACAGTCTACACGGTCAGAGGCTACCAAGGAGCTGATTCTAGGAACCAAGCCAAATCCAGTCAATTAAGAGAAGTCGGGGAGTGTTTAAGATCTAGTAACACCATCTATCATTAGAATTGAAGAGCTCGACAGAGGATAGCCTGAGGCCCATCACAAATTTTTCTTGACGTTGGAAAAATTGGCTTAAGGGAATTAAAAAAAAAAGTTCCAAAGGTTCTTGATTAGAATTTTAACACATACCGTGTAGCTTGATTACAGCTAGAAAAAATGAAGTAACTCAAATAAATTCACATCTTCAGCACAGCAATAAAGAATAAACTGCCAGAGAACTCATTATAGGTACCAAGGACTGGGAGATGGGTAGGTAGAGATGGAGACCCACAGAAAGATTTCACCTCAGATGGCTAAGAGCTATCACAATGCCCTTATTTTCAGTTTGTGGTTGTATCGACTTGTATTTCAAACCCTTTTTGCTCAAGAAAAATTCAGAGACGATTAATTACTACATATCCTTTGTTTTGACGCCATGTGACATCACAGTATAATCATACAAAAGTGAGATAGTCTCTCTCATCCTCCATTGCCATCACTAGGAAAGAGGATATAATGCTTCAAAGCACAGGGCAATCTTCCAGTGCAAGTCAAAGTATATACATGAATGGGTGATATAACTCTGGTTTCAGGGAAGAAAATTATATACAGTTTCTGAGCCAATAGTTGAACAAGTAATAATAAGCGTAATAACATTTTATCCATGGTAATGGGGCAAAGGAATTGTGGATAATGGAACTCCATCTAGTGAAAAAGCAAACCCTATCTCAGTTCCTGTCGCGTCTGCTAGATCTGGGCATGGCTGGGGAGAAGAGGAAAGGTTCTAGGTATGAGAAAAATTAAAATTTGATTTGGCCTCCTGTGCCGCCTTCTTCATCATGTGATCACTTAACGTGGCTCTTCCTTCTAGTCCGAGAAGACCAGCCTAGTCACTTGTTGCCACGTCTCAGAGGCATCACAAAGATTTATACCTACTCTCTCTCCTCCTACTGTACCTCCAGAAGAAGAGTTTGGATAAAACTAGGAGAGATCCAGGGACATTATTAGTGGCTTCTAAATCTATGCTATATGTTATCTTTTGGGATTCATTCCATTCATGCTGTCTCTCGCTCTCTTTCTCTTTCTCTCCATGAAGTTTAAAGGCACGTCTGAGACTATATCTTTCTTAGGAAGACTTAGGATGAGTGACTGAGTAATTTCTGCTACTTCACCCTCAAATGAGAAGTTTCTCCCCCCATACCCACTTCCTTTCTTTCGCTTTCCCTGTGCATGCCCCCAGGTGTTGAGATCTTGCAGGCCAAGATTTGGATGTGGTGCTCTTATGGTGGCACTGGGGTCTGTATGTCAAAGGACAGAGAGGCTGCTCCCTGTGCTCTCCCCTAACTCACCAGGAGTCTACCTGAGGATTTGGACAAAAGACCGTGGTCAGAAGCAAGGTAACTGAACCTTACTCAGATGCTTTGCTCATTTTCCCCAGGAATATAGTCTGGAGAGAAGTGGCTGGTCTTGCCGTACCTCTGATCTCTTCTGCGAGATATGACAAACACACCTCATGCCCAAACACTTTCCCAGCATTGACTTCTGCAGTTCTCCAGCGTTGGAATGTTCCAGCCTATTTCTGCCTCACTATCAGTCCCAGCATTGCAATGTTACATGATGACTACAAGTCCCCATATGACAATTCAAGGAGACTCTGCTCCTGGCCCCTCCTTCCCTCCACTCCAGGTCTCAGAGTCCTCCCTCTTTTCTGAATTATGATAACATCTTTTTAACTACAGTTTAGGATGGGATTATTAGATCCCACCTTGGGTGTGTTTGTTTCGAGTTTGTAAACTGTATTATTCGCACTAGACTCTAGCTTTCCCTAGGCAGGTGAGCTGGACCGTATCTCCTCCTCTTGCCCAGCCAGTGTCCAACACACAGAGAGTGTTAATGGTGCTTCTGACATCTCTGGACTGGAAAATAAGGAGGTAAATCAGATGACTGTCACCTCCTTGCTCCAGGGGAGCAAGACTCAGAGTAGACAAGGGATACCGTCTGTGCAATAAGCAATCCCACGTGAGTTCTTAGGAGTCCAAAGCAGCTGTGTGAGGTGTCTGTCCCACTCGAGGGAGGGAAGAGGGAACTTCCAAGAGGGCAAGTCCTGGGGTGCAGCTGGGTGCTCTGACATTTCCAGTAAAGAAAGAGAAAGCCTGGGACTGGGTCCTCTGAAAACTCTTTCAAGTCCTTAGACCCCCTAGGGATTTGCTCAGCTTTTAAGAGTACTCTGTTTCTGAATGGCTGACTATTAAAGAGTTAGTGCTTCAAGCTAATGAAATCCAGACCTTGCTTCTGGTACAGAAATCTTTCTCAGTGACTATACTAGTTTTCTTAGGCTACCATAACAACGTACCATGGATGGGGTGGCTTAAACTAGAGAAATTGATTTCCTCACAGTTCTGAAGCTTGAAGTCCAAGGCCAAGATGTCAGAGGGTTGGTTTCATCCTGAGGCTTCTCTCCTCGGCTTATATATGGCTGTCTTCCTTCATCTTTATATAGTCTTCCCTTTATGCATGCATGTGATCTAATCTCTTCTTATAAGGACACCAGTCATATTAAATTAGGGTTCACTCCTCTGATCTCATTTTACCATAACTGCATCTGTGTAGACCCTGTGTCCAAATTTAGTCGGATTCTAAGGAACTGGGATTAAGTCTTCAACATATAGATTTTAAAGGACACAATTCAACCCATAACAGTGACTTTGGGCAATGTTGGATTATACTCCATTGAGTTTTATTCAATTCCTTCAACAAGATGTATTGAACACCTACATGGCACCAGGCTCTCTTCAGATGCTGGGATCCAGCAGTGAACACGACAGACATTCTGATGCAGACACACAATAAGAAAACGGTGTGGCATGTTGAATACAGGCCATGTTGAATTCATGTTGAATCCAGACTATGGAGGAAATTAAAGCAAGGTCAAAGTACTGAGAGCATCATCTAATCTATCCCCCAACCTCCAGGCAGAACTGACTAATTTTTGATGAGGGTGGAGAAACTGAGGAGGGGCAGCAGAGTGCAGTGGGGAAGGATGAGACTAGAAATTCTCCCTTCGTGAGTCTTAACTCTTGCTTTTTCCACAGGCACGGACATGCTCTTTCCTCTCCCTGTCCTGGTCATCTGTCTCACCAATTCAAGCACAGGGTCACAAGGGGCTCTGTGAGCAAGGCTGTGGCTGGCTTTCTGCAAACAAGGGCCACTGGTGGAGAAACAGTCCAAAGCACTCACCCTCTGGCTTAGAAGACAAAAGCACAGTCATTCCCATTGATGAAAACCTGACAATCCATGAATCGCATTGCTAAGGAGTGCAGACATGAGTTGCAGGCTGAGGATGTGCCCGGCACTGTGCTGTGTCTGATCTCATTCGTCCTCCCCAAAGCCCAAAGAGCACTACCTTTTTTGACATTTACAGATTAAGAAACCGAAGCTCAGAGAGGTTATGTAACTCATCTCAAGTCCATCCGATGCACCAGAGTTTTAGCCTCCCTTAGTCCCTGCGCTGAGCTGTCTGGGGAGGGGTGGGTCACCGATGGAGTTGGAGTTGCAAGTTCTGCTGGCTTCCTAACACTTTTGTCCTGAAAGCAGCCAGCATAACATCTTACCAAGGGCCTAATAAATCTTATTTCCAATGAGCGACTGCCAACCTTAAACATGCAAAAATTTTCAACATAAATTTTCCCAACAATTGTAACTCATTACTTCAATACAAGGCACGAACTACTGCAGTCTGTCCACAGGGATGCGGAAAACACTGGGCATAAACCCAGCAACACGGTCTTTGACAGCCGCGTGAAATATTTTGCAACAGTTGCGAAGTTTTGCTGGCTGTCCCAATTATAATGAAGTCTTCTTGAGGGCATCTGTTGTAAGGAGATTTAACGCATAGTCTTCCTGGCATTTCAGACCACTCAGCAGTGAGTGGACCACATGGGTAGGAGAAGACCTTCTTTGAGATGTTTGCTTGCTCAAAGGCATTCTGGGTTCTCTCAAGGAACTCTTGGTCAAGACTCTGAGTCCTGGACTTGCTGCCGTGAGTACTGTTTCGGCCACAGAAGTCCAGAGCCTCCTTCTCTTTTGTCTCAAAGTAAATCTTTGCTTTGGGGACAGTGTCCCCTTTTCTAAGTGTGTTGACCAGAATTTTTAGTGAAAATCTAATGTTGGCAGATCCCTTTGCTTATCATATACGTGGAGCACATTTCACGTCGTCTTAGTCACTTGATTGCCACATCTTTGGGTTTCCAGTTCACCTCCTTTGCCCATTTTTCTACCTTTTTTGTGGTATTTTATTTATTTTAACGCATTCTTTATGTATTTTCAATACTAATCCTTCGCTAAGTGCACACAAACAAATATTTTGTGACTCATTCGACCCATTCGTGACTCATTTTTTACTTTATCATATAAACGTTTTAATTTTAGATTTGGATTTATCCATGTCTTATGTACTTTTGATGTCTTAAAGATTAGCTACAGACAGGCACTCCACGTTTCATACTCCATTGACAAAAATTATCCATAGTTTTTCTAAAAGTCTTGCTCTGGATTTTGTATTTGTTGTTTTCAACACATCATTCAAAGGACAAATGACATTAGATGCCATAATAAAGAGGTATCTGCCTTTGGAGCACACAATAATGTTCCTTAAGAATGAGATTTCTCTGGGGCACCTGGGCGACTCAGTCAGTTAAGCATCCGGCTTCAGCTCAGGTCATGATCTTACAGTTTGTGAGTTCAAGTCGCACTTGACAGCTCAGAGCCTGAAGCCTGCTTCAGATTCTATGTCTCTCTATCTCCGCCCCTCCCAAACTAATGTTCTATCTCTTTCTCTCTCAAAAATAAAGAAACGTAAATTAAAAAAAAAAAAAGAATGAGATTTCTCTGACTTGATGGTGACGGCGCGGGTGTTGAGTTGCTGAACGTGTCTCTAATTTTGCAATCCATCTTGATCTCGCTTGTGGGGCAGTCTGTCTCTTTCCCCTCTCACTCTATTAAGTAAGTAAAATTGCAATTATTTAAGCATCTAAGAATACTAAAGCCTTTTCCATCATATTTCCCTCCATGATCCTTGGGCTATCTTTTGATCTATTTACCTATTTAGGTTATGAGATTGACATACACTATGTGTACGTCTTGACAACTGATTTCTTTTTGGTACCTGTATCTCGTATAGGACAGTATCGAAATGAATGTAAGTTTTCAAAACATAGTGAAGCTAACCTACCAGGGGCAACCCTGTTTTTGTAGCGCCCAATGTTAGAATGTTAGAATGCGTTAGGTTAAGATGTGCTACCAATAAGTCCAGGAGCTTCACTCAAGTTCCTTCCTGCTCTTAGCAGGGGTCCAGAACCCACCAGGCTGCTTTGATCTTCGGGTTCCACCGTCTCCACATGGGGTCTCCTCGGTCACTGGGCAGGTGAAGGGATAGCTGGAGAATTGCTCTGGCTCCTCTATGCTTTGGCCTGAAAGTGGGACACGTCGCTTCCTCCCACAACTCATTGGCCAAACCCTGTAAGGTGATCCCCACCTTATCGCACGGGGCAGGGGCGGGGGCTGGAAATGGGAGGGAGCAGAAGGACTATTTGGTAGGCATCCCTGGAGGCCACCCTGACATTCACAGACTATTAATAAAATTGGCACCTGCATGATTGAGCATTAACTGTAGCCGTAGTTGGTATTTTTGAATTCTGCTTGAAACTCACAGGTCAGGATACTCTGCTCGCGAATGCTAGCTAGGAAACGTGCCTTCTGAGACGGGAGGACAGGAAGGAAGTCAAGAACGCATCAGTCATCGGACCTAAGGGAGAGAAGGCCTTCGACATCGGCCATGGCTTAGACTTTGCAGACCGTCGTATGTGGGCGGGGGTCAATACTGAGAAGGAAAGTAAAGCAAAACAAGGAGAGGATTTCCAAGAGGTTGAAGACAAATAATAAATGTTTCGAGTGCGAATGGAACTCAAGGTCTGCAAAGAAACTGTTTGCCAGGAAGTCAAACAGTTGACGAGAGTCATTTATTGACAGGCTAGAAGGTATTGCTGGCACCATTAAAATAGTTCTTTGTGGAAATGTGCTCCTACAAAAAAAAAAGGGGGGGGGCAGAAATACACAATGCTATTTTCCTGATGACAGAGATAGAAGAAAGAAAATTAGAAGAGACAATCCAGACCCCGCATCTTTAAGCGTTCTGTAAAAACTATCATTAAGTTGATATTTGGGACACACACACACACACACACACACACACACACACACAAACATGGAAGTAAACCACTGGCGTTGTTCGCAAGGAAAAAAAAGGAAAAAAAAAGTTGTAGGGAGAAAGGGGAAAAGTTCCCAGTGACAGAAAGTACAGAGAGGAGAGCAATAATTGTTTTCCAGCTGCAGGAGATAAAACGCGTATCTGAGAGGTACGCCTGACCTTCCGGCAACGCGTGTATCAGACTCAGGAGCGTGGAGACAAAGAGAAGCAAGTCGCAGGGGACGAGGAGCCGGAACGCAGTGGCTGTATGCAAAGTGGGAGCCATTGTGGGCGACTGAACAGATAATGGATGGAAGTGGAGAGCACGGGAGCAAAGCCGAGTGATAAGCGATGCCGAGCGAAGAGGAAAAACCCGGGGAAGGGTGAGATAAAGCCCCCATAAAGAAGTCTCCAGCAGAGGCCAAGAGTTCTGGGAGGAAATTATCTGAGGGGCCCTCGTCTTTGGGGAGCCTCGTGACTCCACATTTGTGGGGAAAAAAAAAAATGTGTTGCTGGTATCGAACCGCCCGAATCCCGGGCTGTGCTGATCACAGAGCGGCCGCCGTTCCCTGTGTCCTTGCAGCTGCACGAGGGGCACGTCTTGCTGAGCCCACGGTGATAAAAGTTGGAGAGATCACAAATAGTAAATAACAGCTCGCGTGCCGAGTGTGCTCTGTGCCAGGCGCCTGTTCTGCGCGCCTCACATGTGACAGCTCATCTACGGTCCCCGCCGGCCCTCTCTTTCCGTGCCTCCGTTTTCTTCGTCTATACATACAGGACTACCGCAGGGCACCGGGCACAGAGGTAAAGGGAGGCACGAAGTCATGCAGGCCGTCCCTCCTCCTTGGCTTTGCTGGAAGGATCTCTATAGGTGAGGACAAAGGATGGGCGGAGAACTTGAGAGACAGGGATAGGGGACTGACTTCTGCCACTCAGGCTAGATGGATCACTCCTTTGCCCTCCGCTTTGGCGTAGAGGGCCCATGTCCTCGGCTGGGCCTAAAGGTCCGGGAGCACAGTGATTCTCCGGGACTGGCTGACACTCACACCAACAGAAAGAGAGCTCAGGCTTCCTGATTCCTCAGAAAGGGAGGGTTTTTGTTTTGTTTTGTTTTGTTTTGTTTTGTTTTGTTTTGTTTTGTTTTATTTTAACACTGGACCATGCTGAGCCACAGAGAGCAAAGGTCAGTACAGAGACAGGACGATCAGCACATCGGCCCGGGAGTGCTTAGTGTGAGGTAAAAGTTTACAAGACAACCGTTAGGTTTTTATAGTGGCAAAGGGACCGTTTAAGGCCAGAGGTCTCAGAGCCTGTGTGTTCATACTGACCCACTGTTGTTCCCAGGAGCCAGTAAAGGAAGTCAGTATGACTCTGGACTTCCAGAAGTGAGCGGGTTACCCCTTCCTCCTTCCCCCATCCCCTCATTCTTAAGTCTGAGGGTTTACAATCTTGCAGTATTTCCCTCTGGGTAACCCAGAACCAGCTTCTGTAACTTTAGCTCACCTCCCTTGGTCTCCTGGGGTCAGCGCCTCCCCTTGCTTGCTTCCCTATCACGCCTTCCATTTATGGCCGTGATGGCCTTTTGTAATAAGGGATCAAGAAATGCACCCACGCTTCCAAATGCAGCATCGTTTATTGTGTCCTGATGCAAAAAATAGCTTCCTTGGGCTTAAACTGGCCAAGATTCTCTTATTTGTCATGTTTTTGTTACCATCAAAGGACCAGGAGGAGGGAAGGCTTTCTGGAAGCCTGTTTGTCTCTGAAAGTCAGCCATTTCACAGAATCCTCAAACCCAGAGAGAAAAGAGGAGATCACAAAGTCCAGGCACTGTCTCCAGGCGATGAATTTTATCCCAAGCCTACTCCAGGGACCGTTCTGTCCAGGAGCCGCCATTGCGAGTAAGCTTCCCTTGTGGTCTCAGAAGTTTCTCTCACCTGACTGCCGTCTAAAGTCTTTAATGCTTGTTAGGAAAGGATGGAAGACAAGCCCCTCCTTCTTCCACTGGGGAGATGCAAGCTTCTATAGATTTTCTGAAGAGCACGAATCCTTAACGTACATGCATGTGTTCGAAGCTGGCCCTCCCGTGCCTAGAGACAGAGTGGAAGGCAATCGAATCATTGTGCAAAGGGGAATGGACAGGATTGTTCAGTAGAACCCATTTACTGGAACAACCCAAAATGTCCAACAGTAGCAGTTGATTGACTAAATCATAATAGAGTCAACAGTGAATTTTGTTTATGCTTATTTTTTAAATTTTTTTGTTATCTTTATTAGGTAGTGGAACCTAGTACTTTGAAAATATAAGTTGATATGGGAGGACTCAGTTACAAGTTTTGTGTTTAAACGACACAGAATGAAATATAGTGCTTTTCTTTTAAATATTTCTTTTCCTGGCAAATTTTTATTTAAATTCTGGTGAGTTAACATACAGTGCCACATTGGTTTCAGGAGTAGAATTCAGTGATTCATCACTTAACACACAACCCCCAGCACTCATCATAACAAGTGTGCTCCTTAGCACCCAACACCCAACTAGCCCATCCCCCCACCCACCTCCCTCCATCAACCCTCAGCTTGTTCTTTACTATGGTTTATTTTTCTCCCTTTTTTCTTTTTCTTTTTTTCCCCCTCCCATATGGTCTTCCATTTTGTTTCTTAAATTCCACATATGAGTGAAATCGTATGGCATTTGTTTTTTTCTGATTAACATTTCACTTAGCATCATAGGCCCTAGGTCTACCCACATAGTTGCAAATAGCAAGATTTCATTCTTCATGACAACTAAGTAATATTCCATCATATATGTATACACTTATTTTATTTTTTATTTTTTTTAAATGTTTATTTTGAGAGAGAGAAAGAGCATGTGCAAATGGGGGAGGGGCAGAGAGCAAGGAAGAGAGAAAAGCCCAAACAGGCTGCCCGCTGTCAGTGCAGAACCTGATGCAGGGCTTGAGCTCATGAACTGTGAGCTCATGACCAGAGCCAAAATCAAGGACGCTTAACCGATTAAGCCACCCGGGCACCCCTGTATATACTTACTTTCGGTGACATTAATCTATACTTACACAGCAAGGTGTTTGTCATATACCATGAGAAAAGTGAGTTACAAAACAGTATGTAGGGTACAAACCCGTGTTTACATACATGTGCCTAGAGAAACTTTGTGAAAATAAATAGCCAGATGCCAGTATTGATTGTTATGGGGATGGGAAGGGGCGGTATCATTTTTTCTTTCTGCATCTTCTATTTTTCCTATAAGGAATAGCATTTAAAAAAATAAATAGATACGTTTAAAAAGCAAATCTCACTGTTTCGAATCGTTTGGGTTTCTTCTCCCAAGCCAGGTGGCCCCACTTTCTGAGCTATCCCTGATGGGGCAGAAGAAAAGGACAATTTTCCCCTATTTCTTAGTTTTGCTTTAGATAGATCGCAGTGAATTCAAGTGTGGTTTTGAAGCGAAAAAGTTGTCACAAAGATTTAGCCTGAATGGTATGTGTATATGAGAAATAGGGGGCTGGGAGAGAGAGTGGGGGGAGAATAAGCCTAAGATATGAAGAGTTAACCCCTTTGCCTTGTTGGTAAATGTAGATTATTGGTTGATGTTCTTGCCTAAGCATTTAGATTAGGGCCTCTTCAGGGTAGACAGATCCTAGTCTAGTGCCTGACACATAGTAAGTGCTTAATACATATTTGACATGTGAACTGATTTTTGAGCTTCAAGTGTTTATAATATCTGCTGGCAAAGCAATCGCTTCTCTTCCGTCAGGAAGGTCATGGCCTCTGGAGGTCAGTGTCATGGCGGGGACAGTGGGAGTGGTGGATGTTATAGATCGGGCTGACCTGGATTCAAATTTGATCCTCTTTTTCCTCTTCTGTAATAGAAGAACAATATTATTATGGATCTTGCAAAATTATTGGAAGGATGAGAATTAGATAATTCCCTTCTTTCAAACTCCTTCTTGTGTGTTTTACCTTAAAGCCTTTGAAACTGTTTAGCCATTGATCAATGTCAAAATCTACCCATTGAAGCCATTCCGTGTAATTTCAGGTTCAAGTAGCCTTTTCTAGACTACAAACAGCGGCATCTAAGTATCTCAGCAGTATCTCTATCTGAGAGTGCTTACTCCCCGCTTCCACCAAGGATACGAAAGAAACTGTGTTTAGCAAGAACCAGTGGATCGTTAAGTAGCCTTATCTCAGTTCAACATCTCTCCGTAAATAAGTCAAGGCTCAGAGCAACCCTGTGCAAGTACTGGAAATGTTCGAGGCCTTAAAATAGCAAAGCACTTTGAAGAAGCCCATCTTCCTAATGGAAAAAAAGAACACACAGGAAAAATGACTGTCAGTTATTTATATATAGTCCAGGCTTCAGCATGTGACAAAAGCCATCGTGATACTGCTGATTTACAGCTCCCTTCAGAAATTAGATTATATGCATCACATTCAAGGAGACTGAAGATTAACGAAGGAGCGGACCAGGTGACCACAGTCCAAGCCTTTCCCGAGGGAGGTTTTATAGCTGAAATGCTCCTCCATGAAAGAGCTTCATTAGACATCATAGCTTTTCTTTTTTTTAAGTTTATTTTGAGAGAGAGAGAGAGTGGAGGAAGGGCAGAGAGAGGGAGAGAGAGAATCCCAGGCAGGATCTGCACTGTCAGCACAAAGCCTGACTTGGGACTCGGTCTCATGAAGCGTGAGATCATGACCTGAGCCAAAATTAAGAGTCAGATGCTTAACCAACTGAACCACCCAGGCGTCCCAACATCACATCTCTTTGATTTCCGCTGACATTGCTTAAGCCAATGATTTGTCCAAGGGATCAAAATGACTACATAAGAGTGGCCGGCAACAGAGTAGGTAGAAAAACAGCTTTTACTAATATGTTTCAAGTCGAAAGAAAGAAAGAAAGAAGGAAAGAAAGAAGGAAAGAAGAAAGAAAGAAAGAAAGAAAGAAAGAAAGAAAGAAAGAAAGAAAGAAAGAAAGAAAGAGAAAGAGAGAGAGAGAAAGAAAGAGAAAGAGAGAGAGAGAAAGAAAGAAAGAAAGAAAGAAAGAAAGAAAGAAAGAAAGAAAGAGAAAGAAAGAAAGAAACGAAACTAGAGATCCCATATAGTTTCTACTGTGAGTGGATCACAGAACAGTTTGACTCATGAGATTTGTCACTGAGCAAGTGTGTAGCATATGTGGGATTTCTCCTTTTTCAGGCTGAGCTGGGGTGACATCTTGTGCAGGTGTGTAAAGACACTGAAACCCAGGATACATGCAAAACAAACAAACAAACAAACAAACAAAAACTGCTCTTCTATAGTATAGTGTGGAACAAAGATGGGTGGCCAAGCCCACTGATGAACCTACCGGAACGTTCACCTCAAATAATTTTTAGATTAATAGACGGTGTAAGTAAATCTATCGGTTTTCAAAGTAATTTTCTTTTCTTTTTTTTAAACATTTATTTATTATCGACAGACCGAGAGAGACAGAGCATGAGCAGGGGAGGGGCAGAGAGAGAGGGAGACACAGAATCCAAAGCAGGCTCCAGGCTCTGAGCTGTCAGCACAGAGCCTGATGCGGGGCTTGAACTCACAAACTGCGAGATCATGACCAGAGCTGAAGTCGGATGCCCAACCGACTGAGCCACCCAGGTGCCCTCAAAGTAATTTTCAATAATTAATATTGGAGTTCTAGAGCTACTTTGCCCGGCACCTTGGCATGGGCAGCAAATATGTCATGGCTTTGAAGCTATCTTATTCCTACTGCCTGCAGCACTGGCTGCCCCGTAATTGAGAAGTCAGGTGAGTTCTTATGTGAAGTCTCTGCGAGTGTTTTCCCAGGAGATGCTTCCCTGGTCCTCTCCACCTGGAAACAGCCTTGGGTTGCTGGCAGAATTGCTCCAAAGCGCAGGATGTCCGGGGCAGCTACTGATAACGTATGCTAATCTGGGACCAAGTCAATCGCCTGAGGATGTTCGGTCTTAGGTGTATGGGGACAAGGTGCCACAAGTCCCATGTGCTGCTGCTGCAGCAGGTGGCTTGTTAGACTTCAGTGCTGCCCTTCTTCTATTTCTTCCACTGGTTCTAAAACGGATAATCACGCTGAGCTGGGGTGTGGGCCACTCAAACAAAGGAACTCTGAGGTTGGCCTGCGATGTGAAAACTGTCCATTATTCTATTTTATGTCCTACCTGCATTTCTAATAGCACGGTCCTCATTTCCATGAGACCAGCTCGGTACAATGCTGTATGTTCTAATCCTTTTACCTTCTTCTCTGAACAACAGAAGTGACTGCACATGAGGGGAGGGGGGAGAAAGACAGGGTGGGAGGGGAGGAAGAAAGGGAGACAGAAAAGAAGGAGAATCATTTTGAATGTTGATTTTTTTTTTAGCTCCTAACTTGACAATTTGTTAAAAGTGAATATACCATCATAATGAGAGCCGGTCACTGCAGTCCAGGAGGGTGATTCTAGTCAGAAGTGACCTATTTTTTTAAACCCTTGGTTCTCTGATTTTGAGACTCGAACTCTGTGAACAAGGAAGGCCCTCACGGGTTCTGTATAATCTCTCTCTGGAGCACTGAAAATGGCTCGAGAAGGTGGTAACTCAGGGCACAGAGGATCAAGGCCAGAGGCAGACCTTAAAGCCCAGCTGGATGTACCACCTTCTCAGAAGCAGTGCCAGGAGAAGACTACATCACAGAATGGTGGGAACATTAGCCCTTTCCTGTGTGAGCTAATTCTTACAAGCACAGGGAAATATTTGAAAACACCTTGTCTTCATTTTCTATGGCTATGGAACAAATTAGGGCCAACTTAGCAGCCTGACAAATGCACAGTTATCATTTCAGTTTCCCTGGGGCAGGAGTCCAGGCACAACTCAGCTGGGTGTTCTGGTCAGAATCTCACAAGGCTGCAGCCAAGGTTTCGGCCGGGCTGTGTCCTCATCTGGAGGCTCCCGTGGAGAAGGACGTTTGCAAGCCCAGTATGACTCAGAGCTCTGACTTTTTGCTGGCTCTCGGCCTGAGGTCTCCCACAATTCCTTGTGGTTGGGCTTCCCTGGCGTTGCTTGCTTCAACAAGCCTAGAAGTGCTCTAGCTCCAGTGTGCTAACACTGGGGCTTTTATAACATGCCATAATAACAGGGGTGATACTCATCACCTCTGCCATATTCCATTGGTTAGAAGGAAGTCACAGATCCCACTCACGCTAAGAGGGAGGGCATTATACAAAAGCACAAACACCAGGAGGTGGGGATCACTGGGGACCCTTTAAGGGTTTACCTGCCACACGCCTAGAACCTCTTTCCCACCTTGCTTATCTCTCTGACCCTATTGGAATTCTCTCCTACGTTCTTGAATGAACTTCAGTAGAGTGACCAACCATCCCAGTCTGCTCAGGACTGTCTTGGTTTTGGCAGTGAAAGTCCTGCGTTCTGGGTAATGTCACCTGTGTCACATGTATACCACCTCTGAGGCTCAGTAAATCTGGGACAGCTGGTCACCCTGAGCAGATAACAGACCTTCTCTAGTTTCTTTTTGACTGGTATGAGGGGCAAAAGAGAAACCAAAATGGTTTCATCCACAGGTGGTCAAATCCACAGGTTCCCTAAGCAGCTCCTGGAGGTCCACTGAGTTGAAGGAGGTGGCAAGGCGATGTGACTGGGTGGACTTTTTGGCCCCTTTCTAGCATTCTATTGCCAAATAAACCAGCACCCAACTTGCTCACACATGTTGGATTCTGTGTGATTTGCTGCATGAAGTTTGGTTTCTATGGCCAAATGTTGATGTCTCAACAATCTCATCTCACATCTGAACAGTCCAGGTCTCCTGGGGGATTAGAAGCATCCTGGGATCTAGCCTCTTGACTTATAATCCAGAGTTCCGTGGCAACCTGCTAGTGAGCTAAGCATTTTTTTGGCCATCTTCTAGGGTAGGGAAGAAGAGATTTTTGGTTATGCTTCCATTTTATCTTTTTTCTGTTTATTTGTTTGTTATTTGTTTGTTTTGTTTTTTGAGAAAAGACTGAATCCTACCCACAAGGAGTTTCCAATCACGTTGGCAAAGACCTAGATTAGAGCCAGGACATACTCAGCTTGACAGCTTTATCTGAATTGACTAGTTACTAAAAAGTGAAAATGGTGACTTCAGCTACCTAGTAACAGGTAGATCTACCCTGGAGATATCAAAACGATATAGGTTAAGTGTGACTCTCCAAGGCTGAATATACAGCTTATGCCCAAGATGAGGACTTTCTGGTCTTTTCAATGTAAAACATAAGCCAGTACAAATTTACCTGCCGGAAGCAGAGCTCATAAGGGCTGAGGGGAGGCAAGGTCATGTAACTCTTGAAAGTTTAAAGCAAGGTTATTGTGGGCAGGTAGAGTGGTGGTTCAGATTGCGTTAGGGAACGCGGATCAATTTCCTAATCAGCAAAACTCTGCCTGCTGCAGTCAGCCCCTGTTGTATCAACCAATCAAATCAAGTAGTGACTCTTTATCAGAAGGCAAGAAGAAGGTCCAGAGCAATAATCTATCTTCCCACCTGCCCAACAAGGCAAATTTCTGTCATTTGAAACTGCAGTCTAGTGGTTGGCTGATAAGTAGGTCTTCTATCTTGGAATGATCATCTCAGGACAGTTCCATCTGCTTTAGCACTATTTCGTCCTTAATCCTGAACAGAATCAGAGGTGTTCTAGATACGGTGATGTTCCTAACATCTCCGGAGGCATGAAGCTATTTGTCCAAGTTTATTCAGTCAAAGAGTTTGCAATAGGGCCTTATGGTCCCGAAGTTCTTGACCCATTTGTTGGCCCTAAGAGCAGCCACTCTGGTGAAAACAGTTCTGGAACATCAGTTTAAAAAAATTTGTTCAAGTACAAAAGACATCAGGAAACCAACTTCATAGACTGGCAGGTGGGGATGGGGGAGGGCTCTGTATTCTCTTTTATACACTTTCAAGGAAATGCTTTGCAAAAATATTGGCAACTCTTTTATCATAATTTTCCACCGAGTTTTCCATAACATGATTCTAAATATGTGACAAGGAGGTTTCTCAGCTCAATGAGTTTGGTAAATGCTGAATTAAACAGAACTTAGTGGGATGAATTTATTGTCGAACTTTTCAGAGCCTAGTTTAATGTAGCAAAACTCAATACTGACTTGGAATCATCTATGGAGCTTTCATGTTTGTCTGGTTCATGGGAAAGTACTGTTTTTTTAAATAGGTTTTTATTTTGTAATTTGAGACTCACTAGTATAGTGGGTTTTAAAAGGGAACAACAGGTATAAAATCACCTTAAATAGGACAGAGTTTCAGACACTCTTCACACAGCTTCCCCCGGTGAAAATATTCTACACAAACATTATACATTGTTGAAACAAATAGATTAATATGGTTATAAACAGTACTAACAGCTCAGATAAGTACTTTACTTGGATTTCATCAGCTTTTACATACACTTTTTTTTTTTTTGGTATGTGTGTGTAATTGTACAAAACTGTGTCACATGTATATTTGGAGTAACCAACAGGACAATCCGGTGATGGAATTGTTCCATCACCACAAAGAAACTTCCTCACGTCACTCCCTGGTAGTTACACTATTTCCATATCCCTAATCTCTGGCAACCACAGAGCTCTTCTGTAGAATTCTGCCACCTTGAGAATCTTCTACAACTGGAATCACGCAGTATGTAACCTTTCCAGACCAGCTTTGTTCACTTAGCATTATGACCTTGAGATCCTTTATCAGTAATTTATTCCTTTGTATTGCTGAGTAGTTTTCCATTGTATAGATATACCACATTTGTTTATCCAGTTATCAGTCGAAGAATATTTGAGTTGTCTCCAGTTTTTTGTGGGTTTTTTTGGCTATTACAAATAAAGTTCCTATGAAATTCATGTATGTATTTTTATATGAGCAAAAAGTTTTATTTTTCTAAGATAAATGCCCAGAGGTGTAATTGCCAGGTCATATGGTATTCCTACAGATCATTTAAAAACTCTAGATGCCAACCTGTTCCAGATGCACATTCTCCATGAGGGGATCTTATTGAAGTACACAGGACAGCCCAGGTATAAACCCCCATCGACAAAGACAATGCAAAGGAGAAAGAGAAACAGACAAGAGTTTTCCACAAATTGGTTTATTGGAAGAGAAAAGTGGAGGTAGGAGTGACGATTGTTGAAGCAGACTTCAGGAAGCCCCTGACTAGATGCACCGTGGAGGAGGAGGCAATGAGCCTGTGAGAACCCAGAGCAACTGGGGAAGGCAGAGGAAGTCTTGTATCTTTTTTTTTTTTTTAATGTTTTTATTTTTGAGAGAGACAGAGACAGAGACCGAGCGTGAGCTAGGGACGGGCAGAGAGAAAGAGGGAGACACAGAATCTGAAGCAGGCTCCAGGCTCTGAGCTGTCAGCAGCACAGAGCCTGATGTGGGACTCGAACTCACAAAATGTGAGATCGTGACCTGAGCAGAAGTCGGACACTTAACCAACTGAGCCACCCAGGCACCTTAAGGAAGTCTTCTATCTTACCGGAAGGCAAAAAGTATTTCAGGGAGCAGAAGAGAAACTTAAATATGTGTAAATACATTCAGAGAAATCAGAGAGTATATTGCCTCTGTACATGAGAAAAAGGTGATACAGAGAAGAAATGACCAGAGAACAGGAAAAAGCTTTGGGAACTTAAAAATATGATTGCTAAAATTAAAAAAAAAATCTCTATAAAAGGCTTAGGAGATGATAAGTTGGAGATTCACCTCAAGAAAGATTTTACAATCAAAGAAATAAGGTAAAATATAAGACAAAATAAGATAAAATATAAGCGATATCAAGCATTAATTTGGGAGGTCCAATATCTGATTAATAAGAGTTATCAAAATAGGGAACAGTAAAAATAGAAGTGAGAACTTATCAAAGAATTAACACAAGAGAATTTCTTGAGGTCCTTCAAATGCAAAGACACCAAGTACCAAGCATAATGAGTATGAAGCATCTCAACTAGACACATAGGTGAAATTTCAGAACTGTAAGAATAAAGAAAAGATCCTTAAACCTTTCAGAAAAAAATCAGAGCTAAGAATTACGTTAGCATCACACCTCTTACCAGACACACTAGATGCTAGAAGACAATGGGTCAATGCCTTTGAAATTCAGAGGCAAAATATTTTGAATGTAGATTTCTATACCCAGACTTATCTTCAGTTAAGTGCTGGAAATAGAGCCTTTTCAGATATGCAAGTGTTCAAAAGCATGCCTCTTGCATCCTTTTTACAGGATGTTTTTAAAGAATATATGCCAGTAAATGAAAGTGGTTAAACCAAGGAAGAGGAAAATGTGGACTCCAAGAAAAAATGGATTGTGTCTGCGGGTAAACAGCTCTGAAGAGACCCATGAAAGAACAACCAATCTAGGCTGGAGCAAAACGAGGAAATAAAATCTGTTTCTAGGAATAAGGGTAGTTAACAGACCAGAGGTGATGCCTGAACGCTTGAAAAAAAAAAATGAGGAAATTCTAAAGGTGAAATCTAGAAAGGAATAATTCATTCGAAGTTGTCTCTCTAGGAATATATATATATTTCCAGTCCGGTGGTCATATCAAAGCTTTGATAAGTTCTCACTTTCGGTGACAAGGAAACATAAACCCAACACAGTCAGGCGTTTCTGCTATAACATCATACAGGCATCCCTGAACTATTTCGTGATCTACAAAATTGCACGATAAGAATAATAGGGCTTATGGGAAAAATAGGGTTTGGCGGATGACTCAAACTTGTGGAACTTTGTAACTTAAAGCACTCACAAAACCACGAACGATCCTAAGAAAAGTATTAGCACGGTCAACCGTTGTCTGGCACCTCCGGCTAGAATTACAATTAGTTTCTCTTTAAACACGAGGGTTCTGCTTCTCTTTGGATATTGTTGGTCCTTGAAGACATTTGCCTCTGATGGAGTTTAGGGTCATCAAAACTAAAATGTACGATCTACGAACAGCCTACTTCCTTACCCTATTTCCTTTTTTTCTTTTTTTCTGATTTAACACAGGGGCAAATCTTTGCAGTAGGACATTTGTAGCTTCCTTCAATTACTTAATACGGAAGCTCCTAAACCCTCCACTTCTTGATTGGATGAAAGGCGCCACCCCACCATATGTGTTTTCCGAAGATCTGCATATGATGTCACGGGTTTCTCCCTAATTGTGACAAAATTCGTACTTAATTGCTTCAAACGTTAACATGCCTGAAAAACAAAAAATGTCCCTGAACCAATACAACTTCTGTGTCCTGACATGGTCCCCTATTTACCAGTTGCATAGGCACCAGAACAAAGTGTTCCTGGCTCTGCGGAGAACAACAGTGATGTGAGCATAGTAATATAAATACTGTTTATTGGTCTGCAACTTTCGAATCAGCCTATTGGCAAGTGTGGTGCTCCCACCCTTCTAGCCAGAACTACCTTCATCCTAAGACTACACAGTCTGCAGATAGTGTCCGGGGGACAGACAGGAAGTGGAAGTTTGAGCCTGCTGCTTCCTGATGCAAGGCTAGGGTGACTGAGAAGAGCATTTTAGGAGGGATGGAGGGGAGGAAGTGGTATAAATGAGCCAAATCCTGATCCATTACAAACAGTACCCATAAAAATAACAGAAATACATCACACAACACATGATGGTTACCATCAAAATAACTAGAAAGAGGAAATGAAGTTATCTTGTGGATAAAAACCTGGAAGAATGGCTAACAATGTCTTGTCGTTTTTCTCATAAGCCCTTCTAGATTATTAATTTCTTTTATTTGAACCAAATGCACATGCTAACATGATGGAAATAAAAAAAATGCGCCTAAAAAATTGCTTTTAGCCCACCCCTACAAGTCAATGAGTATTAAGAAATTTTGATGCTGGTGTGACTAAGACTTTGTATTTGGAAAAAGACCCACAGATAAGTTTGCTGTTCCTTAGAGGTATTATTGTTCTGGTCTGGAATTTGCAAATGTACAGTGTTCTCTCGGGCAGGAGGAAGGGGGAAGAAACCCCTTCTTAGCTGAAAGAAACCATGGCAATGAACTTTTGTTTCCGACGAGCAAGATTCCTGACCTCCCACCACGGAAGCGGGAACTTACGGTTCTTTTCTCAGGAGAAGGGATGGGTGACACTAACTTACTGGCATACCTTCGATGGCTCGTCTTGTTAGCAATGTGAGTAGGGACAGGTGGTAGAGGTTTGGGCAAGTACGCCAAGCCCATGCAGACTCTTGCTTATGAAGTGAGCTCTATGGGGCGAGACTTATGCGAAGCAGCCCGAAGGGCTCCCTGGTAGCAGGAGCTCAGAAGCCCTGTATGCACAGAAAATGCCAAGACAGGTCTAGTCAGAGTGAGCCGAAAAAATGAGAACTCCCTGGGCCAAGAACTTTGAAATTTCCAGGCAAGACGAATCTGGGGCCCTTTTGTCTCCTTGAAGCCTAGCGGCCTGAAGGTCCCTGAGGCACCCCAAACCGGGCACGTTATGATAGGAGAGACCTCACCCCACCTGAAGCATGGTGGAGTCCGTGACCCTGGCTGTGGGAGACGTTCTCACAGAGATTCTGATGATTATCTGCTATTCCGAGGCAGCGAGGAGTGGTGAACACAGCCCTGGATTAAGAATCAGGCTTTTCTGGATTGTCTTTGGTGTCCCTGGTGGATCAGCCTCTAGCAAGGCCTCCCAAACAAACATGCGTCTTAAATTAAAAGGGAGCATCTTGAATGCAAAAGCAGCTTCAAAATCTGTCTCCCGGTTGCACCCTCAAGATATTACTTGCCTTCCCTGAGCCTTTCCTACATGGGCACTCTGAAGCGAATTACCACTCTAGCTGGGCCTGGCTTGGCCTCCTGTTTGCTGGATAGGCTTTTCTCTTTGTTCCTTAGTTCATTCATCTGTAAAATGGGGCCTCGGAAGAGCAGAGATTGATCGACCTCTTGTTTCCTTTCCAGCTCTGACATTCCAGGATTCTACGCTCTCCAAAGGTGAGGGATGTTCTGGGTCACCCCCACCCCCCACTCCCCATTTTCATCAGGCCAGGCAGCTGACAACCAGGCTGGGACAAGGTGAGGGGCGTGGCTTCATGTCTTCATGCTCCTTACTCTTCAGGCTTTCTGGGAGGTACCCCTTCTCCTTTCTGGACAGATTTCTCTGTCTTTCCAAGGAAGGGAAGGCGAGAGCGGCCGGTCGATGTAGAGCCTTCACAAAAGCACAGGAACAAACATGCAGTTCTTAACAAACCCTCTATTTCCCCAGAAGTGCTTGGCTGCCTGTGGGGAGCAGGCTCTCGCTGACCCAGATAAGCAGGCCCGGGGCTCTGTGATGTCAGCGTGAACCACTTCAAGGTGTCCCTCTCCGCGGGACGTCGGGAGGCTGGGCGGCCCTGTCCAAACACAAACACGAAGGCAGTAGTGTCCCTACCTAGACAGATGTGAACACAAAAGAGACTTTTCAGCTAATAAGATCCTCCGGTGTCTGTAGCTCTAAGCAGGTAAGGTCATTAGAACCCTTCTTTATAATACATTTTCTTCTCTTCATTCCGATGGAGTAAAAATAGGCTGAAGGAAGTGATTTTATTTCCATTTAAGTTAGTTCAATGGGAGGTAAATTGTGTGTGTGCGTGTGTGTGTGTGTGCGCGCGCGGCGGGCAAGAGATGGGGGAGGCCTGGGGGAAGGAGAGTTTTGAGATGATGCTATTGGGTCCCTTGGCTAAAGAAGAAAAATGTCAGGCTTGAAATGGTTTCCTCTGGGGGCTGTTTGTGGAATCACAACGCCTCTCTGGTTTGCAGTTCTGAAACCCACTACTGTGACTAAAAAAAGCCACTTTCAATTTAGAGGGAAAAGGCTGCAGCTCCTGGAGTCCCCACTCGGCTGAGGAAAACGCTGCGGGATGAAGCGAAGGCCACGGATTTGGATTTCAAACACCAGCATTGATCTCAGCATTGATTGGGGTTGTGTTGCTGGTGGCGTCGGAGCTCCAAGCCCCTCCTTGTTCCCCAGGGGAAGGGGATTGATCACAAGATGTAGCTGTGAAGCCCGGATGGAAGAGGAAGGACAAAGGGGGCCGGTCCCATGAGGAGGGAAGGACCCCAACGTGCTCTCCCAATAAACTGAAATCCTGCAAATCAAAGCCTCACCCTCGGCAGCTCCCACCCCCGTGCACTCTGTCAACACTTTTCTCTGGGGAGGCTCAGTGCTTTGAAGGGCGCTCGGGTTAAATCTCTATTTACACCACCACCAGGAGACGGGCATGTGGGTAAATGATTAATCCTCCTTCCCTCCTATACCCGGGACCCTGTACCCACTAGGTTTCTTGGTCTATGAAGACCCAGTCTAGACACTCACTCTGCCTACCTGGTTCCAGACTGATAGGCTAATGAATTATTGATTCATTCAACAAGTATCCATTGGATGTCTACTGTGTGCCGGGAGCTTGGGATGGCTCCGGGAGCAAAATAGACACAGATCTCTGCCCTCATGAAGCTTCTATGCCACTCGGGGAAGATGGATCATAAGCAATAAAAATAAGAAATGGCAAATTATCGTATGTTCTAACGTGGTAAATGCTCTGGAAAAGGAAAAGTACAGTCGAGTAGAAGACACTGCGAGAACAGAGTAGGGGGTGACTGCAGCTGGTCAGAGTGAGTACTTCGGGCAGGTGACACTTGAGTAAAGAGCGTAGTGAGGGGAGGGACTCAGCGGGACAGATGTCCAGAGCTAGAGCTCCCAGGCAAAGGAATCGCTAAGGGCAATGGCCCTAGGGGGTGGACTCCCTGGATGTCCGAGGAAAACTAAGGAGGCTGGTGTGACCAGCTCAGGGTGTTTTGCACGTGGGTGGCCGATGCTGGGTGACGGATAACGTCAGAGTGGCCCTGGGGTCTAAATCCTACAGGGTATTCTCGGTCATTGTGAAGTCTTTGCCTTTTATTTTAAGATAAATGGAGAGCCCCTTGAGAATTTTAAGCAGAGGAATGGCATGATGTGACTTAGATTTTCTAAAGATCACTCTGGTCACTGTATTGAGAATAGAACGCAAGGGTAGATCAGAGAGATGGATAGAAGGAGAAGAGAGAGAATAGAAGCAGCAGAGGTGGAGGTAGTAAAAAGTGCTCCATTTCCAAATATAAGTTTGGAGATTTCCCGATAGATTTGGTGGTAGCCTGAGGTTTTGGGCTTGAGCACTGAAAGAGCTGAGTTCCTCACAGCTCAGATGGAAGGGAGGTTTTGTAGGGGGGAATAGGAGTTTTGGGTTATGTATGTTGAGTCTGAGATATCGGTTACAGCTATCCAAGCGAAAAAGCTGAGTAGAAGTTATCCTGGAGGGAGATATCTGAGCTTTAATTGTAAATCTGGAGGTGGTTTGCATACACCTGATATCTAAATACCATCACTGGATGGGATCACCAAGGAAGAAGAGAACAGGACCAAGGACACTCTTGGGAAGAGGAGCTGGGACACTCCGAAATGAGAGGAGAAGACCAACCAAAGACCTGAGAGAGAGCAACTCAAGAAGTTGCTCTGTGGGGGGTTTGGAACCAGAGAAAGGGACATATCACAATCAACTGGTTTACATGCTGTGGGGACGTCAAGAAAGATGAGGATTGAGACGTTGTCATTCTTTTAGCAACATGGAGGTCACTGGTGACCTGGACAACAGCTGTTTTGGAAAAGCAGTATAGGCAACCGTTCAGCTGGATCACGTCTAAGAGAAAACGAGAGGAGAGGGATTGCCAACAATATAGAACACCCCTTTGCACAAAAATCACCTTTATTTGACTTGAATGTGAGACCCGAAACCACAAAAATCCTAGAAGAAAACGGGGGTTAAGCTCCTTGACCTCTGTCTTGGCAATGAGTTTTAGGATTTGACAACAAAAGCAAAAATAAATAAGTGGGGTACTACATAGAACTAAAAAACTTCTGCACCGAAAACAGAGGAAACCATCTACAAAAAGGCATCGTATGCAATGAGAGAAAATATTTGCACATCTTATGTCTGATAAGGGGTTAATATCTAAAATACATAAGGCACTCATACAAGTTAGTAGTAAAAAAACAAAACAAAACAAATTCAATGTAAAAAACGGTCAGAGGGGGCATCTGGGTGGCTCAGTCAGTTAAGTGCCCAACTCTCAGTTTGGGCTCAAGTCATGATCTCGTGCGTTTACAAGATTGAGCCCCATGTTGGGCTCTGTGCTGACAGTGTGGAGCCTGCTTGGGATTCTCTCTCTCTCCCTCTCTCTCTCTCTGCCCCTTTCCAGCTCATTCTCTTCCTCTCTCTCTCAAAATAAATAAATAAATAAACATGTGAAAAAATGGTCAGAGGAACTGAACATTTTTCCAGAGAAGACATACACATGGCCAACAGTGCTCCACCTCACTAGTTACCAGTGAAACGAAAATCAAAACCACAATGAGATACCACCTTACAGCTTTTAGACTAGCTATCATCTAAAAGACAAGAGATAAGTGTTGGTGAAGATGGGAGAAAAGGGAGCCTTTGTGCACTGCTGGTGGGAATGTAAACTGGCACCATCGTTACGGAAAACAGCATAGACATTCCTCAATTCATCCTATATATGCTAGCGTGTATATATACATATGCTTATCTTGCATAACTAAATTGTCACACCCCCTGATCAGCAACTCCCCATATCCTCTTACCCCCAACTCCTGGAAACCACCATTTTATTTGTTGTTGTTGTTGTTTTTGAATTCTCAAATTAGTTAGCATACATAGTCTAGGCTTCAGCAGTAGAACCCAGTGATTTATCTCTTACATACGACACCCAGTGCTCATCCCCAAAGTGCCCTCCTTAATGCCTGTTGCCCATTGGACCCACCCCCCTCCCCCAACAACCCTCAGTTTGTTCCCTGTATTTAAGAGCCTCTTATGGTTTGCCTCCTCTCTGTTTTTTTGTTTTTTGTTTGTTTAATCTTTTAAAATTCATTTATTTATTTATTTAACTTTTTAGAATTTATTTATTTTTAATTTCTATCCAAGGTAGTTAGCATGTAGTGCAATAATGACTTCAGGAGTAGATTCTAGTGATTCATCCCCTGTGTATAACACCCAGTGCCCATCCCAACAAGTGTCTTCCTTAATCTCCCTCACCCACTTAGTCCATCGCTCCACCCACAGTCCCTCCAGCAACCCTCACTTTGTTCTTTGTATTTAAGAGTCTCTTATGTTTTGTCCCCCTCCCTGTTTTTATATTATTTTTGCTTCCCTTCCCTTTTGTTCATCTGTTTTGTGTCTTAAACTCCACATATGAGTGAAGTCCTATGATACTTGTCTTTCTCTGGTTGCCTTATTTCGCTTAGCATAATACACTCTAGTTCCATCCACATAGTTGCAAATGGCAAAATTTCATTCTATTTGATTGCCAAGTAATACTCCATTGTGTATTTATACAACATCTTCTTTATCCATTCATCCATTGATGGACGTTTGGGCTCTTTGCATACTTTGGCTATTGTCGATAGTGCTGCTGTAAACATCGGAGTGCATGTGCCCCTTTGAAACAGCACACCTGTATCCCTCGGATAAATACCTAGTAGTGCAGTTGCTGGTCGCAGGGCGGTTCTATTTTAACTTCTTGAGGAACCTCCATACTGTTTTCCAGAGTGGCTACCCCAGTTTGCATTCCCACCAGCAGTGCAAAAAAGATCCTCTTTCTCCACATCCTCGCCAACATCTGTTGTTGCCTGAGAGAATCCCAAGCAGGCTCTTCACCATCAGCACAGAGTCTAATGTGGGGCCCAAACTCACAAACTGTGAGATCATGACCTGAGCCAAAACCAAGAGTTGGAGGCTTAACCAGCTGAACCACCCAGGTGCCCCTCCATCTCCTTCCTTTTTAAGGCTGAGTAATATTCCATTCTACATATACGCCACATTTTTAAATCCTTTTGTCTCTTGCTTGATGTCCTAGGCTTTTTTTCCCACATCTTGTCTATTACGAATAGTGCTTCAAAGAACACGAGAGCGGATTTGGTTTAGTTTCACTGTGGGAAAATATCGCGATAATCAGTCAACTCGCCAATGTATGAAATAGTTGCCATATATCAACACTGGAACGAGAAACAAGAATACAAACTAGATCCTGGTCTTCCAGATTTTATAGCCACGTGAGGGGTATAAATCATTTAGAAAAGAAAATCAGGGAGCTGCTAACACACCCAATAACAGGGCCCATGGAAGGGAGCGACAGTGGGTGGTGTACGGACTCTGGTGCCGTGGGAGTCAGCACACAGGGAGAATGGAGACAGCGTTTGGTCACATTCGGCGGGAAATGTTTATCACCTACAAAGCACTTAACAGTGGGCTTGGTTCGCTCGGCGCATGTCGTCTGCACCTCTATCATAGCAGCATGTGAAGGGCTCACGCCCGGCATCAGTCTGCTCCACGGCTTTGCCGCTTCTGGGCCTGTTTTATTTTACCAAGCCTGTGGGAACTCTGCGATGGGGGTAATAATTGTAGGAGGTAATGCAAGAGTTAGGAACATAATAAACATTTGCTTCTTAACCTTTTTTTTTTTGAAATTGACAATATTCTCGTGAAGCGATCCGTGTACCTGGCTCTCTGCCTTGCTAGTCTCTGAGCTCCTAGAAGGCATAGCCTTGCTAGTCTCTGAGCTTCTAGAAAGCATAGACTGGGTCTTCTTTATTTTTCTATTTCCTGGGATTTACTTACAGATCCCAGCCCCAGGGTCTGCTATACCGCAACACTTGGTTATAGCATGGATAGCATTGTAACCTCATTGGCGAGCTTTCGTGGTTCCGTACGCAGGTTCATCGTCCAGGTGAAAAGATATTAATCAATTCTGATCTGTTAATTTAACACGCACTGTGTGCAAGGATCCACGTGGGTTGTAACGATGCCTAAATCCATCTCTCCCCTTCATGGTCTAGAAGGACCGTCAAGGCAAGGGCATTGGAGATGCTGGAAGTACTCACAGACAGGAGCTCACAGAGCCGGGGACCCAGGACGGGGGAAACGGGCCTCTTGGGCCCTTCTCCCTTGCCTCAGCTTATAGTCAAACCTTTCCTCCCATCGTTCTTCCTGTGTTCACCCAGGAAAGCTGTCCTCAAAAGTACGATGGTGTTTCTGGGGTCTCTTTTCCCTTTTGAGCTTATGTCTAGAAACAACTCAACTCAGTGAAGTGGCTTGAAGGAATGCATTTTTGAGGGCTTATGAGTCAGACTGGAGTGGGGTCTATTAGACCTTACCCAGTATTTTCTTGGAATGATTCGCATTATAAGCCACTATGGCCAGAATAATTCTGTAGCCACTGAACTAATTACAGCTCTCTTCAGCTCTCCAATGTCTCCACTGTAATGGAAAATCCTTGGTGAACTGTCCTTATGGATAGAAGAACGAGTAATCCCAAATGTGAGTGTCAGTTATTTCTATTGGACCCTGGAATGTATCTCAGGGTTTCTGGTAAAAATTAGTTTATTTGCTCTTCTAGAATCGTAAGAGTGAGCAAACCAAATAAAGACGCTGCGGTATACAGAACAGCTCAGGAAGCACTGGAAAAATGACCATCTTCCTAATAACATTATTACAATTCTCTATTGCTGCTCTAGGCAAGGGGAGAGATGTTTCACCCTTTGGACTGATGCTTTACACCAGCCTGAGCAGAATCGTGTCCCCTTTTCCTTCTGACTGACATGTTTACTGACACCATGCTGGGTTTTGGCTCTCCTGATGGAGTGCTCTTTGAACAGTTCATGTAGGCAGTGGCTTTCGTTATCGTCCAGAGAATAAACCTGAACTTCCACAGAATTGGCCATGAAAATACCCACCAGGCTAGACAAGCTGCTGAAGTTGAAGATTTGCTTTCTTCCCTAGAAAGATACAAATATTACCGTCCCCCATTTCCTGGGATATTCCATAGAATTAATTTATATCAGAAGAAAGTCCTTACTGGAAGGTAGACACTGGGCAAGGTGTTTGGGATACAGGCGCAAACTCTCCGGAGGCTGATGGGCTAGGCAGGGGCTCGGACTCATAAACGAGCACCCATAAGGGAGTGTCGAGGCGGCAGGCAGCCATGCGCAAGGATGAGACAGGAAAGTAAAGGATCCTGTGACCAATTCTGCCTCTGTTAGAGTAGGGAGGAGGCCCTAGATTGAGACATGGAAGGTGAACAGGAGATTTTTGGGGCCAGAACCGTGGGAAGGAAGCCTTGGTGACCGAGAGGAGCAGGAATTCCAAGTACAGGGGTAGCTAGCCAAAGACAGGGGGATACAACTACCAGGTATATGCCCCTGCTCATGCAGGAGGTTGCCTCTTGGGTCTTTACCGACTTGCCAGGTTTTCTGTAGACTAGAGGTTGTGATAGAGGCACCCTGGGGGTAGTGTCTGAGCTCCCCCACCCCTGCCACACTATGAAGAAGGATCTATAGGTGCCCAGGGGCTCCACATTCTCTGGGGGCGTCATCAGCCCCTGAGGTTCCCTCTCCTGCCCACTTTGCACAACACTTCGACACAGTGTCTTGTGTGACAGTCACTGTGAATACCATTTTAACTGTCACCATCTCTATCAGGGGCAAATTCAGGGTAGGGTTCTGTGGGCACCCCGGATTTGCCTGTTGGAATCACCATGGTGTTGTGAGGACAACGACTACAATAAACTGGGGAGATGAGTGATAGCATCTGATGTTGGAGGGCTGAATCATGATGACAACGAGGGGGGACATCCCCATGGTCACTATTTATTTGTTTACCTAACTGCAAAATTCTCGCTGGGAACTGCATAGACAAAGCCTGCTTTATCTGTCCAAACATGAAACGCTAGGTAAAGACACACGTCACATGAAGACAGCCTTTTTAGTCACAATCAATACTTTTTGAAATTCGACAACAGGTTCTGTTAAATTCAAGAGCCTATTACCTGTTCTGGGCTTACTTTATTTGGGGTTTGTGACAATTTAGCAATGCCCTTTTACAGCAAACATCAGTCCTGACTCTAAGGAAGCCCAGCCCAGCCGGTGCTCAGTAAGCTTCCCAGCCCCCAAAGGGCAAGGTCTTACATTTCTGTGTCTTCCGAATCTTCCGCGTCGCGCACTGGTGTTCAAACATTCATTTTACTGGTAGGCAGAGGGCAAATCTTCCTTTTCAGCTCTTCGTTGGCACAGGTCCTTCTCCCTGTTTACTCATTTTCTTGATTGACATCTTTATCTCTGCGTTCCTGCTTGGCAAAGGGTCTACAGTTTAACGCAGGCTGGAGGGGATGTTGGGACGCCACGGTGACAATCTGGGACAGCTGGCGAGAGCCCACGCCAGGACACCGAATGGTGATGGAAATGTGAGCTGGAAAAGGGAATGCCCAGGTGACACCCAGGTTCCTAGCTTGGGAGACTAGGTGCAGGGTGAGGCCCATCACCAATACGGGAGAAAAGTAGGTGTCCTTTGAATCTGTTTTGTTGTAGGTATGTGTGGACATCCAGGTGGAAATTTAACAGTTACTCATGGCGGCCTGGGATTAGGGAGTGAGTACAACAAAACAGCATCTCCGTCTACACTTATGCCTGTATGTGACACAATTCCAATCCCTCCCTCACCCCCTCAAAAATCAAAAGTGTGCAAGGTCACACAAGAGTTTGCGATCCACACCAAAGAAACATGTTTATTCTGATATCGGTTTCTCAAATCCCCCTTTTCCTCTCTTCTGCCAGAGACAGACTGAGAAAGACTGTGGGGCCAGAAGAACCAAAGTACATAGAGAAATTGAGTAAGAATAAATCCCATTGGGGCGCCTGGGTGGCTCGGTTGGTTGAGCGCCTGACTCTTGATTTTGGCTCAGGTCTTGATCTCACAGTTTGTGCGATTGAGCTCCCCATCTGGCTCTGTGCTGACAACGCAGAGGCTGCTTGGGATTCTCTCTCTCCCTCTCCCTCTCTTTGCTCATCCCCTGTGTGCTTTCTCTCTCTTCCCGAATAAATAAACATTTGAAATAAAAAAAGAAGAAGAAGAAATCCCAAGTGCTGGGTACCACAGCCACTCAGAACAGCTCTTTGCTTTTCTAGTTGACCCTCTGGCAGTCCTGGGTATCTGGAAGTTCTTGGAAGATGCAGATCAGTTTCAGCAACTTACCACGTGAGCATGAATTTTCTACACGGGCAACAGATCATCATAGTACATCTGGCCCCCAGTGCCTGTGGTGGCATAACGAGTTAACAGCAGAGCCATCTGACAGCTGAGAAAATCATCCTGGCGGTTAGGATGGGTTGGACCGGCGAGAAGGCATGCACCGAGCACAGCGCACCGCTAGTGCAGTTACCTGGAGCGGTGCTTCTCTGTGACCCAGCAGCTCCCGCGTTTCGGGAAGCTGGAAAGCTGGAAGCGCCCGTGTTGATTCCCTTCCTGAGCCAGAGCACACAGGCCGCTGAGAAGCCACATTTCTCTTGTCTTTTCAGCCAGACCACGCTTTGGTCCGTGCCGTCCCTCTCACCTCCCGATTAGACACCCGGAGTCCCTCTACCACCTGCCACTCTGCAAGACAAGCCCAGCTGCCCCGATGGATGGTGGAGAGGGCTGCTGAAGGCTGAGCTCTCCTGCCTGGGAGAAGATAAAAGAGCAACTGAGTTCCCCAGAAGTGAGCAGAATTAACTTGTAGGAAGGGAAACGGACCCGCCCTCCCCTCGGAGAGCCCAAGGGTTTCTGAAGGGTCATCACAGCTGTGGTGGCAGTTACTCGTTTGAGGGACCCTTTAAAAAGCTACGGGGGCTTTATGTGAGGGAACAGGGCTGCAAATTCCTATCTCGGATGAAGTTGGTTTGGAGGTTAACGGAGAAAATGCGGGGAAGTCACTCCATAGCACCTGGTATTAAATAGATGCTCAGCTCACGGTAGTACTAATCGCTTGACGAGTACAGAGAAGGGGCTATGATCACACCTCAGACCAGGGTTTGCATCTCAGCTCTACCCCTTCCCAGCTACGAGACAAAGGGCACGTTATTAACTTTCCAGAACTACGGTTTTACTCTCTCTCAAACTGGTCCACGCTATCTACCCCTGAAGCTCCTGTGAGTCTTCAGATCAGATAAAAGGCTTTAATTTGAGGTAGCATTTGTATTATTTTTGGAAATATCTGATCATAGGGCTTTTTTCATGCCTCATATTTTTAGAGAGAATATCCCTTGATAAGGTCAAAATTCTGCTGGGACCATACCCGGGTCTCTACACTGCAGTGAGTCTAAGCTAGGTGTTAACCTAGACTGATATTAGCAAATCTTATCTGTAAAGGGCCAGAAACAGTGTAAATATCTTAGACTTTGTGGGCCGTCCAGTCTCTGTCCCCAACCCTTAACTCTACCATTGTAGGGCCAACAGAAGCCCAAAACAGTATGTAAACAAAGGAACGTGGCTGTGGTCTCATGAAACCTGGTTTATGAAAACAGGCAGTTGGCCCCTTTAGCCCGTGGACATGGTTTGCTGGCTTCCGACCTAGATATACACATAGAGCTCCTCTCGCATGCAGGAGCTTGTCAGTGTGGTATGGTTAAGAGAGAAGCAGAAAAGGACTTCATCCTCCCATTAACCGTCCCCCATGACATGCCAAATACTAGAAATTCCACTATTAGGAAGTCATTGCTTTGAATTAAACATTGATCCACAGAGAAAGGAGAGGTGCCTGTTGAAAGGTAAATAGAGAGAAGAAAGATTAAGTTTTAATTTGAATGATCACATCCTGTACCCCTGGAACTGACTGGTCTTGACTTTGCTGGGAGTCACCAAGCACCTGGAGGGAGGAGGATTAAAATGGGTAGAAGGAAGGAAAAAAGGGAACCGATTTGACTAGGACTTTCTCTCAGGTCTTCCAAATCAAACCTCTCCTTAGACTCCTTCCCCTTCTGTGTTCCATCCCCACTTTCAGGCCGAGATTTCCAAGACAGTGAGCGACTGCTTTGAACAATTCTACAAGCCTGGAGTCCTTCCGTTCCCGGTTTGCGTCTCTCAGAACAGATGCGCAAGGGTACAGCCAGCCGCTTTCCCGTACTCCAAGTCTGGTGAGTAGAGAATGATATTACAATGACACTAGTACAGAGGCCCTTTTCTTCCCTTCCCAGTCTCTCAACCCCACCTCTCGCTCCCGCCCTCAGGGGCAGTCCTCTCCTTCCCCCCAAAACTGGGAACAAGAATCAGAATTCAGGGTGCAGGACTCGCGGCAAAGGCTATTTTAGTGCAAGGTCAGAATTATTTTAGGGGTAAATCTCATTTGTGCCTCCAGTGGCTGTAGGTTGATCTTTGCAGGGAGGAAAATGGCAGGCTGTGAGGACATCCTCAGCCCGCGTGACGGGCCGCAGAGTTACCTATTCGTGAAGATCACTTGGTCTTGAGCTGTTGTACTTCCAAGGGCAGCTGCAGACAAAACCCCGTCTGTAGAATAAGAAAGCCATCCCCAGGGTCCCACCAGGTTGCTCTGCCAGGGCTCCCAGGTGGCCCTCACCTCATCCCATCACAGAACTGTCATCCGCCATGTTCCCCAATGTCACGTGCTTTTCTGGGCATCCACACCTGCGGTCTCCTCCTCTACTCACCTTTCGGAGACCGCATGGCCCTTCGGGATGGCCGCTTCTCTGAGCCCTGCCAGAACTTGCGTGTACGCCTCTCTCCAAGGGCCTTCAGCCACTGGAAGGCACATATACTTCCACGAACCTACCGTTGCCATGACCGCCAGCACCCCAGAATATTACCCAACCCCAAAGCATTCGTAGGTGCTCAATTAATGTTTGTAGAATTAATTCACAATAGACAACGCTCACATCACATGAATGACAACCTTCTCTGGCACTAATAAAGAGGGAGAAGACTCTATTAACTACTAATGTCTCCTTGCCGCACCCCCTCCCTGAGCCCTCTGAGGATGGCGAATGCTGGGAAGAGGGGCAAGTCCACGTACGTCCGGCCTCCTGGGAGCCCAAATCCTTCGGCACACCTTTTCCTTTCCCTTCACAGCTGCCTCCCGCCCGTGTAGCTTAGAAACCCGTCTGGCCCTTGAACTTGATTCGAATAGAAGTAGATATGATTCAACAAATCTAGTTCAGCTGTCTTTAGCTTAACCTGACTTTGTAATCCGTGGTGCAAATGTGTGCTAAGAATGCATCAATCCTCCTGCACCCAAGTTAGAAGACAGACAAATATTCCTGGCCTCTTCCATTACGGGTAAGGTGAAAGTCTTCACAAAGGAGTAGTTTTTCCTGAAGGAGTTCAATCGCTGGGATGGGGAGTGGGGGGAAAGGCAGGGTGAGGGAGGAAAGGCGGGAAGGCCTACACGAGGGGCACTGGCCTGCTCCTCACTGCTCAATCCATGTACGACCAAACATTCCACGTCTCCGGACTCAACTCCCAGAGGCCTCGTGAACTTCTGTCTTGGGAAAATCCACCGCAGAAGGAAGGGAGGAGAACGTACCCACCGGATCTTGACCGAAGGGGTGCTAACTCTCTTGTACTTTACAGGTGCACAGGTGCGGCGCCAAGAAGTTCCCACAGTGAGTCACACCGTAGTGGCAGCGGGACCCCCAAGGGAAAGGTGAGGGGCATGCAGCGCAGGCCCAGGGGCCATCGTCAGGCTGTGTTTACGTTGGTCCCCGCAGAGGCAGCTGGAGCAGAACGAGGGAACCGGTGAGCGCAAGAGGACCTGAGATGAGGCGTAAGAGTCGTCCGCTCTACTGAATTCCCTGCCGCGAGTGTGAGACTCGCTGAAACGTACTTCCTACACACGCTCTCTTGCAGAGACGGACTTTTTTTTTTTTAATTGACCTATTTTTGAGAGAGAGAAAGTGGGGGAGGGAGACGGAGGATCCAAAGCAGGCTCTGCGCTAACAGCAGAAAACCCGACGCAGGGCTCGAACTCACGAACTGTGAGATCACAAGCTGAGCCGCAGTAGGACACTTAACCGACTGAGCCACCCAAGTGCCCCGAGATGGGCTTTATTTTTATTCCACAATCCATTTCTTCATTCATTCATCAACCGATTCATGCCCTCCATATGCCGAGAGCTGTGATATATAAAAACAGCCTTGTCTTTCTGGAGCAACGGAAGCACCTCATCCAGGTTTAAAGCAACTTCAGGCGGCCTCCCTGGCTGATCCCTGATGCTGCTCCTACCTGCTTGGACATTTGTTTTACTCAGAAGAGTTGAGCTGTCCACAAGACTCACGCTGCGGGGCCCGCAGGCTACAGGCGGCCCTAGAACAGAATGTGTCTCTTCGGAGGAAAAAGTCATTCCGGTAAACCGGAACACGGCTACTTACCCATCCCTCCTTTCCATGTCATCGTTCTGTAAACACTCAGGCCCAGGGCACGGGGCGCGGAGCTACAGGGTTCCAGAATGGCATCTTGCATTGTTAACTCAGACCCCAAGAGGAAAGTAAGCCGCAGAAGCCGGGAAGTCCTCGGCGTCTTCCAATGCGGGGGCTGTCCTTGGAGGAGGGTCTAAAGTAAATTGCTATAGGTTAGAGACAAGGAATTACTAATTGTTTAGATTTCTGTTTCATCCATCCCTTAGGTCATTTGGCTATGGCTCACCATGACCGAGACCACATAGAATTAGCTCCATGTCACAGATGAGGAAACTGAGGCTGAGAGATTAACTTGCTGAAGGTCACAGAGCCAGTAAAAGGCATTTCTAGGGCTAGAGCCATGGCTTGTAAGGGGATATCACCTTTGTCCTACCCAGAGGTTGAGTCCGCCCAGGCCTGTCCTCCAACCCACTGACCCATCAGCCCAGCAATGGCTGTGGCCAATCCTTACCCGCCATATGGGAGAAAGGGGCCTTAGGACCCAGGGATTTCCCCCAAGGTACTCCAGCTGAGTATTGTCAGTGGGCAGGATGCCAGCGCTCAGGGCTCTGTCTTCCCTCCTGTGCCCTCCATCGAGCCCCCTCCTCCCTCACCTTGCACGGAAGCCAACTCACTCTTGGTACATTCAGTGTTTTTCCATTCCAGTGAGCGGCTCAGCCTTTACTTTGATTTGGGTGCAAGCAGCTGCAGGTGCCTCAAGTCATCACCTGCTCTCTCTCCCCCTCTCTCACTGCAATGTCATCCATGTTTACTTGCTGCTCTGGACTTTAGATTCTGTCAGAATGCCAATCGGCTGGGCCGCCAGGCACCACAGCTGACAGTCAAATCTGCGATGCCGAATCCTTCTTCTGGAAAAAAGGGCTAAAGAGGTTAATACACTCAAGTCAGGATAAACACACCAGCTGTTAGAGTTTCTAATATTTAATATCATTATCAAATAAATAACTCAGGAAAAAAAATATCGCACGCACATACGCGCACACCATAAAACCCCACAGCAGCCCTCTGCTTCATCCACAGTGGTTAAAGTGAATATTAATAAATTATCTTAAAAGCTTCCCCAACGGGGTAATGGCTAGGACACAATTAAGGAAACATTTGCATATAGCCTGCTGCTGGTCTTGTCCGAAGACAGTCTCCCCCAGGTCAGCTGGAGAGAGGATTGGGGCGGTGGGGGGGTGGTTTGGGGGAGAGCAAAAAGTGGGAGGAACATGTAGCGACAATTTTAGGTTTTCCTCTGGGTCCAGGAGGATCTCAGCTCAAGTACCATTTGCTTTTGCTTTTGCTTTCAACTGGGAGATTCCAGATGGATCTCTCTCTATTAAAAAAATACGCCACGCTCCTAACTACAAAACACAGGATAATTTTTTTTTTTTTTTTGAGAAAAATGTGTATTCATGAGTAACCATCTTGTGGATTTCGCATTAGTAACCATTTTGTGGATAACGGGTTATTTAACTGACCGGCCGGCAACGCTTTGTTGTTTGCTCTTTCGTCTACTTTGTGCACAGATACCAGCCAGGGAGATGAGCGTCTATTTCTCTCTTGTAGTTCCAGCCTTCTGATTCCCTGAACCCTGACGTTAAGGTTGAGCAGGACAGAATTTTAACGGCCTGTTAACTGTGTCAGGAAATTGCGAGTCCACTTTTTTTTTTTTTTATTTTTTCGCCCCGGCTCCCTGGCTGCTCTTCACCTGGGCTACGGGAACAGAAAATGATGATCATCGCATTTGGGGAAAAAAAATGAACGTGGGCTAATTTTTTTTTAAGGCTCCAACAAAATGTTTTCCAGGTCACAAAGCACTGAGCAAAATGAGCTTCATATCTAGTTTATGTTGTATATTATCAGGGAAGCTGGTCTCAGCGTCTCTGTTAAGGTTCCATGAGCATTTTTTTGAGATCAAGCCTTCATTGCAGGGGGCCAGGGTTGAGCTATTTCCCTTCTCATCAAGCAAAAACCTGGCATCGCGTTTGTCTGTCCAGATGTATTTTTGTTTGGGTTTTTACACTGTTTGATTGAGATCAAGTCATGAATTTCTGCTCTCTGGATGGGCAGAGGAATGACAATTTATGAAGTCTGAGGATGCGGGATTTTTAGCTCGAACGCATAGCCAGATGAGTTTGGGTGAGCAGGACGGCTGCGTGGTCACCACGGCCAATACTGAGGCAGTTTCTCTTTCACGAACTTTCAAAAAATGAGATCAGGAGGGTGTAGTTTTAATAATCTCTGTTATCTGGGGCTGTATGGGTGGAATGGATCCCCAGTAATTTAAATGGACTTTGTTCTAATGAGACGTACATGGTAATTTTCCTGTTGACATTGTATCCGTGTAAAGGCTACCAAGATGGGGAGACCGTCCACACGCCTTCTGGCTCATGCTGGAAGGGATGGATATGCAAAGGACCTCTGCCCTCGCGCCTCTGCCTTTGCGTCCTTGATGAACTTCCAACGGCTCGGCGACCCTTTGCTCACTCAGCCATCCTCTCCGTGCCCGGCCAGGTCCCCGGGTTCTTCAAATGAGTTTTTCAAGCATGTAGAAAAAAATGCAGCCATGGGGCAGGAATGAAGGCAAGAATGAGGAGTCTCCCCTGGAGGAGACCAAGTGGGAGGAAGGGCGGGGGGTCTCAGAACCGATCTCAGTGGTGGGGTGGCCAGCGTGTTGTCCTCACCTCTCAGCACGGCGGTTATAGAAGGAATGCAACCTTGCCTGAAGTTGGGGGAGTTGCCTGAAGTGTAGGTATCTGGTTGTCTTCTTAATTTCTATTCAGATGTATCTAGATTGGACATGAGACCAAAATCGTTGTTAGAGTAATGAGGATGAAGGAGAGGGAGGAAATGAAGAGGAAAGTGGCAGCAGGGAGAAAGAGAGAGGAAAAGGGGAGGAGGGAGAGAGGGAAGAGCGGAACGGGGAGGGAGAGGAAAACCAAGGCTGGATCTCAAACCCAGATCTCGCTGGCCTCTGTACCTTTGCACAAACAGTGCCTTCCGTCTGATGTCCTTTTACCTTTTTGTCCCATACAAGCTCTGACTCACAACTCGCGTTTTGGGTCTCAGATCACGTCATCCTGCTCCTCAGCGCAGACTTGGCGTTGGGTGTATTCCTTCCCCTCTTCTTTATTCCCTTCATGCACGAGGCTATCTCTGCCTTTCCGTCTCCTAGAGGGAGGAACCATCTTTACTTCGTAGCTTCCCAAGCTTCCTGGTGATCCTAGGTTTCCACGAATGAATGAATGAATGAATGAAAATGAGAGAATCGAGGAATCATTAGAGATTTACCCAATACAAGAACTCCCCGGTGATAAAGAAATCTACAGTTTCAATTAGATGCTATTAAAACCATTCGCTAAAAACATAGAAATAAAAAGGTCTTGAAGACTGAGTGAAGCAATGGCACCAATGATCACCCTCAAGAGATTCTTTTTCTATTCCAACAATAACTGTTTACAGTGTCCTTTTAAGATTAGAACATACCTGTCATTAATATTAAAATATAAAATCGATCATGTTTTATTAATAAGCTTACATGGGAGCCGAGAGATGTCCTTTTTTAAATAAATACACACACAAGTATTTAGGACAACCCAGGCTTAACCATCAAGGGGACTACACACCCACATCGTGTCTGAGGGACGTGGAGTTAAAGTAGTTTTGATTTTCCATCTCAGTGATGAGCTTCCCCCGTGATCAGGTCAGCTCAGAAAACAGGAACAAAGTACCAAGGGTCCCGTGGTTTCTATCGAACTTTCGCTTCCTGCCACTCTTATCACCTGGCTTTGTTCCCAGGAGATCCTCGTAAGATGAGGAAGAAACCGCCTTCCGCCTTCCCTGATGGGGATACAGGAGCCCAGCAGGCTCTTGGCCCTTGTCCTGGGCGGCTGGGCCGTGCAGCTGAGGGTGGAACCTGTCCCCCGAGTGGGCCACTGCCTGGAAAGGGTACCGCAAATCCAGGGTCAGTTTTGAGCAGGAAGAGCTCCGTTCGTGGGACCGGGTCCTTGACTCCCGCCATCCAGGACTTGGAAAGCTCTAGAAATGAGGATGCTGAGCCGCTTTTTTGTCTTCAGGGTGAAAAAAAAGAAGAGAAAGGATTAAACAGAAGGATTGACGTTAGACACCAAGAAGAACTTCCGGCTGCTGGAACGATTGTAAAGGCCGGAAGAAGCTACACTCTGCCGTTGATTTCTCCCCTAGAATTGCAAATGTCTTACCCTTCTGGTCCCAATTCTCACCTGATTCCCCACTCCAGGCAGGTGATGGGCAAGCAGGCACTGGAGCCTTCCCTCGGAATTCTCAGGCTCCCTCCAGTTTAAGCCCCATGCTTTATTCATGTGATTTTTTTTTTCATGTAGGCATTTTACTCTCCTTGCTGCAGAAAGTGGTTTCCCCAAACTGCTGCAAATGTTCCTTGTCTGTATATTTTATTCATATGGATCTGTTATTGGCCCGTCCCTTCCTGAAAGAGCTGAAATTTGCCCTTGAGGCATCAGATGGAGTAGTCAAATTGTCAAATGTGTTGCCTAATTGAAGTGAACATTGGCACAATATTTGTCGACTGGAAATAAACAGCCCCAGTGAAGGAGCGGGCTTACAACCTTCGTGCGCTTGTCCGGGTCTTGCTGAGAGCCCAAGGAAACTTGCGGAGAGAGAAGCTCTTTCTCCCGGAAATGAGAACTTTGGAGCGCGAGGGAGTCTGTTCTAGACCTCGAGTCTCCCCGAGCAGAGAAAGGCTGACCTGGAGCAACCGGGCATGGCCGGCGAGCTTTACTTCTAGAACCACTCACTGGTCCCGTGCCCGTCCCTCTCCTTCCCATTCTGGGGTACAGCCTCCCCTGAAATGCCAGGGTCCAGGCTCGTCCTGCTTGCTGTCCTGTCAAACCCTCTTATTGGCAAGTCTCTGCTACCTGAGTTTGAGAAACAAAAAGTGAAGAGGTGACCGGGGCGCCAGGGCGGCTTAGTCATTAAGCGTCGGACTCTTGATTTTGGCTCAGGTCATGATCTGGTGATCTGTGAGTTCACGCCCCGGGTGGGATTCTGCACTGCCCGGTGTGGAGCCTGCTTGGGATTCTCTCTCTCTCTGTCCCTCTCTCAATGCCCGTCCCCACCTCACATACTCCCTCTCTCTCAAAATAAATAAACTTAAAAAAAAAAAGCAAAAGGGCGATCAAGTCAAAAAGAGCCCAGCGACCATCTCTGACTTTTCGCAGTGTCTCCTGAATCCCAGCAAATGCAACAATTCTGCTTCAGTATTGTCTGAGCTCGCCCCGGCCTCCGGCGCCCCTTCCTGCGTGGGTCCCTCTGACGACTCCGACTGCACTGCAGTGAACACTCTCAGGGGGACAGGGAAGGGGGAAGTCAGTGCAGAGCTTTGCAAACCGCAACCCCAGCTGCAGGCGGAGCGTTGGTTCCTCCCAAGGTCGCACGCCAGAGCAGGAGACCGGGAGGGACCCGGGTCAAGCCCGAAGCTGAAAAGCTCGCCTCTCCAATAAGGCTGTGGAGAATCACAGACGGGGTGAGTGCCTTCTGCCGGTCCCGGTCCGGTCACGTCTGTCCCTCCCCGCCACTTTTCTGCTTCTCTCAAGAGACCAATCAGAAGTAGGCCATCTCCTTCCATGAAAGTTGCCTCTCAGGTGGGTCCCTCTTGCCCCTGTTCTCCATTGCTTTCCTCTGGTCCATTCCAGCAAGCCCCCAGTCCTCCTTGGCAGGCAGTAAGCCACCAGCCACCCCCCCACACACACACCACACACCCTCCGCCACCGCCACCCTGTTGGGGTTGTCGTTCTGGTGCACCCGGCTTTGACCAGGGAGTTGGTGGATTCCAACCCCTGCAAGGGCTTAATCTGTTCTCTGTCTAGTTTAGACAGGGAGCTGGCCCGAAAGTACTAACAGGCACCGTGAACCTTCGTTAGCCTTGTCTGGTGATGACTGCGTCTTCTCCACTTCCCATCAGAGAAAAGAGAACGGGAGCGGGAGAGACCAAGATAGAACACTCCTGCAGTGACCCCGACAAGGCCTCTCTGCTCAAATCCCTCTTCAGGATAAAAGAGAAATTGCATTTCTAAGGTCCCTTTAACCCACTTCACAAAGACTTTGTGAAGTCAGGGCTAGGAATTCCTCTGTGTGAAGGCACCCTCGAATTCTCCTCTGCCCCCGTGCTTCCCTCTGATTTGTAACGACCCGCCCGAGTCTGTCCAGACCACGGATTAGAGTCTTTTGAGGACAGAGCGACTGCTTTCACCGCTGCACCATTAGCCCCCGGGGATAAGCCTGTTCTAGAGGCTTGCCGTTCGTTTAACCGAAGACGCTTTCCGAACTAAACAAGTGAATGAACCTCAGGCACCTATGCCCCACCCCCTCCCCCGACTCCTGCCCTGCCCTTCATCGGAACAGGCAATCCAAGTCAGCTGCCCCAAGAAACGTGAAACCCTTCCCCACCACCAGCTTTTAGGGAAAGTATGACAAATCTTACAAGGTTAAATTGTGGTTTTAAAATTCTTCGATGTAAGTCCTGTCTTCTTCAGGGTTAATTGAAACCAAGTGGTAACAGGAGTGGGGACACAGTACGGTTTCTGTATTTTAAGCTTGACCTCTCCTTGTGGATTCGTGGCTTTGTCCCCTTTAAAGGGATCCCAAGTCTAAATGGACAGATGGGGAAAGGTATCTTAAAGATAGGGATATTTTAAAATGCAGCCCGAAATGGTAGCAAGTGGCCCACCAGCAACCTAGCGTAAGCAAATGTCAGATCAGCTCCATAGCCAATGAAATCCAATCTCTCGATGTGTCTTCCTGGAATGAAACTGAATTCGTTGAAGCCAGAGACTGGACCAAGCCTTGTTGAACATTTGATGACTTCTTTCTCCCCCTCAGTCTTGAAGTCGTGCTGTTTGTAAGAGCTTGGTGCCGGAAGACGGGAAAGCAAAGGAGTGGTGCTGTCAGGTGTCGGGGACAGCAAACCAGTCGCTCCTCTTATATTGGGTAGAATTAATCAGTAACTGTTGACCCGCTCCTAATTAAGAACACAAGCTCGGCTGCCATCACGTGGCTTATAAAGACTTCCCCATGTGATGTTCCAGGTGGATCGGAGATGATAAGGGAACACAGGATTTTCCGGCATGTGCTGGAAATGTATAACATTACCCTGGGAAGTAAGTTCCCGTGGAGGACAACCCTTCCGCCTCCCTCCTGTGCTCCTCAGTGACCTCCTAACGAGGAAGACCTTTCCAATTTTTCATTCTCTTTGACATCTCCTCTGTAGCGCCCGATATGAGTGACTGTTCCCTTATACTTAATAAGGATTTTCATTGTACTGATCCCTATAAAATGATGCGTTGTGCCCTGGCCATGGTGCTAGGCATTTCGAACATCCTATCTCATCGTCCGCGATGCCTTAGAGTCTTCCCTTCCTTGTCTTGGTTCTGAGTCCTGTCCCTTCCTGAGTATTCCTGTTCCCACCTTTCCCCCTCCCCCTCTCACTACCAACTGACTCATTCACTCGGGCTCTGCCTTTGGGCCCCTGCTCTTCCTTCTCTTCTTCAGAGAAACCATCTCCTCCCGTGATTTTTTGTTACTTCCAAAGGGATGACTTTCATGTCTGTTATCTTTGGCTCTCCGCCAGGTTCCTTTTCCCAGCCCCACAGTTTCCACTGCCTGCTGGACGTTTCCATCTGGGTGCTCCACCACCACCCCAAAATAACTGAAAACAAGTTCACTATATTTCTCTCAAAAACGACCTCCCTCCCCATTGCCTATTTCTGTGGATTCGACCCGAATTCTCGTCTTGGGGCACCTTCAGTGCTTTCTTCTTCATCTCTTCATAGCTCCTCAGTGTTCCAGTTCCGCCGATCCGTACTTGTCAGCTCTCCTGATTCTTCTTTCCTTTACGTCTTCTCTCCCATGATCCGAATTCAGGCCTTGTCACCCGATGCCTCAGGTACTGTGTTGTCTTCGTCACTTACCTCTCTGCCGCCTTCAGCCTTGTATATCGCTGCCAGATCCATCTCCCTAAAATATTACTTTCTTAAAGTAACACCCCCAATCAAACCCCTTTGCTATCTCCCCACTGGCTAATGCTGCCATTTAAGAGTTTCCAAAAGCTGGTCCAAATCTACTTTTCCCAGAGAAATCCATGACCTTTGACTGCAAACTGGTCTCTCTGGTGTCTTGGAAACAGAACTTGCTTTACGCCATTTTGCTCCTTCTGTTCCTATCTTTTAAAAATATTCCTCCCATCCTCTCTCTGATGCAAATCTTGCCAAGTCTACATGCTTAGAGTTCAGTCATCAGAAAGCCATTTTTCCATCAGGGTTTGCCCACTTTGAGTCTCCGCGTCACATTTTGGAAATTCGCATAATATTTCCTGCTTTTCACCATTATCCTGTTTGTTACGGTGATCTGTGATCTTTGATGTCACTTTTGTAATTGTTTGGGGGTGCCACAATCAGCACCACGTAAGACAACAAATACAGTAGGGAGATGTGTGTGCTCTGACTGCCCTACTAACTGACTCTTCCCCCATCTCTCTCCCTCTCCTTGAGCCTCCCTATTCCCTGAGACAGAGTATTGAAATTCGGGCAATCAATAACCCTACCATGGCCTCTAAGTGTTGAAGTAAATGGGAGAGTCACACATCTCTCGCTTTAAATGAAAAGCTAGAAATGATTAACCTCAATGAAGAAGGCCTCCCGAAAGCCAAGATAGGCTCAGAGCTGGGCCTCTTGTGCCTAACAGTTACCCAAGCTATGAATACAAAGGGCAAGTTCTTGGAGGAAATGAAAAGTGCTGCTCCAGTGAACACACAAGTGATAAGAAAGGGAAACAGCCTTATTGCTGATGTGGGGAAAGTTGGAGCCGTCCGGACAGGGGATCAAACCAGCCACGACCTTCCCTTCCCTTAAGCCAAAGCCCCGTCCAGAGCGACATCCTCACTCTTTTCAATTCTATGCAGGCCGAGAGAGGTGAGGAAGCCGCACAAGAAAAGTCTGAAGCCAGCAGAGGTTGGCTCCTGAGGTTTAAGGAAGGAGGCCATCCCCGTAACATCAAAGTGCAAGGGGAAGCAAGCAGCCAGTGCTGGGGTAGGAGCTGCAGCAAGTTACCCCGAAGGCCTAGCTCAGATGATTAATGCAAGTGGCGATACTCAACAACGGGTTTTCAAAGTAGGTGAAACAACCTTTTTTTTCTTCTTGGGAAAAAGATGCCATTTAGAACTTTCATAGCTGGAGACAGAAGTCAGTGCCTGGCTTCAAAGCTTCAAAGGACAGGCTGACTCTCTTGTTAGGGGCTCAGGCAGCTGGTGACTTTCTCTTAAGGCCAATGCTCGGTTACCATTCTGAGAATCCTAGGGCCTTTAAGAATGATGCTAAATCTGTGTTCTAGAAATGGAACGACAAAGCCTGGATGACAGCACATCTGTTTACAAAACATGGTTTACTGAGTATTTTAATCCCACTGGCGAGACCTACCGCTCAGAAGAAAAAGATCCCTTTCAGAAGATTGTTGCTTGTTGACGGTGCACCTAGTGACCCAGGAGCTCCGAGGGGGATGTCCAATGAGATGAATGCTGTTCTCATGCCTGCTAACACAGCGTCCATTCTGCAGCCCACGGATGAAGGAGGAATTTTGACTTTCGAGTCTTATTATTTAAGAAATACATTTCATGAGGCTATAGCCGCAATAGATAGTAATCCCTCCGACGGATCTGTGCGAAGCAAAATGAAGACCTTCTGGAAAGGACTCACCATTCTAGATGCTGCTAAGATCACTCATGACTCAGGGGAGAGGTCAAAATATCAACGGTAGCAGGAGGTTGGAAGAAGTTGATTCTGACCCTCATGGATGACGTTGAGGGGTTCAAGACCTCAGTAGAGGAAGTCACTGCAGATGTGGTAGAGACGGCAAGAGAGCTGAAATTGCTTCAGGCTTCAGGCTTATGAGTGAATCGCTGCCATCTCATGATGAGACTTGAACAGACGAGGAACAAAGTGAAAGGAAAAATCAGCGGATGTGGCGGGCCTGCCTGTTGTCTTATCTCCAAAATCGCCAGTCATCCCAGCCTTCAGCAGCCACCACACTGCTCTGTCAGCAGCCACTGACATCGAGGCAGGACCTCGGCCAGCAAAAAGATTACCACTGACTTAAAGCTCAGATGATGGTTAGCCGTTTTTAGCAATGCAGTGTTTTTAAATGAAGGTGCAAGGGCGCCTGGGTGGCTCAGTCAGTTGAGCGTCTGACTTTGGCTCAGCTCATGATCTCACAGTTGGTGTGTTAGTGCCCCTCCTCGGGTTCTGTGCTGACAGCTCAGAGCCAGAGCCTGCTTCAGATTCTGTGTGTGTCTCTCTCTCTCTCCCCCTCCTCTGCTCACGCTGTCCCTCTCTCAAAATAAATAAGCCTTAAAAAAAATTAAAATGAAGGTATATACATTTCATAGACATAACGCCATTATATATTTAATAAACTACAATATTGTGTAAACATAACTTTTACAGGCACCGGGAAACCAAAACATTCATTGGACTCACTGTATTGCGGTATTCGCTGCCTTGCAGTGGTCTGGGACTGAACCCCACCAAATCTCCGAGGTGTGTGGGTATCGAGCCTTTGCTCTGAGCTAGCCTCTGTTCTAGGCCCTGGGCTACAGAGAGGAATAATCGGCACAGGCCCGTTTTCATGGAGCTTACACTGGGGAGGAGGGGGGAGACACTAAACAACAAATAAATGATGAGATACTCTCAGGCAGCAATGAATGTTACTTGACCTCAACATGAAACCTTGACCTCCCATCATGTAAGAGAGACACTGAGTCTCAGAGAAGTTCAAGTCCTTCTCAGAGATCATTAGTTAGCGGATGACAAAGCCCGGGCCATGGATCGTGACTCCTCTTTTCTTTCCGTTACCTACATTACTTTTCGTTTCTTTCGCCGGACGTTAAGCGTCTCAAGGAATGGTCATGATTTACTCAAACTTGTCCTGGTACCTAGCACGCAACTGGCCATTTTGCAAGTGCTCGGTGGTTACCTGTAGGAGGAAAGAATGAAGGAAAGCAGAAAGCAGGCAAGCAAGAAGATATCGGGGAGAGGTGGCGTCCCTACAGGTCACAGACACATGCGTTTTCCTTCTCTGAGCCAGTGTACCTCACTCGTAACGTTTGTATATTCATATTTACCTAGCCCGCCAGAGAGTCTCGGGGTTAATAAAGACGCTGTCAGGGAGAACCGGCTTTTATTTTCCACTAAATTTCCCTTGCACGTGGCAAACTCTATCACTTACACTGTGAGTATGACCCAAGGGGGACTCAGTGTCCAGCCGGCTTCCTCTTCCTGACGGTGACAAGTAAGAGCAAGTTACAACCTGGCAGGACCAAGACTGGGAAGAGTCAAGATGATTTGTTTAAAACAATGGAAGATTAGTCATAAAATGGATTCCTTTTACTCTCCCCTAATCCTTTGTTCACTCTTCGGGAAGAAAAAAAACAAAAAACAAAAAACAAAGAGAGAGAAGAGGAGAAGGGAGAAGGGAGGGAAGAGGAAGAATATATCACGAGTTCCTATTTATAGAATCACAAGGCTGAACAATAAACTATCTTCAAGGAAGAGGGGTATTGAGATTGCACTTGAAATAGTCTCCCCTCTCCCTAACTGAGAATTCTCGTGCCTTCACACCAACTTTTAATGGACTCTCTACTGATCGCTCCGGTTTCACTAACAAAACCCGTGGAGAGGAATAACGCCCCCCCCACCTCTGATTTCCCTTTAAATTATTTTCCATTTAGCATAAATCCTATAGCATGGCATCAAACTTTATTGAATAGCTCATTTGAGCAGAGAATACTTTTGAAAGAATATTAGTAAACTCTTTCAATGGAGTCAAAACACCAAAATGGAAAATTCAAGTTTTGAAGAGAGCCATTAAGTGTGATTAAACCTTTAAAAAGGAGAGAACAACGCCTGCAGAAACTCTATTTAGCCATTTCATATCTTTAATTGTCCAAAGATTTACTTTAAAAGCACAGACATGAAAGGATGCTGAATGTTACCGTATTTAGAGGGGGGAGCGGAGAGAAGCCCTGTTCACCAGCAAATGGAGCTCAGCCCAGAAGTAGGGACAACAAAAGCTCCAGGGACCTGCTTCCTTCCACAATATATAGAGAGAGGGAAATCAAAAGACGGCAATTCTTGACTTAGCTTTGAGGAGCACAATGGGCGTGATTAGGGATCCAGAGCGGGAGCACGTTTGAGTAGCAGTGACATCCACCAGTTAGCTGGTAATTAGGATGAACGCCGAAGGGAAAGGAGCTGGGGAGCAAAAGACGGAGAAATGAGGGGACACGGGGAAAGCAATTTGAAAGGTAGTTAGTTTTCAAAATTTAAAGACACGAAAAATCACTTCGGGAACTCGTTTTTATCATCCACTTGCCTAAAGCCGTAGCGCGGAGACAAGAGGATGAGACCCGAGAATCTGGGTTTTTTAAAAAGCCTTCGAGGTAATGCCATCACCGATGGTCCTCGGGCCAGCTCAGGGGATGTCTGGAGGAAGACGGGAAGGGCTTCGAAGGGAAATCTGAAAGAGAAAAGTGTCCCCAGATGATGGGTGTCAGGCAACTAACTTTTCTGCCCCTCTCCCCTCACTCTCTAGTACACAGGGTGATCCCAGGGAGGGAGGTGGCAGAGGAATTCCGTACAGTATCAGCAAGATGGAGAAGCCTTCTGGAAAAGGGCAGGGATGAGAAAAAGTAAAACAATGGTGGGGGTGGACAGAAGAAGAAGAGGCAGACAAAGAAAGTACGGGCACTCAGGAAAGCGAAATCATGAGCCCAACATTCTTTCGATGTCCGGAAATGCAGAGGGAACAGGCAGTGCGATAATTCGCTTCGGCATATATTGGCAATATCTGTCACGTCTTGTGACGAGGTGTTGAAAAAGCAGCGTGGAAATGTGTGAAACTGAGGAGGGGGCAGATCGCTAAGTGGTTCGAGAGAGTGTGGAAGTCTGCGGTTTGCAGCTCTGCTCCGTCGCCTCGAACAGGGGCCTCAAGGCCGACCACCAGGGAGTGAGAGTCACCGACTTGGTGACGGGAGGCGGCGGGGAGGACGCCAGGCGCTAGCCCCCCTGCCACGACCAGGGCTTCTCTGCTTTGGCGAAGATTAGACCTGACGGAAAAGTACTGCTAAGATGTGTTTTAAAATTCCTGATTTTGACCTCATCCCCTCATTCTACAGATGAGGAAACCGAGGGTCTGAGAAGCGGTCTCTCCACACGGTGGTGGCGATCGGGGCACCTAAGCCTGGAACTCCTTGCTCCTTGTCCAGTGAGCATTTCTCCAGAGCGCCCAGCCCCACCCTGGAGATACCGGAACTTGTCAAGCAGGTGTGTTTTACAAGACACTGTTGTTCTCTCCGGTCGGAACGTTTTCGGGGTCACGATTGGATGAGTAGCATATCCAAATGCGCTCGATAATGACTAAGGTCATCCCAGAGTGTTATTCTAAGCCCGTCTGAAGCAGAAGAGGTCCTGTGCGTAGGAATGAACTGGAATCCTCGGGTCTGGAGGACGTGAGAATCACACCTGCTCACCACTTGCGTGTTCCAAGTGTGTTACGCGTGCCGCGCTCTTGTGACCTTCTTAAAGCAGCCCTGTGAAGCAGCATGAACGACCCTCGTCCAGCCACGGAGGTGACTGAAGCCCGGTGTGATTACTAAATTGCCAAGTGAGGAGGACAAGTCAAGTCTGGGCGACTTCAGAACATGAGGCTTCTGTATTTTTTTCCAACAGGATGCTTCCAGCTTTTCATGCCGTCCTCGTGCAGGACGGGACTCACTTCCTTTGGTCCCCATTCCAGTGTACGTGCTGCCATGGGGGATGGCTGTATATGGAGAAAAAGAAAAGAAAAGAAAAGAAAAGAAAAGAAAAGAAAAGAAAAGAAAAGAAAAGAAAAGAAAAGAAAAGGAAGGAAGGAAGGAAGGAAGGAAGGAAGGAAGGAAGGAAGGAAGGAAGGAAAGACAAAAAAAGAGACAATAACAAGAAAAAATTTCAACGAAAGAAAAGTTGAATTCGAACATCTAGGAAGAGTCATTTAATTGTCATGCATTGCTCCTGACTTAGAATTCTAGGGGCGCCTGGGTGGCTCAGTTGGTTAAGGTCATGGTCTCACAGTTTGTGGGTTTGGGTCCCGTGTGGGGCTTTGCGCTGACAGATCCTCTGTCTCCCCCTCTCACTGCCTCTACCCACCTTGAGCTCTCTCTGTCTCTCTGTCTCTCTGAAAAATAAACATTAAAAAAAAAAGAAAGAATTCTAAACAGATCCTTTGGGATCAGTCCATCCCTCCATAAAGCACTGACTTCCACTTTTGTTCAGCTCATCCTTCTAGCCTGGTGGGCTCTGAGTGAAGACAGCAGGAGACACCCACCTGAGCGTCATGCTTCAGACTTCCCTCCCCTGCTCTGGGCCCACGAGCTTCGACACAACACAGGCGGGGGCCTGGGGTAGAGGGGCCTGGAAGGACAGCCGTGGATGCATGTCTATATCTCTCCCTAACACCCCCGCATCCGCTTTTCTGTTATGGAGATGGTGCATAATAGAAAGTCCGGAAAATGGAAAAAATACTACCCCTCCCCTCCTCACTTAACTTCATGTCACCGACTTTCTCCAGGACGTGTGACGTTAGCCTGTCTTCCTCCTTAGTGCTTCTCTTCCCTTCCTTTCTTTTATTCCCCACCCCGTCCCTGTTCTTTCTTTGTCCCTTCGTTTCTCTCCCTCTGTTTTTCCCCCTGTAATCACACCTAAAGCTTGCCGTAGGTTCCCGAGAGTCTTGGGAACGGTGAGTCCTGACTGGGTTCCGACACCCGCTCTCTTTTCCAGGAGAGCAGGACTCCAGTTCCAAACGGCCTCCTGTCTCGGGTAGGTCTCAGGCCAGATGTCTCCTAGAAGTAAGTCGGGGTGAGTGAGTGGAAGAAGGGGAGGGGGCAGGATAACAATGGGTCAGGGGCCCGCAGAAACAAGAGGGTGACACGAGGGCCCGGTGGCTGTCGGGGAAGGGTAGGGAGGGGGCCCGTTGTGCATTTCCACAGCACAAGGGGACGAAGGGCTTCACTGCCTACCAACAATCAGCAAGAATAATCGTAATAATCGTTCATGTGATTCCGAGCGATGCCTCCTGAGGAGGATGAGCGGGCTTCTTGTTTCGTCCGAAGGCCCGGATTCAGTTCAGCGGCGTTCGATACAACCGGAGATCGTTGTATTTTTTTTTTTTTAAAAGATGTGCAGAATCACAATAACACCAACGGATACTCACACGGTCCTTTAAATATACAAAGCACCATCATATCACTCCTACCCACAAAAGGAAAGAAAGCGCTCCGGGTAGAATGTGAGGAAGCTGACATTTGACAATAGAGTTGCGCTGAAGTTTCCGTTCTAAAGCTTTCACCAGAGCAATTAATATAAACACTTTGCCGCGATAAGCATTTTAAGAGGGGCCAAATCCAGCGATCGGAAACCTAAGAAGAAGCGAAGGGACCGCTGAAGAGGGCAGCGTGAAGGAGCATGAACGTTGGAAGGATGGAAGGGGAAGGGATCGGGGGAGGGGGCTGGCTTTCTTGCTGAGAAAACCTCGCCGACTCCAAGCACTCTAATAAAGGTAAATTGCAATTTATGGCACTTCTTTGTGGCTCGATTTCCTCGGCAATTATTACATTAGAGTGACACTTCTATTGAATTATACGTTTCAATCACTATTAAAAAAATCGAAGTCCTTAAGTTCTAGGGAATTATGAAGGCGGCTTCTGGAGAGCTCTACCGCTGACACCGCAAGGATGGGCCCGCTCATCTCCTTAGCGCTCCGAGGCCCATTATGCAGCGGGGGCCGGGCCGGAGCCGCCGCGCACAATAGTGGCCGACACCCTGAAAGCACTTCTCGCCGATTCGACCGTCTCCGTGCCGCGTTGCCGTAACCCTAGGTGACCGGCCGCCTTTCTTTGCACGGGACACAATGGCGAATAGAAACATTAACTCCCACGATGTTGCAGGAATCCGACGGCCTTCTTCCCTGACCTCCGCAGCGACAATGTGTCATCCGCCGTGCAGAAAGAAAAGTTTGCAGAGCGACGGGAAATCATAATTGCGTCCACTTCACTTGCTGAACCGCCTGGCTCGGGTTTATTTGCTTGGCCCTTGGGAGCGAAAGAAGGGAGACTTTCAGAGAGGGGCCTGCGGAGGTTTCCTTCCTCCCCCCTGCCCCCGCCCCCCGCCATTCCCACCCCCACCCCCGCCCAACTTTTCCACTCCGGAAAGATGGAGTGGTTGCTGAGCACGGAGCTCCGTGGGCGGGTGGGGAGGACCCCCTCCCGGATCACCAAGCCAGGGACAGGAGCAAGAAGGCGCTGTCTGTCTGAACGCCACTGCGGCAGGGCTGGGGAGAGCTCCTTGATGGGTGGGTATTTAGGAGAAGTCAATAGCGCAGTGGGCTTTGGTTTGATGCTAATGAGGCCAAGGTTATACAAGGGCCAACTGGTTTCCTTCTGTTCCCTCTGCCATAAACCGCCTCCCGGTGGCGGCCGGCCTCTCGCAAAGGCGGGAGAGGGCTAATGAAACGGGCCTGAGGCTTCTCCCAGACAGATGGCTTCCCAGCTGTTTTCGCCGATGGGTAACTTTTGTTGCCACCACTCAACGTCCCCTTGAAAAGGCTCTGTCCTCCAAAGCCTTTCCGCTTCAGTTCCCCTGTGAAATGTCCCCTCCTCAACGGGGACTCCCTTCAAGACCATTGGCAGGTAGATAATTTCCAACGTTCCAGATGTCCTTTTTCAGCCGTCTTGGCCTGAGGTGGATGCGGAGGGGGTCCACCCACCTCCTGATCCACCTCAGGTTTGAGGCGCCGGCCGGCCTCTTCAAGATCAAACTTCTCCGCTGCGTCAGGAGGCCCCAGCCTTGGGACTCCCCGCGGCTCTTTATTTTCTGAGCTGTGAAATGGGCATATGAATCCTTGCCCTCGCCATCTCGTAGGGTTGGTGTGGGAACCGAACAAGGAAACACGGGGACCGCTTGGGGGAAGTGTCAAGCACACGCTAGTGGCCATGGCATCCGTCCTGACACCCACTCAAGTCCCAGTGATTTCTCTCAGCCACCTTGGTCCCGAGGCACACGCACTGTTCTTTACCGACCTTGCATTCCGGCCCATTTCACGCCTCGATTATTCTCTCTCACTGGGCGTGTCCTTCTTTCCCGAAAGCAGTGACAGGAATGGCTTTGAATTCCTTCCCCCTTTTCCTTGGCAGTCTTCACAGAGCTCTCCTTCTGAGTAGCACCTGCCTCCCAACTGTGTCAGTCCTGGATCTCCAGAGAAACAGAATAACAACATCTAATTTTAAGGATTTGGCTCACGTGATGGAGGGGGAGGGCAAGTGCAAAATCCACAAGGCGGGCTAGAAGGCAGGTGTCTCAGCCAGGGGTCGATGCTGCAGTCACGAGGTCGAATTTCTTCTCCGCAGAAAAATCTCAGTTACGCCTCTTAAAGCCTTCGACTGATTAGGTACAGCCCACCCATGCTATTGAAGGTAATTTTCTTTACTTCAAGCCAGCTGATGGCAGATGTCAACCACATTTTTAAAAGACCTTCACAGCAACACCTGAACTGACATTTGATTTTAAAACTGGGGACTATAACTTAGCCAAGTTGACCTAAAGCTGACCATCACACCACCCTTCCATGGATGACTCCCTGAGCCCTCCTCTTGGATGAGACTTTCTGAGCAGCTGCTCGCCCCTTTTCTCTCTCTTTTCTCTCACACTGTATTTTCTCTACTTGCACACTCCTCTTCCAGACACACACATCCTGGCTTTCAAAACACCCCCCTGCCCCCCGCCCCCCCGCCCCTCCCGCCGTGCCCCGAGGAGGGGATGTCAAGATCTCATCTTCCGGGAACAATTCATTGTTCCTTCAGCAACTTATCTGAGTAAAAACCATAATTAATATTTCATAACCTGGGCTGTGGTAAATCAGGAACAGTGTAGCTCTTTTTCCACTTGGAGAGAAGAGGATTCCCGGTTAGAGGTAAGGCAGATGTCACTTGTCAGAGAGTTAAATCCTGATGCCGAAATGTCCACTCTCCGGCCTTTTCCAGTCCTCCTTGGCCCAAGCTGAGTACTGATTAAGCGTGATTTCAGAATAAAGAGGGAAGAGCTGACATGGTTCCCTCACCCATACAGTCTTCTGCTCAGCTCTTTCCCAAAACAAGGCTGTGTACTTGATGCCGGGGAAAGGCCCAGAAAGAGCTCCCTGGGCCCGCCCCTAAGGGCTTGCACTCTACCGTTAGAAGGGGCAGCTGAACAGAAAACCAGAAACGAAAGGGAGACACAAATCCGTGCTGGAACAGAAGTATAAACCAAGGGCTTACCTTTTCACAGGGGACAAGAGTTCATACACCTTGTAAAATGAACTCTAAAATGGCGGGCAGCAAAGAACCGTTTGTACTTAACCGCAAACTATTCCGTGTGTGTATTCACTAGCAGGTTACCTTGTCTCCGATGCTTTGTTTGGGAAACCATGAACGTTAGTTTGCACCTCCTCAGAGCGCGTTAGGTGATGACTAAAGAAACCTGTCGGGAAGTTACTGGGAAAGTGGGAGCAGGGGAGGGAGGAGTTGGAGGGAAATACGCCTTCCTCCCACAAGTACACGGGGCCCAGGGACCGCAACCCAGTGCGGCACCGGGAGGGGGGGGTGGCCGTGGTGGCTGAAGCTTACGCCCTCGCTGACAGACTGCAGGAGTGCCTTATAAAATAAAGCAGGGCCAGGGATAGAAGGTTCTGGGGGGTACTGTTTGATTTAGGATAACCAGAGGAGACCTATTCGCAGGGACCATCGAAGCAGAGACCTGGGGGAAGGGAGTTGAGAAAATGAGCCATGGGTGCCCCCACGGTTTCCACAGCGCCCCTTCTTTCCCTACGTGACGAGGGCCGGTCCTAATCAATAATACATCTTGCGTAGTCCCCGGGAGATAAAATACACATGTACATGTGTTTGTGCGCCTGTACACAATCAAAGCGTTTATAACTGTAAATGTAAATATTTACATAGTTTATATAAATATAACATATATATTATCATGGTACCCAAATATTAACCTGAGTTATCTCTAGGCAATGAGATTATAAGTGAATTTGATCACTTAATTTTTTTAATGTTTATTTATTTTGAGAGAGAGAGAGAGAGACAGAGAAAGAGAGCGAACAGGGGAGAGGCAGAGAGAGGGGGAGAGAGAGAATCCCAAGCGGGTTCCTCACTGTTAGTGTAGAGCCTGACGTGGGGCTCCATCTCACACACCGTGAGATCTCGACCTGAGCGGAAATCAAGAGTCGGACGCTTAACCGACTGAGCCCCCCAGCGCCCCAATCATTTAATTTTTTTCTCTGATCTTCTCTCCCATTTCGTATAGCAAATCTGCTCTACCTTTTTTAAATTTTTTTATCAGACACCAATCGCCTTGGTGAATCTCCCCAATGAAACAGCTGTCTATGGAGAATTGAGTATTTTTACTCTAAGCCACAGTAAAAATAATGGTCACACCTGTATCAAACGACCCCTCACTCGGTGGGTGCCAGATACGGTTTCGAGCACTTTCTGTGCATTATCTCACTTACCCCGCCCCCCGCCCCCCCAGCAGCGCGTGGGACAGACGCTATCATTACTGCCATCTTTCTGCTACAGCTCTGCTCCCCCAGCTGGTGGGTGCCGGAGTCGGGATTGCTCTCGGGCCGTCCGAACCCAGCACTGCTCCTCCCTGAGAGGCCGGGTCGTCTCAGGGTCTTCGTTTTTGGTTGATTCCGAGAGGCGGGATGCAGAAGAAGCCATCCATGAGCTATGAAGACAACTACCTCGGTAACGTACCTGTGTCTGCTGTCGATCTAGCAAAGGCCAAATGGAACCAGAACGAGAGCGCGGGAGCTGCCCACGTCCCCGGTGGCTAGTTTAGTACAGACCAGGCGGGGTGCAGAATCTCGCAGCCACTCTGACTGCTCTGATGAACTGCAATAAATCAAACAACAGCAAAGCCATGTCTGGGTGCAACGGGGCACGGGCTGCACAGGCTTGGGCCGAAACGCGGCTTTCTCCTCTCTCCTTCACACCCCGTACACGTCTTTCCTTTCGGAGGACGCTAAAGATTGGATTCGGTCAGATTGCTACAGGAAGGTTTTTCTTCTTCTTCTTCTTCTTCTTCTTCTTCTTCTTCTTCTTCTTCTCTTCTTCTTCTTCTTTTAATTTACATGGCTCTGACTATGTGATCTTACCCTTTTTTAAAATTTTCTTATCTCTCTCTCTCTTTCTCTTTGCTTTGGCTGTTTGGGTGACAGGAGGTAAACACAAATTTCTGGCCGTCCAGGAGTCGAAGGGGCACAAGACTCGCACACGCTAGAGACACAGAGCGGGCGCTCCCAGCAACAGAGAGACACAGAGCGCGGCTCTGACAAAAGCAGACGGAGGGAGGGCAAGCGATGAGACGGCCGAGCGCTATCCGTGCCTGGTGGCTTAGCAGCATAGTAAGTGCCAGAAAACGAATCACAGCCGAGTGATTGGCCGTAAGACTCCAAGCTGAGTCGTCCCATGCCTAGGCAGCTGGGATGGAGTCCCAAAATCAGTGTCTATCTTCCTGGAACCCATGAGAACCACCCGCTTCGAGCCGACGACTTGGTAAAGCAGACCAACAGCTCCAGCCAAAGGGGCTGAACTAGTCGCCGCGTGGGGACGCCCAGAGAAGGACAGCCTCTGGAAGGACCAACGTGTTGATTTTTTTTTTTTCAAGGATCAAGGCATCCGATCGTCCTTGCAGTAAAGAAGCGTTTTGTGTCTACAGTAAGAAGGAAACGGTTGAGGAGGAGAGAGCCCCTGTGTCCTTAGCAGGAGGGCTTAGTCGTAGGAGTGTGGGTGGACGTGAGGGGCTCTAGGGATGGGACGCAAGCCTACAAGGAAAAGAGCATGCTCTCTGAATCAAGGACTTGAAAGTCAAATGGAAACAAAACACACACATAAAATTACTAACTAATGCGAGTGAGCATGGAAAACCAGGGAAGAATTTGGGGGGCGCCTGGCTGGCTCAGTCAGCAGAGCATGCGACTCTGGATCTCAGGGTTGTGGGTTGAAGTCCCAAGTTGGGTGAGGAGCCTACAATAAACAAACAAACAAACATAAAGAAATGGCAGTAAAGAATTTTCTCCTTGGTAAGACATAAAGCAGAAAGAAGAGTCCGGCAAGGTAGTCTTCAGAGCTGCATCTCCGGAACAGAGCAAACGAAGGTGCAGTTTTCTCTCTCGTAGAATTGCTTTGAGCTTGATCCCCAGAAGTTCACAGGTGAGTAAGTGCATTCTCAAAGGCCCCGGGGCAAGAAGCAGCAACCAGTTGACGAACTGTCCCCCATAAGTACGAGCTAGCACAAGGGTGTCACAAATCTAAGGAACTTCACAGGGCATCTGGGTGGCCCAGTCGGTGAAGCGTCCGACTTCGGCTCAGGTCATGATCTCACAGTCTGTGAGTTCGAGCCCCGTGTCAGGCTCTGTGCTGACAGCTCAGAGCCTGGAGTCTGCCTTAGATTCTGTGTCTCTCTCTCTCTCTGCTGCTTCCCAACTTCTTCTCTCTCTCTCTCTCCATCAAAATAAAAATAAAATAAAATAAAATAAAATAAAATAAAATAAAATAAAATAAAATAAAATAAATAAACAAAAAAATTTAAAAACAACCACAACAAATCTAAGGAACTTCATCTATGGAAGCTCTGTGCAGAGGCCTAGCACCATAAAAATCAACAGAGATCCAGTTGTTGGTGCAAACCTAAGTCATGCCTATTTGCAAAACTACAACCCAATCATGCTGGAGGAATTAGTAGTCTATTACAGAGTCATAATCTGGGCCAAAAAGACCCCTCTGTGAATAAATAGATTATTTTGAGCTTTAAAATTTCTTTTTATCTTTATTTATTTTTGAAAGATTGAGAGAGAAAGAGAGAGCAGGGGAGGGACAGAGAGAGAGGGAGACACAGAATCTGAAGCAGGCTCCAGGCTCTGAGCTGTCAGCACAGTATCCGACACAGGGCTCGAACCCATGAAACATGAGATCATGACCTGAGCTGAAGTTGGATGCTTAACCAACTGAGCCACCCAGGTGGCTCCGACCTTTCTCAGATTCTAGCCGGCACCATGAAGGCTATCTCAAAAACCATGAATCAGAAAAGAAAAAGGGCCACAGTTAGAGCTCAAGAGATGGCGTTCAGGAGAAGGATGGTGTTCAAAGGGACAGGAAACTAGCAAAAGAAATCCAGAGAGAGAGGCCAGAGCAGAGGATGGCAAGCTGGGAGAAAATAACATGATGGAAACAAAGATTGGAGAACACAGTAAGAAGGCAATGTGTGAAAGGTCTCGTGGAACAGACAGGGGCAGGCAAGACAACGATCTAATATTCCTATGCGGTAACACGGAGGTTGTTGGTTTAAATAGAGAAGAAAGAAAGCAGCTTGTCATGGATCTAGTAATAGGTGGGGAATGAGAACAAGGAGAATGTCAGTGAAGACCATTCTATCCAAAAACCTACAGAGAAAGCTTGGTGTCTATGCTGGGGAAGATGGATCCATTGAAGTTGGAAATCCCAGTAATGAAAAAGATAATTAATAGAGCAAAGTCCCAGGAGATGAGTTCCAGAGGACAGGTGTGGGGCTCATCCTTGGACGAAAGGAGGAATCCTTTGAGGTAGTGGAAGGAGACGCAGAAAAGCTCGTGACGTATGGATGGCCATTTTAGGAGACCATGTCAGTTCCCTTTGTTGTTTGGCTGCGAGATTGAAAGCAATATAAGCTGCTGAGAGGACAGAAGAGGAAACTAAGGATACGTGATGGAGCTGCCGATTGGCATGTGGGGCAGCCGAGACTGGAGACCCAGATCAGCAGTGGCGCTCATCGGCGTGGTTGAGTTTTTCCTGTAAAGCACACTGGGTTCAAGAGTGAAACAGGCAGATGGTTTGGTTCATTCTGAGTCAAGATGTTGACAGGCAGATGCAACTAGGGGACAATTTGGCAAAGGAATTGAGGGCATGGCTGGGCCTAAAGGAAGAGGTGATCCCTTGGTAGGACAGACTACTCATTGTCTGAGGACTCAGAACTTCGGCTAAATGGAACATGAACCATTTTTGTGTTGTTGTGTTTCCACTTATCATCTCGCTGTATCTGCACAGGTTAAATCAGCTTCTGGGAAAAGCTCTATGCCAGACCAAAATTTCAGAACCACCCCGTTCGACGAGTGCCTAATCAGGATACGTCTAGCTACGCCGGGTATATCAGACACGACCGGTGAGAGTCTACTTCAGTGGTTTACCCCCCAAAATGGTTTATTTCTTTTTGCTCATGCAATATCCTCTGGGGGTGGGTGACTGTCCGGTTAGCTGGCCCCTACTTAGGGGTAAGAGTTGCTTCTATTTTGGGGCTTTTGCCATCTCAAGGCGCAGTCTTTAAAGGGGCAGAGAGGATAGACGAGGTATACCTATTATTAGTATCTCAAAGCAGAAGTGATACAATCCTCTGGTCACATTCCCATGAGCTCAAATTCATCCCAGTTCTCCAAACCAACTGCAAGGAAAGCTGGGCAGTGAAGGAGAGCACAGAGACATTCGGGAAGCATCCATTACCTGTGTTAAACTGGACCAATCGCCAAGTATCCCAAGACCTGCACTTAGCAAGTTGCAGGGAGCTTGACTCTTAAGTGATCAGGAGAAAAACACCTGCCAAATGAGAACTGTAGCAACACATGGCGCCGACCGCGTCCACACGGGGTCAGACCAAGCTGTTGGAAAGCAAAAACACAAGTCAAACTAGAATTCTGTAACTGCATCTTGTGCAGGAAAACTAAGGCAAAAAGGAGAATGAAGAGGAGGAGGAGGAGAAAAAAGAATAAAGAGGTGAGAGGGAGTATGGTCAACGGTATTGTCCCAGCGCTGTGCGGTGACCGATGGAAGGGACACGTGTGGCGAGCATAGCTTCGCGTACAGACTTGGGACATCGGATCAGTATGTTGTACACCTGAAAGTGATGTGGCCCTATGTGTCAACTATGCTTCAGAAAAATAATTGATTAACTAAATTTTGAAAAGAAAGAAAGAAAGAAAAAGAGCAACAGAAGCAACAAGGTCGTTTGGTAAAACGTGTTGCTGTAATGACGTCCCCAACCCTCGTGCCCAACGTGGCCAAGCTAGAGTCTGCGCACAGGAAGCGGAGACGTAAATAGAGGCAAGGCACCAGGGGAAGCTGTGCGAGCCTTCAGCCGGGAAGGCCACACGGGCCACAAACAAACTAGAATGAAGTTGGAGGAACGAACGTTGTGAACCAAGCTGCCCCCGCTGAGGCCCTCCCCTGCCCCCCCTGCCCCGCCCCGGCCTCTTGGGGCTCCTCCGGCTTCCTTTCCTGTGTGCTCCAGCTCACTTCCAAAGTGCTGGATGTTTCTTGTCATTATCTAAAATGTGCTCAACACCGAGAGACGCTAACAGGCCTTTTCCACTACCCGGCACCGCTCTTGCAGGGGAATGTGTTACTTCTTTTTAATTTGCTCACTCAGTCCTGAATAACTTTTCAGAGGGCTCCAGACACCGCAGTGTGACAGCGAACCCAAGGCGCGACGGATGCAATGGAATTGCTCTACAAGTAACCTTGCCAAAGGCCCTTTTCGATGCACAAAGCTGGCTCTATCTTTGTATATTGAGGGAGCTAAATCAATGTTAAATGCTTGGCTCTTTTCACAGGACAATGACCAGGACCTAAGCTGCGTCCTTCCTTTTTGATTGACACTTGAAACGCAGAGCGGGAATCAGCCAGAGGCGCTGCTACAAGCCGAACCCTCTGCTGGGATAACCACTGGTGACATCTGCGGAAAGGCCGACAAAAGGCAGTTGAAAGCTGTGTTTGTTGCTTCCCCCCCTCAGATCTCCTCGCTTTCATGGGGCCCCTTACTTGCTTTAATATTATGATTCAGCACCTGGCTTTTTTGAACCTTGCTTTAAACTTCAAAAGGCGAGGTGGTATTAACAAACATGAAACGAAAAAGTGGCGGTAGTTTGATTTACTGTTGTCGTCTTATCAAGGGGTTTTTTTGTCACCAGCTGCCACTTTCTGTCATCTTTGGAACCATTATCATTTCTCTAAAATCTAAAAGACTCCACTTAATAACAGCTTTGAATACAGGCAGGATCAGGAACATACACAGTCTGGAGATGACAGGACCATCAAATGGAAAGAAAGATGTGGTTAAAAAAAAAACAACAAAAAACAAAAAAACAAAACAAAACAAAACAAAAAAACCCACCCAAACCACACACATAAGAGCTGTGCTACTCGCGAGTGACCTTGATTTCGGAATTAAACAAATCAAATCCGAGTCTATTGTTCCTTTTGAATTCCACTGTAGAGTTTCCTTGAGAAGTTCCTTTTTGTTGTTCTGGCTGGTCGGGAGGAAAAAGCTCGGGCGGCGACAAGGCTTTGCTTCTGTTGGGAATGGGGGTGGGGTTGAAATGACCTCTCTAGGGCAGGGCTTCGGCTAATTACCAGCTCCCTTTCACTGACTTTTCTAATACTTCGAGCACCCACTTGATGCTGACAGCCAGATAAACATCGCAAACTCTCACCAAGGAAGAGGTCTTCGCATGCTCAGCTCTTTGCTAGGGACCGGCAGCTCTGAGCTTTCCGACCAAACCCCGCTGACCCCTAAATGTGTGTGTTGAAAGCTGGGTCCACCAGAGCAAGCTTGCTGATTAACCCTGCGATCCCTTTGGAACCTCGGACACATGAATTTGGTCAGAGCCACAGGGACCTTAAGACTGCCCAGTCAGGTGGTTTCGACTCTCCCGAGGAGAGGAAAAACTATTGATGCCTCCCCGAGTTCCTCCCCACATCCTCCAATTTCCAAAGAGTCTTGAGAATCAACACTTCTAGCAAGGAGGCTTCTGAGAATCGGAAGGCTTCCATCCCTTGTCGAAGGTCCCACAGCAAGTAGGTGGCACAGCCGGACTGAGACCCAGTGATGGGAGCCCCAGCAAGCACTTGGACCTCTGAGGGAGACCTGCAGATGAAAGGTGGAGAGTGGACAGTGGATGGGGCTCCTCAGCAGAGAGGGGTGAGAATTGGCTTCCAAAGACGCAAGCCGCAGTCCTGCAAATTCCTTCTGCTGGCCTCACCGCCTCCTTCCCTGCCGGTTCCAATCCTAGTCAGAACAACGCTTCCTGAGTAAACTTCCTGGGACGTTTGCATTGGGTTTCTCTCACTCTCCCTCTTCCCTATCCCCTTAGGGCCTTGAGATACTAAATGCAGAGGAAATAACTGCTAATCCCTGAGACACTGCATGGAAGTAAAAAATATGAAAGAGGGTGAAGCCGTTCATTTAGATGTGGTCCAGAGCAAAACATCTCACTTGCGTGTGATGCGCTATGCCGCCTCCTCAACACCAGTCAAATATATTTGATCATCTGTTTGTCTTTAATGATCCAGTAGCTCAAATCTGCTACTTCATTACTTAGCATTGTCAGGGATGGCATCGAGAACACCAGGCCTCGTGCCTCTTCTTACAAAGGTAGTTATGTCAACTTGGCTCTGGATGGTTACCGAGTAGCTTGGGGTTTTGACTCAGGTATCATAAGTGATCTGCTTACAACTGGAGAAAGGAGAGGGCTTCTTCAAAGTAGAAAGGGGTGAAGTTAAGTTTGAAAAAGTAGGAGAGTATGCTGGGAACTGTCAGGAAGTCTGTTCTGGAAACACTGGGACTATGACAACTTTATAAAACAAGGAAAGAAACCCCAAACAAAATCGTGAGATCTCTAGCCCTGCAAATCAGAATGATTCTGGTGAGATAAAACAATGTAATGATGAGAATAGGTTTATCTCCATGCCAACCCTAAGTAAGTGCTAGTGGTGGCCTGAAGGGTTGAGTTAGGAAAAGCTCTGGGCTCAGTACAAAAGCTATCATGAATGATTAGCAAAATCTGCCAAGGACAGGGACACACATGTATGCATGTAATTTCAAGGCCTGATAAAATGGTTAAAACAAGTTTTGAAATCATCCAAGGCTTTGCCTTGCTCATACCTGGTTCTGCACTTACTAGCTATGTGAGCTTAGATGACCTACTCAGACTTAGTTTTCTTATCTGTAAAATGTGTGTAATACCCCATTCTGTGCTTTAAGATTTGAAGGACAATAAATGTGAAACCATCTTCACACCGCATGCCAGATATTAAGTGCTTAACAAAATTGAAGCGATGATGATGATGATGATGATGATGATGGAGAGAGTAAACCTACTAGCCTGAGGATGAGTCTCTATGGATAAATGCAAGTAACTGGGATCATTCTATAAGGGAGAAAATGAAAGAACTTTGAACGAAGAAAATGTGTCTACCCTTTACTCCACTTATTCCAACAATCAAATGAGAAAGGAAGGAAGGAAGGAAGGAGGGAGGGAGGGAGGGAGGGAGGGAGGGAAAAAAGGAAAGAGTAGGAGAAGGAGGGAAGGAGATTAGGAGTGAAGAAGGGAGGGAGGAAAGAAAGATTCAACAATGCAATAGAAGATTGGCAGAAAAGAACAGAGAGTTGGTGGGAAGCCTAGGACTGGGACAAGGTATCAGAAATTCTGAAGCATAAAAAGTCACCCCCTTTGGGATCACCTGTGTGACTCAGTCAGCTGAGCCTCTGACTTTGGCTCAGGTCATGGTCTCATAGTTTGTGAGTTCAAGCCCTGCATTGGGCTCTGTGCTGATGGCTCAGAGCCTAGAGCCTGCTTCAGATTCTGCGTCTCCCTCTCTCTCTCTGCCCCTCCCCTGCTCTCACTCTCTTTTTCTCTCTCTCAAAAATAAACATTAAAAAATTTTTTTAAAGTCTCCCCCTTTTCTAAACCATAATATCAGGATTCGAGTTTATAATAAAATTGTTCTATTTTGGATAAAAAGATGACCCCATCCTCAATAAACTACACTTCATAGCTGTTCCCTTTGTCAATATATAGTTTCTTATCTCCATGCTTCACACTGTCAGAGAGACAACATGGAAACGAAAATATATTACAGGGTAGTGAGTAGAGACCTTTTGAGAGGACTCAGAAGATACAGACATCATCCCCTGTTCTGCCATACTGGCCAAGTGTCCTTGGACAGAGTCATCTAGCCATCTGAGACTCTATTTCTTCTTTTGTAAAGTGGGAATAAGGTATCGCACTTGCTTATTTAAAGAGTTAGTTATTTTGAGGATGTCAAGAAGATATATGCAAGAAACACCTTTGTCAACTGTACATTGATGTGTGTGTGAAGGATGAGGATACTAGTCTTTTGTTTGCATAGATGGATCTGACTTCGTGTGGTTTGAGGGAAGGACTTTCTTCATCATCTCAAAGCGCTCCCCACCAACACACAGCCTTCTAAAATATCTCCCAATTCTTCTTTCTTACTGATTGGAATTCTAACTAGAAGTAGAGATTCAATCTTTTGCATAACCAAATTACCATCCTGAGGCAAAGTTTTAAAGTTGTCTACTTTTACTATGAGAAGGAAGATACTTACTTAGAGAGAATTAGGCTAGACATCAGATTTCTTAGGAAACCGGAATGAAGGGGCCAGAATGCAGGGGTGTTTGGATTGGCTAAATATAGTTCAGCAAGCAATTAAGAGACAGACTGACAAGGACTCCAATCCTGGCTCCACCACTTACCAGCTGTGTAACCTTGGGCAAGTTTACCCAATCTCTGATGGCCTGTGTTTCCTTGTCCATTTATTTATTCATAAGTATTACTGAGTGTCCACTCTAGGTCTTACTACCAATCACTACCTTGAAAGTCTAATTCTTTATCCTAATGAAGATTACATTTTATCAAGGAAGACAATATAAACAGAGAAACACAATAGAGTAAGCACTAAGAAGAAGTAGAAAAGCTACCATTAAAAAGAACTAAACCAAGAGAAAGAGAAAGTGAGAAGGGTGTAGGCAAGGAAAGCTGATTGAGGAAGTGGCATCCTACTTAAATATTAATGAAGAGATAGTGTGAGCCAAAGGGAAAGTCTGAGGGAGGAATATTCAAGGGAGAGGAAATGTCAATGCAAATTCTTATTTAAATCTGAGAAATAACAATAAAGCTTCTAAGAAATGGTCAGATTTGAGATCAATATTAAAAGGCGAGTGGACAATACTTGTTGCTGAATTAGGTATGGGGATGAGGGAAGGAGAGGAGTCAAAAATGACTCTAGGGGGTTAGTTCGAAAACAAGGCGAACGAGGAAGATGGGATTTGGTGGGGGGGGATCAAGAGTTCTGCTTTAGACATAATATGTTTATAAAATTTTTGCAGTATTTAGAAAATCTGACAAGTGGCCATCATAACAGTACCTACTTATTGGTGTTTGAGACAATCATTCAAAGGGCCTAGTGTGGAGCAAGTGCTCAATAAATTGTACTTCCATGGAACAATGAACAGAAATGTCAAATCAACACGTGAGATGGGGGTGGTCCTTGTAGAGTCAAGAAACTAGGCAATGATGACAGAGAGGAGGACAGGACACAGGTACAAGGAATCAAGTTTAGGAGGGAGAAGCAAGAAGGGAGTGAAGACACGGTTTGAATGCTTCACAGTTCTGCATTCAATCTGCCCTATGTGGCATGGTGGAAAACAGAGGGGCCATTGATAGAGGACTACCAGATCAAACGGTCCATTCTGCAAAAACAGTGCCTTTTTTTTCCCTCTCGAATTGAATGACTTAGCACTTTACGTATCACGAAGACATTGCTTTGGCTCAGGATATAGAAACGTTGTGTAGTGACCACCCAATTTTCCTTCACTTGATGCTGCAGATGCAGACTAGGGAGCGTGTCTGTTCTAAACCAGGGCAACGTGCATCTTGCCAAAAGACAAGATGGCTTCTGTTCTTCTATGGTGCAGTAAATCTATGCCAAAGATTTTATTTAGCAACTAGGTATGACAAACTAACAACGTCTAACGTTTGGCGTCTAACGTTAGCAACGGTTTATCATCTACCTAGATGAATAGCAAAATCCTCTATGTCTGCTAAACTTGACATATTTCTTATTGTGCATTTCTTCGGAGTCTGAAAATGGCAAAGCAAACCAAAACTAAAGCCACACAAATTCCATTCTTCCCTTGACCCCCTTCTCACACCCCTGTGCACACACTTATCAGAGTCGGGCAGCAGCTGTGATGGAAATAAGGACTACAGGACACGTAGAGTCAATCATGCCAAATGGCAACACATTCTCAAAAGAGGGCAATTATGGTTACTCATCTGACACCACACAGACGGACCAAACTACAAATTCTTTCTTACATTCCTGGGTCTGACCTCCTAACTGACCTGCTAAAGAAGTTTCTGAGTTTGGGGATGTAGGTATCTTGGGTCTCAGTTGGCAGCTGAGATGCATGAATTTGGAAAATCGAGTCCTAGGGATAATCTCTAAGCTTTCCGTTCTCTGTGTGCAGGCATATAGACACACATACAGAAACTTCCTTTTTAGGGGGTAGATGTGAAAACCTTCTCTGTCTCAAATAACTTTTTGTACGTAGAGAGGAAACAAGTAGCAGGGGCTAATGGCCCGTCTCTGTAGAAGTCTGAAAGCCTGAGACTTGGCCAGACTCCTTTGGGACAGCCACTTGGCTCTTACCCAGTGAAAAGAAGCCGTGGGGAGGAAAAAGACTCGCTAAGAGAAAAACGTAGTATTTCATTTGAACTAGAAAAAAGAAGATTTGAGTTTAGTTGATGGCTATTGCATGTTTTTTCCTTCTGTTGTACATCATTATGTCTCTCTGCCCTTCTGTACTATAATATACATATACTGTATATATATATTACTATATTACATATACATATTACATATATATTACTATATTACATATACATATACATATTAATATATGTATAATATATACATATATTACATATATGTATATGTATATTATATATATATATAATATATATATTAATATATATATATACAGCCAGAAAGAACAAGGATTATGTCTATATCGTTCACCTAGTTAGCCATCTCCGGCACCTAGGGTAATGACTGGCACATACTACTCTGATGTAAAATATTTGTTGGCTTAATGAAAGTATTCGGGCTTACAGGCACTGCCTCTGAGAGAGTTTAGTATTAGAGAATTCTGCAGAAGTAAGCCTGCACTATTTCATAAACCGCCAAGATAACTCAATTTGAACCGAAAGCCCTGTACCCATGTTCAACAGCTGTAACCCAGGTAATTTGTCTTGACTGGTCTGTGTCGCCAGGTGAGCACGTGGCCTGCTGTGCCTGTTTAGCCCTTCCTAATCGTAGACAAATTTGTTCACAAGTCACAGAGGCTCCAGAAAACCATCCTGACCCAGATGATGGGATAAAAATACTTCCCTTGAGACAATAAGGTGTTCTGTCAAGTGTATTTGACAGTGTGGTGGGACCAATTGCTGTAAGTCTTGTATCTACCAGAACAATGACAAGGAAACAGTGACAAGACAAATGAGCAATGAACTCATGATGATGTTTTCATAAATTTGCCTAATGCCATCCCCACACCATTTCCTACTAGGAGCTTTTGAACACGTTGAGCTTAGATAGCATTTGTTATTTGTGGCTATTAAATGGAAGTGTCTTTGTTCATGATCAGAAAAAATTTATTTTCTCTTAATTAACAGCGTTCGATAACTTGATGCTATGAATAAATCCAAAGCAGAATAGCCTAAAATCTTCCTTCTTCAATCACCTTTCGTCTGGATACAAAGCAGAGGAGAGGAGGCAGGTTTCTAGGAAGGGTGACCTGGCCCAGCCTTCGGAAATCACTGCAGATAATCTACAGAAGAGTGAGGTGGGATTGGGTTCCAAACCACCTTCTACATTGGCTTATCCTGGGCTCCTATTCAGCTCAAATGCCTAATTCTAAATATTTACTTCAGCTTTTAATCCACTCCGTGGTCACTTGATCAGTTGGGTGATCTTTACCTTGACAGAGAGCCTGTGACCTATGGTATTTACGACTTCCTTTCCATCATATTAGTGAGCAAGACAGAAGAAGATGGAGGAGACGACTGCTAGACAAGACAGAGTCCTTTTCTTAGGGAACATACCATCGGAAAAGAGCATGCTATTGTGAACTGCAGATAGTTTGTGGGCAATAGGAAATGCTAAGCTTAGAAGAATTGCCAACGGACCCTCAGCTAAAAAGTAGAGGAAACATTCTATAACTATTTCAAGGGAAAGAGAGAGAATATGAATATATGTTTTGCCATAACATCACTATCCAAGGTTCATCCGTGAAACACAGACGTCCCACCGTCCAGCGGACAGAGCAGCAGCTGTGGGATTGCCTTCTGAGTCACAGTCACCGAAGTGGAACTATTTGTACCAGTTCAAAGGCACCAAAGACCTTGGCAATCATCTGCCCTAATGAATGTCAAGACATAAGATGACATCACTGTAAACTGGTAAACCCGAGGAAGGTTTCCTATTTGGAATAGAAAAGTTCTGGGGAATAAACCAAGCTTTATTCCTTTTTTTTTAAATAGTGTTCTCATCCAGGAGTGTCTCTGACCCATGGCCCTTGATGATTTATCATTCGTCTAATTTAGCAAATGGTGAGCTCTCCAGAGAGAGACCGTGGGTTCTGCAATAATTGCAAGGTAGTAAAACATCTCATAGAATTGGCAATCAGAACTTCAGGCAAAGGAAAGAGAGAGGCTTCTGCAGGAAAAACAAACTAAAAAGATCAGAGGCGAGAGTCACGGCCTTGCAGAACCGTGGTAGTAAGTGTATAAAATGGAAAGATCTGGATAGGATAATGTCACCCCTGTTCGACAGTCTCAGGAAGCCATGTTCATTGTCCCTCGTGGAAACATGAAACAGCTTCTCCAGGGCAGACAAAAAGAAAATGGCCACGTAAAATCCAGGACTTGAAATTCCGAGAAATGATATGGGGTGAAAATCTAAAAAGACAGAAAAAGTTTTGATAACTCTTATAGAACCTCGTTTAAAGGAAAGTTAGGGTACTCAGTCTTATGTTCTTCACCTGCATGGATAAATCTTAGGCAGAAAAGTGACATATTCTTTGCTGCCAAACTTGTCTTCAGACACAATAAAACCTTAGCTTCGATGATTCACATTATATCTAAGAGATATGAGCATGCAGGCCGCTATTATAGGCACTGTTTCTAAAGAGTCCTTAGTCTGTTCCAGTGGAAGAGATCTCTGATCTTCTTACGGGAATTTCAATAGGGGCCTGATCCTCTCAGCAATGAAAAGGTGAGAAAGCAACAGCAGCAAGATGGCAGGTGCCCGGCTGGCTCAGTCCGTAGAGCATGGGACCCTTCATCTTGCGGTCGTCAGTTCGAGCCCCACATTGGGCACAGAGCTTACTTTAAAAAAGAAACAGCAAGATGGGACATAGAGAGGGAAGGAAGGGATATCGCTAGGGGTTCCTGTTGTCCTAACTTATCTGGAAATAATAACATACCTTATGTGTGCATACTATTTCATTTTCACAAATTGCTTCGTGATCACACCCTGACTCTAGCTTCATAACTTCTTTATCAGGTTCGAAGGCTAACATCCATAACCTCATTTCACAGATGAGGAATCAGACCAAGAATGTTAGTTAAGCCCAAGGTTACCTAATGAATGAGCAGTCAGGTGAAGTCGAAGTCTCCCCCGGCCTGCTAGTGCTACCTACCTACTTCTATTGGCCAACTCTGACTTTAATACTCCCCTGTGCACAGGATCCAAGATGGCTCTGCTTTCTAATAACTGTGCACTTAGGATGTCATGTTCTAGTGAAGTGCAGTGTCATTTTGATGAACCTATGAGGTGCATTGAAGCTGTTAGGAACAGCTGAGAGATCACAGACAGGATCACCTGTTTTGGCCACTAACTCTTCAATTCCCCAACACCGTGGCCCTGGCCCTCCCACCCTTTCCTCCTGCTCTAACTCCCATGGTGCATCTCAAAGAACATTCACACGTACAAAAGAGAATCACAGAGCCGTATGAAGAAGGCTCCGGCAAGTCCAAAGCTCCAGGCTATGTAACTGTTTTGAACACGTACTTCTGATAGTCTCTCCAGTTTAATTGGAAGAGTGGGATTTAGAACCAAGCGAAGTCATGTGAACATAGGACTGGAACTCAAAACGAGTATGGTCCTTCTCTCTATTTCTTCTCTTCCTGTCGGTCACTGTCACCTGGTCTACAGGCAGGCCAGCTCTCATCTCAGCTGGCCAGCTCTACCTGAAGTATGTGCAAGTCTGACAAAAACCCAGGTTAAAGCTTCAAATGCGAGTTTACCTTCCCCCAAACTCTCCCTCCTCCTTTTAAATTGAGGCACTTGTTTAAACCCCGCCCTTCCCTCGTGTGGACAGAAACAATGCGGGCTCTTACCTGGAGTCCAGGAAAGAGACAATATTGTATGGATTCGTAGATTCTGGATTTTTCTCTCCCACAATTATATGAGGGGCATAAATATAATTAAAAATGGCTGTGACTGCTCTAACACAGCATGCGCCAAGGAAAAAAGAGACCAAGTCCAGATTTAATACTTTAAAGCTCTCCTTTGGACTTATGGAGAGTCTGAGAAAGCAAAATTTTTACAGCATGTCAGAGGTTCATTTGAGACTCACCCACTCAGAGAAATCTCCCCCGCAGTCACCACCACCTTCTGCACAAAGGTCCTCTCCTCCCTACCACCTGGGGCACTCCTGACATTTGTGCCTCTTGGACAGACAGCCACCCCTCCGTCTGACGGGGCAGGAGTCTTACCGCGATACCCTTAATGGAATGGGTTGTCATTACCTAGATGGGAAAAAAAAGGCAAAATCAACAGCCTATAAAGAAACAAAGTTCACAGTTTTCCCCAGAGAGCAGCTGGGCTTCTACTGGGACCCCTCTCCTCCCTGTGATCTCTCTCTCCTCCAAGAGAAACCAGTTCCCAATCTCTTTGTACAGAATTACAGGTTCGGCCATGGGATTGGTGAGCCTTTCTGAATGGCTCGCCCAAGGTAGTAATTTTGTAATCTGCCGTAGCTGAAGTAAGTATAGACCTGAGCTCGCTCTAGCCTCCTTCCCTCTCCTCCATGCAGCACCACGTCCCCACCTAGGTGAAAACACTTTGCATATAAACAAACTCCTCTCAAAGACACCTCAACCTTGACATTTCTTTCTCCCGTTTCCAAACTCGCTTCCTTGTAAAACACCTCGCTCTCTGCCGTGCTCCCACATGAGGCCCAATTATCAGAATAATAATTAACAGGCTCTCATTATTTAGGATCAAACAATGCCCCCCTAATGAAGCCGAGAATAGCCAATGTGATCCCTTAAAACGGGGCGGGAGTTTTCCTTACACCTTGGGGCGTCTAATCCACTGGAACCAGTAGGCGCCGAGCTGCCCATAACGGCCTGTGTAACATTGAGTCAAGGACAGTTAATGGATGCCAGAGCACAGACCAAAGTGCTCCAAGCATGTCAGTCAAGACTAACCGGAGGCAAAAACATCAAAATGCAGGTTGGAGTTTTGACATTCCTGCAGGCTCTGAACGCCTCGCCAGTAAATTTTTAAAGTCAATATCCCCCTTATGCTCATGAACACTTTTCTGTCTGATGAGTAGGACTAATGTGGATCTGATTGAACTGTGACCAAAGTGGGGACTTTAAAGGCAGCTTTGAATGTGCGGGGGGCGGAAAGGGGTTTTTTGTGTGTGTTTTTTTGTGTGTGTGTTTTCTTTTTTTTTTTTTTTCCAGAAATGTCTGTGATAATAATGAAGACAGTGTACACAGATTATCACAGGCTGTGTCTTTCGACTTCAAGGTTATGTGATTAGAAAATTAGAAAAGCGACGAGATTAGAAAAACCACAGAACATTTTGAAAGAAAGCTTTTCTACAAATTATCTGTGTGTTGGATTTACACAGAATCTGATAGATGGATCTTCTAATGTTTGGAAATGGATAAATGCAGCAATGCAAATAGGAAGAACTGGCTTTGGAGTCTACTCCTGGCAGAAGTTCAAAACCCATATTAAGTATTCTAATTCGCTTAACGCTTGTTACTTAACATTTTTTTTTAAATCGCCATGTATACATAAAACAAAATATAAGCATTCCATAAATATAAAGGTAAAAGAACAATGAGGGTCTTGTTTCTCACGATGCCTCACTTTCTCCCATATTTGGAATGAAACCTTCACCCCTCTGGCCTTTCTCTTCCCGGAAGCTCAGCACGATAATTAAGAGCCCTCGAATCAGGAAGCCCAACCACAATGGGTTTGGGTGGTGGTCAGCATTTACCAGGTGCTAGTTCAAGGTGTGATAGCAATTTTGTAACTCAAGTCACAGCTTTACTCCTCCTTTAAAGAGAAGGAAACTAAAATTTTACTGTCTGAAGACCCAAGCTGGTCTAAATTAAAACTCTATTTTAAAATCCTCCTTTCTTTTTTGGCTGGTCTAATGACAATGGTGGGTTTCTGAAATGTATAAGCAGATGGTTCCGTGGGCAAAAAGTCAGGGTAAAGTCTAAACTGTGTCTGATGGCACCCTTTTAGGGTCCTTTCAGCACCTAAAAGGTAGCAGTTGATTGTTTGGCCTGGGGAGAATAGATCTACAAGCCTCTAAAGTGTTCATGTCCTTGTATAAAGGCATAAATCATAGTCAAGTCATGGCGACCTTCAACGTATTTGACTGAAACCTTTGAGTAGGTGGCATCCTGAAATTCTTAGGACTCAACTCACTGTTACTACCTGATTTTGATCTCTCAAATGTTAAAATATAAAAAGGCCATAAATGCACTTCTAGAAAAGACTTGAATCTTCCAGAATCTGGTGGTGATGTCAGCAAGGTTTGGGTATAAAGGGCATCACATTTAAAGTTTAGGGATGCCTCTAAAGCACACAAGTGGTCCTTGGTACCAATTTTCAACATCTTTTGAATCTATTCCTTGGAACAGTATCTAAGTTTTTTAAAGTACTTTGATACCCGACTCGATATATGTAGCCATGGACAGAGAGGGAAGTCACCAGGGTTGGGAGAAGAGAATGTATATCTATATTATATGTACACACACATATATATGTAGAATAAATTCTCATATAATGAACCCCACAAGTTTTCAGTCTTCTTGGGTGTTCATAAAATGGCTTCCATGAGGATAAGAACTTTGTTTCAGTCATTCATTTAAATGAATATTTATTGAGCACCTGTTATATCACAAGGGCTATTTTAAGGCTTGGGATATATCAGTGAACAAAACAGACTTGACCTTGTAAAGCTTACATTCTAGCGTAGGAGACAGATAACAAGAAAAATAATGAAGTTAATTACTTTTTATGCCAGAAGACGGCCATGTAAACAATATTAAACAGAGTAAGAAGGATCAGACATGCCCGGGGGAGGGGGCGAGGCCGGGCAGGCTGCTCTGAGGAAATAGCATTCGGCAAAGTTGCAGGGCGGATCTAAGTCAGCCTCACAGCTACGTGGGAAGGAAGCCTTCTGGGGAGCAGAACAGCCAGGGCAAAAAGTGAGAATAGAAAGGAGGCCCAGCTGGCTGGTGAGGCGAAGGTGGCTTGGGGGACAGAGGGAGGTCACCAGGGTTGGGAGAAGAGATAGAAGATGAGATCCTGTTTACCTTTGAGTCCCCAGTGCCTCACGGAGAGGCTGGTACCCGGTAAATCCTCCGCGCTTCCTGGTCTGTGAACGAATGAGTGCATAAATGACAGAGCTGCCGGAAGCTGGGAGGTCCTCAGAGCCAGCTCTCACGCGGTGTTTCGGCATCCTCCACAGCGGCTTTTTCGGATCGCGTTCTCTGGAACGTTAGTCCCCGAGGATATTGCAGGAGAAAGGGGTTCCAGGGTGAAATAAGTTCTACATTTTGCAGATCTCTGTTAGTAGATTTCAAAAATCACGATTAGCCTGTGAAAGCCTCTGAGACATTCTCCAGGAAATGACATGTTTTAAGTCAGTGCTTATTCAGCCCACACAGCCCCTTTCTTCCTTCCACTCCCAGTTTTCCTTGTTTCTCTATATGTTTGCTCCTCTGCAGACAGAACGTTCTGGAGAACACACACTGGGGATGATGCCCCACGCCGAGTGGACGTCCAGCACAGCTTCCAGAAAGATCACCCTCACTACCTACCCTGACCCTACCATTTCTGGACCACACTGAAATTGAGATTTGCTTCTTTATATTGAGTGGGATAAAATCCACTGCCTTTTTATGGTTGTCGACTGACTCGTTCTAGCCCTGAGACCATACAGAAGAATCAAGGGTCGTGGAAGGACTTCGGGATTTTTAGTCACATAGAATTAAGGAGCACTTTCGACAATAGCCAAATCATGGAAAGAGACCAAGTGCCCATCAACTGACGAATGGATAAAGAAGTTATGGTACTTATATACAATGGACTACTACGTGGCAATGAGAAAAAATGAAATCTGGCCATGTGTAGCAACATGGATGGAACTGGAGGGTATTATGTTAAGTGAAATAAGTCAGTCAGAAAAAGACAGATACCATATGTTTCCACGAATAGGTGGACTTTGTGAGACTAAGCAAAAACCAGGGGGAGGGGAAGAGGGGAAAGGAAAAGAAGACACAGAGGGGGAGGGAGATAAAACATAAGAGACTCTCAAAGACTAAGAAGAAACTGAGCGTGAGGAGGGTGAGGGAGGGGGGAGAGGGGGTGATGGGCATTAAAAAGGGCACATGTTGGGATGAACACTGGGTGTTATATGTAAACCAATTTGAAAATCAACTATTATAAAATTAAAAAAAAAGAAGAATTAAGTCTGGCTTTGTCACTAGCTACGGGCTAGGCAATTCGACTCTGATTTCTAGTTCCCTTATCTAAATGACCTGCCTCTGAAGGTTGTTGCGAGGATGTCACAAGACGTGACAAAACTCCTCATAGAGCACCTCTCATTGCAGATAATCAGAAAAAGCGAACTTCCTTGACTACTTCTTCCATATCCCTCTCATGGGTGGAGATGGTAACCATGTCTCTCTAGAATCCTCTCCTCTCCACACTAAATGGCCCCGGCTCTTTCTGGCATATATAGTGGCTGTAAACGCTAGACCAGAGGTGGGGTAGCCTCCCACACCCCAAGCATTATAGGAAACAGAGGCCAGGGAGGTGGGTGGCGGGGAACATGTTCTCTCAACATTCTATGTTCCTGAGGACAAATCCTGTTTTTATTTTACTTTTTAAAAATGTTTTATTTGTTTTAGAGAGAGAGCAAGAGTAAGGGCAAGAGCAGCACAGAGAAAGGGGAGAGAAAAAGAGAATCCCAAGCAGGCCCCATGCTGTCGGCTCAGAGCCCGGTGCAGGGCTCAGTCTTATAAACCGTGAGATCATGACCTGAGCTAAAATGAAGAGTCAGACCCTTAGGGCACCTGAGCAGCTCAGTCAGTTAAGAGCCGGACTTTTGGCTTAGGACATGATCTCACCTGCTCATGGGTTCGAGCCCTGCATGGGGCTCTGTGCTGATAACTCAGAGCCTGGAGCCTGCTTCGATTCTGTGTCCCTCTCTTGCTCTGCTTCTCCCCAACTCTTGCTCTGTCTCTGTCTGTCTGTCTGTCTCTCTCTCTCTGTCTCCAGAATACATAAACATTAAAAAAAATTAAAAAAAAAAAAAAAGAGTCAGATCCTTAACCAACTGAGCCACCCAAGTGCCGCTAAATCCTATTTTTAAGGGAAGTTCCACAATAATCAACAAAACGTCTTTAAGAGCTTCTGAGGGAAGACATCACATCGTTAGGAGTACTGTGGAAATGCCTTCTTTTCCTAGATCATCATGATAAAGAGGCACACCTAACAAATGTCAAATACACAAAAGTGTATGTCATAAAAATGAGATACGGATCTGCCCACAGAAAGGTGAGTGCTCACGTGTTCCCTGTTAGGGAAAAGCGTGACCGAGGAGGTCAAGTCCCTTTTCTATGACCAAGCCCATTGGAGAGCTTCCTGACATGGGTCACCTCCAGCAAGAGGTAGTTTAAAAACCATTGCTGTTTAGCTTCCCAAGGCAGCAATGGCAGATTGGAATTCTTAGCACTCCTTTCCTGTGTGCATGGGATTTGCTTTTTCCGGTAGGAGATTATTTAAAAATATGTAAAGAGTAGCAGCAGTTAAACTGCCATTCCTTGCCCTGTCACCTGGTGGACTCCGTCCCACTGGGGCCGTTCCGTTGCGGTCGGTGCACAACTCATCTCCCACTCATTTGTTTATTCGTGTTTCTTAGAATACGTCAGAGAGGTACAATGGGTCCTGCTTTATAGGTTCAGAATTGTCAGAGGCGGGAACGGTGTCTTTATTTATTCTGTATTCAAATTTGCAGTGTGAGACTTGGTACCGACTGATGAAATAGCTGGCTCCTGATGTCGCAAAAGACATCGAACACAGGTAGTGTTCTTGCTCATGTCACGTATCTTGTTTGAAAACTGAATTTGGGATAAGTATTCTATTGGGGAGTTGTCTTCAGCACACAGTTTCTTACACCCGGCCCCTTAGCCATGTGGCCTTTACCCAGCCATTTCCCCTCTCCGACTTGTTCCATTTTTCTTCCCAAAGGCCCAGCTCAGAGAAGGCTGTCCCTTACAATGATGGGCTGCCAAAATCCCAAGCACATAGCATTAACCAACCTGCCATTTGCTTCTCCTTAATAAAGCAAGTTATTCTGAGTGAGTTTCATCCTTGCTTTTTTCTTTCTTCCTGTGTATTTACATATGTTTAATTTGTAACGTATATGTATTATAAAATATATATAGCCATAAATATAATAAAGACTTTATTTAAAACATTACATGGAAGCAGAAAGAGAATCATCATCATGTGTTAGAAAAGAGGTAAAAGGAAAATAAACTGAAATTTAAAAAAATTCCTTCTTATACTGAGTATGTGTACATTACTTTAAGACCAAAGAATCGAAAGACATTTCTTCGTCCCTTGGATATGATGTGACCTCCTGGAAGAATATCATAAGCACCTCGTTGTCACTAGTCCATGCAGATAGGGCTACATTAAGATGTCACTGAGATGACAACATGACAGCAATTTCAAGAGAGAGGTGATGAAGAGACGTCCAACTCAGCAGACGTCTCCGCACCCCACGTGAGCTCCTCGGCTCAAGGGAGTGGAGACTGAGGCTGCCAGAAAACCAGACCCGGGTGGGAAAAGAGCTTGAACAACAATGGCCAGCCTGAGCAGGGTGAGTTTCATGAAACCTCCGTGTCCCATCAGCTGAGGTCCACAATCACTGGTCTGGAAGAACATCAGCTCGATTCTCATCAAACCGCAATGCTAAACAAGTCAAACTTTAATATAAGCTGAAGTCGCCTCCCACCATCACAGGCACTGAATCCTTGAAGTAGGTTTGCTGCTCGAAGATTAAAAGAAAAGAAGATTATGTGATGGTTTAGTGTCTGATAAGAACGACTGATGACATTGTGACCAGACAAGTGTTACTTCGGACTTGGGGTTCCTGTGTTCTTCAGCCACTCTAGTCCCCCAGGAGACTGTTCCTTGCTCAAAGCATCCACATGACTCATGGACAGCACAGGGCTCCACCAATAACTCAACCTGAATCCTTGGCTCCAATATGATATTGAATCACAGAAGAATTAGGGGGACGTTAGGTTAGGAAAAGAACTTGGAGGTAAACCACTCCCACTTCCCATTCAATATGCGAATTTCTTCCACAAGAGCTGTGCTCTTCCGGACTCTTCTTAAACTCTATGGATGATGCGGAATTCCTTATGGTAGGACCCCTCCTTCTGCCCTTGGGTAGTTTTGTCTATTAGAAGAGGTATCCTTAAATGGACCAGACCTCGCCGTGTCTGTCGGAACTTACACCTGGTTCCAGTCCCTGGAACCACGATGGAATGATGTTTATCTTGTTCCCCCTTCTCAAACTGCTCTCACACCACCGTTTATTTCTTGAGCACATCTGAAGGAGCTCTTAGGTCATCTGTGGGTTCTGGCTTCCAGAAGTTTCCTCTCCTTCCCTTAGCTCTTAGAGCACACCATAACGTGTGACAGGGAAACTTCCCTTAGTTTTCTTAAAAAAAAAAAAAAAAACTCAATTATGATCGCATCCATCAAGTACAGTTGTACTAATCGGACTTGTTAGGTGGTGACTAACCCATTACCAATGTGCTAATGGGGGGCTCAAGCCAGGGGGGGTTCAGGTCTTTAAGCCCAGCAGATCCAGTCGGCATTAGCTGCTGCTTAGAAAAAGGCGGAAAAACACCATCCCTAATGATTTAACAGCTTGTTCCCGAGAACACATTAACCAAGGGAGCTTTTAAATATTAAGAAATAATTACACCAACTCAGTGCTGTCCTTCCTCAAAATTACATCACATCAGGGCTCCACTAGATAAATAAATTTAGTGAAGGAACTCAGGTCTTCTAAAAATGAAAAACTGTACCCAATGAAATGTTATTTCCAGTTGATGGCAGGAGGGCGGACAGAGGGGAAGGAAGAATTAATGAAAATATTCTGACTACTTTCCCAAATGAACACTTAGAGTTGTCTTACCCCAGCCGAATTCATTCTCTATTTTTGGTGTTTCAAACTTTTTTTTTTTTTTCTCCACCATCTCCAAACCAGTTAGGGCAAGATAAGAATTGGGAGGGACTGGAGGATGTCCTGGAACCAGTGAGCTCCAGGCTAACCATGAGAGTCCATTTTAGGCCTAGAACACAGAAGCCCAGAAAAGCAGGCACTGGCCTGGAGCTATGTGTCTGCATTACACTAGGGCAGATAAAGGGGCTTTACCTTTATTTGAATGAGAAATACGATTTGGGGGAGAAGAAAAAATAGACTTTCCAAGAGCCTAAAACATGGTCTCCACGTAAGGGCCACACAGCCCTAAACTCCGACATTAAATAGCGTCCTCTTTCCGGAGAACTGTGGAAACGTCGAATAAACCCAGAGAGGATATTTGGGTCACCTACATTTGAGTGTGAGTGAGTTTCATTGATTCTCCTTTCCTGCCCAAACAAGACACTGGGCAGTTTGCGGTCACTGGGCATGTAAGTGGGAAGGGCCCCGAAGGAAGGAAATGAAAGAGGCACACTTCACAGCTTTGCTTAGGCCAAGGCCAAAGGGTCAGGTCTGAGACTCCCAGGCCCGCTGGGCTCCTAGGGGGAAACCTGTCCACCTCCAGGCCCTCTCTGCTTACGGGTCCACAGAGCAGACCTCAGTGACAGCCTAAGCCAGGGTGGATTCTAAGAGCGCAGACCTAGCCAACAGTGGGAAGCCACTGGGCTTGCTTGGGCTGCCGCAGACTTTTATGGAATAAATTCCTACCCGGGTAGCTCTTGGGTGTCATGAGACTTCACTTTTTCCATTGCTTTTTCCTTTGCTGCAAAGAATCTCTGCCTTTGGGTCACGTTTTGAAGTTCACGGCAGGGCGTAGCTGCATGTCCGTAGTTTTATAGGTTTCCTAATGACCTGCTTAATTATTTGCTTTCTCTGGGGCCCGATTTGCTGCTGATAGGCACTGGGAGTCAGGGCGCAGAGGCAGCCTGGTCCCCCTTGATGGGTCCAGCAGAGATTTCCAGGCATCTTGATTCTGCATCCCAAGAGACTGTCTCCCTGGGGCACATGGGCTTCAATGTAGGTGAAGCTTTATTTGTATTTTTATTTATTCACTAGATTGACAGAAACCTTCTCTCTCGGGAGCTCTAGGTGCCTAATCTGAAGTCGGCCTCGACATTTCCTAACAGAGTCAGCTGCTTCATAATTCTTGGCCGCTTTTCTTGTCTTCAGAGGTTTAAACAGATTCAGAAACTAACGATACTCGTGTCTAAGCTCAGAATGGCGAAGACCTACCAACTTTTCCACCTGTGCTCTTGGGAGAAGTTGTTATTTCAGTGTAGATTTGTTTTGTTTCGTTCCTTCTGAGTCTAGGCACAGTCTCGGAATCCTTCTTAACACACTGCTGAAGGCAGCAATGAGGATCTATCCCAGACATTGTTTAAATAGGATTCTCTTTGCCACTTTTCACCTAAATCCTTCTCGTTTCCAAAGGCCCTGGGAAGTTTTTCCTAAAGACTTCTCTTGCGCAGAAAGACTTGCCCAGAATCTACTTTAGACATTCATACTCCAGAGCGTGGTAGTTGATAAAGTGCATACTGAAAGTTCAATCTGTGAACATGTGTTTTGGACTTTGTTTTAACCCTCTCGTGTTTGCATGTAGAATGCCTAGTGCGGTACCTGACTCACAGCCGGCACTGAGTAGGTATAAACTAGCTGTGATGGGCATGGAATATATAACTTGTTTTTTCCCTTGTCATAACCCACCTACATTCTTTACCATGGAAATAGATCCCCCTCCCCATTGAAATCTAGATCGACATAAAAACAAAGCTTCCCTGAATCTTAACTATTTAGCTCTTATGTTATCAGGAACCCTGAGAGCGTCACTCTTGTTGGAAGTGGTATTTTAAGTCCTCCCATCCCGTCTGTCCCCATCTCCCCCTCCCCCATCCCGCCTCTTTCCCCTCTGTCTCTGGGCATTGCTATAGATTCTTTCGACTATTTTCTGGTTGAATTTGACACCTAATAGTCATCAAGTGATTGTATCCAATTAACAGCCATTATATTCTCCAGTTAACTCTCTGTGTGGACATGAGTTTATTGATTTGGTAAGATTTTATTCTTTAGAAACATAGACGACATGCCATTTATTTCAGCCTTAGCACTGTCTCTCAGTAGCATAAGGGAGGCAGTTAAAGAGGCAGTGCAGGGGGTGGGGGTGGGGGGAGGAGGGAAGGCTATCCGTTACCTCTTTGGAAGATGAGGGGGAAGAATAGGGTTAAACTTTGATCACTGTCATTTCACCTTTGGACTTTTATTAAAACTGTTTGACACAGCCGTGTTGGCAGATCGAGTAGGAAGATAAATGGGCCTGTGTGAATAGGTTTAATATCAAACGTGGATATGAGACATGGCAGGTGCTTTCATCCAGGAAATGTTCACGTCCACAAGATTTGCAGGTTACAGTTGGTGATCCTTCAGGGCTCAGGGGGCCAAAAGGTGAACACGATTGAGGTACCTTTTGCTATGAATATTTTACAACCCGAGTATCCCTTTTTCACTTGGGGCTGTGTGCTGACTGAGGGCTTCTTCAGGATGAGTCCTCAGTTGACTGATGAATATAAAACGCCTCTCTGAACAAAAGGCATTCAAGATTCGCTGAAGACAAGACAACCTACTTTGGTTTCTGTGTCTGGTACCGGGGTATCAACGGAGATAAAACACTGAGTGACAGGGAAGCGAAATACAGAATAACACAATCTATTGTTCTCCCATTGACTGTAAGTATAATGGGAAAGTTAGCGAGTCACCATAATGTCATGGACCGCTGTGAACTTGGAAGAATCAAGGATCAGAAAGTAACATGACACAAGGAGGGAAATGAAGATAATATTGGGTTACTGAACATTCTCAAATTGTACTGAAACGCATCCCAGCCCTTTGGAGGGGCATGTTTTTGACAAGGAAGACAATGGGAAGAAACTGGCGGCTGTAACAGTATCACCATTTTCCTTTACTACGGGCCGTAATGTGAACTTCTTAGAAGACACCTTCTTTCACCACAGCTTTGTTGTTCAGTCTATTGAAGAGCCCGGAGACCAAAGTCGTTGCCTTGTTCCGGGGCCGGCTAAAACCAAGGAGCCTGGTTCTCCCAGCCAACGACAGCTGCTCTGTTGGGAGTTACAGAGGCAGGTTTGCAGCCAAGGGCGGGGAGTGGGGCGGGGGCGGAGGGAACTGAGACGGAATGAGAGAAGCGAAGGGAGGGAAGAGACGGGGAGAATTTGGAGCACACGAGTGAAAGAGCAGGAAGGAAAAGGTTGAGGTGGTGGAGGAAAGAAATGAGAAAAGGACTTTTCACCATGGGGGAGGAGGAGAAGGAAGATGCTCTACCGTTCCAGGGTCTGAGCAAAATAAAACAAAACAACAACAAAAAGAACAGAATCACTTTTGGAGTGATTTTGTTGGAGCCAGAAATCCACCCTTGGGTTGATGATGTTCTGGGAGAAATCTAGCTAATGATCGATAACATTTTTTAAATCTGTGACATGCTGTTAGTAAAGCACACACAATGGTCAAAACGCCTGTCCATCTAAGGTCCTGACATAAGGTCTACTTATAACTCACAACAGCGCTGATGAAGGCTGTGCCTTCTCTCATAGAAAAATGAACATAAACGAACAGATAGCAAATTTTGCACACAAGCCCAATGGGTTCGTATATTTCCGAAGCCCTTTCATAAATCTCTCAGTAGTCTACAGACACAGTTTAAGAACTGCTACTCAAGACTGTCTTAATAAAGAGCTGGGATAGAATAGAACAGCTCAATACACTTATAGCTTTGAATTATGCAAGTATTCTGGACCACTGACTATTCTAGTTGGCCAAAGTTACCATATATGTCTTCACAAATGACTGAATTTCAAGGAACTAGAGATAAATATTTTCAATATAGAAAGTATACTCGTTGCAATATTATCTTTTGTATCTTTTGATGATTCGGAAGGCACCCGGGCAATCTTTCAATAATAAGGTAGCAATCTGTCCCCCAGAGACCATGGTGTGGTAAGGCTGTATACTGAGAGCAGAAACAAGATGGAGCCGAATCCGCTTTCACTCTAACACAATCTCTCAAATAACTTTTTTTAACTAAGTCTTATTACTAGTATATTCCCTCGTTTTTTCTATCTCTCTTGCTAAAAGTCGAGTTGAAAATAGTTTTGAAATTTCAGCTGCCGGCTTGTCTAGAATAGAGTTGCTTTAGGAGTACTGACGTGTGAGTGTTGAGCAAATGGTGGCCCCTCCCAGGAGATGATGTCTATTTCCATGGGCAAAAATGGACACTTTGTGACCACGAGATTTCCTCTAGATTTTCGTGAAAACAACACCAGTCCCCATGCCTGATCTTCCCACCTAGACTCGTGCTGGGTTTGTTATGCCTATTTATAAGAGGTCTGCTTATAATTCTGGAGTCATTGATGCTTTTGGACATGTTCTTTAACCTGATCAAGCCTTAATTTCCTGTTTAGCTAAGTGAGAAAATTACATTTAACACTCTGATCTTGTTTACCTTTAACACTCTTTAATTAAATTAGCATCTGTGTCTGGTGTGTGTGACATATTTTTATTTTTTTTCAATATTTTTTTCAATTTGAATCCAAGTTAGTTAACATATAGTGTAATAACAATTCCAGGAATAGAATTAGTGACTCATCACTTACACATGACACCGAGTGGTCATCCCAACAAGTGTCCTCCTTCATGCCCATCACTCCTTTAGCCCTTCTCCCCACCCAACACCCCACCAGCAATCCTCAGCTTGTTCTCTGTATCGAAGAGTCTCTTATGTTTGTCTCTGTTTTCATATTATTTTTCCTTTCCTTCCTTATGTTCATCTGTTTTGTATCTTAAATTCCACATAAGAGTAAAATCATGTGATGTTTGTCTTTCTCTGACTGACTTATTTTGCTTAGCATAATACACTCTAGTTGCATCCACAATGTTGCAAATGGCAAGATTTCATTCTTTTTGATCGCTGAGTAATAGTCCATTGGGTATATATATATACCACATCTTCTTTATCCATTCATCAGTCATTGGACATTTGGGTTCTTTCCATACTTTGGCTATTGTTGATAGTGCTGGTATAAACATTGGGGTGCGTGTGCCCCTTTGAATCAGCACTCCTGGGTTGCATGGGGCATTTTAGACACTTTCAGAGATACAGCGCAGAACTGAGCACAGCGAAGCTTCCAGCCTCAAGGATCCCACCAAGCCATGAGCTCTTCCAGAGCAAACACCATGTCATTCATCTCTGTACCTCTGCCCGGCTCCCCCCCATGCCTAATTCACTGCCCACAAATTATAGATGCTCGATAAATGTTTATCAACATTATATGAAAGAAGGGAACTAGTCATAAGTAGATAATACAAAACAGAACGTGGCAACCCCCTTAGAAGCAACACAGCGTAATGAAATAGGACGTAGGAAAGGATGGCTATTAGTGCCAGCTGGGGCAGTCAGGAGGGCTCCAGGAGGGCTCCATGGAAGAACTGACTTATGACCTCCGAGGATGGGCAGGACATTGATAGGCCAAAATGGGTCTGCTTGAGAAAATTTGCGAAACAGGAAAGTTCCCTGTCATTGGTTTTGTCTGACAAGTGGTGTGCGTGAGAGATGGCGGCAGCAAATAAGACAAGAAAGGAGATTGGGATTGGATTATTAGGAGCCTTCAAGTTTTGAGCTTTAGATTTTAGAGTGTTCTGTGGGAAATGAGGAGCCCCCGAGAGTTTTTAAATAAAAAAGTGGCTTCAGTGGTCATATCTATAATCCAATCAATGTTGAGCACAAGGCACGTTCATGTGTACTTTTAAGTTATGACTCAAAACAACTCTGTAAATTAGAGAGCTTTACGGTATGTTAATTATATCTCAATAAAACTATGTACTAAAAATACCTCCTGGTTTGAGATGAAGTTGTATGAACTCAACAAAACAAAACAAAATGGAAAAACAACAACAACACACACATACACATGCACACACACGCACACATACAAAATCAACCAAAGCCAAAAAACAGTTTTCTCCTGAAGCTTCATTTTAGCTTTGGTGAAATGCCCTTTTTTACCCTTTACAGATGGAAAGGGAGAGACACACACACACACGCACACATGCATGCGCACGCACGTAGAGTGCAAGGAACAGAGGGAGGGTAGGGAAGAAGAGAAGGGAAGGAGAGAAGGAAGAGAAGAAAACCGCATATTCCATGCCCTCTTTTCTGGCCACGGGGGAAGACATTGTGGTGGACAAACAGTCAACTGCTGTCCAAGTTAATCTCGGGTCCAATGGACCATGACTAAACTTAAGGCTTGTGAAACAAAAATCTGAGTCTTGACATCTCCTTAACTAGGTCTATGAATGTTTCTTTTAGGTATCTGGATTCAATTTGGCAGTTACTGAAACTCTGTGTATTTCCTGTCTCCAAGCAGGCTATGGTTGATAGATATACATAAATATATAAGTGTATATATGTGTATACACACACACACACACACACACACACACACACACACACACACTTATACTTTGTTTTTTCCCCTTGAAGTTGAGAATTCCAGCTGCTACCATACCCCTTCCTGAGCCAGTTCATTTAGGAAGATTGCTTCTCATGGGACACACCTCTTGGAGTTAGCTGAGTGTGTTAAAGAGATTTATTTCCAGACAAATTGGCTTATAAATATGAACCAGCCCGTGAAAGACAGTCCATAGGGCAAGTCTTGAGGGAACTATTCTTTGTACTTTAGGGACTGGTTTTATGAAAGACCTAATAGGTAGCTCCTTTCCCTACTACTCACCGTGGGGATTTGAGCCCACACTAAATGCGACCATTCCTCTTCCATTTACTTACTACCGCAGTCCCCAAGGGTTTGTCAGCCTATAATTGGACAGTGGAGATCAGGAGGTTAAGAACACTGACACAGAAGGAAGCTTTATAAGTCTGTAAGCAACTTTTTATTGGCTGAGGATTTCTTAAAGCACCATTTTAATCATCTCTTGGGAGACGCTCAGCCACAAGAGATAACTAATGAAACGGAGCCGGTGGGTCTGTCCCGCGCAGAGGAAGCACACGCTTCATCCTTCAACTCTTCGTTAAAGAAGGACTTCTTAGAAGTGGATGGAGGAGATAAAGTTGTAGTCAGGTTAACATAAAATAAAAATATATGTATATACAAAAAGCCGCTCAAGGACTTTAATTTAAATCCTAATGCTAGACTTTAGTTTCAAGTGTGTGATTGAAGTGTCTTGAAACATTAAAAGTTTCCCTTCATTTCTGAAAATCGTACTTACTGTTACTTTCGGATGGCTACTTACACTGAACACCCTTAGGAACCCCCCTAATGGCTATGTTCTTCAGGGGGAGGGAGGCAGGGAATCTGTTCTCTGGTGTTTATGGGAGATGGAGCAGTAGACAGTGCCGGAAGCAGGGAGTGGGGCCGCAAGTTGCCAAGGTTGGGCCAAGTGGGCTGTGACCAGCAAGTTTCTTTCCAGAAGTCTATAGCAAAAGATGACGTGTCTGCCAGAGTTTCCTACTCTCCCCGCGCTGAATGCCTCTCCCCTCCTTGAAAAGCCGGATCCGAAGTGCTTTATGGATTGAATGGACCTCACACTCACCCAGCAGGTGCCATCAGGGCAGGAGGCCAGAGTTGCAGCAACATGAGGTGTCCGTCAAATCGCTAAAACCTCCCCAAAGGGTTCAAGGTCTTTACAGCAAAGGTATCCTGCTGTCTGAACTTTATACAGAATTAGAATATGTGGGTGTCATACTCAAGGACTGTCAAGGCACACCGGAAGGAAGAGGCACTGATGTGAGTTCCGGACCAGTCCCCCCTCCCCCGGACATCTTCTGCAGAGTGCCAGTGGGAGCACACCCTTTGCCGAGTCCTTTGGAGCACCTTCCTTTCTGCCACGCTCTTACTTGTCTGCTATTCCGGAAGGCTCTAGAATCCCTCCTTGGAGCAAAAACACAGGAGGGATTTGGGAGTGTTCTGGAGGAGCACAGAGAGATGGAGCCGCACACCCGTTGGGGTTGATGGCAGTTGAGGGACAACTTGCCGGGCTCCTCCCGTTGAGAGGACAGCATCGAGAGGCATTATCGTCTTTTCTCCGCACTGGCTGGGGGAATGGAGAGGACAGTGCAGCTAGGAGGTTCAGACCCAGATTCTCAAAAGCAGAAGCAGATAGATCTTCTCAGCTCCGTCTGATTGTTGGTGAAGACTCAGAATAGTTTCCATCGTGGGTCCCGATACACGGGCTATGGAATCAGCCATGAGGGGCCAGAACGGCAGCTCCCGGACTCACCTCCCCGAACCTCCATTTCCTTATCTCTCCTTTCCCCACCTCATGAATTCATACTGAATGCTTATTCAGGGTCAAGCACCGTTAGAAGCTCTCTTTATATGCAGTCACTCGTGTAATCCTCACAGCTACTCCCTGATGTAGACTAGACTCTGTGAGCTGCATTCTATAAATGAAGACACCGAGGCACAGAAAAGCTGAGTAACTTACCCTGAGTCACACAGCAGATGACTGAGCAGAGATTTAAATCCATGGAGTCTGGCCGCGGCATCCATGCTCTGGACACATTACTTGGTTTCTGTAGGATTAAATAAGAGGTACTCCATGAGTAATAATTATCGCCACTTCGGGTCATCAACATAGCCAATAAGCCATTACCCTTTGAGGATGGGCTTTCTTAAAGCTAGAAATCCATGTAACCAGGTTAGCATCTAGCCCAGTACACTTCAGAAAGTTTTTTTTTTAACGTTTATTTATTTTTGAGAGAGAGAGAGAGAGAGACAGAGAGAGAGAGACAGAGAGAGAGAGAGAGTATGAGTGGGGGAGGGGCAGAGAGAGGGAGACACAGAACCTGAAGCTGGCTCCAGGCTCTGAGCTGTCAGCACAGAGCCCGACGCGGGACCCGAACTCATGATCCGTGAGGTCATGACCTGAGCTAAAGTCGGACGCTTAACCGACTGAGCCACCCAGGCTCCCCTAACCCAGGAGACTTCAAACTTCTTGATCACATACCTCGACCTGTAAAATACTCTTGAGCCCGCATCCATAGATACACATATATTTAGTTGTGCATAATTTAGATAAATGCCCTATTGTACATAGGCCCGTGAGAAAAAATGAGGAATTCAGAAATGTAAAAGAAGGAATGACGAAAAACAGAAGTTCAAATCATTATCCCTGCTCTTCAGGGGATTATCTTGTTTATTCTACTTTGAAGACCACTTAAGAACTCACATGGTTCTCTCTGGCCCATAGAGACTGAAGAGCAAGCTGGGCCCGTCAAATGACCCTGCCTCCCCACTTTGACACCTTATCTTTGCCGGCTACGCCCTAAACCCAGTCACCCCCTCGAGGGACACCAGGACCAGTCATCTGTGAGCCTAGCAAAGCAGGATCTTGAGCGTCTCAGGCTCCTCTGCCCTCTCCCCCCAGCAGCCCCCTGCTCCTGGGCCCTCCCGGATGCCCTGTGGTGACCCGCCCCTCTCTCTGCCTCTCCCTGCGTGAGCGAAACTACCTCATTTCCGTCAACCTACCTGGACTTAAGTATTTCACAGGGTGATTTGCATTTCGAGCCTTATCTCTGATTAAATTTTCAGAGGCTCATTTTCCTCAACAGCCAAACGGGGATGTTAAGCCCCCTGTGAAGTTTAAATGGGGAATCGCTTCTGACCATGCCTCACACAGTACCTACAGAGCGCTGGGCACTCGGTAAGGCTCTGTACACGGCCGTGGGGTTGGAAAGGAAAGCCTCGGCCTTCCCGTACAGGAGAGTAAACAAAAAGAAATACTACCTTGAAACTACACCATAGCCTGCTAACCCCCATCCAAGCCAAGTGGCACGAGGCTGTCTGCTAACTTTGGAGGCCTCACATCCCCAAGAGACTCTCGGTGAGTGGTGTAGAGAAGGGGATCCTGCCTCCGGCTTCCTCGTTTGAAGACGGGGCCCTGAGAGGGACTCCCTGTAGCTTAGCCTTTCAAACCCCATTGCACGCACACAGGTGTTGGCTCCCCTCCTCCCGAAGCCCCTTCCCACTCCTGGGCCTCCCTGACCACTCATGAGAAAGGCACCGTTCCGAGGCCAGAGAAGGGAGGCGGGGGAGAGGCTGCCCCAGAGGGCTGAAGGGCAGCTGTTTATATTATAATTAAGGTTTTACAGCATAAACTGAAATGTAGCTTGACTATTCCAACAAGGCGCTGGAGGTAATTACCACTGCTAGAGGCGTTCTCCACTGCCAATTATTTCGCTCCCTAATTGAATGACTTAGGCCGTGGTGTAGAGGGGCAGGGAGAGGAGCTTGCTTTCAAACCTGGACGCTCCCTCAGACGCCTCAGAGCAGCTCCGAGCTTCTCAGTCCCAGCCCTTCCCTAACGCCTCTCCCAGGGGTGTGGCGCAGAGGGTAAGAACGCGGGTCTCGGAGTGCCATCACTTACCGGCTTGGACAGATCACTTAAACTCCCCGAGTCTGACTGAAGCACAGACTTCCTAACCCTAACGTGTGCATTAGACAAACGATCGTAAGCCTGGCACGCAGGGAATGTTGAATAACGACGGCTTCAGGAAACAGCGCTGGCAGCGAGCGTGGCCGTGGAAGAGCAGGTGATTTTTTCCTCCCTGAACAGCTGGGGAAACTGAGGCAGAAAGCACACTTCTGCCTGGTAAGTGAGGGTCAGCACCAGACAGAAAGTGTGCCTCTGGCTGAAAACGAGTGATTTCCTTTGAGTTGGGGAGCATGTGCCTCCTCCTAAGAAGGTTGGACAGAACCCCAAGACATCCAGCTCCCAGGGGGGCGGTTCTCTGCTCTACCCCATCTCCACACACAGTGCCGACCACTGTGCACAGCACCCTGCTTGCCGCCCCGTCCCCGGGCAGGCCCATGATTAGTATCCCATGCATTCCCAGGGAGCCTCCTACTTCTAACACTTTATGCTGCTTTCTGTACCTCGTCTCCTCCGATCCCCACGACCACCTAGACGAGTATCGCTCCTGGTTTACGAATGAGGAAACAGAAGCCAAGAGAGATGAAGTAAAGAGCGTAAGGTCAGTCAGGGACTAAAACCCAGGTCTGCCTCCATGGGGAGGGGCCGGTTCTGCTCCTGGGGTTAACCACACGCTCCCTCCCCAAGGTCCGGCTCCTTGGCCACTGACATCAGAGAGTGTGTCTCAAACATCTCAAAAGCCCAGTGATTCTCAAAATTCTGTGTACATAGGAATCTCCTGGGGACTCTGTTTTAAAATGCGGATTCCAGAACCACTTCCCCGGGGACTCCCATTCCCCGGGCCTAAGAGAGCATCCAGGGATCTCAAGGTTAAAAAGTGCCCCGGGTTTTCTGATTTCAGTGGTTCAAAGGCCACCTCGGAAGGCACTGGACTGAAAGAATGTAGGCCAGGCAGCCGAAGCCTCTGAAATACCACCTGTGTGACCTCAGCTGTTTGACTTAAAGTTTCTTGATGCTTAGTTTCCTTAAATGCAAAGGAAGATAATAATATTTACCTTCAAGGGATTTTGGTGACAATTCAATGACATAATGCATGTGAGGTGCCGAGCGTAGTGCCTGGCACACAGAAAACGCTCAGTAAGGTTAATAATTATTAGCATTATTGCTGCTCTTGTCTCAACACCGAAATACAGCCAAGCCCTGTGTTACTCAAGGGATAAGTCCCTATAGCTAATACCTTATCGCTCGGAGTCATTAAATCTATAGAAAATTGGGGTATAAAAGAGACACAAATAGGATTTGATAAACAAGTCATTTTTTAATAAGAGTGACTCATTTAAGCCGCCTCAGGGTGGGGGTGTTGGTAGATAAGCAACTGTCTGTTCTCTAATTAGCAGCCACTGATTAACGGCAGGAAAAGGAGGCAGTTGGTGGGTATGCCAAGGGGGCCTTCTTGCGAACTGGCTTTAAGTTGATGTGATCTGTGCAAAAAGAAGAAAGAATCATGAGCAGACAGCAGTGGTGTAGACAAGGACGTTAGAGCCCACGCCCAGCGGCGGCCGGTTTCCTCCTGACTCCTCCACCCTCCCAGCGCTTGGGCCATCATGTCCGAACCCAAGCCAGCCGCCAACAGGTCTCCTGGCTGGGCGGAGAGGGACTCTGGCCTCTTCCTGGAAAAAGCCTGCCCCGAGGCTGCCTCAGGACTGTTTCCCTGGTCTTCCTGGGGGAAAGGAAGAGCAAATATCAGAAGAAAGTAAAACAAAACTTGTGCTAAGTAGATGGCCTACAGACAATCTGTGATGGGACCTCTTTCATTCTCTCTCTCTGTCTCTATCTCTCTGTCTCTGTGTGTGTGTCTCTCTCTCTCTCTCTCTCTCTCTCTCGCTCTGTCTATCTCTCTCTTCACCCTTTAGAATTCAGCAGAGGCTCCCGGTGAAGTACAAAGTAACCGAGTCAGCAAGGACTACCTAGCTAACTCGCCTGGGGTTAGGGGCTGGACTTTGTCAGAGATCCCCCTAGAAGCCTGTCATTTCACCCAAGCCACCTCTCTCTCATACTTGATTGTGGCCAAGTAGACGCATGAAACCAAAGTTCTGATTAGAGAAGGCCCACAGACATTCCTGGGTGCATTCTGGCATCGTGGCGGGAAGTGTTCCGAGAGGCGGACTTCGGCATTTCCGCGCCCGGTTGCACGGGAGCAGGTGTCCCTCAAGAGCGAGGTGAGGGGAGTCATGCTTTGGTCCTTCCTTGGGAAACTGGAATCCCACAGTGCATTTCGGGGTGAGAGCAAACTCCTCATAGCAGAGAGCTGCCTTATGTGTAAGCCACGCCGTCAGCTACCTGCACGGTGGGAACTGGCATAGGCTGAAAACCTCCTCCTCCCAAGCCCTCTCCCCGGGAGCAAGTATTTCTTTTTAACTTTCCTTTTTCTTTTCCTTTTCTTTTTTCTTTTTGTTCTTTTCTTTTTAAATACAATTTATTGTCAAATTGGCTAACATACAATGTGTAAAGTGTGCTCTTGGTTTTTGGGATAGATTCCTGTGGTTCATCACTTCCATACAACCCCCAGCGCGGAGCAAGTATTTCTGTCTCCGTGTTCCTCTTCGGGCCCGACAGAGTCATCCGTAGGCTTCCTCTCTGACCCACGCCCCTGAGATCCCCCACGGGCAGACGGGGCATCACAGCGGGGAACCAGCCTGCGGAAACAGGGAACACAGGCCGTTCCTATTCTTTTCCTCTAGAAAGCCCCTTCTTTAATCTTCCCTCCTTAGTCCTTGATCAGCTGCCCTTCATGACTTTCATTTGTCGCTGTCACCTGCTCCCTGTGACTTTTTTTTTTTTTTTTTTACCTCTGACTCGCACGCAATCCAGCTCAGTGCTGGGCACATCCATGCCCGGGGAGTGACCGATGAATGCATGAATGACACAAAGTGGCCCGGAGGAGAGCCCCCCTGCGGGTGAGGGGAGCAGGCATGGCAGTTCCAGCCCTCGGTTCCCCTAAGGAAGTCCAGAAGGAAACAGATACTGCAGAGAAAACACTGACTGTTAGTCTTTTACTCAAAGCCCAGCACCACCATAACGTGCCTTGTTTGTGCTAACCATTGCCAGTAAATGCAGTAAAATCACGTATTTGCCTGGAAATCTGCTGTCTGTTACATAAAAGCATTCAGGACTACCTCCACGTTTCAGTTTTTAGTTTCTTTCCCTCCTCCTGAGTCCACCTCTATAATCTCCTTCCCTCACACACCCAGACAACTCACCCAACCACGGGCGCCTCAATACCCTGTGAAGACACCTTGCCCGTCCCCACCCTTCCCGGACGCCCCTTCCCCAGCTCGTCCCTCCAGAGCAGCAGGCCAGTGAGGCCACAGTTCCTGGGGCCACTCGAATCTCATTTTCTCCATCATTCATCTCCGAGGAAGTGAAATTACCAAGAACGGAAAATGTACACGTGACACCGCTGGGGATGTCTGGCTTCGGACAAGACCAGGGTGCACGGGAATGGAGGCTAGCCACTTTGCTCTAAGCAAAGAGCTGGGGAGAGGTCGCCATCTATGAAGAATCTCATTCGTTATAATTCGGGAAAACAATTGTTGACAAGCTGGGCCCACAGTTGAGCGACGAGAGGGAGCTAGGATTGTGTTTCTGTGTGAGCTTGTCGTTCTTGGGACGTTTTTCTTAAGCATAATAACTTCAACTTCCTTTTCCCACCACGATGGAGGATCCCAGAGCAAGGGGCCAATTTCCCTCTTTCCATTCTGTCTCTCCAAAACATTAAGACTTTGCTTGTCATGCGGCGACTATGCCGTCTTTGATGCTGGCTGTTACGACCGCACGCACACACACATGACTATATTAATAAAAACCATCAGGAACTTCTATTAAGATCTTACAAAGCACCAAGCACTGTTCTAAACTCTTACATGTAGAATCTCATCCAGATGACTGAACGGCTCTGTGAAGTGGGTACGAATTTCGTCTCCACGGTCAGATGAGGAAACCGAGGTACAAAAGGGATTAAGCAGCTTCGAAGTTTACACAGCTGGTAAGAGAAAAGGCCAAATACCTCGGAGATTTTTAAATGTTTCAGTAAAGGTCTCCCAGGAGCTCCTACCCATCGAACGTCTGGCCCCCTCACCCTCACTCCCGTCAAGATTTAGCCCAGCTCCCTTAAAGCTCTGAAGAATGCCATGAGGTCAAGGGCAACAAACGTTAGGGACAACCAACATGGCAGTGAGGGAGGTCCTGGACCCCCATGCCCACGAAGGGAATGTGATCGTACTCCAAGTGTCATCAAGTCAGTGACACCTCATTCATCCTGTGAGGGCCCTCTGCCTCTCTCAGGATGGACGCTCTCTCCCAGCCCAGTTGCAGGGCTGTGTCTGCCTCACACCCTCAAATGAACAACCAAGTCTATGCAGCAACTCATTTATCCCCCCTGGCCTCACTCGTTCCCTCAGATCCCTCTGGAAAGCAGAGTCCTGACGCCCCAGGTCCTCCCTCGACCCTTCCACCTGACAGGTAGCACCTAAAGACATGTACCTTCTGAGAAAAATCACAGCATCTACTCTGCCAAGACATGGGCATCAATTATGTGTTGATGCCCGCCTCCTGCTACGCTGGCAGTGGTACAAACAGGCTGCGTGGAGGCCTGCTGCTTTTCTCGAGGGAAGAACTGACAAGGAGCCATTGGGGCCCTGCTCCCAGCAGGCCTCTGCCCCCTCCAGGCAGCACCAGACCAGAGAAGAAGGAGTAGGGGAAGGGGAGGGAGGTCTCTCGAAGTAAGTGAGCAAGTAAAAAAGATAAATGGAACCAATTTCAAAAGGAGTTACAGGGCATCTGGGGAAGCAAGACTCCTGGGTTAGAGTTAAGGCTCTGAAGCATCAATAATATGCTTTATATCCATCTCACCCTCCTTTTGGACTCATCAAATGCTTTCAGGGGTAACCCCCAGGTCCCCTCCTCACAGCTAGACAGGACTCACCTTTTGCAGCACCGGAAACAAAGGCTGCAGATACTCAAATGTAATGTGCAAAGACTGCTAGTCTCAATGTTAACACAGAAGGATTTGAAGGTGGACTCGTAGCGCGGGTCTCCCAGAGAACGTGTGGATAAAATGGAGACAAGGGGCGGGAGAGAGAAAACACTAGCTTGAGGAATCTCAAGCCTCGGGGCGCCTGGGTGGCTCAGTGGGTCGAGCGTTCGTTCGCCTCTTGATTTTGGCTCAGGTCAAGATCTCACGGGTTCATGGGCTGGAGCCCCGCATCCTGCACTGGAAGTGCAGACCCTGCTTGGCGATTCTCTCTCTCCCTCTCTCTCTCTCTGTCCCCTCCTTCTCTCTCTCTTTCTCAAAATAAACAGACATGAAAAAACAAATTAAAACAAAAAAGAAATCTCAAGCCTCTCCCCAGGGTTAGATGGAAGCTGAGTCGGGACTGAGATGTCCTCGCCCCTGCTCTGTGAAGTAGTTAATGCCAGCCCCTTGTACTGCATCCGCCCTTCGTCGCTGAATTGTCCAGACTAGAATAATCTGTCTAGGCCCTGGGACTCCGCCCTACCGTGTGGATCATCCTCTGTCCAATGACCTAAGACGCGGTGAACGCTTCGCTAAGCACCAATGAACAGTGGGACTTTCAGACAGCTCTACCTGTGTGAGTATCAGGCTCCTCGACCACAAAAGGAGGCAATGAGAACGTAATTTCTGAAGGCCCACATTCCAGCTCTAATATACTGGACTTTAACAAGGGCCGCTAGTGGCCCTTGTTAAATATTATCAGGATATTATCAGGAAGAGCCTTGCCTCTCCAGGGAATGGTTGCTGGCAATTCCCACGAAAATAAGCAGGAGCGCCTGGTGGCTCAGCCAGTTGAGCGTCTGACTTTGTCTCAGGTCATGATCTCATGGTCTGTGTGCTCGAGCCCTGTGTCAGGCTCTGTGCTGACGGCTCAGAGCCTGCTTGAGATTCTGTGTCTCTCTCTCTCTCTCTCTCTGCCCCTCCCCTGCTAATACTCTCTCTCTCTCTCTCTCAAAAAAAAAAAAAAAAGATAAAAAATAAATAAATAAGCAGCAGCATTCCCCCCTATAACCTGGCTTTTAAATTTTAATCAAAGCTCACAAACCGAGCACAGTCAAAATACGTGACAGGAGAGGGGCTGGTCGGATATTCACCTCATTATTACTCAGATATGTTCACCATCCCTCCTGAGGAATGGACAACTTTGAGATTCTTTCCTCACTAATCAGTAGTTGCCAGGACTATGATGGGCACTCAGAGAACGCAGAGAACTTAACTTGTCTCCATCTTTAGGAGAAAAAGGATGAATTTATATATAATAAGAAATTAATACAAGAAATTTAGAACATTGATTTTTTAAAGTTTAAGATCTCACTACTGTTCATCTTAATGCTGACCAACCATAGAAGTCCAGTTAACCTCTGAAGCACGACTAGAAAGAAACAATATTACTATTAAATTGTACCGCTGAGGACAAGTAATCACTGGCTCCATGCACATACGGACAAAATATTTACCTTAGCTCAATTACCAGAATCTTTCTTTTAATATTTATTTATTTATTTTGAGAGAGAGCATATGAACAGGGGGAGGGGCAGAAAGAGTGAGGGAGAGAGAGAGAGAGAGGGAGAATCTCAAGCAAGTTCCCTGCTGTCAGCACAGAACCCCATGAGCGGCTTGATCCCACGAATTGTGAGATCATGACCTGAGCTGAAATCTAGACTCGGACGCTTAACTGACTGAGCCACGCAGGCACCCCACCAAGCAACTTCTTTTAAGGGGAAATGTGACCTTTCTCAATAAGGTAATGCCAAGGCTGGCCATCTTGGTGTCAACATCATACAGACTTTCGATGTTAGCACTACAGCCTCGTAGACAGAATGAGCTACAGAATTATGGAATCCAGTGCAAAATGAAAATGGAGCATTTCTTGTTCAAAAATTACTAAGACTTTCAAGAAACCACAACAGAGTATTCAACATGCATGGGGCCTTTTGCTATCGTGCAGATCACATGTCCACTGATAGCCTTCGCATAGATGATCCAGAATCGACCATAGCAAACATTTAACCGGTGCCTACTAATAACTTTCCATCTATTAACTCATTTAATTCTCGGAACAACCATAGCAGAAAAGTCCTATTATTCTTCCTATACTAGGGAAACGGAGGCATGAGAAAGTTAAAAGTTCTGTCCATCGATCCATGGACATGAGGTAGAGCCAAGACTTGAACTAAGGCGGACTGGGACTAGGTTCTGCACTGCTTCTAGTAACCGATCTCCAGAAGTGAGTCTGGAAATTACATGAATAGATTCCCACTCTGTGGTCTTAATTTTTCGCTCTGTTGAGATTAACACTGGGCTCGCGTGACTCTGAGGTGGTCACACTTCTGGGGGCCTGCGATGACTGGGGTCTTTTGCATGTGTGTCACTGTGTGTATGTGGGCAAAGTAAGTGTAAGTGCAGGGAGCTGGGAACCATTTTTCCTGGACCCCCACGTATTAGTGACACCCTGGGATGGAAGGCTGCTGGTGCTTGACAGCTAAGGCTCCGGGTAAAAGCGATTCACATCAGGAAAGCCCACCAGGCTCCGATTATGGAAAAAAGTCTTATGCCAGAAGGATGGGGTCTCTGAGCAGAACTGGGCTCACCTGAAACAACCTTGACCTCTAGCTTATGGTTGTGACCTTGCAAGTTGGGCACTCCACCTTCCCCTCAGGAGGCTGTGAGTCCATCACCCTGAGGGGGAAATGAAGGGCGCTATTCCTGGGTGGAAGAACCCTAGGCAGCCTGACCCTCTACCTTCTAGAACCGGGTTTCTCCAACCTCAGTTGTACACAACTGTACAACTCAGCTTCTCACCTGAGAAGCTTTCATAAAAACAAGGGAGGTTCCCAAGCTCAGTCCCCCGAAGTCCTGAGTACATAGGTCTGGGGTAGAGCCCAGGAATCTGAATTTTTAACAAACCCTCCAGCAATTTTGATGTAGACGGTTCATTCTTTGGGAAACTTTATCTACAAAATGGTGCGAATGTTCCCAAGGGAAGGTCAACAATCCCGTCCTGACCGCACTCCTTTCACCTTTAGAGGAGAGAGCGCCATGTCGCCACATCTGGGGGAGCGGTTAATCAAGTGAGCTGGTGCACGTGAAGGGGCCACGTGGCCCTAGGACACGGAAGTGGATGGTAGATTCCAAGGCTGAGGTTTGCTTTCTTTGGCTAATAATCTGAATCGCTAGTTTTCTTTTCACTGAAGAATAAGTCATGGCCCACCCCGGGACTTGCCGTGCCACGAAAATGATAGGCTTTCTCAGGCAAACTCTGCTCCCGCAAATGGCTTTCTCGGCCTCTCTGTCTCTCTCTGCCTGCTGGTTTCCCACATACCCATTTGCCTTCTAAGGCTCTAATTTCAAGGAACTTCCTTTTTCTCGGAATGAATGAGAGTCATCAAAAGTTGCTGCTGAAACAGACATTGGGGAACAGTCAGCCCAGTGTATCTGCTCCATAGGCTGGGAAACCAGTGATACGAACTGAGGTCTGCTCTCACAGGCATAGACAGGCTACACGAGCAGACCCCACCTATCTGCAGTCCACAGAATCCCCCAGGGCGTCCCTTCTCCCTACAGGGCCCCATCGTACCGAGTAAGCGGACACTGCAGGACGCGTCTAGACTTTCTTCATTGGGTTTCCCATTAAAGAGATGCCGAGGCAGTTTTTAAATCTCTGGAAATGAATAGCTATATCGTACAGCAAAAATACAGCAAAGGGGCCGGAAAAATCCGCTGTGCACTTAGAAAAAAAAAAGTTATAAATAAACAGGATGTCAGGAACCGGATTAAACTTCCAAGTTGAAAATAGGAAGTAGAAGATAAAAGAGCTGGCCCACTCGGAACTAGTCCTCTGGCTCCTGGGATAATCCGCCCTGGCTGCCCAGTACTCGAACTCAGAGAAGGGCGGACTTTCAGAACCGAGAAAGATTGAGAGGTCAGAGATTGTCTGGGCCGAGACTTCTCTTCTCGGGGGACGAGGAAACTGAGCTCAGCTCAGAGAAACGCGGACACTTGCCCGAGGTCACACAACTCAAGTCTGTGAATCAACCGGGACTATTCTTCCAGCCACTTGAAGGAACCACAATGGATGGGTTATTTGGTCTCCGGCAAAGAAAACTTATTACCTAATAGTTGGATATCTTTTCTGTGTGGTATGAAAATCTCAAACACATCACCTAGTAAGGAAATGTAATCACGGTTTTTAATTAACATAAAGTCTCCACAACACTTTTTTTTGTTGTTATATTACTTCTATACAGCGTAAATCAATTAACTGAAATGGGCTAGTGGGTACAGAGCAGTGGCGGTCAGTCACTGGACAGATAATTGCTCTGTTGCTGAGATTAACACCTTATCATGCTATTAGGACCGCTTATGAATCTTGTAGTCTTGACAAAGCCTACAATTTAGGGACTATCCATTCCAGCTGTCTCCATTTCTGTGGCCTCCTACATGCAAACAATTGTTGCGCTAAGTGCTGCATTTAATTAAAGGCCCTTCCCATGTCATGGGTATAGTCACAGGAAAGACAAGAGACCTCGTTTGTTTAAATACACGCACACACACACACAGACACACAGAGACACACACACACTTCTTGCTGGTGATTAGTTAGCTGTAAAGCAATCAGGATTAAAGTCAGCGAGGCCCACCAAAGAAGGGTAAGATATGGGTGACTTCTGAATTGGAAACTGCAAAGCACGCATTACCTCTCCTTTTATGACTTAGGATAAAGTCACAGACAAGAACTACGCCCCTGAGTTTCTTCTCACGTTAAAGGGTCATTTCATCCCAACTCGGGGTCCTCTGCCGCTTCCCAAAAGTCTGACAGAGCATCCCACTTGAATTGATTTTTGGCTACTAGATCTTGAGATGGGAGGCCAGGCGTCTGTGACAGACGAGACAGGTCGAGTACCGAAAGGGCCGACAAAGGCATCCAGAGCGATTAGAGTATCGGAGGAAAAAGAGACACCCATCTACCATGTAGCTTTGCTTCTCTTTTAACAAAGGGACACTTTTCCTGGGACAATTCTTATTGGAATAGGAGACAACCAAAAAAAGAAAAAGAAAAAGAAAAAAAAAAAAACGAAAATCAAACAGGCAACAAATAATTTTACCATTACCAGGTAATATGTGTTAATTGCTCAGTTTATACACTCAGAATGACATACCATTAGAGACTGTGTATGCATTGTAACTAGAGCATTAATAAATTTAAAATGTGCCTATTAGGATGACAGCTTTGGAGGTGCAAAGGAATAACAGTTATCACTTGGCAGAAGCCGCTCTCACCCCATCTGCTGAGACTTTGCATACATTTTCAGCTTCCTGAGCAATGATTAGGCCTGTCAGAACCTCTTTAACCTTCTAACTGCTGGTCCCCACTGGCCGTAATTAGAGACTAATGAATTCAGAAGATGCAGGCCGTGAGGAAAACTGCCTTGACAGTTTGTGTACAAATTAAGCCCCAATTACTTCATGCATCTTTTGCATCGCTGATACAAGTCTCTGTTATTATTTTTGAATATGGTCATTTTAGCAGAAACGAAGAACTTGGCTAATGTATTGTGTCATTTTTATGGCTCGTCATAAAGGGAAAAAAAACATACGGGGCGGGGCGTGAATAATGTGAAATAAACTACAGAGGATTATAAAGAGAAATTAATTTTCCTCTTGGGAATACCCTACCACCTTTAATACCCCCTGCTGGACATACTTATTAATATGGTTATTGTTATTCAGGTACTAGCTGCTATGGAAGGAGCCCGACTCACTAGCAGGTTGTCTGGTTTAGGTTTAGACCCCACGGAAGGAGCGTTTGGAAGTGAGATGCCCCTCCACTTTAGTCCCGGCAGTAGAGGTTGCTTGGAGCACCTGGGCTGAAAGTTCTTTGTTCGCGGCCCTCCATCTTTGACGGCCATGGCAAAAGTTTGCAACTCCAAGAGGTGTGCCTTTAAAACCACAATACCGAGGTCCAATGCCACATTCCTTTCCCTGAAAAGCTCCTGAAAAATGATGATACGGCATCTTGTTTCAGTCTCCGCTGGTCAGCTCAAGCAGAGATGCGAGCTCGGTCTTTTGGGGACCTGGGCCCCGACTCTATGAGGTCACATAAAGACTCTCAGCTATGTTTCCAGAAAGCCAAGGGGAATAGGTGCGTATTTCTACACCAGGGTCATCGCCTTTATAGTTTTTTCTTTAGCTACAAGATGCTGCTGCTGAGAAATGGTCCTGCCATCTGTCCGGCAGGGTAGACCCTGCCGCTCCAGGCAGCCCAGAGACTCCTCCACCAGCGAGTCTTCCCTACTGAGAACGGCTCTCCTGCACGCATCCTCCGCTGAAGTCCCTGCAGGCTGAGGCACTCCTGCCTCCGCTCCCTCTCCCTGCCCCGCACCAGCCTCGGAGAAAGTTAACAGTTTCTCTTCTGTTTGGCCAACTTTGCCTCTCCAGCTCAAAGCCCCTCCCTCCGTTCCTTCCTGTGGATGGATGCAGAATAATGCCTCCCCCCACCCTCAAAGACTACCTCCTGGTCTCCAGAACCTGTGAGTATGTTATCTTACACAACAAAAGGGCATTTGCAGATGTGGTAAGTTAAGGATCTTGAGATGGGGAGACTTCAGGTGGACCCTATCTCATACAAAAGTCCATACGTGAGGGAAGCCGGAGATTAGAACCAGTAGCAGGAGCTGTGAAGACAGAACCAAGAGGCTGGAATGATCTAGGGAAAGGCCACAAGCCAAGGGATGCAAGTGGTTCCTGGAAGCCTGAAAAAAGCCAGGGAATGCATTCTGCCCTTAAGTCTCCAAAAGGAACCACCCTACCAACACCTCGATTTCAGACTTCTGACCTCCAGGACCATAAGAGAATAAATGTGTGCCATTTTAAGCCACTAAATTTGTGATAATTTGTTACAACAGCAATAGGAAACAAATATACCTTCTCCCATGGAAACGTAAAACTTGGGGTTGTGTTCCAGTAAAAATAATTATGACAAGAATTTCTCTCAGATAAATTACTGTACTCTCTGTCTTCTCAGAATGAAATAATCGACTAGCTCAGGAAGTTGTTACAAGGATCAGGAAATTAAAGAGTCTAATTCATTATGCGGAACATAGCAGATGCTCAGTAAAAAAGTTGATGGAGTACAGCTCAAAACCAAGTCTGAGTGTGAAGAGGAGCCAAGAGTGTCGCACCTACCTCATTGCTCTGTATTTTTCATCCCCCCTCCTCACAACTGGATCTATTGATGGTCTCCACATGCAAGTGCCAGCCTATCTCTTCCCGAATGGCAAGAAGCAAGAGTCTGTGTCCAGTGGATTTGAACTTGACCTACTCTTAAGCTGTGAGTCCTGTGACCCAGACTCAGATCTCTAGTCTCACTGCAAGTATCTTTATCTGCCAAAAATTATGTGGGTCCCAAATCTGGTGAAGAAGAGTCTGATGCTTGAGTAACTCCGAAGTTCTAAATGAACCTGCCTACTATCTTGGCTTCATTTTGGGATTGGGTATCTGCCTAAGCACTTTGACTTTGTAAGGAAGGAGCGTTAATTCTGTTCGCTTGCCCTGCTGAGGCCTCCTGTCTCGGACCAGAAGCCTAGCACCCTCAACCCAGCTGGCTAACATAAGGGATTAAGACCCCACCTGGCTCTTTTCTGGACTCATATCCTTCCCTTCTCCTCCCAGATTTGACCACATACATCAGTCACCTTTGGAAAGATTCCTGGATGAAGACGAAAATCTAGTTTAACTCACAGTATTTGACTCACACCTTAATATCTTATTGTTCTACTCTAAGCAACGGATCAGGTACCTTGGGCCCAGTATTAGTCAGATTTAGGATCGAGGATCTTGTACTCAGTCAATGTTCCTGGACCACTAACCTGTTCTCTTCATACCTCCCTGGGTAGCAGATTCCCCCCCAGATCAGCAAATTCTCACCCTGCATACTCCTCTCCTCATCTTTGAGGTCACCCTCAGCACTTTCGTAATGGCGACTTGACTTCTGATTACAGGCATTCCTTGAGATGTTGTGGATTTGGTTCTAGAGCACTGCAATAAAGTGAATGTCACAATAAGGCAAGTCAATGAATCTTTGCATTCAAAAGTACACATGAAAGTTATGTTTACACTATATCGTAGTCTATTAAGTAATAGTATTATGTCAGAAAAAAAGGCACGACCTTAATTTAAAAATGATTTATTGCTAAACAATGCGAACCATCATCTGAACTTTCAGTGAGTCATAGTCTTTTTGCTGGTGGAGGGTCTTGCCTCAATGCTGATGGCTGCTAACTGGTCAGGGTGGTAGTTGCTGAAGACTGGGGTGACTCTGGAAATTTCTTAAAATAAGACAACAGTGAAGTTTGCCACATCCATCGACTCTTCCTTTCAGGCACAATCTGTCTGTAGCGTGTGATGCTCTTTGATAGGATTTTACCCACCAGGAGAACTTCTTTCAGAATTGAAATCCATCCTCTCAAACTCTGCTACTGTTTAACAACTGAGTTCGTGGAATATTCTAAACCCTGGGTTGTCATGTCAACCATCTTCATAGCATCTTCACCGGGAGGAGATTCCATCTGCCTTGTTCATCCATAAGAAGCAATTCCTCAGCCATTCGAGTTGTATCACAAGATTGTATTCAGTCACATCTTCAGGCTCCACTTCCAGTTCTAATCCTCTTGCTGTCTCCACCACATCGGCAGTGACCTCTTCCACTGAAGCCTTGAACCCCTCAGAGTCATCCATGAGGGTCGGAATCAACTTCTTCTAACCTCTTGTTCAAACTGATGTTTGGACTTCTTCCAATGAATCACAACTGTTCTCAATGACCTCTAAAAGTAAACCCTTTCTGGAAGGCTTTTGATTTACTTTGCCCAGATCCAACAAAGAATCGCTATCTATGGAAGCTGCAGCTTCATAATAAGTGTCTTACATAATAAGACTTGAAAGTCAAAATTATTCCTTGATCCATGGGCTGTAGAATGGCTGTTGTATTAGGAGGCAAAACAACATAAATCTCATTGGACATCTCCATCAGAGCTGTTAGGAGAGCAGGTACATTGTCAGTGAGCAGTAATCTTTTGAAAAGAATCTTTTTCTTTCTCTTTTTTTTTTTTTTTTTGAGCAGTAGTTCCCAATGGTGGGTTAAAATATTCAGTGAACCATCATACTGCAAACAGATGTGCTGTCATACAGACTTGGTTGTTCAATTTCTAGAGTACAGGCAGAGTAGATTTAGCATAATGCTTAAGGTTCCTAGGATTCTTCAAATGGTAAATTAGCATTGACTTTGAGAGAAAGTCACCAGCTACAAGAGTCCCTAACAAGAAAGCCTATACGCTGAAGCTTTGAAGCCAGGCACGGACTTCTCCTCTCTAGCTATGAAAGTCCTAGATGGCATCTCCTTCCAAGAGGAGGCTGTTTCATCTACACTGAAAATCTGTTGAATTCTCTTGGCTGGACCTTTGGGAGAACTTGCTACAGCTTCTACATTGGCACTTGCTGCTCCACGTTGTGCTTTTAATCAGTCATGGAGATGGCTTTTGTCTTTAAACCTCAAGAACCAACCTCTGCTAGCTTCAAACTTTTCTTCTGCAGCTTCCTCACCTCTCAGAGCCTGCATAGAATTGAAGCGAGTGAGGATTTTGCTCTGGATTACGCTTTGGCTGATGAGAAGTTTGTGGCTGGTTTGATCTCCTATCCAGACCACTTGAACTTCCTCCATATCAGCAATACGGCTGTTTCCTTTTCTTTTCACTCCTGCATTCACTGGAGCCGCACTTTTCATTTCCTCTAAGAACTCATCCTTTTCCTCCAAGAACCTCCTATTCACAACTTGGGAACTCCTTGGCACAAGAGCCCTAGCTCTCAGCCTACAAGCTTTTGAGATGCCTTCCTTACTGAGCTTAATCACTTCTAGTTTTTGATTTAAAGGAACAGACCCGTGACTCTTCCTTTCACTTGAACACTTGGAGACCACTGTAGGGTTACTACCTGGCCTAATTTCAATATTGTCGTGTCTCAGAGAATAGAGAGCTCTGAGGAGAGGGAGAGATACAGGGGACTGGCCAGTCGATGGAACCATCAGGACACACACACTTATTAAGTTATGCAAGCATGGTTCGTGGCCTCCCAAAAAGAGTTACAGTAGGAACATCTAAGATCACTGATCACAGATCACCATAACGAGGATAGTCATAACGAAAAAGTTCGAAATATTGCAAGAATCACCAAAGTGCAACACAAAGACACGAAGTGAGCAAATGTGGTGAGAAAACCAGTGCTGACGGCCTTGCTTGATGCGAGTTTGCCACGAACTTTCAATTTGCAAAAAATGCAATATCTGGGAAGCACAATATACAGAAGAATCATTAAAAAGAGGTATGCCCGTATTAAAGAGAAAAGCTAAATAAAAACTTCGGCTGGCTCAAATTGACTTCGAAACTCATTTCATTAGAGATATTGATTAAAAAACAATATTTAGGAGAAGAAGATTCGTTTTTTTTACATTATTCTATTTTGTATAGGAAATGCGGCACAAACTCCAACTGAATAGTTCCTCCTGGACCAACAGGATTCGTGCCTGCCAGGGTGTTTACATTCTCAGGGTATGCAGCAACAGATTAGGTTAACCTATCAAATTGCTGATATTCAACTGCTTTCGACCTACAAAAACAGCAGTTTCATACGGTTCAACTTAATAGAATGCTGTTTGCTAAAGAGCGGAAAACTCGCCTGTGAAACTAACCCTCGGGACTTTCCTCGTTTCCTTAGACACTATGGAAGGTCAAATTCAAGATTCCTGTAGAGAAAGCACAAATCGAAATTAACAAAAGTTACATAATTAGGGTCATATTGCAGATATAGAGATTTTTTTTATCCGGCTTTGTTGCTTATAAATATAAAGGTCCTGTTGCGGAGTTAATGGCCTTTATCTCTGGAAAGCTAGTAAGAATCCTGGGGCACAGCTGGCTTAGTTGGTGAAGCGGCCTGCTCGATCTTGGCTCAGGTCATGATCTCACGGTTTGTGGGATCAAGCCTCGCATCAGGCTCTGCCTGCTTGGGATTCTCTCTCCTTCATTTTCTCTCTGCCCCTTCCCTGCTCAACCTCTCTCTCTCTCTTTCTCCATCTCTCTCTCATTCAAAATAAATAAATAAATACAATGTTAAAAAGCAGAATTAAAAAAAAAAAAAAAAGAATCACATGGGGAGCCTGAATGGCTCAGTTGGTTAAGCATCCAACTTTGGCTCAGTTCATGATCTCATGGTTTGTGAGTTCGAGCCCCGTGTCAGGCTCTGGGCGGACAACTCATAGCCTGGAACCTTCTTCAGACGCTGTGTCTCCTTCTCTCCCCCATTCTCCGCTAGTGCTCTGTCTCTCTGTCTCTCAAAAATAAATAAATGATAAAAAATTGAAAATAAAAAAAAAAAGAATCATAAGCCTCCTCTATTTCGGTGCTAGGCGAGTGTGAGGTGATAAATACAGCCACACACAGCTATCTGCAGAGCCGTCTCCTTAGCAAATTTGAAGTCTAGTGTCACTGACTTTGCACAAAAATTTCTGTAATCACCACCTAGAGGCTTTGCCAAAGACAGTTCATGAAAACCCTATGCAGTTAAATTTAAAAATTTTTAAAGGATTTAGATAGCTTACAAGTAAAAGTGATAATTTCTGTGTATACACACTGTACGTAAGCCGTGACCAAAACAGTGAGATCTGGAAAACACCTATAGCGGCCTTTTCTTAGTGGCTGAAATTCCCATCATTCAGCACTCCTTAATTAACATTTGAAGGGTTTAATAAAATTTCAGGTATATCATATGGGAGAGACAAAAATTTATTTATTTATTCATTTTTTGTTTATTTGTTTATTATTTCTTTCTTCATTTACTTATTTATTTTTACTGTTTTTATATTTTTATCCTTTTTTAAAGTTTTTATTTTAATTCCAGTTAGCTAACATATGGTGTTATATTAGTTTCAGGTGTACAATATAGTAATTCAACACTTCCATACACCACTCTGTATAGCACATAAATTTATAGCCAGACATATATTTATACCTTAGTGTGAGCTGTTTAGTATATCAGCTATTTTGATAATCTGGTATGATAGCACACAATACAAGGAGGGGTAAGGAGGCAGCGAGTATAAAGGTCTATCATAGGACAAGTTTAACCGGTGCATGATCACAGAGGGCCTATGGTCATGGGGTGAGGGCAGAAGCTCAAAGGAGTGATTCCAAAATGGTGAATGCTCAACAAAGATTTTCCCACATCGTAATTTTCATAAAGTTCTACCCTTTCTTAAAAATTTTTTAATGTTTATTTATTTTTGAGAGAGAGAGAGAGAGAGAGAGAGAGAGAGAGAGAGAGAACAGGAGCAGGGGAGGGGCAGAGAGAGAGGGAGACACAGAATCCGAAGGAGGCTCCAGGCTCTGAGTTGTCAGCACGGAGCCCGACTCAGGGCTCCAACTCACGAGCCATATGATCATGACCTGAGCCGAAGTCGGACACTTAACCGACTGAGCCACCCAGGTGCCCCTCCACTCTTACAGAGCAGGGAACCTGTCTTATAAAAGCAGTATATTTCTGAGAGATGAATCTTCTGAGCCACTTTGATACGGTGTGGCTGGTACACGGTGAAGGCTCCATGATGATTACTAACCAAAAAATTCCTGGGGCACGCTGGCACCCCAACACAAAGCGAACACTTGCAAACCCCTCCCCAGATAAGGATCCAGGGTCCCAGGTTATTCTTTGCATTAAAGTGACTTTTCTAGTGATGCTTTTGGAGTTAAGTTTGTGAAGGCATAGACAAGGTTAGTGGAGAATCATGTCCAGAGAGCCGCGTGTAGAGACAGGGTACAAAGCCAAATTCAGGCTTTCTCAGAGATTTCCCCTTTCCTTGAAGTCCTAACTTGGCTACTGCTTGACAGAACAATAATGCAGGGGTGCCTGGGTGACTTAGTAGGTTTAGCCTCTGACTTTGGCTCAGGTCATGATCTTGCAGTTCATGAGTTTGAGCCCCACGTCGGGCTCCGTGCTGACAGCTCAGAGCCGGGAACCTGCTTCAGATTCTGTGTCTCCCTCTCTCTCTGCCCCTTCCCCTGCTTGTGCTCTGTCTCTCTCTCTCTCTCTCAAAAATAAATAAACATTAAAAAAAGAGTTTATCTTAAAAAAGAGACTGAGAGAAAGAGAGAACGGTAATGGAAAGTATTAGAATGAAGGAGAAGGGTGCTGGGTGGGGATGAGCTCTCTCCAGCCTTCTTGAGCCAAGTCTTAGGAATGGCTGAGAAGAAGCAGGAAGAGCAAACAACACAGTATGGAGCTCTACGTTAGATTCACAGAACCCCAGAGTGGGAAACTGTGGCCCAGAAAAAGTCATGGCCACGATTGTTTGTTTGCTTTTCCCTCTGTGATGGAGACACGGCAAGCCTCCACACCCCATACCCCCACCCCCGCCATTAAATACTCAGTGCCTAACTGGAAACTCAAGCCAATCCTTCCATAATCACATATTCAAGGCAAAAATCTTGAAATGAACTTCAAGCAGTGATACTGGGGGCCAGGGCCAGAAAACTGCAGCCCCGCTGAAAACCCAGGGCACTGGGCTCTCAGCCTCGGGTAAGCAGATGTTCTAATCTTCATCATTTCTTCTAGGAATATGACAATCATTTTGGATGATTCTTACTCAAATCCAGGATCATTCATTTGTTAGACTCACACTCCCTAGGCTTCTGCTAGCCCTCAATCTCCGATGAAGCCTGAGGTAACAGCCCCCCCCCCATGCTGTCCAGAAGGGCTTCTCCATGTCTATTCTAAGCTCCATCCTCCACCTCTTGGCTTTCAGATATTTTACCCTCATTTGACACAGGCTGCCTCTATTTCAGAGGAGATTCTGTGGCCTTTATCAACATACAATTAATTTGCATGGAAACATGGCAAACAACTTAGGATCCAAGGGGAAACACACGCCTGGCCCTTCCACACCCTGGCACTACTTGACCTGGAAACAGAACCCACTTCCGAAGCTAAAAGATTCCTCAGACAGGCGGACTCCAGTGGTAGGAGGCATTACACATGCAACATGAGGCGACACAGGTTCTAATTCTATCTCAGGTGTGACATAGAATCTCACACTGAAGATGTGAGAGTCAAGGTCACCCACTAATGCATGGGAGGGAAGTTTTTGAATCTCCTTCTCATGATCTTCATTTTTATAGAACATACCCCAGGACTTTCCCTTAGAAAGTCTCATTCATCTAGATTTGCCTCCAAATTATAGATCCAATCACTGTTCCCTTTTTTTAGGGGAAGAATGGTAAATCCATCCAAGGCAAGTTCAAGTCGATTGAAGTGGGCTCGGTTGGTAATGGTTTAGTATGAAGAAGCAAAGGACAATCACCGCAGTCCTGGGACAGTCCGAGACACAGCCCTGATGTCCCAGAACTTCACCCCACCGCTGTTCAAGGCCACTGCCTTACTGTGTTTTTACAAGTATCCTTACCTTTAAGGACAGAAAGTAGTTGATTTATCTGGGCATCTCTCCGGAGTTCCCGGTTTACCTACAGAAAAGTCGCCAAAACTTTGTAAAATCAAATTAAAAACATCCTCAACGATGAACATAGTCTTGCTAGTTAAAATACATTCTTAATAGTTAATTTCTAAAGGGCCCCCTTCCACACAGCCCTGCTTCTACACACACATATACTCAATAAGACGAGTTCGGGGAAGTCGAGGCGATAGTCACAGCGTCACTGCCGTCCAAGTGTAGACTTTCTAAAGAGAAGCACCGAATAATTTCTGTGCTCCATATTTGGTGTAGTACCTACCTTACAAGACTATCCATTAATTCAATAAATATTTATTTAGTGTCTTTGTGGGGGCTGGGGAGATAGTCGTCTCCATTCACATGGAATTTGCACTCTCGCGTGTCGTGGTGGGAGGGGGAGTGGGAAAGAGATAATAAAGAAGCAAATAAGAAAATCGCAGATACTATAGAGTCTTAAAAACAGAAGATGTGGGGTGCCTGGCTCAGTCGATTAAGCGTCCGACTTTGGCTCACGTAGTGATTTCGCTGTGCATGAGTTTGAGCCCTGCATTGGGCTGTATGCTGTTGGCACAGAGCCTGCTTCAGATACTCTGCTCCCCTTCTCTCTCTGCCCCTCCCCCACTCCCCCACATGCTCGCTTTCTCTCTCGCTCACTCTGAAAAATAAATAACCATTAAAAAAAAAGATGATACATAGCGAACGGATGTTTGAAGCGTGCCATTTTATACTGGGGTTCAGAAAAGGCCTCTCCAAATCAGAATTTACAAAAGTAGGTGGTGTCCACATGGCCAGAAAGATCTAGCCACATGCACCTCAGTAACAGGAGCACCCTGGAGTCACGGGAATAGGTAATAGCCAATGCACCAAAGGAGGCACAGGCTAGGAATGTTGAGGGCCTAAAGGGAAGCCAGTGTGGCCAAAGCTCACAAATGCTGAGGAAAAGTCCAGGAGACGAGGGCAGAGGAGTGGGCGGGAGCCACAACACGGAAAGCCCTGTGGGTCTTGAATCGTGTTTGGATGTTTGCAAAGTCAACAGAAGCCATTAGATGTTTTAGGGAGGAAAGAGACAGGATCTTGAGTTATGGTATTTTTTAATATTTTTTTTCATTTTTTATTTATTTTTGAGAGGGTGCAAGCTGGGGAGGGGCAGAGAGAGAAGACAGAGGATCTGAAGTGGGCTCTGCGCCAACAACAGCAAGCCCGATGTGGGGCTTGAACTCACGAACCGCAAGGTCATGACTTGAGCCAAAGTCAGATGCTCAACCGACTGAGCCACCCAGGCACCCCACCTGATTTATGTGTTTAAAGATCACCCCAATGGCTATATGGGGAATGGCAGGGGGTTAAGAGAAGAGACTGAGAGGCCCTTTAAGTAGGCAATTGCAGTAATCCTCCAGAGAGACAGCTCTGCCTGGGGGGCAGCTGCGCGGTGGTAATGACTGGGCAGACATTCCTCAGGAAGTGCAGGCAAAGGCTTTCTGCAAAGTGGAACAGCATGAGCAGGAACAGGAATGCATGAAAGACGTCTCCAAGTTCAGTGAGCTGGAGAGGTCAGTACATCCAAAACAAGAAAAGAAAGTGGTGTCAAAACAGAAAAGTATATACATATATTCACAAGGGAACTAAAATATGCCAAACGCAGAGGAGCCAACAGGAAAAGTGATAAATGAAAAGCATTTGTAAAAAATAACATAAACGGAGCTGAGCGTTTTAGAAAAACACTAAAATATTCTAGAAAAATACTAGAAGAAGTGCAGACACACGCCCCACACACTTGGACTGGCAGATTCAACTAAGTGAAGAAGTCCGTGCTCCCCCAAGTTATGTTATAAATGTAACGTAATGCCAATCAAATTCCAAATGGTGTTTTTGGATGGGTACCTTGGCAAAAATGTTCTCAACTTCGTGTGAAAGAATACGTGTGTGAGAATACTGAAGACACACACACCCTCGGCTCCAAGTGTTACAAGCCCTGGCGGGTGTTCCCAGGGACGTGAGGGGCCCGGAGACCACACCACCCCCTTCCCTTCCAGCTCAAGTTGTCAACTCAAGGGCAACTGCCCTCTCACACTTAACCCTGCCGCGGTATTTTCAAACTTTTTTGACCATGACCCATGCAAAGAAATACATTTCTACGAGGATGCAGATTTATTACTGGAACAAAAATTTCATCAATAATGCACACCCTTACATGTGACTCACATTTAGATTTTTTTATTCGATTTTGTTCTGTGCAACTCTATGGGGTTAAGAAATAATACGCAGTCAGAGCCCTCTTGACTGATTTCACGGTTCCGTCATGTGTCAGAACCCACCATTCTAAAAACAGTGCCTTTGGGGCAGGCTGCTCTGAAGCCTGGTCCCACAAGGGGATCTCATTACCAAGCCCGTCTCATTGGCCAGGCAACCACCCCTTTCGCTGAAGACCCCACTTGCTTTGCTTAAATAAGGGGATTCAGAAAGGGGTTCCTGTAGATTCCCTTCTAGCCCGAGAATCGAGAGAACGAGTAAATGTCCATGGACTGTGAAGCCAGGAAAGGGAAGTGGAATTTATGGTTTGTTTGTTTGTTGGATACAATGATGATTATAATTAAATAAAGTTGTCAGCCATTCCTAGTAGGGGACCGCCATTCCTATCTCTGCCTGTTAGCTTTTCTTGTCCATTTGGTAATCCATTTAGCCCTTCCATACCATCAGCTCAGTTTTTTAAAAATAAAAGGATTTAAGAACATTTTCAACGTCATCACACGGAAGACAGTAACCCTCTAATGCAAGATGTTTGTTTTTAAATGCACAGAGCTAAAGTACCTTCTAAAAAAAAAATCCAAGCTACAGCTCTGTTCTCGCTCTATAAAAATTTAAAATCACATTGATTACCCATCTGGCATACCTCCTAATTATGCATCTCTTTGCGGACTAATACTCCCTTCAGAAGCAAAACAGTAAATATACAAAGGGAAACATGATTAATAATTTCTTTTTGTTCTGTTTTTCAGGACAAGTCCCCGCTCGTTCATGCTCTCCACTGAAAATGTTTCATGACTATGCCCCCACACAGATACGATCACCTATCCCCTGATGATGTGTTTAGCAGGAAGGGAGAGATACGGGAGCAAAATTCACTTTTTAGCAGAAAGGCATTGATAGAGTAGGTACCCTATACTGCTTTTAATCTTTATTGCTGTGTGTGTGTGTGTGTGTGCATGCGTGTGTGTGCACGCACCATGTGTGTGTGGGTGTGTGCGCATGTGCATGTGTGTGTGCGTGTGTGCGCGTGCATGTGTGTGTGTTCTGCAACATGTTTTACTGACGTTTCCCTCTATTCCGTCAGACACTAATAAGTTCAGTTGTGTCTCCACAAAGCAGTTTTCTGGAAAATCAGGCGAATGTATCTGGTTGAGCAAGCCACACTGCTTACACTTGAAACAAAATACTATAATTTTTAAGAAGCTGCAGCATCCTATTAGGCTCATTGTTCCAGAATACCTGACATCCTACCAGACAAATTATGTACATTCAGTCGAAATTGCTTGGGGTGCCCTATGAATGGCCAATAGTTTATCTTCAATGCTTTTCTTTCATTTTCTTTCCCCCTTTTCCCCCTTTTAACACCCTTTCTCCATCAGCAACCTACTGGGACCTAAACTCTCTTCATCCCATCAAAAGGGAGGTCACTAGTTTCGCAATATACGTTCCTTTTATATGCAATTTCTAGAACAAAAACTTTAAAATGCCGTGTTTTCCTTCATGAAGGGCATAAAGAGGAGAGTCCGGCTGTGGCTTACACTGGTATCTATTCCATAGCCACACCTGGATTCTTCCTTGACGATAGAATCCCAATATTCTTGAGTGGCAATAGTGCTAACTAAATATTTCTTTTCCCAGAATCCTTTGCATCTTACAGTGACCATGTGACATATTTCAGGCCAGAAATCCTTAAACAGAAGTCTATTGAAGTTTTCAGGAAAGTCTTTATGCTCAGGAAAGTCTTCCTGCCCTAAGTAAAAATGTGATGGCTGGCTGCAGCACCCTCTCAGCCTTTAGGTCACGAGGGAAAGAAGAAAGAGAGAAGAGAGAGAGAGAGAGGGAGGGAGGGAGGGAGGGAGGGAGGAAGGAAGGAAGGAAGGAAGGAAGGAAGGAAGGAAGGAAGAAGAAGAAAGAAAGAAAGAAAGAAAGAAAGAAAGAAAGAAAGAAAGAAAGGAAGAAAGGAAGAAAGGAAGGAAGAAAGAAAGAGGAAGGGAGGAAGGAAGAAAAGGAAGGAAGGGAGGGAGGGAGGAAGGAAGGAAGAAGGACAATCACAGAGACATTTGTCCTGAGATCTCTGATGCCCTGAACCAACACTGGCAGCTCACTCCTTTCTGACTTTTCTTTTTATCAGAAAAATGAAACCTTATTTGTTTAAGCCGTTGGTTGCTCAGGCAATCTGTGGCTTGTGTCCTAAATGAGACGCACGAAGGATTTCCTAGGAAGTTCCACAGCCCCAAGACTCTGAGCTGGTGCCTCCGGGGCTAACGTGGAGGGTAAGCAAAGGCTAAGCCAGCAAGAGGGATGCTCCATCCCTTCCTGGTCCCTGAGTCCTCCAGACGATCTCACCTTTTATCTCGTATGTCGAGTTTATAATTAAGAATTTATTTAAGAAAAATAAGTTGGTCTGTTTAAGGTGCTGTTTCAAACCCCTGGGTTAGGTATTTTTTCCATCAGAAGATTTGTTGGCTTAATTATGAAAAAAGGGCCAAAGAAATGAATCATTACTAAGGGAATTGTAGCGATAAGGTGTCTAGAAGAGGAAAATCTAGCCCGGACCCCCTCTGACCACACCACTGCCTCTCTTAGCCCCTTAGCCGGCTCTGAGTAGCAACCTAATATCTACTTTTGTTCCATTTAGGTTCTTGGTTGTCCTACCAACAGACGCAAAGAGGGCTCACATGATCCTATATGCTCACGAAATTCCAGGGATCAAAGCCTGTGTAGAAGGTAAATATAGAGACGGAAGGAATGTTTCAAAATTAATAACAGGTACTTCATAAGAGAAGAACCTGCGTGGAGGTGGGGAAGCCCATATTTGCTTTTGTGTCCCTCTCGTCTGGTGGCCCCGGCCTTGGAGGAAGACTGAATCCATGGGGAATCTTGAGACCAACGTTCTGATGAGTTTCCTTCTGTACAGCATGTAATGTTGGTGTCCTTTGCAAAGCCTGGATGCTGGCGTTCAGGCTCACGTTCTCAATTCAGAAGTGCACACAAAGAATTGTTTGAGAATGAAATAATGCCTGTCCACCTCTCCTTACCTCTCATATGCAACCCCTCCCCCACCTCAGCACCCCATCCCTCCCGAAAGGTTAATATTCTTTTGCTCGCCTCGCTTCTGCTCTCCTCATTCATTTAGCATCTTAGACTGTGGGCTTTAGAACCGGAGAGGCCTGGGTCTCATCCCAGGTGGGCCACTTACTGCCTGGGTGACCTTAGGCTAGTCTCTTAATTTCTATGTGCTTCAGTTTCCTCATGCCTAATGGGGGTATGAGGGTAGTACCTACCTGGTCCTCTCTGGCCATCGAACTAGCCTAGACAGAGCTGGAAGCCTGCGGGAGAAGTCGCCTCGGCCACCCCTCTAGGAATCCACGTACAAAGACACGACCACCAACGCCAGCCCCTTGCACCCACGCTAGCCTGACGCTGAGGCTGGACAACTTCAGGCTTGTTATGAGCCACAAGTAATCTAAAATACACAAAGCATCTAGAACAATTCCTGGAACACAGTGAGTGCTAAATGAGTGTTAGCATCATTGTCGTTGTGTTATTTATCTGTTACCAAGTTTCATCTTCCCATTGGTAAATGGGGGTAACCGCGTTCCACGCAATTCGCTCTCAGCCAGTAGACAATCAATCGACGTGCTAACTTTTGTTGCCGGCTCCTGGAATTTCCTCCACTGGAAATATTCTTCTCCCAGGCTCAGCCTGCTCAGAGCTTCTCAGCACATTAGATCTTGCGTGATCCAAGCTTCTTTTTGAAGCCTTCTCCAGCTTCGGTGGTCCACCCTGTCTCCTCCTGTTACACATAACCGCAGCTACTGGTTTAGTACCAAACCATAGGTTGTATTTTATTGTTCTTTATTGTTTCAACTCCCTCTTAACACTTCAGATTTCCTATGTGCAAGGGTTCATTTCTTCACAATTTTAATACACTTTAACGTATTGCCGAGTGCTGGGCACATGGAAGTCCTTCAAAAATATTCGTTGATTGCTCTATTCATCTTTACTCTAAATTCACATTTGTATATGCATGCATGAGCTTTCTTTCAAAGCAAGTTACATCTGTAGTACAGCAAAGTACCCGAAAAAACATCCACATGATCTCATCGAAACTAGAATTGGACATAAACCTAGTATCAGGGGAAACTTGGAGAGGGTTTCCTCCCTGTGTAATGCTGAAGGGAAACAGGGTTTATACTCCCTGAAACAGGAAGAAAAAAAAAAAAGGAGGCAACATCTTCCCGATCTTATTTCATCAATCGAAATTCCGCCTTCCCCTAGGCCTTACCCTGGCCAAATCCAAGAAACAGATGTTTGCATAAAAAAATCTCCCCGGAGTCAGCGTGGCTGTTTATCCAATTTTCACCCTGCCATGCAGACGTAGGTTATGTCCAACAGAGTCCAAACAACAAGTCGGAATGTACGAAGTCCAGCCTGGGGAAGGGTTCAAGGAGAGGTGACATGGCCCTTCACCGGGGATGCGGAGAGAAGAGCTCACCGCGAAGAGAAGCCGGGCAAGGGCACTTCATTTCCCGCTAAGAGAAACACTTCCTTGCTCAGCTCGGGATCCGTAATCCTCTGAACCCTGCCATTTTCTAAGCGAAGACACTCTTTGGGCCGTCTGCCTCTGCTTCTATCACCCCTCTATGCGTGCTCCCTGAACACGGAAAGTAATGTTTACATTTTTGTGAACCTTCTAGGTCTGCAGAGCTGTTCCACATTGATGAACGGAGTGCATGCCTCTTTCTTTTTGATTCCCCTGTTGAGTTCTTACATTTTGATTGTCACACGAGCTGTGAGTAATTGCACCAGGAGATGATGGCTCTGTCTTAGGGATCTACAAATCTGTTCACTTTTGTCTATTTCAACGTCTTTCCCCAACATTACCTTAATACATTGTATGTAAAACACGAAGACCAGGGGAGAGGCTTCTTAATGCAATTTACAACATCTCAGAGGTGAGAATTGAAAGCCCGGCTCTGACTGCAACATCTGCTCTGAACAAGGGCATCGAGGGACCTGCCATCAGATTTTTTTGTCTTAAGGATGATCACCATGTATGTTCACAAATAAAAACGTAAAGCATTCTGACAGCCAAGCAAACCGTGAAGAATTAAACTTCCCAAACAGGAAAACACACCGGGACATCCTTTCTGCAATTCATTCCAGAAAACTCCTTCTTTCGGAGCCTCGCCGCTTCCTGCCCCTGACTGTCTGCCCCACCCCTGTCGGTTACCCCCACGGACATGTTTCCGTGAGAGGGCAAGGTTCCATTTGGAGGTGGAATGGCCCAACGTTGAAGGAATCAGTTTCTTAATGATAAAATCAGACTTTCCAGTAAAGAGGTCTGCGGCAGTGTGTTCAGCGGCAGTAAAAGGAAGTTTATAAAATAGCCAGCACCTCCTGAGGCAAAAGTTTCTGGTGACTCACCGATACCTTCCCCAAAAGTCCCTTGGAATGTCGATCCCTCTCTTCTCTGACCTCAGTCTACCCTTCTTACTACAATCTCTGCTGCACTTCAGTACGTGCCAGACAACCTGGACCAGCCTGTCTTCTGGAAACATCTCCGTCCCATGTTCTTCTCTCACTACTTGTATGCCAGGCTTTATCCTGCAGATCGTCTCCATCCCATCACTGGCGAAAGTCCTACCTCCCTTCAGCGCCCAATGCAAGGGCTCCTGCTTCGGGAGCTTCTCCCGATCTCCCAGCTGTATGTGACTATCCTATCCCTTACAGTTCTGTAGACCCTTGCTTTTAGCACTTGTCACATCCTGCCTCAAGACATCTGTACACTTGCCCAATACACCCTGCAACATTGCAGTCTCCAGGAGAGTGCCCAATTAGGACATATCTTGAGTAGAAAATAGAGCGCCTCGTTGCGACGGACTGAATTGTGTCCCCTCTCCCACAAGTTCATGTATTAAAGCCCTACACCCCAATGTGACTGTATTTGGAGAGAGGGCCTGTAGGAGGTAATTAAGGTTAAATGAGATCGTACGGATGGAGTCCTTCTCTGCACAGTCATGCACTGAAGAAAGGCCATACGAGGGCACACCAAAAAAAAAAGGTGGTTATCTGCAAGCCAGGAAGAGAGCCCTCAAAAGAAATGGAACTCTACTGGACCTTGATCTTGGACTTCCCAATCTCCAGAAAATAAATTTCTGTTGTTTAAGCCACATCGTTTATGGTATTTTTTTTCTTTTCTTTCTTTTTTTTTTACGGCAGCTGAGCTAAGTAAGACGCTTGTACAGGATGAACCATCAATAAACACTGAGTTTGTACATTGACTTCATGAACGGGGGAACCTGGAAGACGGGAGAGGTGATATCCAAGGAGTTCCATCCCCCCACACATGTGCCCCTCTCACCGGCTAACTAGTAGTGTGAGATATTTGCGGCAAGTGGGTACAAGCTGAAGGCCTCTTAGGTCCTTTTCATTGAATTTTGTCTTTTACAGCATTTACACGGTTCAAAACTTAATATGAAAAGTGTACGTCACAACGTCAGCATGAGAACTACTGCTTGAAATTTCCAAAGCCACGCCTCGCTGGGGTGATTCAGTCAATTCCAGTAACAGCCACTCAACACTTTCACAGCCTCCATACTCCAAACAAGGTCATATAATTAACAAATTCTCAGGGACTTAATCTAACCAGATGGACCAGTAACAAATAATGCATATATTTATCAGATAGGTTATCTGGTAACTTAGCGGCAAAAATCACAAAGTGATTGACTCTTTAAACCCTTTGTTGCCTCAAGCAAACCTGGCCCCAAACCCGGTTCTCTTTTGAGACGCCAAGAGCATGCTTTGTGCTATAAACCTACTACTAGCTTTACTTACACGATGTGTTGGATTAGTCCGAGTTCTCCAGAGAAACAGAACCAATAGGATAGAGATGATGATAGATAGATAGATGATTGATAGATAGGTAGGTAGATAGATAGATATCATTTTAAGGAATTAACTCACAAGATTGTGGAGACTGGCAAGTCTCTAGAGCATGCTGTTAAGTGGGAAATTCAGGAAGAAGTTAGTATTGGAGTCTTGAGTCCAAAATCTGCAGGCGAGAAATTCAGGCAAGATTTCCACATTGCATTACTGAGGCAGAGGTTTCTTTTTCTTCGGGAAACCTCAGTCTTTGCACTTAAGGCTTTCAAATGATTGGAGAGGCCCACCCACATTATTGGGGGTAACCTGCTTTAGTCAAAGTCCACCGATTTAAATGTTAATCACACCTAAGACAATATCTTCAGAGCAACATTTAGACCAGCCCCCTCTGTTTAGTTTGACTAGACAACTAGCCACCATAACTCAGTCAATGTGACACAACTATGACAAATGGGGACAAAGCTCTGAGTGAAGGCTTTTTAGCTAAGAGAGAATTTTAGCATAGGGTAATATTGTTTCCCAACAGGCCTTAGAAATCCCTTCATCTTGGCTAAGTTTCTTGAAACATCGAAGCCAAAAAAACCCACGGCATCCCAAAATCGAACCAGTGGAAGGTTCTGGAAGTTCCTTCAGTGCGCAATAGTAGAACCTAGCCCCAAAGTGCTTTTACTTCTGTGGAAAACATTTCAGGGACTGTCCCAGGGAATCCTAGGAAAAGGCTGGCCAACCCAGTTTTCAAAGAAAAACTCCTGATCGATCCCGTTTGAAATAAAGTCTAACAATTTGGTTTCTCAGATACCATAACAAGTAAGTTCACAAGGGAATACAGTTGGTCACAGAAGAAAACTTAATGAGCGGATGTATTGCTCAATAAGAGAAAGATCTCTCTTCTCCTCTCCTCTTCTCTCTCTCCCACTTACTTTTAAATATTATTTTTATAGCTTCTTCACAGGCGAAAAAGACTCTTTAAAACTATCACCGAAAGCCAGGCAGAACACAGACTAGTCTCTTAAACTAATGGCTGATGCCGAGGTCTCCTTTAGCAATATCCAGCTAGCGAACAAGCAAAAAAAAAAAAAAAAAAAAGAACTTTGCAATAAATGACCTTCACAGAAGAAGACTATTCATGTTAATTAGTAGCTCTTTTCAAATATGATTCGTATATGCATTAGGCCATGCCATGCCGAACAATGCATGCATTGTAGTAAACATCAAGATAAGTCTCAAGTATGGTTATCAAAATTTTAGAAAACTCTAGCGAGGGATTTTTTTTTTTCATAACGATTGTGACTTCCTGCTCCTAGTGCATTGCACAATGGCGCATTTCCTAATGGCTTTTAGCTTTTGCCACTGCCAACTTTTATATTTAAAATCCATACAATTATGGACAATTTATGAATATTATGAGGCTTTTCTTTTTTGCACTGATTCTTACTGATTCGAGCCAGCTTTTATCCTTAGCAAAATCAAATGCATTTGCTTACAGTAGCTTCATTCTCACATATCCCACTTTATTCTTATTATTAGTCTTCCTTATTATGCATATTTAATTTAAGAATGCATTTTCTCCATTAAAAAATTAGAATATGCTGAAAGAAGTATTAGAAGGTGATTATTTGCTTTAGTTGGCGCTTATTAACTGTGTAAGCCCTGATACAGTCCTCTCCAAGTTACAAGCAAGAGGCAAAAACACGAAAAAGCAAAATGAAATTTAAATAAAAAACGGCTTAAATATCACAGACCTTATTTATGTCATGATGGGATAGAAGGTATCAAATCCACATTAAGATGATGGCTAAAATATCTTGCAACATTACATGAGTGGAAGCTCCCAACTTGTTGGTTTCGAAGCAAATCCACCACTAAGTACGGTTCTTTAGAGATTAGCTCAGCGAGATGTACCTTGAAAAAAGCAAGAAGCTTGAAGTCAGTGTGCACCTCACCCCCCTCCACACACCACGCCTCACTCCACCACCCCACTCTCCCCAGTAAAACGGGAAAATTAAGGGGCCAAGCCTCAGCGAGCGCCCTTACAGTAGGCTTCTTTAACAAAATAGTTGGGAGTTTAGGGTCCAAAAGCAAATAAGTAGCCAGGTCAGCTCGCCTTCTTAATTTTGCGAGCATCGATTGGAGGCCATCGGCCAAGTGATTTGGTCGCTCTTTCCATGTGTTGCCAAACACATATGAATCTGCCTCTACTCCAAAGTGATTGATTCCACTGGCTGTTTTAAAATTGTGACGGCAAACCAAAGAACTGAGGTCCCGTCTCTATGCGGTTGATGGGAGTGGCCTATCCTCCTCACCCCCTTCCCCCCACCGCCCGACACACACACCCATGCGACAGAGTAGAGGTCTGCTATCAACCACGCTGACTGGAGCAGGAAGAACAAAGAACACGTTTCTCAGTCTCCTGCTTTGCGTCTAAGGGTTATCATTGCCTATTGGCTCGAGACCTTGAAATTTATAAACACCAGATGACTTTGTCTTACTATGAAATCCAAACAAATGAATACTACTTAACATATTTTGGCACCTTTTCAGCATCTATTAACTGAAGGACATCATGCTATATTTGCATATATATATTTGCATATTGCATCATATATATTTGCATTACATGCAAAATAATACTTTTGCTATAGTACCTAATTACAATACACCTCTAAGAATTTCTCTGTGAATAGGCACATACTACTCAATCTCTCTGTGCCTCAGTTTTCTCATCTGACAAATAGGAACAATAATAAACCCTACCTCAGGGAGTTGTGAGGATTAAATGGAATGAGAGTAAAACCCTCAGAGCAGGGCTTCCCAGGCCCAGTTCCTCACTGTGTATCCTGGCTCTGAGCTCCTAAAGGCCCCTGGGTTATTTCTCTCCGCTTCCTAATCCTTAGTATTTTAGAATTTCCAACTGTGCCTCTACTAATAGCCTCACTGCCACTTTAGGGAATGAAAATAGAATATTCTAGGGACGCCGGGGTGGCTCAGTTGGTTAAGCGTCTGATTCTTCATTTTGGCTCAGGTCACGATGTCACAGTTTCGTGAGTTTAAGCCTCTGCCAGCGCGGAGCCTACTTGGGATTCTCTCTCTCCCTCTTTCTCTGCCTCTCCCCACTTACACCGTCTCACAAAATAAAGAAATAAGCTTTAAAAAAATAGAATATTTTAGTCAAGGCCAATAAATGCCTTGAAAATAAAAATATAAAAGGACCGAAATTAATTAATTTGTTAATTATTCTCTCCTGGAACCAACATTTTTTAGTTTTTTGGTTCGTCCACAACTATGATCGAACACAAAAGAGTAAGGGTGCTCTTTTTTTTTTTGGCCATCTTGTCAATTAAGGTTAATCAAGTGCACAGTTAATCTCAGAGAGATTGGATACTCATATTTGGAAAGTTATCATTCAGCAATACCATATATAAATGTTCTTCCTAGTTTTACAAAATTAGAATTAAAGGTAAGGTAAGTGACATCTTTCTGTAGCCTCAATAATGATGCAGTGATGGGTATCAGAGACATAGCTGAAATTCGGAAGCCCCAAATTAAAACATCAGAAGCCTACCCCATTTATAAACGGTTAATTGCCTTCCTTATAGGGGCCCAAAGATCCATGTTTATTTTCGTCGGGTGTTAGTTTTAACAATATATTTTGGGATCGATGGCTCACCTCCAAATGCTGTGTCGATGTATCATGCCACGGTCGTGAGAGGAGCCTGTGAATCTGTACCTCTTTTCCCTCCGCAAGGGCTAGGTCAGACCGATCGTGGCATTATTATGTCATGCGTTCTAACGTTCGGCCTCCGGAAGAAAGTCATGTCTGCTGCAGCACAATTATCTGAGACGGATGACACAGACCAAAGTCATTAGAATAAAATTTATTTGGCGTATAGATCTTCTGAGCCACTGTTTCAACTTCCCCATCCACTTAGTAGGCACAACGGATTCTCCTTAGCAGGACTACGTTCTCACCATGCCAGTAAAAAGCAAAGGCTCTTTAATGGACATGTTACATGGAAAATAATATAACCTGTTAGGAGGGAAAGATGGGGGCGTTGTTTGCTGGAGACAGATCCCCACCATGAGTATCATGGCTCCTTCAGCGGTGCTTACGAAGTTCTGCCAACAATCAGGGCATAAACACCTCCATTTTCTAATTTCTCCACAGCGAAACATTTGCCAAATGTTTATGAGATTTGGACGAGCAGTTGAGGAGGGGGTGATAATCAATGGTCAGCAGCATGTTGTCCTTTCGGCACATCCTAGAAGATAAGGTTTGAAAACTCACCGAGAACACAGAGAGGGCTCTTCTTGGTCTAGAATTTTCTGCTCCTTCCTTGATCCTTTCTTGTTTCAGCTGGCTCCTTTTTATATCTCTTGCCGACTTCTATAGTCCACCCCGCTCTGCTCGACCGCTCGCCCATCCAGCACCCTCTCTCAGAACACGTCACTTCTTGTCGTGGAACATTCGAGGTCATCAGACATGGGTGCTTCAGAGTCGCACGTGTCCTCAGATTCCCGGTGCTCTACCTTACCGCCAGTCACACGCCTCCATCTGGAGTCTGGATTTCATGCCTCTGGAATTTTCTTACCACCAAAAACCTGCTAGCATTCTGGAATGTTCCATCTCTTCTTCAGTTCCACCCCATCTGTCACGTGGGCTTTCCCCACCTTTCTCTCTCTCTCTGTCTCTCTCTCTCTCTCACACACACACACAACACAGGGAAACAATTACAGTTGTGTCCCTAAGTCTATTATAACAATATAATATTAAGTAGGAGAAAAGACAATAAGCAAAGGAGTAATCAATATTGGGTAGATTTCATCCAGTGAGGGACACAGGAAGAAAAAATTTTTTAGTTAATTTTCTTTATATGTAACGTGTATTAACTGCATCCATTCAAAGTGCACAATTTAATGAGTTTTGACAAATGTACATATCCATGAAACTGCCACCATTCTCAAGATACAGAATGTTTTTATAATCCCCCCAAATTACCTCGTGTCCCTTAACTCTCCATCCGTCCCTCTACTCCTGGCCACAGGTAGCTACTGAGGTTTCTTGCCACTTTAGATTAGGATGCATTCCTCAGCGTGTTATAGAAATATAGTCACACGGTACGTGGTCCTTTGTAACTGGCTTCTTTCACTTAGTAAAATCACTTCGAGATTCATCCATATTGCTGTGCATATCAGCAATTCACTTTTTCTTTATTGCAGAGTGATATTTAGTTGTATAAATGTACCACTATTTGCTTATTTATTCACCTGCTGATGGACATGGACCATTTCCAGTTCGAGGCTGTTTCACATGGCCATGAACACTGTGCACGATATTTTGTGTGGGTGTATATTGTTATTTCTTTGCGGTAGATACCTAGGAATAGAACAGCGGGTGGTATGGTAGGAATATGTTTAACTTTTTAAGAAACTAACAGTTTTCCAAAGTAGTGGCACCATTTTACACGTGATCCCACGGCGATATATGAGAGTTCTGGTTGTTGCACCTCCCGGTCAACATTTACCGTTATCAGTCATTTACATTTCGCTATGTAGTGAGACGTCAGGGTGGTTTTATTTTATTTTTTTAAGTGTCCTTATTTATTTTGAGACAGACAGAGACAGCTCGAGTGGGGGAGGGGCAAAGAGAGAGGGTGAGAGAGAATCGCAAGCAGACTCCACGCTGCTAGGGCAGAGCCTGATGCAGGGCCCAAACCCAGGAACCGTGAGGTCATGACCTGAGCCCAGACCAAGAGTCAGACGCTTAACCGACTGAGCCACCCAGGCGCCTCTCCTTGTGGTTTTAATTTGTACTTCCTTGGTAACTAACGGTTTTGATCATCTTTCTTGGGCTCATTGGCCATTGCAGATCTTCTTTCGTAAAGTGTGTGTTCTAATTTTTTGTCTATTTTCAAAATCAGGGTTTTTCTTATTACTGAGTTCTAAGGGTTCTTCATATGATTGAGATACGATTTCTTTGTTAAATTCATGTATTGGAAATATCTTTCTTTCATCTGGCTTGCTTTTTCATTTCTTAATAGTATCTTCCGAAAGCAAAACATTAAATTTTGATAAATCCCTGTCGTCCCTTTTTTCTTTTTTTTTATAGGTTTGAGGTTTTTATGTCCTAAGGAATCTCTGCCTGGCTCCAGGTCCCAAAGACTTGATTTTATGTTTTCTTCTAGAATTTTCATAGTTTCATGTTTTACATGTAGGTGCATGGTCCAAAATCATTTTAAAATAAAATCTTAGGCTTATGAGAGCAAAAATTATTCTAGGAAAAAAAAAACAGAGCGACTCACCATTAATTTTTAAATCTTTGTGCTTCCAGTTCTTGTTGAGTTTCGTTTTGTCCTGGAGAAGATATAAAAAGAGAGAAAAGAGAGACGCATATCGGGTAAGCCCTTTGTTTTCTTTCTAAAATTTTATTTTTCATGCTTTTACAAGCAATTTTATATTTTTATACTGAGACCATTTTCCCACAACTTCCCATATTTTCAAAAGCATGCGCTGAAGTAGGTGCAGAGAATTCCGCCTTATTAATATATAAAAATAGATCCAGACGGTCCCCTTCTTTGATATTTACCTTGCTTCTAGTTGTTTACTATAAATAATGGGGCTCTGAATGCCCTTCCATGTAGGTCTTAGATCTCTGCTTATTTCCTTAGCATAAATTTTTATAGGTGAATATACTGGTTTAAAGAATAAGAACATTTTTTAAAGCCTTTGATATATATTGCCAGAAAGAATGTAGGAATTCACAGACCTAGTAGTCTGCAAAAGGATAGATGCACCCTCTCAGATTTGTGGAACTGCCTTTGGTTCTAATCCTGGCAAATCTGCTCATCGATACGGCTCCGTTGTTTTTCCTTGGTTTTAGTAAGCCTGAATATTTTTTTCCATATGTTTTTGGATCATTCGTGTTTCTTTTTTGCGGATTATTTGTTCAAGCCCGAGTCTATTTTTCTAATGAGATATATTTTTATTGACTTATGAGAACTCTTTATATAGAAGCCTACACCAGTCCAGTAATGTGTTAATCTGTTTCTACCAAAGGCACTTCACAGGTTTTTATTTGTTATTTAATTTTGCTTATGATATTTCTACCCTGCAGAGGTTTAAAACTTGGAAAGTCAAACCCATCAAATTCTTGCATTGAAAAGATTTTCCTTGCCTCAATAACATACAACATTTCTAGACAAACTACTAGTTTTCATCTTTTACGCATTGTTTTTAGATCGTCATATGTCATCGATCTATGATGGATGTTGGTATGCAGTGTGAAGAAGGACTGTGTCCTGGCCCTCGCTCCTTGCAAAGCAGAGCCTGAGGAAAAGTTTACGTATTAAAAGTTTTGGGGAAAAAGATCCCAGGGCATCAAGAGTGAGAAGAAAGGGAAAACAAGGAAGGGCAGAAGGAAGGAAAATCCAAAGTGGTGCATTATTACCAGGCCCGGCCAGAGTTTCACGGGAAAACACAGCCGCTGCTCAGTCATGCAGGATGGCAACAGAGAGGCTGACAGAGCCGACGGCTGAGTCCAATGGAGCAGAGAGAGGACGAGGAGAGAGGAAGTGATCTGTCAACTCTCTAGCTCTTTTCTTTTGATGGTCAGGCTTTGTGCTTCTGAGCCGTTTTACCCAAGCCCTGCCAGGGGAGGGTGGACTCCACGGACTCGGGTGTATCCAACGTGGCTGCTGGAACCGTTATGTCCCCTGCGTGGTAGGAAGGATAGAAAGGAGCACTGGAGGCTGTGCTCCGGAGGCTGGCGGAACCTGGCAAATCCAGACAGGCACTTACACTGGTCCGGGAGAGGATGTGACTTTCACAGCTGACCATTGATTCTTGCTCCGCATAACGGAGACTCGATCCTTTTTCCACCCATTTAAATTTCAACACTGCCATAGTCTAAGTTCTTCATTAACTAGATCTCATTTCTGGTTCTGTATGGGTCTATATGATGCACAAATGGACATTTATAATAAGCTTTAGCTCCCCGGTGGTACACATTTTCTCTTTTATTTTCAGTTTTTTTCTTGGCTTTTATGAGAACAAGCTCACGTGTGTGGGTAAAGTCATGATAATTTTAACTAGTTTCATAAAACAGTTGGAGATTTGTATATAAATCACATTAAATTAATATATCTGTTGGGGGACTAACAATGTTTTTATACTGCTATATTCTACCGTGCATGAACATAGTAGCAGTGACAACTTACTTCAGCTTTTTCTAATGTCCCTCAGTAAAAATTTCCAATTGTTTTTCGTGTAGCTTCTGCAGACCTTTTATTGAATTTATTCCTAGATATTATAAATTAGGTCCTCTAGTGAACAGGAATTTTTTATTAGGTCTTTTAACTGATAAAATTCTGGCATGTCGTAACCTTTCTATATATTAAGTTTGCAACTGATATGTTTCTAAATTCTCTAACTAGTTCAAATAATATTTCAATTTAGTCTCATGGGTTTTCTAGGTTGACCATCATGTTGTCTATAAACAATCATTTTTCTTCCTTCTTCAAGAATTTTCTCTCTCGTTTCTCTTTTCTGTCCCTTTTCATTGGCTGTAACTTCGGGATAGTGTAAAGTGAGTGATTATGATGTCATCTATCTTGCTTTTACCTTTAATAAGGAAAAAATTATGATTAAAAAAAAGACAGAATGTTCCTGCTATTTTACTTTTGAAATCATGTTGCGTGTTGGTCTCAGAGAGAAATTTTAAATCATATCAAGAGAGTACATTTCTATTACTAGATTACAAACAGCTTTTTAAATTGATGATTAATGTTTAATTTATGTCTTTTTGTCCTGATTAGACTGACCAGAACATTGTCTGTTTTACTGGGACAAGGAAGATGAAGCTTTTGATCCAATGCTCTTTTTAATTGGACAGTGGCCTTCCAGTTAGGACTCTGCTGCTTCTCGAGGGAAGGACCCTCTGCTCCGTCCTTCTGCTGCATAGGATACAAAAACCCTCGGTGTCGGGTGGGACTGGCCATCCACCATCTGACACTGCTCTTATGGTTGAGTTGCTAAGCACTCAAAACTGTTTAAATTTGTGTCACCCCAAAGTTATAGCTCGCAAGTCTATCTTGCTACCAGCACAGCAGTGTATCTAGCTACTCATAGGCTTCGAGTAGTTTTTATTTGTTTCTCTGTTAGTTAGGGGGGAAGGCGCCATAACAATATTTATCCACGGTCTGTGCTAGCTGTGTCTCTCATCTTTGATCTTTGGACCCTAGTGATCCATGGTAGCAGCATAACCCAAGTTTGCTTGGCTTTTATCTTCATTTTGATATAAAAGCCTTGTGGATTTTCATACCTCATTAAGATAGAATAGGGTTTCTGTTTCACAAGTTATTTAGATGATTGCATGTGCTTTGGAAAGACCCATCCTTTTTCTGGAACCAGAAACGTATTGTCCATCAGGAAAGTGAAGAGATGCGTGGGATTCCACGGACCCCCCTCCAGTTTGCTATTATACCTCATCGGGTCCTCTCCCAATTCCCAAAGTTTCTGCTCTGCCTCTTTTCCAATTTTCTTATTTGTTTCCAACCATCAACCCTCCTTTCAGCTCTTTGCCTTTTGCTTCATTGAGAAAACATGGATTAGCAGGTAAGAATCTTGATTCTTCAATCTGTAACTAATTCTGGAGTCCTCCCTACCCTCTCCCCAATTTGTTCTCTTCCCTCCAGTTCCATGAGACACACCATTCGCCCTTCAGTATGAGACGGGCCCCTTTCCCCATTCTTTATCCAGTTCCATTATCTCTCTTCAGATAGAGTATTTAGTATCTCTTCAGATGCAGTATTTTCCACCTCTCCCCTTTGTTGATTTGTAAGCTTTAAATTCCTTTAGGTTTCCATTTTTTTTTAAATTTTTTTTTAATGTTTATTTATTTTTGAGACAGAGAGAGGCAGAGCATGAGTGGGGGAGGGGCAGAGAGAGAGGGAGACACAGAATCGGAAGCAGGCTCCAGGCTCTGAGCCGTCAGCACAGACCCCGACGTGTGGCTCGAATTCGCAGACCGCAAGATCATGACCTGAGCTGAAGTCGGACGCTCAACCGACTGAGCCACCCAGGGCGCCCCTCCATTTTTGTTTTGAATCTCTCTGGTTTCTTATTACTTTCTCTCTCTCTTTCTCAGTCAGAAATATAGAAAATCAGCAGTTCCTTCTCTGGCTCTTGCCTGTCTCTTAAATGTTGACACCCGCCCTCTACCCCAGGATTTTATTTTTGGCACTGTTTTTATTTCACAATACATTGAGTGAGATGTCCTCTAGGTAGTCTCTTTCACTCCCTGAACTTCTACTGGTCTGTGTGCTGCTGACACTGATGGCGGCGTTTTTGTTTCAAATCCCACTCCCAAACTGCACCCTGCTTGCTAGACCCTCTCCGCCCGGGATTCCACAAGCACCTCCAAACAGTATGCACGAAACTCTACTGATCAAATCCCCAAAACTGTTCTTTATTGTCATAAGTGGCATAATTGTCCACCCAAGTCACCCAAGCCAAACTGGGAGCCTCCAGGGCCCCGTCCATTGTCCGCATACCAGTCGGGGCCACGTGCGGTCTTTTCTCTTCGAGTTCTCCTGCGCCACTCTCTGCTCTTCTGTAGCCCCTTGCTGTAGCTTGACCTTAATCATTTCCCTTCTGAACTCTTAGTATGGTCTCTCTGCTCTGAATGTTTTTGGTCTTTTTCCGTGAACCAAGCCTTTTTTTTTCCCTTTGAGCAGCAGGCAAAAGTTTATTAGAATGTAAGATTAGAAAGTAAGACTGGTAGGAAAGCTCTCTCTATCGAGAGGGGACATTCCAAAGTGAATGCCCCTAGCCTTTTCTGATCTTGAGCTATCCCGCATTCTTCCTCCTGTTCCCTCTTTCTAAGACGCTAGTCTTCTCTGATTCTTAACCTTGTCAAACAGTCCTGAACACAAACATCAAAGGAGATCTTCCTTAACAACAAAAATAAAACGTCATTCTACCGAAATCGCTTGTGCTTAAAAACCTCTAACAGACCCCCAATGCCCTTGAGAGAAAGTTCAAACTTCCCAGCGTGGCATACAGCTGTTCTTCTCTAGACTTTTCTCTCACCAAACTTCTGTTCACTCTGTTTGTTCTCATCATGGCAAAGTTTCTCACATCTCGCATTTCTGTCATTCCCAACGCTGTCCCATGCCGCCATGATCCATACGTCTGCTCAACTTGTTTTTTTCAACCTGTAGTACTTCTAATACCACCTCCCCTATCCCTGTCGAGCAAACCAGCATCTACTATCTTTTTAAAATAATCTCAAAAATCACCTGTTCTCGGAATCTTTTTCATGCCGCCACCCATCACTTAGAACCTATGACCTTTCTTTACTGCATTCCTATGATAGACTTCTTGTAGAGCCTTTAATGAGCACACTTGTTTTCAAGTCTATTTGTCACCCTGTAATAATAAACTTGTTATAATCGTTCCCTTATTTCTTAATCCAAAAACCAATATGGCGACCCAGAAACCATTGCACTAAGCATAGTGCAACCGTTGGCAACATAAAGATTAATAACATGTAGACTCTTTGCTCCAAGAAGCACACATAGAGAAGTGCAGACAGAAATATGCGCGTATGACATAGCAAGAACCCTGAGAGTGATACTCACCATCTATTTCTCTCACGGGCACAGAGAAAGAACATTTAATTCAGTTAGATTAAACAACACTCTCTTGAACAACCAATGGGTCAAAGAAAAAATCAAAAGGGAAATCAAAATATATCTTGAGACAAATAAAAATGAAAAGGGAACATACTAAAATTTATGGGGTGCAGAAAAACAGTTCTACGAGAAGAGTTTATAGTTATAAATGCATATATTAAGAAAAAAGTTAGATCTCAAAAAAAAAACAACTTTAACATTACAAGGAACTAGAAATAGAAGAAAAAACTAAGTCCAAAGGAAGCAGAAGAAAGAAAATTATAAAGATTAGAGCAGAATCAAATGACATAGAGAATAGGAAAACAATAGAAAAGATAAAAAAAATCTAATAGTTCTTTGAAAAGCTAAAGTTGACAAGTCTTTAGTTAGTTTAATCAAAAAAAAGAGTGAATTCAAATAAAATTATAACTGACAAATAATACAACTGATACCATAAAAATACAAAGAATCATAAGAGACTACTATGAACAATTTATGCCACAAATTGGATGACTTAGAAGAAATAAATAAATTCTAGAAATATACAACCTTCTGGAACCAAATCATAAGGAAACAGAAAGTCTTCAAACACAATAATGAGTGAGGAGATTGAATCGGTAATTGAAAATCTCCAAGAAAAGCCTAGGACCAGATTATCTCACTAGTGAATCCTACCAAACATTTAAAGAAGAATGAATATCAATCCTTCTCAAACTCTCCTCCCAAAAAACTGAAGAGGAGGGAACTCTCGCCAAATTTATTCTATGATGCTGGTAGCATTACCTTGATACCGAAGCCAAATAAGGACAGTGCAAGAAAAAAACTATAAGGCAATATCCCTGATGAATATAGATTAAAAAAATGCTCAACAAAATACTAGCAAATAGAATTCAACCGCATATTTAAAAGGTCACACACCATGATCAAGTGGGATTAATCCCTGGGATGCAAGGATGGCTCACCATCTCCAAATCAATAAAGGTGATATATGACATTAATAGAATAAAAGATCAAATTAATATAATCAACTCAATCGATGGGGGGAAGCATTTAAAAAAATTCAACATCCTTTCATGATAAAAACTCTTAACAAATTATGTATAGAAGGGACATACCTCAACATAATGAAGACCATCTATGATGAGCCCGCAGCTAACAATACACTCAATGGTAAAAGGTTGAAAGCTTTTCCTCTAAGATCAGGAACAGGACAAGGGTGCCCACTCTTATAGTTCTGGAAGTCCTAGCCAGAGCAATCAGGCAAGAAAAAGAAATTAAAAGCATCCAAATCAGAAACGAAGAAGTAAAATTGTCTTTCCTTGCAGATGACATGGTATTATATATAGAAAACTCTAAAACTTTTTTCTGTGTGAAAGCAGAAATTTATAAATCTATTTATATAGTGTTTTACAAGCAATAAAAAGTACAGAATCCTCATCATTCAGGTAATCAACCCTATTCTCAGAGGTGCTTTGAGAGAAGGCAGATTTCTCCAGCCTCCCCCTAAAAATAAAATACTTCTGTTTATAACCCTGAAGCTGATGCATTTTTTACACCACCTCTCATAAGAACAGTCCTGCTGAGATCCCGAAACCTCTGCAGAGAATGAGGAGATGTTAGCAAAGAGCCTCCTCCAGAATGGAATGCCTCGTCACAGAGGTGTCATGCAAGAGACCCCTAAAAAGATGGCTGCATCAGAGGAGTGTATGTGAGCCGTGAAGAGTGTGAGGGCCCAGTGCGGCAGCCCCGCACTGCGGCACATGGCCAGCTCGGACTCCATTGGCTCCAAGGCCTCTTCCTTCTCCTTATCTTCTGAGGTGGCTAGTCCTCCTGGAGGTCTACAGAAGTATATCAGTCACATTACTAAGTGCTTTGTCAAAGGCTCTGCTTCAAACAGAAGTTTATCAATTCCACGTCTGTTGCTTCTTCCATTCCTTCCAGAGCATCCAGGCTTTCAAAAGTGTCCTCTAACACCTCTTCCACAATCCCAGCCTTCATAGTCTCTTCGGACAATTCATGCATGGCACGCTGGATTGATGAGATCATCACAAGATTCTGTACGGCCTTCGTCAATTCTGTGCTCTTTTTTAGGGAATCAGCCACTTTCAAACCACTGGCTCATTCCTCATTCCCATGAGCACAGAGTTCATGAGAGCTTCGAATGCATAGAGCTTGCTCACAGCCTTCCTTGGCCTATCATCTCATTAGCCAGAACTACACAGATATTCTGGGCCTTCTTGGCAGTATCTCTCACAGATCTTTTCACTCTTTCTTTTTCTCTTCGGATATCTCTTATTTGCCTTTCAGTAGCTCTCATTTCCTCTTCTCATCAACAAAACCAACATGCAAAAGTCAGTTGCATTTCTATACACTAACAATGGATACCTCTTCACCCCAGCATTTAGAATAAGCATCAAAAATAATAAAATTCTCAGAAATAAATTTAACCAAGGAAGTGAAAACTGTGCACTTTCAAACTATAAAACATTGATGAAAGAAACTAAAGAAAATGCAAATAAGTGAAAAGATATTGTGTTCATGGATTAGAAGAATTAACAGTTAAAGTACCCCTACAAGTCAAAGTGATGGACAGATTCAATGCCACCCCTATCAAGATCTGAATGGCCTTCTTTACAGAAATAGAAAAACAAGTCATAAAATTCACATGGAAACATGAAACCAAAGCGATCTTGAGAAAGAACTAAGCTGAATATATCACACTTCCTGATTCCAAATTATTATAAAGCTAGAGTAATAAAAACAGTAGGCATAAAAACAGATACAGAGGCCACTGGAACCTGGAACTGAGAACTCAGAAATAAACCCATGCATACGGGATCAGACTCTATGATCAACTAGTATTGGACAAAGGAGCCAATACTACTCAATGGAGACAAGATAGTCTCTTCAATAAACAGTGTTGGTACAACTAGATATTCACACGGAAAAGAATGAATTAGACCCTGACCTGACACTACTTACAAAAAGTAACTTGAAATGGATTAAGATTTAAATGTACAACCTGAAACTTGTAAAAGTTCTAGAAGAAAAGATAGGGGAGTAAGCCCTTTGACACTGGCCTTAGCAATTATTTTTTGGATTTGACGTCAAAAACAGGCAACGAAAGCAAAAATGAACAAGTGGGACTATGTCGAACTAAAAAGCTTTCACCCAGCAAAAGAAATAATCAAAAGAATGAAAAGGCAATCTATGGAATGGGAGAAAATATTTGCAAACCATAGATCGGGTAAGGGATTAATGTCCAAAATACATAAGGAAGTCAAACTCAATGGTAAAATCAAACAAACAAACAAAACCCAAATAAGCCAATTAAATATGCACAAGGGACCTGGATAGATATTTCCCCAGGGAAGATATACGAAAGGCCAACAGGTCCATGGAAAGGTCTATCACATTCATCACATCACTCATCATCAGGAAAATGCAAACCAAAACCACAAGGAACCATCACCTCACATGTGTTAGGATGGCTATTATCAAAAAGGCAACAAATCGCAAGTGCTAGCCAGGACATAAAGAAAAGGAAACATGTACACTCTTGGTGGAAATATAAATTGGCATAGCCCTTATGAAAAACAGTACAGAGTTTCCTCAAAAGAAAAACTTAAAAATAAACTACCATATGATTCATCAATTCTGCTTTTGGGTATACGTGAGAAGCAAATGAAATCACTATCTTGAAGAGATATCTGTGCCCTGTGCCCTGTGTTTAACATTATTTACAAGAGCCAAGGCCAGTGGGGTGCCTGGGTAGTTCAGTCGATGAAGCATCTGACTCTTGATCTCAGCTCAGGTCTTAATCTCCGGGTCATGAGTTCAGGCCCCACGTTGGCCTCCTTACTGGGAGTGGAGGCTACTTTGAAAAAAAAAAAAAACCCACAAAAAGACATAGCCGAGGCCAATCCATGAAAACAACTGATGTATCTAACAACAGATGAATGGGTAAAGAAAATGTGAGATATCTATATATATTTCATTCACATAACGAAATATTACTCTGCCATAAAAAAAGAAGGAAATCTTGTCATTTGCAACAACATGGATAAACCCTGAGGGCCTTATGTTAAGTGAAATAAGTCAGAGAAAGACAAGTACCATGCGATCTCACTTATATGCAGAATCTAACAAAAACTGAACTCACAGAAACAGTAGATTGGCGATTGCTAGGGAAGGGAGGGGGTGGGGGATGGGTGAATGTGGTCCGAGGGTACGGACCTTCAGCTTTGAGATGAATGATATCTGGGATCTAATGTACAGCATGGTGGCAACAGTTAACAGTACTGTACTATGTAATTGAAAGCCGCTAAGACAGTAGATTCTAAAAGCTCTCACCACACGCGCGTGCACACACACACACACAGAAGTAACCATGGGAGGTCATGGATTCATTAACTAACCTTACCGTTGTAACCATATCGCAATATATAAATGCATCAAATCATCGCGCTGTACACCTTAAACGAACATAATATTACTTGTTAACTATATCTCAACAAAGATGGAAAATCTTCAAGCAAATACTAATAAGGGGAAAAAAGAAAACAGAAGCCGAATAGGACGGGAAAGTTGGACATACAGTCCCTGTATGTCTGTATCTCTTCCAGGACAAGGGGACGGGACCCCGAGAGCCTCTCATTTCCCTCTTCCACCTCACACACAAGTAAAATACTAGAATTCATCTCCTCCAGCAAAACAGAATTACTGCCTCCAGCCCCAACCACGTTCCCCACTAATCTCTGAAACTGTACATTTTTGTAACCATTTGTAACAAATCATCGAATTAATTTCTTTTTTATTTCCTTATGAGAAAACTAAATTACTAATATTATCAAAATGTTCTCCCTCACTGGAAAATTCCCCTGATTCGAGTGTTTGGGTTTATATGGTCCCGTTTGGAGTTGGTTTTAGGAGACATGAATTTTTTTTAAAGGAAATATTCAGTAGTAAAGTTGTTCTAAGCATTCGACTCTCCATAGCATTTTCTGGAGCGGGGGGGGGGGGGGGAGGGAGGGAGGTTGCTTTTCTCCTCTTTTATTCACTCTCTGCCTTCATAGTGCTATTTTCCAGACAGCACTTTTCATTTTCAACATGTATCAACAGACTTTTGAAAATGAATGCTGGCCTCCCAGATAGACAAACCTGGGGGCTCGGATGGACAGTTTGGGGATAACTCCTCGGCCCCAGAAAGAAAGCCAAAGTTTTACGAACAGCCTTGCCCTTTACAATCTTCTCTGAGCACACCGGACCAGAGATTGGGCTCGTGGATATTTAACCCGTTTCGCTTTTTCTCCTTTCTTCGTCTGCTCAGGCTCAAAACACCACCGACCACACTTACACACAGGAATCTAGCTTCTTACAGTTCTGGGCAGCCCAAGATCGAGGTGCCAGCTAATGCCGTTTCTGCTACGAGCTCTCTCTGGCTTGCAGACGGCGGCCTTTTTGCTGTGTTCTCACCTGATGGAGAGGAAGAAGGAGCTCTCTGGTATCTCTACTTATTAGGACACTAATCCTATCAGAGCAGGATGCCACCTTATGACCCTCTTTAACCTTAATTACTTCCCTACTCCAAATACAGTCACATTGGGGATTAGGGCTTAACATGACTTTTAGGACACAATTCAGTCCACAGCGCCCCAGAAGAAACTGTGCTAGGAAGTCAACATGGACAAAAACACAGGGCAGCTCTCCATTACTTTAGTCAATTACCGAGCAGAAGCAATTAACTGTGAAAAAGACTTAGCAAGTTGCATCACCCACCACTACCCCTTCTGCCAGCTCAGGAGGTTGATAGTACTTTCCCTTGTATTTCAAAGCACTTTGGGAGAGTTCTTTTGCTACACTGAGTCTAACTCAGCAACCCTGGAATTGGACAAGGTCTAGGCACTTTGAAATAGACAAGATGTGCTCCTTCCGCCCAGGGCGCATACCTCTTCTCCTCTGAAATAGCTAAATACCTCTCCATGAGACAATCATCTGTCCTTGTTGGCTTCCCTTTCTTCTCTCTTCTCCAGGGACCTGTGTGTGCCACGATTCCTTCTTTCAGGCTGAAATCTCCCCCTTTCATCTCTCTTGCAACCCTTGTAGATGTTGGAGACCATCCAATCCCTCTGCAAAGTGCTGTCCAAGAGCGGGCTACCCCCCGCCCCACCTTCCGAATCACCTCTCCTTGGCCTCTCAGCTCTGTGTGATACATCCACCATCAGCTTCTGCCTGCACCGTGGCAACCTCGCCTCCCTCTGTGTAGTCCACCCTGCAGGTGGAGCTGGAATCGGCCGGGTTGAGGAGTTCTCCGTCTCCGTGTGATCGATCACATACATTGCTACTGCAGAGTGGTGGTGGCTGGTGTGGATCCAGGCGGTGCCCCTCAAGGGCTGCAAACTCCCCGTCTCCTCCAGGCACCCTGACTGCCAGGGCAGAGGGCAGCGGAGGGCTGAGACGATCCGAACCCCCGAGATGTAACTGGATGATGAGAGAGGTTGGCCGTCATCTGCTCCTTCTCCCAGGCTTAAGGGAACTGCCTATTCGAGCTTTCCCTTCAGTCCCCTGGGTGCAGTGGCACCTAGGGTGAACAAGGTCATCATTCCTTCTTTGCTGTAATTCCGCGCCACTCCACCCCGACATTGGAGGACATAAAACTATGCTCAGTGCTGGGTCACTCTTAGCGATGTCTCTGAGAAGAGCACACTATACGGAGGCAGAAAGTGCAAAGAAAGAAAATATGAGAACTTAGAATGACACACACAATTTCTATTTTTACCATCAAATTAGTCTCATATTTTTCCTTCTTTCTTCCTTTCTCTCTCTCCTTTCTTCCTTTCTTCTTCCTTCCTCCTTCCTCCCTCCCTCCTTCCTCCCTCCTTTCTCCCTCCCTCTCTTCCTACCTTCCTTTTTTCCCTCCCTCCTCTCCTTCCTTCCTTCCCTCTTTCCTTCCATACCCTCACGCCAATCATTAAGCACCTGCTCTACCTGCTGGAATACTTGTTTTGCATAATTTTTACTAAGTTATTATCAAAGTTATATCCCTAAAAATCTGTTGACCCAGAAATTAGAATGCAATCAGTTAAAGAAACACCTTAAGCGGACACGCCCTAATTTCAACATTGTGTTTCTTTTGAAAGCTGCACGTTACTTCTAAATCCAGTCTGTTGGGCCGGCACATGGCTTCCTGGGCTCGGGGTCTGTTGGCCTGGGTGGAATCCCAGCTCTAGCACTGCTTAACTGTCTGCCCTTGATCAAGTTAAGTTTCCAAAGGCTGTATTTCTTCACTTCCAAAAATATGGTGATAATAATGCTAACTCTCTCATCAGGCTCTTGTGAGGATAATATGAATCAACACATTACTGGAAGCTAGTAAGTCTTTAACTAATAGTATATATTATTCCTAATAATAAGTTATTACTAATAATAACTAATAACTAATAATATTATAACTGATAACTAATTACTAATAACTAGTAATGTTATTAATAATAAGTCATTAGTCTTAAGTTGTTAGTGAATACCTATTACCTGCCTAGAACCTCACTAGGCAGGTAAGATGTGTGGGGACAAGCTAGTATTATTGACTGACCTGACTCACCGAGTTGCTTGACCCAGGTGAGTGTTTCCGAGTGGTGCGAACCCGGCCCTGCGGGGCACCTGGGGGCGTCCCCACCACGAGGCGAGGCATGTGGTGCCAGAGCCTCTGAGACACCACTGTCATGACCGGCGGCTGTCACTCTGAGCATCTGGGATTTCTTCCAATTGCATTTAAGACTTCTCATGAAAGCGTGGTGGACTACACCGGGGAATAGTCTCTCCTCACGAAGCAGCATTGCCATGTGCTTACGAACAATAACGGACTCTAATACATCCGCATCTGCCCATCGTTTTCTTTCTTTCTTTTTTTTTTACGTTTATTTATTTTAACGTTTATTTTATAGAGACAGAGCGTGAGCAGGGGAGGGCAGAGAGAGTGGGAGACACAGAGTCTGAAGCAGGCTCCAGGCTCTGAGCCGTCAGCACAGAGCCCGACATGGGGCTCAAACTCACAGACCGCGAGATCATGACCTGAGCTGAAGTCGGCCGCCCAACCGACTGAGCCACCCAGGCGCCCCTCATGTTTATTTATTTTTGAGAGAAAGAGGGAGCCACAGAATCCAAAGCAGGTTCCAAGCTCTGAGCCATCAGCACAGAGCCCGATGCGGGGCTCAAACTCACAGACCGCGAGATCATGACCTGAGCTGAAGTCGGCCGCTTAACTGACTGAGCCACCCAGGTGCTCCTGCCCATCGTTTTCAAGGGCAGCCTTGATTTTCTTCTATCTTTTCTGTTTCGACAGGAGAGAGATCACTCTTCTCAGCTTCCTCAAAGCACGGCCCCTTCCATATGGGTCTAGGCACGGTAGGAAAGCAAGAGAGGCCCCCTGAATGGGACCGCTGGCTCACGGGCAAAATGAAGTCACGCATTTTTTAAAAACCAGGGAATGGTTTCTCTGTCCCGATATTCCTCCGGGTGGACGGCTCACGTGCTTGCCCTCCCTGGTACGGCTCCTCTCGTGTCCCTCTGTGACTGCCTCACACGCAGCAGCAAGTGCAGCCAGGGCAGCCGTGGGCCCCACCCTGGTTCTGTTCGGGAACATTCCCACTAGCACATAGGTTACCTCCTCACTGGTACATGGTACATCAGAACAACCACCTACCCATGGATGGCCCACTGGTCTCTCAAGAGTTTAGAAAAATAAATGGTAGTTTCTTATTTCAAAAATATTGTGCCATTTGCAAAGACATGGATGGAGCTCTAGAGGATACTGTGCTAAGCTAAATAAGACAACCAGAGAAAGACAAATACCATATGATTTCACTCATATGTGGAATTTAAGAAACAAAACAAATGAGCAAAGGGAAAAAGAGAGAGATAGACAGACAAACCAAGAAACAGACTTAACTATAGAAATCAAATTGATGGTGACCAGAAGGGAGGTAGGTGGGGAGATGGGTGAAACAGGTGAAGGGGATTGAGAGGGCACTTGTCGTGATGAGCACTGGGTGACGTACGGAAGTGTTGAACCACTAAATTGTACTCTTGAAACTAATAGAACACTGTATTGATAACTAACAGGAATTAAAATAAAAACTTTAAAAAAATATTCGGGATTCTTGGCCCAGGAGCCGAGCTGAAATGTGCTTTGTCAGATAGGCTTTAGAAGCCCTTACCCTTCCTTCGCTTTGAAACAACTGTTCCTCACATCTGCCGGGTTCTGGGTGTTCACAGAGCACACCAACAGCAGCCACTACGTCCTCACAACCACAATGAGCACTGAGCAAGCTGCCTATAGCAATGATAACGACCATAATAATAGAAATAATAAAAAAACCTTCATCTCGAGTGTACTTGGTGCCAGGTTCTGAGCCAAGTGTTGTCGGCGGAGTAGCTGGGCGGTCATGAACAGCTTTGACTATATCCCTGTTGAAAGACGAGGCGCGCAAACTCAGAGACAGTAACTTGTTCCCATTTTACAGGCGAGAGCTCCAGTGACCAGCCTCCGCCCGTGGTCTTCCCAGGTCCAGAACCATGTTCTTCCAGGCCCTTTCTAAGGCACCGTGCCGTTTGTGAGCATTCTCCAAGTCACCCGTGGGGTTGGAGGCCATTTTGGCACTACTTTACGGGCTCACCGTCCCAGCCCGGAAGAGGTCAGTCACAGCGGTGGATCGGCTGCACCTGCGGGCTGCGGTCTGCGCACAGACGCAAAGATATCTCATAACCAAAGGCAGAGGGCATGAACCCAGTTGGAAATGACTAACAGGGATCCTTTGCCTCTGAGGCCGGAGCTTGAATCTACAACTAGTTCGTGCCAGTTCCACTGGCGTGCTGTCTACACAACGTGAACCATGGCATTTGGCAATGGCTCTTAAATTTGGCACACGCCACGGTCCTCCTGGACCCACGAGATAACGTAACCAAATGTTTTCTGATGCTGTAAGAAATGAGTGTTTTGCAGGTAGGAGGAAATGCAAACATCATCTGTATAAGGGGTTTGCTCCATCCAGTCCCAAGAGCAAAATGGCTCACTCCTTCCCGACCCTCCAAAAGGTTATATGTGAGCAAGGGCCCAGATAAATGGTCACAAGGCAAACAAAGTCATGTAAATAAATGCATCCCTGATCTATGCAGGCTGGGGATGCCAAATATACCATCTGCACCATTTCTCATGATGAGTTGATTTTTTTCCCCCTGAATGTCCCAAGCAATGAGAAGATGACCATGTTTATGCAGACCAAGGCATGCATCATTTGACACTCTCGGACATTTGTTGAGGTATCAGATCCACAGAGAATCAGTAGCATTTGTGTCTTTCTAAGTTAGTCCGAAATTGGAAGAAAGAAGGAAATCTCACTAGAAAGGAATTGGGCACACGTCCAGGGACGGAGAGGGTACTTGCAATTGATTGTGAATTGTAGTGAGTTCTAGTTGCATCGGTGATCTCAGACTGCTCACCGTGCCCTTCACCCGTTCACCTGGCGAAAGCATTATCCGCATCAAATTATGGTGGGAGCTGTGTTAGGTATTATGGATGCAAAGAGAAGCAAAATCTGGTGCGTGCCTTAGAGAGAGATTCCTCGTGCTCTGAGAATTTGCTTAGCGCGATTTATAGATAACTTCTAGAAAAAAAAAATTAAGGGTTGGGAATCAGACTCACACATGGACGGAGCTTCTTAAAACTACAAATGACCAGGTTGCACCCCCGCACTTACTAATCCATTGAAGGCAGGGCTCAGGCATCTCTATGATTTAAAAAACAAAACCAACATGAAACTTATGGATCAAGAGTCAGCAAATATATTTTTTTAACGTTTATTTATTTATTTATTTATTTTTAAAATTTTTTTAATGTTTATTTATTTTTGAGAGACATACAGGCACAGTGTGATCAGGGGAAGGGCAGAGAGGGAGACACAGAATCCAAAGCAAGCTCCAGGCTCTGAGCCGTCGACGCGGGGCTCGAACTCACAGACCGCGAGATCATGACCTGAGCTGAAGTCGGCCGCCCAACCGACTGAGCCACCCAGGCGCCCCCGTTTATTTATTTTTGAGAGACATAGAGACAGAGCGTGAGCAGGGGAAGGGCAGAGAGAGAGGGAGACACAGAATCCGAAGCAGGCTCCAGGCTCTGAGCTGTCAGCACAGAGCCCCACGCGGGACTCAAACTCACAGACCGTGAGATCATGACCTGAGCCGAAGTCAGCCGCCTAACCGACTGAGCCACCCAGGCGCCCCAAATATTTTTTTTGTAAGGAGCCACATAGTAAATATTTTCAGTTTTGTGGGTCATACAAATTTTGTTGTGGCTATTTACCCCACCACCGTAGCATTAAAACAGCCACAGGGGGCACCTGGGTGCCAGTCTTGTTGGAGGTAGGGAGTTCTACCAGATGTACAGTCTAAAACAAGAAATGAGCCTACTTGCATTCTAAATTTTTCTGAGATCAGACAAAAAATAGATGCTTCCATAATTATTAGATACATCACTGCATCTTAGGGTCTGGTGTAGAAAAGAAATACACATCTTTCAGAAGACAGTTTTTAAATTCTAAGGTAGGTCTAAGCTCTTAATTTATGTACTATTATATTTGATGGCCTTAAGGAAAACAAACTAACTTCTAACTATACACTACGTTCTTTTAGTTCTAACATTTTGAAATACACTTAGCGCTTGTTGAAGGCCAAGTTCACTTCAATGAATGTTTATGAAATAACAACTTCGGAGCTAGTATTCCAGCTCTTGGATAATAGGCAGTTTTGCGGGAGAAACAACAGAAAGTCCCTATCGCACAAATGGTAAATGCTGTAGTCGAGCAGAGACTATGTTCTCCTTCAGTGGGGACAGGGTGACGGAGGCAGAAGCAGGCGAGAGCACCAGGGGAGGCCAGGAAGAGCCACTGAGAGGAGGCGGCGTTTGAACTGGGCGCGTAAGGAGGAGTAGGAGCTCTCCGGGCAGACAAAACGCAAAACAGAGGGTGTTATTTGAGCAAGGGCACTGAGTCGGAAGAAACTTTTCTATTCTAGGCTACTCTGACTGAAGTGCAAGGTGTCTGGGGTTAGTGGAGGAAAAAGAAAAGACACAGCCTGAGGGGAGTCTGGGGTCAAATGGGGAAGACTCGGTTGGTCAAGCTAAATCTTTGAGATTTCTTTCAATAAGCTAAGGGAATCCATTTACATTTTAAAGCAAGGAATTTTAAAGCATCTGAATTTTAGAAAGATTATCCTGAGCCAAGAGCAGAAGAGGGGGGAAAGAGGGGGATCTTGAGCCTGTCAAAATGTTCATAATCTGACCACAAAACAGGGTAGTAAAGTCTCCCCACCTCCCACCACCACCTCTACCCAGAAGCTAAACAAATCCCCCAAATGCCAAGTTCCTGGGGAAAAAGTGTATTCGGGAAGCAGGCGCTCATGGCCCGATTCCCTCTAGAAGAGGACAGGGTGCCCACTTGGGCCCAGGGCCCAGCTTTGTCACCCACCTCCCTGACAGCCACAGGTGGAGAAAAAATGTTGCAGAGCAATAAAAACAAACAGAGCAACAAACAAAAAACCCTTTCAATAGTCTACTACGAAAGAGACTTTCCTACTAGAAAGACAGAAGCTGGGGTCCTCGCGTTCTCTCCATCGGAACCAGCTCTCAGTCACCTCCACGAGTGTCCTCAGTCCCGTGGATAAAAATGCACCGGCCGCCAATGCTTCCATCAAGGGTCACCGTGTGTGTTTTGACCCTCATGTCTCGAACATCTTCATCAGTGTACCGTGCCCTTAGGCGTATACGTGGGGAAAACACTTCACTGTCCCTTCGTATCTTAAATAAATGCTTTTATTCTTACTATCTGCCCCAACAGCCCATGCATTTCCGCACCGTTCCTACTGGCTCCTTCAGGGGGCAGTGACCCTGGCCTTTCCAATGGCCTCAGATGCCTTCTTTGCGGGACCCCCCATCTCAGAGCAGTCCTGGGACTACCAGGAAAAACAGCGCCCCCTCTGTTGGAAAGGTGGCCAGGTGAGTTCAGCTCTCCTGAGCAGGAACCTAGCTCAGCCCCCGCAGGCGGGCAGGCACTTAATGAGGGCTTTTAAAGAGATTCTTTCAAAAGCATGTATTGACCATTTGTTGTGCCTGCTGTAAAATCCTACGAAGGCCCAGCAGTGATAAGAATTTGCTCTGCTGTGTCTACTGCTCCATCATAGAAGCTAAGAGAGTTTTCTAAAATCATGCAAGGGGAAGAAGAAAATCCTTCTGGGCCACCTTTGGCACCATGAAGGAGACCTTTCTCTCTCCCGATGGTCAGCAGTGTCAGACAGGGGCTCGGCGGAGGAGAGACAGCTGGCCCCGGGCCAGAGAGCGAGCTGCCGGTCTAAGAGCGAGACCGGCAGAAGCGCGTGCTCTCTTGACTTTATTTCTGGTCATAAAGCAACCAATTACCCGACTAAGATAAAACAGCATTTTTTTTTTCTATTTTGCTTTCACAATCATCTTTCTTCCCTGTTTCTAAAATTGATTTCATCCCCATTTAGCTAGAAGCCAAACAGAGCCCTCGGTCCACCGTGTCTCAGTCCATTCTCCATCGTGTCCTTTTATTTTAAATTTAGAATCCAAATCCTTGTTTCCATGTCGATAACTCCGTGTTACTTATGCTTATTTAAAAACAAATAAAGAGACGGCAAATTATCAATATTGTTTGACATAATACCATTTCTAGCAAAAGATTTTATTGCTAGTGCTCATTTTTCATTATTTAAAGGTAGTTTTTAGCTCTTTTCCTCTCGAGGACTGGGTTTGGATAATTGAGCTTTGAAGAAAGATTGAAAACTCTCTGGACATAAAGAGAGGGGGAAAACCGGAAATGTTAAGTACAAAGTTGTAGTTCACTATTGCCTTTATCTTCAATAATGGAAATATAGCTTAGTGTACCATGCAAAAGAGCATCCTTATATTTTTAAATTGCAAGTGTCCAATTATGTACAAGGGTCGAGGCAGACTTGATCTGAAGGAGCTCAATTTTAAAATCCCTTTAAAAATCAGGACAAAGGACGCCATATTATTAAACTAAATGTTTAAAAACGGAAAGTATTATGCGTGCCACATGGGGAAAGATCAGATTTTTATTAATGCAAGTTTTAAATGCTGATTAATCCTCTCGAGAGTCAGTTTCCCAAAGCATTGGACTGTATTCAAGTCTTTTTCGAAAGGACACATCGCGTCCATTATTCTGAATATTAATTGAACAACATTATAACTAAGGATACAAAGCAAGATTTAAGACACGATTACAGCTGTCAGTGGCTACGTCTAAATAAGTCATTGGAAATTCAAGCTTAGAAGAAAAAAAATGTCGGAAATTGGTCTTAGAACAGCAAAGATCTCTCTTAGCCTTAAAAAAAAAAACGAATGTGATTCTTTAGGACTGAAGAGCGCTTCAGTTGTGACTTGGTCTTAATGTATTTATCTGGGCAATTCTCAATCAGAAATCAGAGTTACCTTTTGATTTGTGATTTAGGACAATGTCAAGTACATTTTCTTGAGGGGAGAAGAAGAAGGAGAGACAAAGAATATTATTAGTTGATAGAATTTTTCCATTTCCTTATTTTGTATTTCTATTTCAGTCTCTTGTCTAAACTCAAAAAAAAAAAATCAAAGAATTAGCTGAATGTAATCAAATAAAATATTTCTATGGTTTCAAAACAACTCATTAAGCTCAGAGTCAAGCAACTGCAAGTAAGTAATCACTTATTTTCACAATAACCAATTGTCTAAATTCAACTTCTTCTAGCTCCCAAATCCAGTTTGGGGGTAGATAAAAAATGCCCATTTCCCCACCGGAAGCAGTGTAAAATATTGGCTTCTATTATGACCTTGGGGAGTTTTAGTTTTGTCTTGTTTCCTTAAACGGTTGCTATGCATTTGAGTGATAGCTCTTTGTTCGAAAGGATGCAAACGCCACTGTTACATCTAATTCCAGTAAGATAAATGGCATTATGAAAGGAATATTAAAAATTTACAGCCCTCTTTACTAAGTTTATTTGTCAGCCAAACATGCTGAATATTGCATAGCACACACACACACACAAAAGCACGCCATCCTGACGATGAAAGAGATATGAGGAAATAATGGCACGGCGATAACAAGTCTGACGGAGTTTGCATAGCTCGGTTGCTGTCTGGCACGTCACTTAACCGTATTGCGCCAAACCAGCAGAATCACGCAATATGTTAGCATAAAGGGTCCACAGTTTAAGGGGAAAATCTAGAAGTGTTAACTATACACTGTCTAATTATACAACCTTACTGTCCCAGAATGTGATTTCAGAAACCATTTCTGACATATGGGAAAAGGGTAGAACAGCTGGTCATTAAGGTTTTCTCAAGACTATTTAGCAACACACTTGAATGTAATTAAAGTGAAACACTAAATACTGCACTTGTGGTACAATGTATTTTTAATTTTTATGGCATGTGGTAAAAGTAAATAGATGCAGAGCGTTCAAGTTTCTCCGTTCGGCATCCAACTAGTCAAAGAGGCAGGATCTGGCGGAGTGCACGCGGCATCCTGGTGGAAGTCACAGACATCCGCGTGGGCCGCGTGGGGCTGTCTTAAAGGGACTGAGTTTGGCAATGCTCAGAGGGGTGGCTAACGGGAGGTTCCAGACAAAGCCTGAGATAAGTTTGTTCGCTTATTCATTCATTCACTCACCAAAAATGACCCAGAATTCTTTTCGATGATAAAGCCATTAGCCTGGCCCTTCGAGTGGCTCACATCTCGCTGTGCTTAAAACACAGTGAGGGAAGGTGGTTAAAGGGCAGGAAGGGGGGCCTGGCCCAAACTGGGCATGTCAAGCCGAGCCCCCTTAATAGGAGTCATCTTAGCTAGGAGAAAAGCTTATGCAAAGACTAAGAGATGAAAAAGAATATTGTGCTATGAATAGAATCTTTACAACTACTGGACATTCAGAGTGTTCTGGCAAGGGGCTAAGCCCTTGGCGTGTATTATTTCATTCAGCACTCACAGCAACTCTACTACATGGTAAAGTACTATTATTATCTACACTTGACAGATGAGGAAACTAACAAGATAGTTCATGGCAAAGCAGTTAGTGGGTGACTGGCCCCGGATTCAAACCCAGGTGTGTCCGAATGCCAAGTCAGACTTCTCCGTATTGCATGCCCAAATTGACATGTATGTAGCACGTTTATTTCATCCTCAAAGAACTTCATGTATAAACTCATTAGTCCTTATTACAATCCTATGACTCAGATAATGAAAAGACAAGGTGCAGACTGGGAGAAAATATCTGTGAATCACATATGTGATAAGGAACTTGTATCCAGAGTAGATACAGAACTCTCAAAACGCAACGGTAAGAAAGCAAATCCCCCAAAGAGTAAGCAAAAGATTTAAACATAGGCTTCACCAAAGAAGAAATAGTATGGCAAATAAGTACACACACAAAAATAACACTCGACATCATTAGCCATTAGGGAAATGCAAATGAAAAACACAAAGAAATACCACTATATCTCCATGGGAATGGCTAAAATAAAAATAACGACTATCCCAAGTGCTGACAGAATTGTGGAGCAACAGTTTTCTGGTGGGAGCGCAAAATCGTGCAACTATTCTGGAAAAATTTTGCAGGGTCTTACAAAATTAAACATACATTTACCGTGAGACTTAGCAAATCCGCTCCTAGGTGTTTACCCCAGAGATGAGAAAGCCCACGTGAATATTTAGAGCAGCATTATTCAAAATTTTAGAGAACTGGCAACGGTCCAAAGGCCCTTCAACAAATGAACTGCCAAGCTGTCTCACGTCACGAGAGGGAACACTACTCAGCCACAAAAAGGAATGACCTAATGAGATGCATGCACCACAGGTGAATCCCAAAGGCACTATGCCGAGGATAGAAGCCAGTTGGAAAAGGGGGCATGTGGCATGACATTCTGAGAAAAGAAAATTCTAAGAGATTGTTGCCATGGGTTGGGGTGGGGGAGGGTTTCACTTCGGAAAGGCAGCGGGAGGGAATTTGGGGGGTAACGAGAGTGTTCTGTATCCTAATTGTGGGGTATTTACATGGACATATACATTGTTAAAACTCCTAGGACTGCACCTCCCCCCAAAGTAAAGCATACTGCATGTAAATTAAAAAACTAAGAGTAAAAACCCTAAGAGGTATGTGTTCTAGTTTGGGTTCTCAAAAAAAAAGAAAACCCTGAGATAAGAAATTGGGGGCTAGGGATGTATTTGCAGAGTGAATCTGGGAATCACAAGTGAAGAAATGGGGAAAGTGAGGCAGAGAAAGCAGAAAAGCAAAATAACCATAAGAATGAGAATAATAATGATCCTGCACTAATGAGCGCATTTCCACTGTGGACAGCTTCAGGTCAGTCCTGCTGAGAATCTTCTGGGAAACCATATGGAATATGTCTCACGACCACTCCAACTACAGGTAGCTTTCATTTGGTTGGAATTAAGGTTGCCTCTTGGAGCACAAACTGTTAGGCTTCTAGGTTTTGTAAGAACCTTCGAAGGTCCTCAGGCAAGGAATAAGAAAGCCCCAGGTTCCTGAGGAGGGATGCTGCCCACTGTCTATCTTAGCTGGTGGTGAATCCAGGTGGGGTGAGGGATACAGGAAGGCAATCAGCACCATTAGCTAACGAGGTATTAGTAATGGATGCTCTACACGTTTGGTTTTGCAACAAATTGGGGGACATTTGCCAAACAATTCAAATAAATACATGCAATGTTGATAATAAGACCTCCAGTCATCAAGGAAAACACTTACAATATGGCAGGTACCATACATTGGACTTGCCAGACTTCTTCATATTCTATTATATAAATCTTCCAACAGCCCCATGAGATAAACAGTAAAGTCCCCATTTTATAAGCAAGCAAACTAAGGCTCAAAGCAATTGATTAGCTTTTCCAAAGATGCGCGCGCACACGCGCGCGCGCGCGCACACACACACACATACACACACAGTTAAGGAGTCATACACAGAAGCCCATAGTTTTTCCACCATGCTTGCTTAGTGCCTACTCTGATTTCTGTTGCTACATAGCATTACAGAAGATACAGGAATTCTGAGAAAGCAGCGCACAGCACTGGGAATCATGAATTGCGATTACAAAGCCGGATCTAAGGCGGAGCCCTATTTGCGGGCACACTCGGGCCTTCTCTTTCCAGCTCCCCGTGAGCATGTTGTTGTTTGTTTGAACCTCCAATAGATAGTGACTGAGGAAAAAAAAAAGACACGAAACTCAAACCAATCCACTCTAATGCCATACACAAATGCTGAGAAGATTTTGAAACTCGGGCTAGTACGAAATCAAAAGTTGGCTGTAAACAATACTGATCTCTCCTGCGGCTCCTTGACATAAACAACCGAGCTGATGATCTCGCTGGAAGCATGGATCCTGTAGCTGCAGACAGCTTACCACTGCAGACAGCTTACCACCACCGTGAACTATATACCTTTTATTCTCCTTACTGCTTCTGAGCGGCAGTCCTCCAGCCCCAAAGGTGACTTTCCTGCAAAAGGACATGACCTTGGAGTTGTCCTTCACAGCAGGAAGTCTAAGATTAGAGAGTCATTCACATTCCTTTACTCTCGCCCCATCTCTATTGTCATCATAGTGGCGGGACACAGAGGCTCCAGGCAAACCTCGCAGATACTGTGGGTTCGGTTCCAGACCACCTCAGTAAAGGGAGTATCACAGTAAAGTGACTCAACTGACTTTTCTGGTTTCCCAGTGCATATGAAAGTTATGTTTATACTGTATCGTAGTTTAGTAAGTATGCAATAGCATTGTGTCTTTAGGATGTATACACCTTAATTAAAATATACTTTATTGCAGGGGTGCCTGGGTGGCTCAGCTGGTTGAGCATCTGACTTTGGCTCAGGTCAAAATCTCTTGGTTTATGAGTTCAAGCCCTGCATTGGGCTCTCGGCTGTCAGCGCAGAGCCCCCTTCGGATCCTCTGTCTCCCTCTCTCTCTGCCCCTCCCTTGCTCAGACTCTCTGTCTCTCAAAAATAAATAAAATAGTTTAAAAATACTTTATTGCTCATAAAAGGTAACCATAATCTGGGCCTTCTGCAAGTCCTAATCTTTTCGCTGGTGGAGGTCTGGCCTCGATGTTGACGGCTGCTGACTAATCGGGGTGGTGGTTGCTGAAGGTCAGGATGGCTGTGGCGATTTCTTAAGACAACGGTGACATTTGCCGCATCCATTGACCCTTCCTTTCATGAATGATTTCTCTGCAGCACGTGAGGCTGTTTGATAGCATTTTACCCACGAACTTCTTTCAAAATCGGAATCAGTCCTCCTGAACCCTGCCGCTGCTTTATCAACCAAGTTTATGTGAGAGTCTATATCCTCTGTTGTCATCTCAACAATCTTCACAGCAACCTCACCAGGAGGAGATTCCGACTCAAGGAACCACTTCCCTTGCTCATCCACGAGAAGCAGTTCAAGTTTTTTCCCGAGATGGCAGCAATTCACTCTCATCTTCAGGCTCTGCTTCCAGTCCTACTTCTCTTGCTCTTTCCACCACAACTGCGGTGACTTCCTCCACTGAGGTTTTGAACCTTCAGTTTATAAAAACAAAAACAAAAGCGAAAACCCATGATATCTGTGAGGTGTGATGAAGCGAAGCTCAATAAAACGAGGTATGCCTGTACAGACTTTTGGCCAGAGAACAAAGGAAAGCTAACTAACCCACGTGGGCACTCAACCCCTGACCTCATTAGTATTGTTTTCTCACCACCTCGGCTAACAGACAGCCCAATTATGAACACTGAATCAAAGACGGAAGTCACCTTCTTCACCTGGAGCCAAGAGAAGCCCACGACTGCTGGTTAAGAAGAGAATGCTTCTCAAATCGAATAAACACGGTATGAACATCCACGAGCAATTTCTAAGAATCTTCCCTCCTTGTGCGGCTGCATCTAACAAGAAAGGCTATCGGTGTGGTTTCCAGTCTGGAAGGTGAGGAAGGCTTCGGGAGCACCGCCCCAGAATGGATTCTGCTGGAGTGTGCTGGAGAGTGCTTCTCACAAAGACCCTCAGGTCCGAGCCAACTCGAATCTTCTGCAGTTGTGAGCTCCCATCCCTAGCCTCTTCTTTGAAACCCTTCCACACTGTTAGTCCTGACACTCGAAGCTCTGCCTGTGAACAGAACACTTCCTTTGAGTGTCCGCCGAGGGATCCATGGCAGAGATATTTCCACAATGGGTTTTACAATTGAAATGACTCTTGTTACTCTATGACAGTACAGAGGTTCTTCGAAGTGGTTCTTAAACTGTGAAGTACAACTTCCTTGTTCTGAAAGGTAGCAAATTTGTATGTGTCTCTGTCTGCACAACTCTGTGTATGTGTGCACTTTTAAAGATTGTTAAAAAAAAGTAAGTCAAAGTATATCTAATTAGTTGTACTCCCTTTTTTTTTGAAAGCTGAAGTTATTTCAATCAGTTCCCAGAATCCAATGAGTGAGCGAGTCAGTCGAGGCATGGTGTTAATAAAACCAAAGAAGATGGCTCAATTCCCAGACCAGTCATGAAGTTTTCTGTAGCCATGGGTCACGACCCCGGGCAGGGCGAACTAACTCAATATGATGTGATTTACATAATGACAACAAGTGGCGACAGAGCATGGAAGTTCAGTGTAGAAACATCTCCGCTGGAAAATAATAGCCAATTTTGATGACTGGGTTTAGCTTTATATTGTCCTTACATACTAAGAGCGGTGAATCAGAAGACACATGTCCAGAAGTAGAGCTGGCCCAACTAAAGGTGAGTCGGTTCCAGACTACAAACTATGGCTATAGTTCAGACTGTATTTTTCTCTAGGGAGGACTTTTACAGCTAATCTGTCCTTTTCCTCTATTCTCCTCTTCCCAGTATGAGACAACAATGAACCCTAACCTCCCACCAAACATATATACACAAGCAAAGTCTACGAGTTGATCCTGACTCCATCTGATAGGCATTGCTAGTGCTCCAACATCCCATTTCTCCTCTACTTCTAGGTATAGGAAGTATACCCTCTGATGTGTGCCCTTATGAGTCATTCAGGCCAATGAAACGTGATCAGAAGTATTCGAAACATTTAATAGCTTATATGCAACTCTCTAGACTTTGCAGCAACAAACTCAGAGGCAAATCTGAGCCTCCAGATGAGATGGCAGTACCGGGAATGAGATGGCATCTCATCAGCCTGGGATCTTGAGTGACATCTATGTGAAACAGAGCTGCTCCTGACCCTACACCACTGCCTCTTAATGGTAGGGTGGGCAGGAAATCAACCTTTGTTATTTTAACCATGGAGAGTTTAGGGTTGTTTCTTTCCAAAGTCTGTCGTAACTGCCCTACCACCGAAGAAAGAATTTCAGCATCTCAGCCTCTCAGATAGTGGGAATCAGGTATCTGAAATCTTGACAAGAGTCCCAGGAACCTAAGTGCTCACTAAGGCACTCTCTACAATACTAGCCTTGACTGTGTAACTGAGTTCGTGCTTCTGTTTTCTCTCTGAGCTGGGACTTGACCCTATACTAGCACTCTCCAGAACTCCATAACATCATCAATGTCCTTTTAGGTATCTCCTGCCTCCACCTGAACTATGACACCATGCCCTGACCTCTGGATTGAGTTTAGACCCCATCTGAACCGCTCCTGGTTTGTCACACTGCCTGTCACACTGCCTGTTCACTGTGCTGTCTCCCAGGGGTCAGCCTCAGGCATCTCCTCTCTCTGCTTGTCTTCTCTCTTCGGTAGGCAAAGGCCAGAAATAGTCTACAATAGGCCTGAAAGAAGTTGAATCCAACAGGTAGACTGTAGACTTAGATGAAAATTAGGCAAAAGACTGATGTCAAGAGACTTCACATGACTTAAAAAGGGAAGCTTTACTAGTAAATCCTGTTGAGGTCAACACCAGGAGGCCCAGAGGAGCAGGGAGAATCAGGGAAGTGTGGAAGGTGATATAAACCCTCAGTAAAACAGATTCTAGAGTATTGGTTGCATCTCCGAGACAGGGGACACAAGAGGCTCCAGCTCTCGGCCCCAGGGCAAATGTGGAGCCTAAGTCTTAGAAATAAGGACAAGCTTCTAGCCAAAGGCCTGGGGGATTTGAATCACAATGGATTGCTGTAGTTCCTTAAATCTTTCAAGGGTAAACTTCAGGTTTGTTCTGGAGTTTGGGAGAGGGATGTGCCAGTAAGTGGTGTCTAGGACACTTGACATGAGGCAAAAGAGGCTAAGAACCAGGCAGGATCTGACACTCCATTGTGCCAAGTAATTAGGAAAAATTTCCGAATTGAATCAATTTGAGGGGACAACTAACAATTCATGAGCTTGCATGATTGTTGACAAGTTTATCAATGCATAGAATCTTTCTGGATTGGGTACAGAGAAGAGAAGTATGGACTCTAGGATATCCTCAGCCCCCAGGGTATACGTTGGGTAGTAGTATGAGCCCCAGTGGTTTTGGCTGAGGGATAAGGAGGGAATAGCTCCATCACCCAGTATTTACCAAGAACTAGCCGTGTGCCTACCAAAACTGCAGGAAGATTTGGACCTATTCCTCAAGGAGATTTTAATTTTAGGGCAAAAACAGTTAATGGACATGAAGCACGGGAGAAGCATTATTCCACAATAGGTGTGTTAGTGTCAACTGGCATCGACACGCCTCTAGATACCATAGCATTGCAGACAGGACAGACATGACTTGCCGGAAAAAGTCAAAGTCTTCACAGCGAAGGTAGGGTTTTATGTAGAAAGGTGAGAGACCGGATAAAACTAAAGAGAGGGTAAATGTGACAAGAGAAATACAATGAGCAGAGGCCTTGAAGTAAGGGGAGAGAGTCCTGTTAGACAGCAGGAAGCCAGCCAACGAGAGCATAGGGGTGTTTATCAGTAATAATTTGAGGAAAGTGGATTATCTCAAATGTGGCAAAACTTGCACACAGGGTGGCCGAAACTTGCTGATGTAGACATTAGAAATCTATAGCATAATTCACGCAGCTTTGAGTGGGGCGCGGAGAAACGAAAGGACTGTGCAGCAGGTTCAGACTGCGGTCCAGGCTGCCCGCCACTTGTTCTAAACAATCCTTTGGACCTGTCGATACAAAAATATGTTGTGCAGAGTATATGGCAAGCCCTAGTCGACGAAGCAGAATGCAGACCCCTACGTTTCTGAAGGGAGGGTATGCCATCTACAGCAAAGAATTAAACACCATTCGAAAAAGAGTTCCATGCATGCTACTGGACCCCAGCAGAGATGGAGCATTGACCGTATGACACACAGTGGCCATGCGGCCAGAGCTGTCCATCATGATGGTTTTTATCAGACCCACCGAGTCCTAAAAGGCTGCTCAGGCACAAAAGCTTTCAATCGTAAGATGGAATCAGACCCCCGGGGTCAGATACGAGCACCGCCAAAAGGCACAAACTACAAAGGCAGGTGGCCCAGGAACCCGTGTCATCCACCATGATGCTTTTGCCCTCGGATCACACCTACGACCATGTGGCAGGCACCTTATGACCACCCGAGGGAGGTGAGGAAAGCCCAAACTTGATACATGGATGGCTCAATATGTAAGTGCGAACCGAAAACGCACTCCTGCTGAACTACACCTCCGTCAACCGGTGGCCTTCAGCAAGGAGGAAATCTTTCCAGGATGCAAAACTTTAGGTGATCATAAACTGTAGAGGGAAAGAAAAGTCAGCTGAGGTTAGAATATACCAAGACTCATGAGCAGTGGTGAATGGCTTAGCTAGACCGGGACTTAGAAAGAAGAAGTTTAGAAGATTAGAGACAAGAAAATCTGAGAAAGAAACATGTTATGAATCTACAGGAGTGGACATGAAATATGAAAATCTTTTTATAGCCTGTAAATGTCCACCAGAGAATAACCATCATGGAAGAAATAGCCAACTAAATAATCAACCTAATGTAACAACTAGGCCGGTTGATGTTAGCCAGCCTCTATCTCTAGTCACGCTAATTCTGGCGTGATGAATGGGAAAGCCATTGTGACAAGAATTGGAGGCATGCAGGGGCCCTAAACTATGGGCCCCCACTCACCAAAGGCAATGTATTTGTCACTGCCAAATGTTCAACTTGACATTCACAAAGACCAGTTTTGGGCCCCTTACATGGCATCATCCTTCAAGCCACTTGGTGGCAAATTGATCAAAATAGATTCCTTTCACCCTGGAGGGAGTAGCAATTCTTCTTGACTGAAACCAACACATACATTGCTTGCAAGGCTTTGGCCAGCTTAACTACAGATGTTTTATCTACTAACATCCACTTAATATATCACTTTCTATGTCACTTACTACCCACCTAAAGTTTCACTTCATGTCACTTCTGACTAAGGACTTTATGGAAATGGAGGTGCGGCAGTGGGTACACAGCCAGAGGATCCAGTGGCCCTATTCCCAACACACTGAATCCATAGACCTGATAAAGCAATGAAATGGTTTTTTGAGAGCATAGCAGAAGGGTTTGTTTGAAGATGATACCTGCGAGAATGGGACACCATCCCCCATAATGAGACCTACATCTTAAATCAACAAGTGTCATATGGTGCTGTGCCCTGACAGGGGGAGTTCACGGGACTGGGGACCAGGAAATGGAAGTAGGAACGGCCCTGCTTACCATCACTTCTGGTGGCCCGCTTGAGAAATCCAAGTTTTCCATCTCCATAATTTTAGACTCTATGGGTCTAGAGGTTGTGGTTCCCAGATGGGTGATGTTTTATTGAGGACACAGTAAAAATATCCTTAAAGCTTAAGGCTCCAGGTGCCACCTGGTCACTTCAGGATCCAGAGACAAGCAGGCAAGAAAAGGAGTCCCTATCCCTGGTAGGGATAGTTGACCTTGATCATGAGGAGGATGTAGGACTCTTATAATGGGGAAAAATATATACCTGGCATACAGTTGACACACTGGAGCATGTTTTTGTACTTTCTTGCCTAACAGTGATGGCAAATGGACAAGGCCAGCAAGTCATGGTCTAAAGAGGACATGGTGACAGGGGCTCACACGGCTCAGGAAGGAGAATCTAGGTCATTCCATCAGGGAAGGTACCCAGACTTAGTGCCAACTGAGGGCAGAGGTGTCCATATTAAGAGAAAGTGTGAAATCAGTAGTAGAGGACAAAGATGATGAGCGTCGGTTGCGTCCTGAAGACCAGCTATAACAGTGGAAACTGTAGTTGGTCCCACTGATCTTAATCTTATAAATTTTCTCAAAGAGGCCATCCAAAATCCTAGAGGAGCTATTCCAAGATTGACAAATTTACTAGACAGATGAAGTGTATCTGAGTAGCTCAGGGGTGGCTATCATGTTTGCCATGGTGTGCCACCTAGCCACACACAAACACCTGCACACACAAACACCTGCACGTGCACTCTCACTGTCTCTCTCCACCTGTCAGTCTCTGTTAAAGGACCAAGACACCTATTCCCGGGGCAATTGTGAGTTGACTCTTGAGAATTCACAGCTGAGTTCCTGACATATTTCCCTCACCTGAAGGGAACCACCTCCCTGAAAATACACCCGTTCCACAGCAGCCCCCATCTATTGCCAAGACCTACCACGCCAACTGGCTGCTGCCGAACTCCTCTAGCTCACTCAGGATCAAAAGTACAAAATTTCTGGCACACTTGCCTCAATTCAGAACAACGCTGCAAGGCCATACCAGGTCTAGAGCTCACCGCGAAGTTGGCCAAGCCTCTGTTATAACTGTATCATATTTCCACTCCCCGCTCTGCCCAATCTTGCTTCCTTTGGTCCCTTACAGGATGTTGTTTCTGAGACTACTTCCCAGTAAACCATATACACAGAAATTTTTGGCTGAGAGTCTATGCCCTAGAGAATTCCATCTGAAAGAGTCAGGCAGCAATCATCAGAGGTCCAAGCAAACATAAAACATGTGGGCCACAAAAGAACAGAACCTAAGCCTGGTTCTGGGCAGCTCAATTTTGTGCCATCCTTCTTCAGAAGCAGATCAGCCCTCCCCTCGTTCAGGGCCAGAGATGGCCTTAAGGTATGGGTCGGCCTGACCTACTCACATGATAATCACATAGGTTATCCAATGACACCCACTTATGTCCAAGGATTCCCAGTAATGTCCAATAATGACCAAAAGGAATTACTCAGGCAAGTCCCAAAGAAATCTGTATGTAACTGAATTTCTCTAGAGTTAGAAGACTCCAGCGATGAGGTTCTTGGGAGCTTTGGAGGCAGCCCTGAAGTTGGAGATTTGGGGACAAGCTTGCAGTCAGACATAAATCGGTCGCTCTAAGCAGGGTCATTCTCCTTTCACAGAGCCTCCAGCAAGCACACCTGGATAGAGGGGCACAGCACTTCCTCGTGGGTGTGGCACCACACACCCAGTTTCCATGAATGGGTTACAGGTGTGCTGGGAGGTACCCCTCTTAGCCTGTAGGGTGGCTGGGTGGGGCCTGGGGCAGCCAGAGAGTCCTCCCCCACCCCGCCCTCCTGCAGAACCCACTTCTTCCAGACTTCTTCAGAAAGGTTCCCTAAAGAAGCAAAATCTGATAATACTTCCTTCATGAAAAACTCGGGAAGCATCTGAGTAAAAGAAAGGTGTAGGAAGCCAGGAGAGGCCTGTAAAGATCTTGTTCTGAGGTTTGCCAATTTACCTTCTGGTGGCCATCTCAGAAGAGATTAATGTGTGAATTTTTTTGAATTTTATTGAGATTTCCCTAAATAATTCTTCATGGGGCTGTACTGTTTCTCTATCCTATGGCCCCAGGAGCCAATTAAATTTGCCATCAAATCTTATTATAAAGAAAAATTGACTTGAAAATTGTCACCTGGGCAAGCGATCACCCTTGAACTAAGAAGTGCCCAGTCAGTTTAGAGCTGGCCCTCATTCCGACAGGCATCCTCCTTTCCTGGGGTGAAGGGCCATTGAGGTATTGCCCAAGGAGTGAGAAAACATTTTCTTCTCTCTTCTACTGCTTGTCCTTATAGGTAGAACCAACATACTTTTGAATCTTCCCAGGCCTCCTTCTCCCCACCTCCCCACCTTGATAGAGCCATATGCTTTCGTCTCAGAAAGACATGCTGGTTTCTTCTTTCCCTTTATTCACTGCAGGGCAGTGTCAGATGGTGTATCTCTCCAAGTAGCGGGATTCAAGGAGACTGTAGGGGAGAGGTATTGTCTGGCAGGAAGCCATACTTCCTGGGCCTGCCGTCGACACGGGCCCTCCATCACGGCCTTGGGCAGGCCACTTGACCTGGGCCTCGGAGGAATTCAGCTCATTAATGTAAAGCTGCCAGGGGTGTAGGCTGAGCTATCTGACACCCAGAGAGAAAAGGAGAGTTGCAGTTGCCAAGAGCTGCTGCTGTGACGGGCTCACCTTAAGACGGTGAGCTTCTCAATTCTGTGCGAGAGACGTTTTCTCTGATGTTTGAGTCAGAAGTAAATTCGGGCTCCAAAGCAAAGTCACAATGGCTCCTCCGGGCTCACCAGCGTTGGTTGCAATAGCAAAGCAGTGCCGGTTCAAGATTTTCACCTCAAAACCCGTGCCGACTATTTGTCTTCCCGCCGCCAGGAGCAGGGAGCTGCTGAAGAGTCTTGGTATTTATGACGTCTCGTTTTTATGATAACTTTGCATAGTCTTTCCCAGCTTCTGACCTCAGACAGATCAGGGGAAGGTCTCTTTGCTTTGACCCTTCCCCTTTATAACAGCCAACGGCTGCTCCTGACACTGGAAACGCTGGTTTTCTCGGCCCACTAACTCCAACCACACTACATTTCCTCCTTATCATCACTATTTAGTCTGTAATTATTCCAGTCTACTAACTCCTACAGAGGTTGGGGATCCCGTGGCTAAACTGCATAAATCACTGATTTGGGGTCCTTCATTATCATTAATAAACCCAGGACATGGGAGTCCCTAGAGGTCCAGCTCCTCGAATTTGATGAACGTTAATGTTTACAATCCAGGGACAGAAAGGGAAGCTATTGGCAAGGCCCTTGCCATGAAGATCAGCAGCTTTATGCAAATCCATTGCGATCGCTGGTTCTGTTTATTCTCTTGTCGTAAATGGCTAATAATAAGCTAATTTGGCTCTGTTATGAGAATGGCATCTAAAACGATGAAGAAATGAAATGCGCATTAGGCACAAACCACCTATTCCCAAAGCTTCAGAGCACCATGTCCCAATCTACCCCGATGTTTGACTCTCCAGGGAATTGAACAGGAATCGACCAGCAAGACAGTTGCTAGAAAACGTCCCATCCCAAAATGTTTTCACTTGACCTCATACACCAAAGCCAGTGAACGTCAGCGACCAGTGGTGGCCGCGTAGGGGCAGGGGGCGACCTTTAGAGCGTACCTTCAGTTTCAACGAGAACTCAGTGGCCCGCAGGCCTACATTAATTTACGGAACTGCCTGAGCTATGTCTGAAATAAGCATCTCTGATGTTCAACAGTCCTCTTCATCATCGGCTAGTAGAGACTCTCAAATTGCTTCCAAGCCCTGTATACGCAGAGAGCTGAAAGTTCAAGAGCGCACACCACCACCGATGCCGTAGCATTATTGATCCTAGAGCAAAGCTACGCATTTTTCTTCTGCTTCTTTAAGTGAACCCATCGATTAGGAATCCAGTTGTGGATATTTGGAAACTGTGGCCTAGAGACAGAGAGGTCTGGGCTGTTTCTTGGCTTTGAGTTGGTAATCCATAGTAGGAAGAAGGTGGCCTACTGTGCCCCTGCAGGGCTCCGTGGAAGTCATTTACATATGCCCTTTAGAAGTGCCCCTTTCCCACCACCCCTTGGGGATGTCACAGATGGCAAACAGGGACGGCTTGCTGAACCCCAACATCTGGTCAAATGGTTCCACATAAGGAAGGAGAGCTAAATCTCTCTTATTAGAGTAGGTTACACACCACTCCAGGACCTCCATCCCCTCCGCTTCAGAAACAATTATCTTAAAGCTTTGGATGGATTTTGAAAACATTCAAAACCTAAGAATAGCTGTCTCCGTACGAGAAACTTATTAACACAGAGATTTACATATTTGAAGCTAGTCAGTAAGCGACTTTGGGGGAGGACAAAAGGAAATTCGATGAAGAGAAAAGAGAGCGAACAACTGAATAGTTCAAGTTTGAGGTTTATTTTCTTTCCCGTCCTGGGGATTTTTATGCTTTGGGTCTATAAGATAAGAACTGGTTAAAAATTAAGAGGAAAGAGAGCCTTAAATAAATGGCAAAGCTAATAGAGACCTGGGGACAGAGCCTTCTCTCAAATGCACAGCTTGCCGCTCCACATATAGTATCTTGAAAAATCTTTACTGCCTTCAAAGATACAGCCCTTGGCACTGAGCACCATGCCTCCAAGTTTAGAATGTGGACCTCCATATTTATGTTCCCCAGATGGTGGAATTTATAAATGCACCGTGGGGTGCTATTGAAATTAATAATTTAATTCATTTCCGTGATTGTGCCGTGATTGCTAGTCATTACGGCAATAGCAGTTAGCAGAGTCTCTCAGTTCTGGGACGGAACTGAAGGGTAATCTCAGCGAGAGTAATTCCTCTGTCATCCTATTTCGAATGCAGGCAATCCCTTCTGAATGGGGAAGAGCCAAAAGTTTCTGGAATGAAAACGAAGGCAGCGTCGACCTAGTTAGATGAAGATGGTTTCGATTCATGCGGTTTCCGAAGTTCGAAATTGGTCCTCTTAGAAGCACTAATAGGGTCTGTGGCTGTTTAGCTCGGAGAAGGAACAGATAAGAAGACACCCGACCACTATCTCCAAATACACAAACCTTGCATCCATGCTTGTGGACAGTCTATATCCGAATAATTGAGAATTAACTGCCCTTTTACTTTGTATTCCCACTCGTCTGCTTATCAAGGGACTATCCACTGGCAGCTGGACTAAATGGCTGTTGAAGTCCCTTCCAGAGATTCTCAGAGATTCCCGGAGTCAATGAGGAGCCTGGGAGAAGAGCGGAGCGGTGACTCTGTATTTCCCCCAGGGAAGCACTTACTTCTCCCAGCCTAATGATCTGGAAGCCTAAATGTGCAAGAGGGGAAATTACTGGGCACTGGCACACACGAGTGCGGCCAATGCGAATGAGCCCACTGGAATTTTTCACCCAAGAGGCTGTAACTGCCTTAGATTTATAAAGTGCCTTTTCTTCTTTGAAGAGCCTTTTCCATATTCCTCTGGTTACCCTCAAAGTTGTTGCAAATCGCCGAAGTCGGTCCTGGCCTACAGATCCTCATTCGATAGCTGAAGACACGAATACATGAATCATAAAACAATCCCAAAAGATGGAAAGACATTCTGCTACCTTGACTCCTCCTGGCCTTTGCTCCATCCGCTAGATTTCCCCTCTGGGTCACTCTGTTTCTGCGAGGCCCTCAGAGCCTCAGTGACCAAGAAAGGAAGCAAAAGCATTTCTCCCATGATTCCCACCAGCGGTGACCCTGCGCAGGCCCAGGCTCAGACTCTGCCCGCCACTGCGCTAAAGAAGGGAAGGGACAGTTGGGAAACAGAGGGCGGAAGAGGAAGGCAATCACTCTCAGCTCCGGAGAGGAGGGCTGGAACTCAACCACACGAATTTGCCCTACTGTTGCCGTGTGCTAGGGGCTACACAGCAAATGCAAGCAGGACGCCCTCAGTAATTGTTCTGAGTGATTACAGTGAACATTCTGTGCACTAAATGCCCAAGGCTCCTTCTTAATCCTCTGAAGTGCCTCGCATCTTGCTTTCCCAACAGTTTGTACCTCCTCGGTAGTGCTCTTCACACCCAGCCTCTCCATTTAGACTTCAGACTCTGAGAAAACGTGCCCTACCCACCTCCACCGCTGTCCCCATGACACCAGCACAGGGATTCGCCCATAGGAGAAACCTGCTAAACGCTAGCGAGTCGCATGCATCTGATTAGTGGAAACAGTAGGCATCCCTGGGGGAGGCGGGGGCGGAGGGATACAATTTGCTCTATTTTCTCTTTGGCCATGACAGGAGGTGAGGAGGGCCGAAACTCCTCATTTATATCACAGCTGGCCCCCAGCCCCTCACCTATGTGACGAAAGAGAACAAAGTCCGGGTGGCGTTTTTCTCAGAAATGCAGGCTCACTTCTACGCTGTAACATGGAGGATGCTGAGGGATGATTTCGAGCCCCTGCATGTTCCCTCTTCCCCGCTGCTCTCCTTTGGTTGTTATTGTTGCTGCTGACATTTCACAGGTCATTACTTATTCTCGAAAATGCCCTCCAGTGACCTGGCAAAAATATGTAGAAGAGAGGCCCTTGGACTAAAAGTCAAGTGAATTAGCACTTTCCCAAACTCCCTGTGTGAACTTGGGCAATCTTTCACTGCCCTTGGACTCGGCTTCCTCTTTAAGGATGGCACAGTGGAGACAGAGTGGATTTGGGGGCTAAAGGAGCATGTGTTTAAACTACCAGACTTCCTTTTACAAGTTATGTGACCTTGGAGAAGTTCTTCACTCCTCGAGCCTCAAGGTCTTATTTCTAACATGCGGATAACATGTCCTAATATGGAGAGTGGATAGGAGCTCTAAGTGAGCTCACGTCTGTAAAACACTTAGCGCCATGCCTGGCACAAACTAGGCACCAAAACGCGTTATTTGCTTCACTTTTCTATATACTGGGCTCTATAGGCTGAATACTTGTGTCCTCCCAGATTTCATTACGTTGAAACCTAATGCCCAGGGTGACGGCGTTAGGAGGTGGGGGCATTGGGAGGTGATTTGGTCATGAAGGCGCGTTCTCATGAATGGGATTCGTGCTCCTAGGAAAAAGGCTCCCAAGAGACCCCTAGCCTAGTCTGCTGTGTGGAAACGAAGCAGGAAGGCGGCTGTCTCTAATCCAGAAGGGGGCTCTCGCCTGTACTCCCACCATGCCGGCACCCTGCTCTTGGACTTCTAGTCTCCAGGATTGTGAGCAAAAATTTCTGCTGCTGCTAAGCCATCCAGTCTGCAGTGCTTTGTTATAGCAGCTCAGACAGACTAAGACGACGTGATTTCGCCATCTCCTCCTTAGGAGGTTGTTTTAAGGATCAAATGAAATTCTAGATGATAAAAATCCCCGAAAACTGCAAAATGTTATGCATTTGTTGTCACAGAGGATTAAGAAACACAGAACCCAAATAATAAGATACTATCGTATTATGCTCCCATATCCAAAGAAAATGACCTAGAGTTTTCGAACATTTGAGGGGTGGGGGGAGGAGATGAGAAGTGTGAGAAGATATGGAATGGAGACAGAAGTGGGTCTGGATTATTACTGCCTCCGGGTCACCAGCAAAGTGAGTTCGAACCCAAACTAAAAGTGTCAGAACAAACGGATTGGCCCAATTACCATCTCAGTGTCTCTTTAGTAACTCGTGCCCATTGGAGACCTTGTGCAGATGGCTAATGGCTAAATGTCAGCATCGGGGCCGCCTGCTGAGTGTGCGGGGCACACAGGAACACCTTGGACATCGCTACTTCAGTAGGACAACACTTGCCGAACAAGTTCTGTTGCATGGAACGCTTTGCCACATACTGTTAACAGTGCTCTGGACTCAAATAAGTTTAGGAAAATCTTTACCTCTCTCTCTCAGATAGTCACAGGGGATATTTGTAAAGCAAAGCTTCTGAGAAGTCCCGCAGACTTCAGTACATTTGTTAAACCCAGAATTTTCCGAGCTAATCAGATCATAAGACTCTTCCCGTTTCCTCAGTCTACAGAGTCACAATAAGTATCTGCTAGAATAGGGGCGCCTGGGTGGCCCAGTCGGTTAAGTGTCCAACTTCAGCTCAGGTCTTGAGCTCGCAGCTCGTGGGTTCAAGCCCGTGTGCTGACAGCTCAGAGCCTAGAGCCTGCTTTGGATTCTTTGTTTCCTTCTCTCTTGCTGCCCTTTCCTCTCTCTCTCTCTCTCTCTCTCTCTCTCTCTCTCTCTCTCTCTCTGTCCCTCCCTCAAATATAAATAAACATTTAAAAAATTTAAAAAAAGAATAACATTCTATGTGAACACAAACCAAAGAAGAGATTTATTCACTCACCATGGGACCTACTTGACTGGGGACACAGTCTATATGCCACAGAGCAAGGTTGGTGGGAAACAAGGGCTTCGGGGCCTTTGCTAAATAATTGTATATATTCTCCCATCAGTGCGGTGGGACCAGGATGCCACTTTGAGGAGCAGAAACCCTAAGTGCCCTTTCAATATAGCAAACATTCACCACCATGTGGTCACTGGTCTTGGGCATGGTGGGGGTGGGGCTAAAGAATCCCACACAGTGCCAGAGACCATTTCACTCCTGGGTTGGGTCATCGGGCTTGCCCATAGCACAGGGGGATACATAGAAGAAGAAAACAGAAGCATTGCTCTCATTCCAGAACGATACAGCAAATGCACCAAAAATCACCCCAAATACTTGTTCTCCCTCCTCTGCTCAAAACCATTTCAGATCAACACAGCAGCTGAACTTGCCGTCAAGGGAAATTTGACATCTTCGAAGTGGTTATACGGTTTTCTAAATTTTCTCTCTGAACACGGTTCTATCTTAAAGCACAAAAGCTTAAATTGAGCAGTAAAAATCCTACAGGGGAACAGGGCACACATTCCACATCCTTTCCCTAGCACCCTGCACACACACACACACACACACACACACACACATTCTTCTATTTATTTTCCTCCACTATTCAGATTCATTGGCATCATCCTTCCCTCCCAGTGATGATCTACTCCATTGTCTTCTTGCCACACAATTCAATTCAAGACAATTGTTTCTTATCCACTGTGTGCCAGGCACTGAGCTTAGAGTCACCCGTTCTCAGAGTCATCTTGGACGCTGCCGCTCAGGCACAGTATCTAATTGATCACAAAACCCCATCCATTCTACCTCGGAAATATCACCCAAATATTACCAGATCCACTTTCTGAGCACCCCCTCACGGTTCCAGCCTTCATCGTTTCTCACCTCGGTATTCCAAGCAGCCTGGCGTGTCTTCCTGCTGGACCATCGACCCAGGTCCACATCAGGGCAGCCGAAGATCCAGTCATGAACTAACAAGGCAAAGGCCTTCAATGACTCCACAGGAAACAGCCTCGACTTTGGACGGCAGCCCTTTACGATTCCAAGTTCAGGACTCCTGCCTTCTCCCTTCCCCTATATCATACCTTGCCCGACAATACTTGGATCTTATTCATTATTAGTATTAGTCAGGCTTTCATGGCAAATCGATGGATTTTTCTTTTTAACGATGAGCGTCATAGCCTAGAAGTTGCCGGTGGAAATTATAAAAAGGAGAGTCTAAACTCTGCCCGGAAAGGCAAGGAAAAGCTTCGCAGAGGGAATGATGCTTGAGCTGAGTTTGAAGAACAAACAAGAGTTCTCGGGGGACAGAGAAAGGTAGCCCTTCTAAGCGGCGGGAACAGCATAACCAAAAGCATAGCGGTATGGGATGGGAGCAGTGGGCTGACACGACTAAAGCGCAGGTTCAAGTGGAGGGGGCAGCGACGAGGAGAGCAGGCTGAAGGCAGGAGCTTACTTGCCAAGCTGAGTCTGGAGTTTCATCTCACGTATGTGGGGAACCATTACGGAAGCGAGCAGAGAGAAGACATGATTACATCACATTCTAGAACGATACTCTATCCAATCGAACTTTCTGCAGTGATAGAAGTGCTCTCTGTCTGTACTGTATCTACTGTTCAGTAGATAGCCATTAGCTACTTGGGCTAGTTATGAAGTACTTAAAATGCGGCTAGCACGACTGAGGATTTTGAAATTGTACTTCATTTTAATTAAGTAACTGCACGTGCCTGAAGGCTACCATACTGGACAACACCGATACAGATCTTTGAGAAAGAGCATCTGGAGAATAGATGTAGGCTGACTTGGAAGTGTGAGAGGCTGAAGGCAGGGAGCCCGGAAGGTACTGGCCCAGATGAGAAGTGGACACGGTCTGAACTGAATCCGAGGCAGTAGTGATTGCAGCTGGTGGAGACAGTAGAAAGAAAGAAAGAAAGAAAATAAAAAAACCACGTCAAATGTAATCTTAGGAGGATGTGATGGACGGAACGTAGCTGTAGCCAGGTCTCGGATGAGTCTCCGTTTCTCACCTGGGCGGGCAGATGGTGCTGTTCCTCAAGCAAAAGGAGCAGAGTTTAAAAGTTAAGATGTTATTTTTAATTTGCGAACAGCTCTACGTCTAAGGAACCTATGACATGGAGATATTCTGAGGGAAATACGTGGTGTGCACCCCAAGAAAGGCAGGCCTGGGCTGCAGGGATAGGTCTGGAAACCATCGGCACGCAGGTGAGGGCTGAGCCCCCGGATGTGGATGGTTTCGCCCAGGATGAGTAAACAGCGGAGAAAGGCAGGAAGCAGAAGATAGAACCTCAGGGAACACCAGCATTTAAAGGACCAGCAAAGGCTGAGGAGAATGAATGACTGAGCTGGGAGGCCAACCGGCAGAGAGTGGGGCTGTGGACTCTGACGGAGGGAAGAGACTCAAGAAGGAAATAATCGGCGTTTTTTAGGGAGGCCAAATGTGACAATGACTGAAGGGCTGCTGTGGGGTTGGAGATGGGTGACCCAGCAGGGCAGGTGGAGGTGATCGGAAGCCCGGGGATTCATGGGTGGCTGTGAGAGAGACCGCGGGGGCACTGCTGTGGACCTCAGGTTTCAAGTCTTGTCTCAAAGAGCCTGACTGAGAGGAAAAGAGAAGTAGACTAGGGGATGAGGGGAAGTACAAGGGCAAAAGGTAGGCGAGATAAGATTTGTACCCCATTTACATGTGGGGGGAAAATGGAGCCTGAACCTTGGGGGTGGGGAGCTAGAAATACAGGAGAGAGAGGAAAAGGATGGATAAGGCTGCCAGCTGTCCAGACCAAACAGTCGAGGGCTTTCGTGTTCCATATGAGAAAAGCAAACAAAAGCACGGACATAGAGATTCCATTTTTCAAATCCCGTTTAAAAAAGAATCGTCTGCGCATAAGTAGTACAGTCTAACGTAAAATGTAAGCTATAACCTAGATCGTTATCAACATGCTTTCCCTGTCAGGCCATTTTTGGTCCACAGATTCAATTAAAGTGCGTCTGGTATTTCTGTCAGAACCTCTGACACACCAGGGAATGACGGATGGAGCAAGGTCTCCGCATCTCAGAGAATGAGCCCCTTGCCGTTTGCCGAGCAGAGGCCAGAATGACCTTCCTTCCAGAGGCGGCATAGGAGACCTTACGGGAGTAAAGTTTCGAGAACATGACACTGTGCCCACCTCGCCCCCTCGGGTCCCCATGGCTCCGCTATCACCACCTCCCTTCCTCACACACACAGACCCTGCTTTGCAGAAGAACTGGCGTCTTATTCTGTCCTGGCTACACAATACCACAGACAGGGTGGCTAAAAAGCAGCGGAAATTTGTTTCTCACAGTTCTGGAGGTTGGAGTCCAAGACCAAGGAACTGGCAGATTTAGTGTCTGGTGAGGGCCCGCCTCTGGGTTCATACATGGCTGTCTTCTCGCTGTATCTTCACACAGTGGAAGGGATGAGGGGACTCTCTGGGATCTGTTACTATTCATAAGGGCTCCGCCTCCTGACTAGGCCTCTCCCAAAGGCCCCACCTCCACAAACACCATCACACTGGGCATTAGGTTTCAACATACAGATTTTGGAGGGACCCAAACATCTCGGTCTATTGCAATGGGATAGCACAGTTCTGACCAGTAAGCTTAGAGCTGTCTCTAAGAAGTGGCCTCAGGCAGAGTCAGGGGAACTGAACGGAGGCTCAGGAGGATCAGGGAGAGAGAAGAGGGAAATACAGAGATGTCTGCAAGAGGGAGTGCGAAGGTAACACTCGTGATACTTGGGGGCACCTACGCATTTGGTTTCCCATCATAGATTTTGACCACGGGGAGTAACAAAGACACAGAGTGAGTCAGGTGATATGATACGGGGAGAGTGACTACAGGCCGGGGCTTTGCAAGCTCTCTGAGGAAGAGGAAGAGAGGAGAGGAAGAGGGGAAGGAAGAAGAAGAGGGGGGAGGGGAGAAAGAGAAGGTGGAGGGGAGGCTGCAGAAAAGGCCAGTGCAACTATGTTGTGCTACTCTCTAAATTCTTCACATTGTCCTTATCATCGGCCCACATTCCCGGTCAAATGCTGGGGTTGAAAATCTGTTCAGTGTTAATGTGACTCTGGCGGCAGGTTTTCTTCTCTTTACGGGTGCTCCTAATGGCGGCAGCCTGGCCCTGTTTATTCACTAAGGCCTGGAAGTCAATACCGAGGTAGAAGACCGAAGACTAGCAGATGGCAAAGCCAACATTTATTCCTGCGTCTCCAAGGAGGGGAGGACTTTCAAGACAGCCGGGATCTCTTTCTATCTGAAGCTAACCAATAAAAAATGAAAAAATAAAGAAACTTCCAACTGGATAAGGAATGACAGATCACTTGCCATATTCAGACAAGGCAAATGGGGCTCAGAGATGCTCAATGAATCACCCGAAGGAAGAAACTAGAGCCCAAATCTCCCAACTCTTCATCTACTCCATCGTCTCTGCAGTTTTCCAGTTCTGTCCCCTGGAGCCTGCGTGGGGAAAAAGGTTGGGGGAGAGGGCACTTAGTGGTGTAGGGGGCTCTGTTTCCGCCCCCCTTCAACTATATCCAATCACAGTAATTCCTTTTTATCCAACACACGCGCATGCGCTGCACCCACACGGCTTCTGTTTAAGATTTCATTTGAAGAAAATTGCTGTCGTCAAAACTAAGTTAAAAAAAAACTACTGCCTTACCCCAAATTTATTTTTATGTTTTAGGTCCTGAAAGCCATGCCCTGTTCTAAAGAGTCATTGTCAAACACAGAAGGTTTTCTTCAATCCGAACATGAGGTGGCACTAATGGGGGACCTAACTGAACAGGGGAAGTGGGTGGAACGAGTTCAGGAGGATTCTTTCACTGGAAAGTGTATGACAGCGGTTCTCAAACTCGTTTGTACATTGAAATCACCTGGAGAGCTTATTAAAGCACAGATTGTTGGGCCCCTGGCCTGAGATTGTTATTCAGAAGGTGTGGGGTGGAGCCCAAGAATGGTCACATGTAACAAGTTCCTAGATGCTGCTGATACTGCTGATCCGGGGACCACACTTTGAGAATCGCTGGTGGAGAGCAGAGACTGTTGAATAGGAGTAGGTGCTACATGAGGGTCTTTATGGTGCTTCAAACTGGTCTTTGGAATAAGCATGAAAAACTTCTTTCCAAGGCACTAGTAGTCAATCTGTAAAAATAATATCTGGGACTTTCTAAGACATAGAAAAATGCTTATTGTTATAATATTGAATTACAACACAATAGGATTTCAATGAGAAAAAAAACAGGAAAAAACCTGAAATGTGCAAATTATCTTCCTTGCTGCCTAAAACAGACATTATTTGATCTCCAGACCTTATGTAGGTATGGTAGTTGGTGGTCGATGTGAGCATAAATACTTATATCTGTATGTATATCAGAGCTACTCATCCATTTAAAAACCATTCATAAACATTGGGGTTTAGGGTGGAAATAAATCCCTATTTATATGCATATGAGTGTCATGTGCACTCATTCCTTCCACAAATATTTATAAATGCCTACCAGATGCCAGGCACTGTGCCAGGCACTAGGGAAAAGACACACGTTCATTGCGTTCAGTCCAGTGAAAGAAACAGGAAGTGAGATAAGAGCTAATGGGAGCGTATGGAAAATTCTATGGGGGAGGAACCGTTTGGTTTGATGGATATTGAGCTCCATTTGAGACCATTTAAGTTTGGGCTTGCGGAATATCCCGGAAGAGATATCAGGCAGAAAGCAGGAAGTGTGTGTCTGTAACACGTGAGGGAAACCTGGGTGGGCAATGTAGACTGAGGGTCTCTATCTCCTTTTGAATATAAGTGATTTCTCCAAGAAAACGAGTGAAGTACGAGGAAAGGAATATCAAAGAGAGGAGGAGTGGACAGTCAAGAAGACTGAGAGTATAATCTTGGGCGAATAGAAATTCAGGGAAGATAATGGATAAAATTAAGGACATGTTAATATTTCTGTTTTGAACGATAATGATGCATTTTCTTGAAATAAGATTTCTTTAGTAATTTAGTCGATACGTCCTACAGGAAAGAGACAATGTGCTGAATTACTCATAATATGGCTTATGCTTCCTGGTTAGAATCCAATCTTACTCAGTGTTTTCATAGAAATCGTGCTGTCTTATTTAAGTAAACAAAGATTACCCTCACAAATAGAACTCAAAACCCTAGTTAATGTTTCTAATAGTTTTCTCCTTACGGCCATTAACTTTTAATCACTGAGTCACATACATATATAATAACGGCCATGTGCAAAAACAATTCAATTTTTATCATTCATAAGCTAGCAAATTTGTAACATAATCGCATGTACATATGCGCACATGCGCGCACGCGCGCGCGCGCACACACACACACACACACACACACACAATCTTCCCCCTCTTTCTTGTACCTCACTTCTCCTTCTTGGCTGTCTTGAAGGTACAATGGCAACGCCGTGAATGTCACATTTCTAGTTATGGTTGTCATGAACTTTTAAGATTTTAAGTAAAAGCCATGACTCAATCCATGGCTTAATAATCAATTCAATATACATTTAATAAGCACTTTTGTTCATGCTGATACAATAGTGGGTTAGGTTACTGTCCCTGATTTCACTGAATTTACTGAGCAATAAGTGAGCCTTTTTTTGATCAGAGAATACTGGCTTTCTAGTTATTTATGTACACAGAAATAAACACAAATACAAATATATCCTTGTTTAAAACGTGCCTATGATGTTGTTTTGGGTTATTTTTATTTTGTTGCATTTAAATATATAAAAATATGGTTTCAGGTTATCATTCGGGTCATTGTACAAGCTATACGTATGTATAATCCTACATAAGGATTTAAGATTTGTAGGGCTGGGGGTAAAAGGCTTGACCGTAAAGAAACAGCACAAGGGATAGTTGGGGGTGACGGAGCCGTGCTGTGTCTTGATTGTGGTGGTGTTTCCACAACTCTGCATTGTCAAAGCTCTGCGCTCTATACCCTATTAGACATATTTACTATATGTAAATGTAAACATAAGCAAAAATTCGAAATTGCTGATATAATAGTTACTACTTCAAAGAGTATTATTTAAAATAAATTCGGGGGATGCCTGGATGGCTCAGTTGGTTAAGTGTCCGACTTCGGCTCAGGTCATGATCTCGTGGTTCCCGAGTTCGAGCCCCACATCGGGCTCTGTGCTGACAGCTCAGAGCCTGAAGCCTGCTTCGGATTCTGTGTCTCCCTCTCTCTCTCCACCCCTCCCCCACTTGCGCTCTGTCTCCATCTCTCTTTCTCTTAGAAAGAAATAAACATTAAACATTTTTTTAACATTTAAAATAAACTTGACTTGTCACTTTATGCTTAAACCATTTGCACCCACAAGCACACACATGTACACACACGCAAGTTCCCTGCACATAGAACTTGCAGACAAACTTATTTATTTGCTTGCAATCTTACTCCAGGGGAGGAGTTCCGTTGACTTTCCCAAAGTACAATGGGGGGTGGCTGTGCGACCCTTTTCGCCTGCGGGGCCTCAAATTTCTACTTGTTCGTTAAGAGAATTCTCCAGAGACAGATGTATTAAGCACTTTAAGAACAATATTCACACCCACCGCTGAAGAGTAAAAAGAGATAGCTGAAGGTTCAGCTCCGTGAAACTTAGGAACCAAATCTACGCAGGTACTTGGGAAGAAGCAGTGAAAAACTGGTGACAGATCCCTCACAGGGTATATGGGTATTAAGACTCGTGCTCAAGTCTCCACCGGCTTCTGTGCACAACGAGACTTCAAGTCCGCATCTCTCACGTGCCCTGTTACCTCATGGCCATTACTTGCGGGTGATGAACGCTAGCGTTCACAGAACAGCGTGCTGATGCGTTTTTCCCCCTGCCATTGTATGTAACATGTTTTCTAATTCTTTCGCTCTATTCAGCATTTGACCCCAACGATAGGGGATTATGGTATTAACTCTCTACCCAGCACACATTCTTTACAGACTCTCACTAAATACTGTAAGCCTGCTGCAGAGAGGAATAAAAGTGAAAGCATACCGTCTGGTCTTAAGCTGAGCACACAGAGGGTCGTGATCCAATTGGAAGGGAAGCAGAATTTTTAAAAAGAAAGAGGTTTGACCAAATTTTAATCCTTGTCATTTTCATTTCTCTTACCCTGTGGATTTGGGTGATTTTATTTACACTGTCAGCTTGAGCCTAGGGATTGGAAAATCAGGCTTTTATGGAGATTATTAAAAGTACATAGAGTACACTAAAGGTTGGGCTAACTGATATATGCTGCTAAAAATATGAATGCGAATGCCCTGGTATTAGATACCACTGGCGTACATTTCATCCTCCTTAGAAGGTTTTTCTTGGGAGCCCGACCCGCTGCCATGGTAATGAGATGCAGGCTGTCAGGATATTTCTAATAGGTAGCAAATGACCAGGGATGGAGGTGAATTAGCATTACTCAGATGAGAAGGTAGCTCTTTATACCATTAATTCCAATGCAAAGTAATGCTGCCATCCTTCTCCTGAAAGAGAGGGCATGGTAAAGTAGGGGGCGGGTGGAGGAGGGCAGGGTTAAAGCTGCAAGGATTTATCGATGGCCCGGATGGGCCACAAGGTCACTCGAGTCTCTAGGCTGGGTTTTGTTTGGCATGAGCTCCTTAGCTACATCACTAGCGACTTTTAGGCAGGGAATATCAGAGAGGCCGAGATCATAACGATAAAGCTCTAGGACTCAGTCACAATCTTTGAGCTCTCGACGGATAAAAACAAAATGGCTTACCCAATCTCAAAATACTAGAAGCATTCAATGCTGCGGTCTTAGGTCAAAATGGCGCGCAGGCTTGCGGGCCTGGAGAGCAGCACCCAGTCGTAGCTGGAGGGTATTTGAAAATAGTATTACAGTGCCTCGGGGTTCAAGAAACTCCAGTTTATGAAAGACGATAGAGTATGTAAGAACGATAATGCGAAAGAGGCCCTGAGAAGTCTTCCCGAGAACCTTTATAACGACAGGATGTTCCGCATTAAGAGCGCCCTTGACCTGACCAGGAGGGCAGATCTTGCCTCAAGAGCAGTGGACAGAATATGAGGAGGATTGATTCCACCTTGAGCCACATCTGAAGGAAGTTACTTGGGAAAGAGAGAAGAATGGGCAAAGAAAGAATCATGGAATTGAAAGCTGTGGCTGCGGCTGCCTTCGAATATTTTGAAGAAGTTGGGTAGCCCTGAAATGTACACCTTAGAACGACTTGGGCCGCAAATGTACTACATTAAATAAACGTCTATTGTAATGATAAAAGAAAATACTAGAAGCATTCATACTTCCACGAGGCAGGTTGAGGATCTCAAAGACGTGGAAATACTACTCTACAAGTACATGCTTATGAGGGACTTGTGTCCTTGCAAGGTTATAGATTATGATAATCTAAATAGGCTTAGGAAGGGTTTAGGGAACTGCATGATCACAGCAGCTCGACAATGGGTCACCAGGAGAAAATGGGGCATTTGAGCCACTTGTTTCCAATCCAGGGGGCCGATGGGATCCCGTTGCCTGCTGCGTGGCCTTCTCAGGTGCCACCGATAGAATGAGAGTCACTGCCACGCCGAAGCTTTAAAGTGTGCTCCACACGTCAAAGCAGGGAGAAGGCAAGATGGGGGAAGCAGCTAACCAACCAGTGTTTATTTCATAACCAGTGTTTATTTCACTCGGAGCTCTCCATTTAAGGATTGAGGTTCAATAAGTCTTTGTTGTGTCCTCGATGCCTGTGTATTGATGAAAATGTGCTATCCTGCCATAGAAAAAGGTACTGTCCAAAAAACGTGCTATCCCGGGGCGCCTGCGTGGCTCCATCAGTGACGCATTGACTCTTGATTTGGGCTCAGGTCATGACCTCACATTTCGTGAGTTTGAGTCCCACACTGGGCTCTGCACTGATAGCTCAGGCTCTGCTTGGGATTCTCTCTCTCCCTCTCCCTCTCCCTCTGTCTGCCTCTCTTTTTCTTTCTCAAAATAAATAAACTAAAAAAAACAAAAACAAAACAAAAAAAAAAAACAGTTTTCCAGGGAAAGAAGAGGTTCTGATTCGTAGTCACTGCCAGTTTCCGCAGAGCACACGCTCTCTCTCCACAGCCGATCGCAAGCCATCGGCGGTTTAACAACTGGCCTGCAAACTTCCTGAAGATTTAACCGTCAGCACCAGCAGGAGCTGGATCCAACAGACCACCGAGAAGGCGCTTGTCCTCAGGAAGCCTGCGGACCGGCTTCGCGGGCAGGCTCCAGGACCACATGGCGGTCCTCTGATGCCTTCCCTGTTTAAAACCTTAGCTCCGAACCACTTGTCTCTATTCACTTATACTCTACATCCTGATGAGGCCTCAGATCTGACTCTTTGCTTGCCTTTTTAGAGCCTTACCCACTCGCCCCCAAACCAGCCACCCTCTGACTGAAATGTTTATTTCCTTCTTAAACTCTGACCCAGTTCCTGGTCTAGTTGCACTGCCTTCATGCACACTGAGGAAACGTCACCCGGTCTGGACTGCCACACAGACCTCTCTATGTCAGTGTGTCCTCACCCCCCGAGAGCAGCTCTCCCTCCAAATGCTCCACAGCCCACAGGTACACTAGCCAGTAGGATCTGTTTGAGGATACCAGTCAAATGTCACCAGGAAGAAGTAAAATACGTTCTTGAATGTAATGTCAGTAGAAACTGTCATGCCCCCGGCCCGTACCCTGCCAACCCTCCTTCACTGACTGTCTTTTTAAACACAGACATATATATATTATGATATGTATATGTCTTTTTCAAGTCAGATTTCACATATTTTATTTACTGGATTTGCACAACAATTCTACAAGTCAGAAAGGATAAATATGAGTTCTCTCTTTGATACAATACCAGTAAGATAAAGACAAGTCAAGTAACTTGGCCCATGTGATACAGCAAGTAAATTCGAAAGCATTCTACAGGGCAACTCTCCTGGTCAGTGTGTCATCAGCTACTCATGCTCCCTTGGGCTCAAATTCTCTGGAAAATAGGATCAAATCCATGTGGACTTCTGTATTGAAATTAATAAACAATTTTCATGGTAGGACAATACATTCGATGATGGTGATAAGAGTGATATGTTTTTCATCTCCAAGGGTAGAAATCAATTTCATTTTCCTGATTTTCCTATTTGCATGCCTTCACACTCATTGTTTCCTCTGCTTAGAATGCCTTCCGCCTGTCCTATTTGCCTAGAAAATCCCCCTTCGTCCCTTAGAACCTGATACACATGTAACCTCCTCTGTCAGGTCTATACCTCTCACTGCCACCTCCAAACAGAATTAACTGTGTCACAGGTTAACGGTGTTAGACTTAGGATATCATTCTTGATGTCGTTATTTGTTCATTTAGACGTTTCTCCCACCAGATGATGGGCAAGACCAGGAGCAATGTTCCGGTCTCTGTCATGGTGCCTGACAAGCTACAGATACTCAAAAAGCATTTTTTGAACAATGATGATGATGGTGATGATGATGACGGGGTAGGAGGAGGGTTTTGCTCCTTCAAGAGATATAAAGAGCTTTTCCAGCTTTTACAGCTAGTCTTAGTTTAAAACAGTGTAATTAGTTAAGGTCCTCCGTGCAGGCTGCTATAAAATACAATTTCCCTGCATGACTACTGCAACCCAGTACAAGGCTCTGACTTACCCATGAACATCTGGTGAATGCTGAGCTCCTTGACTGTGTGGCTTTTTCCATCTTGGAGTCCTTTGCTTCCAGCTATTCAGATTAAAAAAAGAAAGGTAAAGAAGACATATAAGGTTTTAATACAAGTGGCCTCAAAGTAACAACCATCTGGTCGTATTCCATTGGCCGGAACTCAGGAGCACACGGCTCAGGAGCACACGGCCCATCTAACTTCAAGGTAGCCTGGGAGACGTAACGTTCCTTGTGTTCAAAAAGAGACTCAAAATGGTGAGCATTGAAAGATTTTTTTTTTCCACAGCCTGTACTTCTGGACATCAAATATCTACTCTACTCTTTCACTCACAAAGTACACTCACCTCACCCCAAGAAGGACAATTCAAGGTCCCATCCAATCGCCACCATCAGATCAATGTCCAGACTACTTGGATGAGGTAGTATCTTTGCCGTAAGTCTGATGTAGTACCTTTAGGCATGGTAGCCTCCATATTAAAAAGATAAGTTATCTGCTTGTCAACTTCCCCACCATCACAACCTGTTTATAATGGTAGGAAAAGAACATCAAAGAATCCATTTGAAAAGGGAAATAATGGACAACGTGTGACATTATGGTCCACAGCCATGCTAAAACCCTTCCGAGTCAGCACTGTGAAATCTATACCCTCCAGACGCGGTGGATGGGTGTGGAGTTTGCCCTAGAAAGGACTCCTTTCTTTGTGCCTCTCCTTGACCCCATGTGAAGTGAATTTGGGGGAACACCCTTTATTCAGAACAGTGCCACTTTAAATGTTTGCCTCCTGCTTAGTCTGGCCTGGGTTGGGAACTCAAGAATTATGTTAAGCGTTGAACAAGGAAGGACTTTTCGGGTCCAGGCCCCTGGTTTCTCTGGTAACGCAATCCTCAAAGACTTAGTAGGCATATGATATATTTGCTTCCAGTCAGGTCCATGTGCTGATAGCCACACTCAGAGTTATTTTCTAGATATTGTTATCAAATCTACCTTTTTTCTTTGCCTCTTCTCCTCCATGTCTTTCTCTCTCTCAACATATTACCTAAATACACTGAAGTTCTCAGAAATAATAGATGGGAATACCATACCCCTGATTTTATTTTTGCTTCAAATAACTCCATTCAACTGAGAACTTTTACTAGATATTTATCACTTAAAGCCCATTTTGGTACCCTGTCTTACTGTCTGAATCTAAAATAAATGTAGTTTTTCAACCCTAGAGCCCAAATTTCTGGATTCTGGATTCTATTTCTACTTGCAAGCTCATGATGCTTTCCTGAGCCGTCTCTTCCTTGTAATACATATCTAGATTTCTTGTAATACTAAAAACAGTGCTGAAATTCTGTTTCTTAACCATCTCCCCTAAAGGTATAAACTATGCATGTGACTGCCTTCTAATTAATTTCTGCCAACTGGTATACCAAATGACTTGTCACTGTATAACCTGAATTTCTGTCTTCCATTTTCTGGTATTAATTGCCTTTCTGCCTGTTGCTGAATTTGTAAACCAATGATACATATAGTATAGGGGCACCCAATAATAGAGGGACCTCTGGGTCAGTCAGTCAGTTGAGCATCAGACTCTTGATTTGAGCTCAGGTCATGATTTCACAGTTCGTGTGATCTAGCCCCACATTGGGCTCCATGCCAGGCATGGAGCCTGCTTAAGATTCTCTCTCTCTCTCTCTCTCTCTCTCTCTCTCTGTCCCTTTCTTCTGTTCTTTCTCTCTAAAATAAAAAAAAATGAAAAATGTATACTTAAAATACTGTAACGGTCAGGGAATGTGATTTAGTTATGTCAATACCCCACTTCTACGTTAGAACCATAAATACCTGTTATTACAACAACAACCTCAATGATCTCACACATAGCGTCATTTCTCGCTCAGGCTACTGTCAGTGCAACTCTGGCAGCTCTCCTTGGAGGCTCTCTCCCAAGGAGTGACTCAGGAATTCAAACTCCTTCCATTCTGTGGTGCTAGCATCTGAAACCAGTGGTGACTGAAAGCAATGTGGAAGGGAAGGGAAGCTGGAATATTGTTTAAGATATTTTGAAGAGGCAAGGGGCACCTGGGTGGCTCAGTCGGTTAAGTGTCCGACTTCGGCTCAGGTCATGATCTCACAGTTCGTGAGTTTGAGCCCCACATCAGGGTCTGTGCTGAGAGCTCAGAGCCTGGAGCCTGCTTCGGATTCTGGGTCTTCCTCTCTCTCTCTCTGCCCCTCCCCGACTCATGCTCTATCTCTAAAAAATAAATAAATGCTTAAAAAAACTTAAACAAGATATTTTGAACGGACAGGGCTAGAAGTAGCTTGTATTCTTCTGTCCTAATTTACTTTTGGCCAGAACCCTGTCACATGACCCCCACCTAACAAGGAGGAAATAAAATGTCCCTGCACACACAGGACCAGGAAATGGGATTGATGAGCTTATAGCTCTCCTTCCTGTATGAAAATGTGTCATTATTTGAAAGGTGTCATTGACTCCCTACTGACAACTGACCAGACTGAGAAGAGACTACTTCTCTTTTCTCCATCACCAACAAGATTCTTGGACAATAAGGACATCTTATTTTTATATTAAAAATAAAAACTTTATTTTTGAGAGAGAGAGAGGGTGCAAGTGAGTGAGGGGCAGAGAGAGAGAGAGAGAGGAAATCCCAGGAGGGGCAGAGAGAAAGAAAAAAGGAGAGAGAGAGAGAGAGAGAGAGAGAAGCAGGGCCCACCCGAAGCAGGGCTTGAGCTCACCCGATGTGGGACTTGAACTCACGAACCATGAGATCATGACCTGAGCTGAAGTCAGATGCTTAATGACTGAGCCTCCCTGGTGCCGACAATTTATATATATATTTTTAAATTATATATGTTATATTAAAATTTTCTGTACAAAAAATAAAAAAGTTCAAAGCCCTTTAAAATTATTTATGAAGAATTTAAGACAAGTATAATTTTCTTTCCACTTAATAAACAGTAGAAAATTAGAACAGTGAGAGGTTTCACGAGACCCACCGTGGGTCATGCAACAAGCTACCAGAACTTTGGCTTTGGAAGATAACCTTCTCTGACCAAATCTGGATAGCACAAGCAATTAGTGTGTGAGCTGGCCGTAAATGACAATTAATCATGACCATGTAGGATGGAGATGGCTTCGTCTAAGTGGACTGGTTATCAACACTCTGTAGTCACTCACCTGTCACCCAACTCTCTGTCCTCAGGTGTGCCTCAGCCCCAGGGGACAAAGGACCTGATCCACCACCAAGTAGCAATCAGTGTATTAGTACAGTGGAAAGAGCTAGGTTTTGAGTGAAACAGATCCGGGGTCTTCTTCCATTGTTGTATGTCCTGAGCAAGTAATTTGAACTTCTCTGAAACTCCATTCCCTCATCTCTCATTTGTGAAATGGAGGGTGATATATCTAACCTGTATAATATTGTGAGCATCTGAGATACACACACACACACACACACACACACACACACACACACACAGCATGGCTGATATTCAGACAATATGAGCTGGTAGTGGTATTGTCAATGGTCAGTGTTCATGCTGTACTAGGTATTGACTATTTCAATACCATCCCTGAGTGTACTGAATAAGTCTACATCTACCTATTTATTTACTTAGGCCTACAACAGGCCTATCATTTTTCTAGGCATTATGGAAGATACAAAGAAATTTAAGACATAGACCCAGGGGCGCCTAGGTGGCTCAGTCGGTGGAGCACCCGACATTGGCTCAGGTCATGATCTCTCAGCTTGTGGGTTTGAGCCCTGCGTCGGGCTCTGTGCTGATGGCTCAGAGCTTGGAGCCTTCTTCGGATTCTGTGTCCCTCTCTCACTCTGCCCCTCCCTCGCTCATGCTCTGTCTCTCTCTCTCTCTCTCTCTCTCTCTCTCTCAAGAATAAAAAAAAAGACAGAGACCCAGTTTTCAACCTAGCCTTGAGGCCCACGACGTGAGGATAACTAGAAATGTGGCAGGAACTCAGACAGGGAATTCATGTGAGCAATGACTACACAAGACAAAGAAGTTTCCACGGAGAAGGTGACTCCATGAGTCTGGAGGATGCCGGAGGATGGGAGATGTTTCCGCATAAAGCTTGGTAAAGTAGAGAACACCGAGGAAACTAGTCAGACAGGAGAGGAGAGCAATGAACTTTATCACCAGTGCTGCACACTCATGCGGAATAAAATGGTACTTGATTTTTATATTAAAAAGGGCAAAATCCCTATCCCAAAGAGATCATTGTGTCTCCAGAGGGTACTGACCCTATGAACACAGTCATCACGAATTCTAGTATTTGCAAAAATTTGTACAAAGAGGAAAATTTTTAAATGTATATCTTTTGTGTGATTTTGAAAAGGTATGCCACATTGCATTGGGTGTTTTTCCAATGCAATAATCCTTGTCTACCTATTTCCCTTCTCAAATGTTCTCTTTTTCTACTTCATACATGCTACTACAACAGAGACATGCCAAGTACCTAGGTCAGGGGTTTGGCACATAGTAGGCACCCAATGAATATTTGTTAAACGTTTTTTTTGTTTGGTAAATTTCTGAAAAAAGTTTTGCTCGGCAGAATTGCAGCTTTCTGTAGTCTTCAAAAAATGCAAGCTGAGTAGAAGTTTACCTCCTTAAAAAAGAGACGATGACGACCGCCAATCAACTCTTACCTGGAGTTTATAGGAATGCATAAGGAAGGAAATTAGTAGATGCTTCAAAGGATGATATCTAGTGACCCGAAGGCAGACAACCCAGGAAAAGCCCATCTTTGAAAGTTTTAACATAGTCGTTGTCTAAGTGCCACTCTCCCTGGCTCAAGGGGAGTACAGGGTCTGAAACTCCTCAGCTCGATACCTGGCGGTGCTCTGGTGGGAAAGGCGAATCCCTGGGAGCAGAGAACGAGGTCTGAGGGCAGCACACACGAGTGAGGCACTTCCAGCTTTGACAGATCCTTCAACAAAGCACCTTCCTTCCGTAACACTTCCTCTAAGTTCCACGTAATGACTGAACGACTTAAGACAATCAAGGTGGGGGATCTCCAACCCACACCTAACAGGTATCATGGTTTAAGTTAAAGTGATATAATTTCCCCCTTCCTTTAAATCATGATTCCTTATGGCTTCCATCCATCAAATCATTGCTTCCCAGTTTTGGGGTGATGGGTAAATACCAATAAGAAAAAGGAAGTCATTGCCCAGCATTTAGCAAAAATTAGTATTTCTTTTTGTGTATGTGAGTGATTAATAAAATGATAATCTTGAAAGCTAAGCTTTGAGGAAAAGAGACTTCTAAATTTCAAAAGTTCCCTTTACATAAGCAAAGCAATACTTTGAGTGGCAATATAGAATTTTACAGGAATAGAGAGTTTAGAATACGACATAAGAGGCATGCTTGTCTGCTTGGGAGAAAATTGCAAGTTGTTCCGGACCAGCGCAGAGGAAGAAATGGAAAATCCAACAACAACAACAAAAAGGAAACTAACCAGTTATGTATATCCCTGCCCTCCCATGCTACCCACACTAGAAATTCCCTAGAGCAATGGGGCTTGTTCTTTGCCTTCTGGTGAACATACCAGAATTTCCATCCTGCTCTCCCCCACCCCGTGTCTGCATTTGTATTGAAACCTCAGCAATATGGTACCACTGGCAGGTGGGTTAACCTGGCCGAGGGGGGTGTTTAGGTGCCCTGAGGTAGAGTTCCTGGCTTTCCCAAAGCTTGTACTTGGTGTCCATGGAATCCAGAAGTTCCATATGGTCCCGTGAGAGGCTACAGCGGTACTGAGGTGCCAGAGGACATGCAGGGATCTGGAGTTGGAACAAGACGGCCACGGAGGGCAAGGACACCACCACTAGAAGTGAGTGGCCAGGACCATGGGCAGGATGGTCCCAAAAGACCATCCCCAAAAGACCAAATGGAAGAGCCACCTCTTTGTGGCCACCAGCCCAGGGTACCCTGGGAACAGACCAGACCTGTCCTGCAGTAAAGACTAGCAAGGACCTAGAGGTGAGCCAATCCAAGCTCCTCTCCCCCGCCCACCATGACAGTGCTACATAAGCCTCCTCCCAAGCCCCAGGGCTCTCTATAGCTTGCAGGTGGGAGGGTAGTAGAGAAACCCTGAAAGACTGATATTTACCCCAAAAAGACTATCATTAACAAGAAAGGGCTGTCTTTAGTTGTCAAGTTTAAGTCCCACATGGTTCACCTCCACTTCCCCAAAAGAAAGGGACAAGGGAGCAGAGCAACATGGTAAATTACATCAAAAAGCCACGCGCTCAATGCTTTTACCACAGCGGAGTGTACAGCACGTGATGTTTAACCCTGACTCCATTGGCGACACAAAGTTGCTGGTCAAAATGCCCAGACGCCCTCCCCAGGCTCTAAGTGACTGTCATGCGGGTGAACAGAAATACGTGTGATGTCATCTAAATTGTATAGTTTTGTAAGGCTTTTCCCTCTATTATTAAACTTAAAAAAACTGTTTTGATCACATCACAGGTCCAACTGGAGGGAAGAACATTAGTTGCCACATTTCCACTTAAGAACTGTTATTTCCTTACCACCCGTGGAGAGAAGAGAGGCATTCCTCGTCTTCTTGTACTTCGCGGAGATTTCATCGTTTACACATTGAAGGTTTGTGGCAACCCCACACGGAGCAGGTCTATCGGTGCCATTTTTCCAACAATGTGCTCACTTCGTGTCTCTGTGTCACATTTTGGTAATCCTCCCAATTTTCAAACTTTTCCATCACGATCTTTGTTATGATGGTCTGTGACCAGTGATCTTCGACCTTACTATTGTAATCGTTCTGAGGTTCCATGATCCGCTCCCGTATAAGACGGCAAATTTAACAGACAAATGCTATATGTTCTGACTACTCCCCCACGCAGCCATTCCTCGTCTCTCTCTCCTTCTCGTCAGGCCTCCCAATTCCCAGAGCCACAACAGTCTTGAAATTAGGCCAACTAATAACCCGACGATGGCCTCCTACGTGTTCGAGGGAGAGGGAGAGCTGCACGTCTCTCCCTTTAAATCAAAAGCTAGAAATGAGTAAGCTCGGTGAGGAAGACATGTTGAAAGCTGAGATAGGCCGAGAGCTGGGCCTCTTGCACCAAACGGTTAGCTGAGCTGTGAATGCAAAGGACAAGTTCTTGGAGGAAATGAAAAGTGCTGCTCCAGTGAACACGTAAATGATAAGAAAGGGAAACAGCCTTATTGCCGACATGGAGAAAGTGTTAGCGGTCTGGATAGGAGATCAAACCAACCACAACATTCCTTTAAGCCAAATCCTAATCCAGAGCAAGGCCCTGACTCTGTTCAATTCTATGCAGGCTGAGTGGTGAGGAAGCTGTACAAGCAAAGTCTGAAGCCAGCAGCGGTCGGTTCATGAGGTTTAAAGAAAGAAGCCATCTCCGTAACAGCAAAGCGCAAGGTGAGGCAGCAAGTGCTGATGTAGAAGCTGCAGCAAGTTATCCAGAAGATCCAGCTAACTCACTTAATGAAGGTGGTCACACTAACAACAGATTTCCAATGTAGACTAAAACAGCCTTCTATTGGAAGAAGATGCCATCTAGAACTTTCACAGCTAGAGACAGAAGTCAACCCCTGGCTTCAAAGCTTCAAAGGACAGGCTGACTTTTTTGTTAGGGCCTCCTGGAGCTGGCATGCCCCTATTTATGTTTATTTACCATTCTGAAAATCCTAGGGCGCTGAAGAATGATGCCTGTGCTCTAGAAATGGAACGATAAAGCCTGAATGGCACCATCAGTTTACACCATGGTTTACTGAATATTTGAAGGCCTACTGCCCAGAAAAAAGATTCCTTTCAAGAGATTACTGTTCCCTGACAATGCACCTACTCACCCAAGAGCTCTGATGGAGATGTCCAATGACATTAATGTTGTTTTCATGCCTGCTAACACAGCATGCATTCTGTAGTCCGCAGATCAAAGAGTAATTTCAATGTTCAAGTCTTATCATCTAAGAAATACATTTCATAAGGCTATGGCTGCCACAGATCATGAGTCCTCTGATGAATTTGGGCAAAGTAAACTGAAAATCTTCTGGACAGGATTCACCATCGATGTTGTTAGGAACATTCATGATTCATGGGAAGAGATCCAAATATCAATATTAACAGAAGTTTGCGAGAAGTGATTCCAACCCTCCTGGATGATGTTGAGGGGTTCAGGACTTCAGGGGAGGAAGTCACTGCAGATGTGGTGGAGACGGCAAGAGAGCTGGAATGAGAAGTGGAGCCTGAAGATGGGACTGAATTGCTATAATCACGTGATAAAACTTTAAGGGATGAAGGGTGCTTCTTAAGAATGAGAAATGAAAGTGGCTTCTCGCGATGGAGCCCACTCCTGGTGAGAATGCTGTGAAGATCACCGAAATGACAACCAAGGGTTTGGAATATTACATACACTTAGTTGATAAAGAAGCAGAAGGGGGGCACCTGGGTGGCTCAGTTAGTTAAGCATCGGACTATTGATCTCAGCTCAGGTCTTGATCTCAGAGTCGTGAGTTCAAGCCCTGTGTTGGGCTCCATGCTGGGTGTGAAGCCTACTTAAAAAAAAGGGGGGTGGGTGGGGAGAGTTGCAGAGGACTAATTCCAAATTTGAAAGAAGTTCTCCTGCGGGTAAAATGCTATCAAACAACATTACACGCTACAGAGAAGTCATTTGTGAGAGGAAGAGTCAGTCGATGTGGCCAACTTCAGTGTTGTCTTATTTTAAGAAATTGCCACAGCCATCCCAGCCTTCAGCAAGCCATCATCGTCGAGGCAAGACCCTCTGCCAGCACCGATTCTGACTCACTGAAAACTCAGATGATGGTTTGTGTTTTTTAAGCAATAAAGTAATTTTAAATGAAGGTATTTACATTGTTTTTAAAATATATATAATGCTATGGCACACTTAATAGACTATAGCATAGCATAAACATAACTTTTATGAGTCCTGGGAAATGAAAACAATTGACTCACTTTATTGAATTATTTGCCTTTCTGCAGTGGTCTGGAACCGAGTCGGCAGCATCTCCTAGACACACCTGTGACAGAAAACCATAAAGTCATGCACGTGGTTGTGCTAGGAATCTCTATTTATCATTTAGAAAAAAAAAAGACATATCAGCAATTCATGGGAAAGACATGATTTGCTACGTGTTGTCAGAGACTTTGCATATACTATCTTATGTATCCCTCAAACCACCAAGTAAATCAGGCATTATTCTCATAATACAGATGAGGAAACTGAAACTCTGATTAATAAATCAAGATTTCCTTTTCCAAGGTCACCAGAGCTAGAAGGTACCAGAACTAGTATTGGAACGCACCAACATGACCTTGGTAGAACCCTCTCTGCTCCACCGCATTGCCCGGGGTCTCACACTTCTGCCCAGCGTTTCATACGGAGACCTGCCTGATGGTGGCATCCCTGGTGAATGCACCAGGCTGATGCCTCCTGTTCCCTGGAGACGGTCACTAAAATGTTTGGTCAAAACCGCCAACCTCGAAATTTATCTGACTTAATGAGAACTAGAAGTCCATGCTATCACCCTCCTAAGTTAGGAGACTTTTCCTTTTTCCTTCAGGTTCCCCATTTCGATGCTAGATGAAAAGAATTATTTATTTTTTCTCTCTGATGGCCACTTTTGCATCCGCTCCAATTAGTGCATTTAATTCTTTGAAGAAAAGCCCACATTGCTTTTCTGATTCCTCAGCTTCTCAGGCTCCTGTCTTAAAGACCACTGTCTTGACAAATCAGAAGCAGGAGCAGGGAGCTGATTAGCTGGGCTGCTCAGCCTCATCCAGGTGCCTTCGGATACCTACCTGTTCCCTTAGATGCTGGGCATTTCACAAGAAGTGTGCACGAACCGGAAGGTGAGGTGCCAGGGTGACCTGGAACACGAGCCGACAGGAGCATCGGAGCAGAGCAGGCCGGTCTTCAGAAGACACTGCGAAGAATGCTTTCTACTATGCAGTCACCGCATCCCGTGGAGCCTGAAGCACATGGCAGGACAATTATGGTGGGCTTTCTGAAGTTGTAGAAAAGACTAAAAATGGCCAGTCCCTCAGGACATAAGGAAATACAGGCATTGAGCCCATGGAAACCAAGAAGTAAGCCAGAAAGAAATGAAAGCGTTTCTGCTTTTCCTTACTATTCCTTTCTACATTAAAAGCCAATTTTACTAGGATTTTATCAGCCAGAGTCCTTTGTAGACTAATACCTCCAAATTCCCAGACCGGTGAAAATGGAGATTCATAAAGATGTTTCGAAGACCATCCCCTGAAATGCCTTTGTGAATCATTAATACAAATTAAACGGGGTCTTCCTTTTTTAAAAAAAAATGATTGAGTAATGATACTTACTTTATGAAAATGGGTAGTTCATATTTAGAATGTTTAGAATGTTTAGTTAACCAGAATGTTTGACTTACGGGACAATTTTGCTACCGAATGGGCTAAGAATTGATCAGCTGATATCATGAAAACCCACGTACTTCAGAATTAGAATGACGAGGTTGCCTCCCAAATGTGATAATTTATTAACTGCATGACTTTCAAGTCCTTTAAACTCTCTGTGCCTTACTTTCCTCATTTATAAATGAGGGTAATGATATCTGCCTTCCCAGTTGTCATGCTTCTATGAGATAGACGTGTGCACGTGCCCAACACATACCCGCACATGGGAGAAACTTAACAAATACACCTGCAATTTTTTAAATGTTTTTTTTTAAGTTTATTTATGTATCTTGAGAGAGAGAGAGAGAGAGAGACAGCATGAGTAGGGGAGGGGCAGAAAGAGAGAGAGAGAGAGAGAGAGAAAGAGAGAATCCCAAGTAGGCTTTGCACTGCCAGCACAGAGCCCGATGCAAAGCTCAAATCCACAAAGCGATGAAATCATGACCTGAGTGGAAACCAAGAGTCAGACGCTTAACCTACCGAGCCCCCCCAGGGCACCCCAATACACCTGCAATTCTTACAATAATGGCGTGTTTAACGCTGCTGCTCCCAGTTCTTTCATATCTGATTCTTCCCTTGTTCTACCAGCCTCTGTCCACCCTTCCATCTTAGCATTATATACCTCCCCTGGGACACTGAGTCTTCCCCAACTCTATGGCCGGCCCCTCCCACTCTCAAGCAAACAATAAAGAGTGGCTTGGGCATATCTGAGAGTCTCCCAGACGAGCTCTCCCCTCCACAGAGACACCGCCCTCTGCCCTCGTCTTCGTTTCCCCCATCATTTCCTCTTTCTCTGGGCCAGACCTGGATAAACTTGTGGTTTCCTTCCTTTGCGCTCTCTGGAGAGCTGAGTACTACACACTTGAAAGCCTAAAAACTTGTCATTTCCACCTTGAACTAGTGGCTGACCTAGCCAGACAGCCTGGGAAATGAATTAGTGTCCTTAAGCAGAGGCAGAATGTGAGCAGTGACCCAGCTCCCCTAAGCAACTATGGAAACTGTCAAGCGGTAGTTAAAGTTCCCTTTTTCCCAACCCCTTTAATTATGTTGAAAACTATGTCATATTGTTTTTGAAAAAGTTAATGAAATAGTAGGTAAAGGTGAACCAAGGAACATAATTTACTTGGATTTCCTTGCAAGCTTTTGATAAGGTCCCTCATAAAAGGCTATTAAGGAAAATAGATGACCAGAGGGCTATGGGCAAAAAGTCTTTTTGGTGTATTAAAAACTGGTTAAGCTATTTCAGAAGGAAGAATCACTGACGCTGGCTACTTCTTGGAGTGGAGAGAGGTTAATCACAAGCTGTCCCCGGTGTGAGTATTCGGACTTAAAGTGTTAGAACAATTTATAAAGGCAAAGAAAGCAAAGTTAATCAAAGACACGAAATGATTAGCAGGGTGCGAGCTTTCCGGAGTGTTTGGCATGGGCATGGACGAAGTCTCCTTGTCCATCGCCTGGCAAATACAGTCCCTGAGGGGGAACTGGGTGTGGCCCGGAAGAGGCCACCTTCCAAGGATGGGAACCAAGTTGTGAAAACCCTTCAGAGAAAGACCAAAAAAAAAAAAAAAAAAAGCTTTCTATCTGGAGGCCGAAGCACAGCAGGGCCTGAGACTGGAGGGAAGGGCATGACAACCTTGCAAGTGCCCTTCCCACCGTCCCAGCAGATGGTGGTTTAAGGCCATGAAAAATCAGAAATGAGAGGCATGGGTGGAGAGCAGCTAAGCAGTATGAAGACACCATTTTGCATGCTTTCCATTCCAAAGTTGTAAAAGAATCGTTCTATTGGTGAAGGAGAGCCAAAGAATGTATCCGGGAATAAGGCTCCCATGGGTAATGCTTGTGTGTGACAAGACATACCGGAGACCTGTTTGCCGCCGACTCTCGGAGGCCACAGGAAGAGCTTCGTTTCTGCCAAAGAAGACAGACCCTCCTTTAAAGTGCTGTAATCTAACCAGACGCTTCTACTCACGGCCTTGCTGGGGTTCCCCACCCCCCAAATATCTTCACTGTAAAACAAGACAGAAGGAATTCCACAAATATCTGGATGCCGAGGAGGCAAAGCCCAGTTATTCTCCCAGCCACGGCCCTCATTAATCTTTGTGACACTCTTTATTGAGTCTCACCTGTGTTTCTTCAGGATCGAAAGTCCCCAACGCCGAAGTCACACAGCCATCCGTGGCAAAGTTAATTCTAATCTTGGTTGGCCAAACTTCTTTTCTTTTGCCTAGTCAAGTCATAACTCTAGTTGACATACAGGGTGCTGTTTGCACGGTAGGAATGCCTTTATTTTGAGAGGGACAGAGAGAGTGCGTGAAATAATATATTGGACATAAAAATACTCCTCTCAAAGAATCCGGCAATCGAACCACACAAATATAGTCCCCTTACTTTTGACAAAGGTGCAAAGCCAGTTCAGTAGAGAAGATTCAATAGAGAAGGGATGGCCTTTCAAATAAATGGTTCTGGATAACTGGTACTGGAAACAACATTTTTTTCTATTAATAAAAGGAGAAAAACCCCAACATATACCATATACAAAGATTAGCAAACATAGATCATAAATGCAAATGTAATTATAAGCTTATAAATTTCTACAAGCAAATAGGGGAGAAAATCTTCACAACATTTTGGTTAGACAAAAGTTCTTAGATACAACAGCAGAAGCATTATCCATAAAAGAAAAAAAGGGATAAACTTGGACTTGATAAAAATTCAAAGCCTCGAGACCTGAGTCATAAGCAGGAACTGAAACAAAAAGCAAACCTTTCATTTTTCCAACGAGACTTAGCGACATAAAACCTTTCTCAGGAATATAAGACTCAGAGTGAGCAACTAAATTGAAAAATGGCAGCACCTCAGCTAACTTTTCCCCAAAATGGGTCAGGTAGAAATTAATGGCTCTTTCCTCTGCTTTCCCAGCAATTTGTGTGCTTTTATGGTACTTAACACGCTCTATTGTCGCTAATTGTCATGGACTCGTCCCATCTCATGCACAGATGTCCTCACTGAATTGTGAGCTCCTCGGGGGCAGGGCCAAGTATTATTATATCTGTGCGCTCTCAGAACCTAGCAGAGGAGTGAGACAGAATGTGCAGTCAATAAATGATTGAAGAATAAAAGAAAGGAGGAGGGGGAAAGCAAGAACCTACAAGAAAGGCATTGTGAGAGGAGAGAAAGAGAAGCAAAGTAGGAAGGAAGGTAGAAAGGAAGGAAGGAGGGAGGGAGGGAGAAAAGAAGTAAGAAAGGGAGGCAGAGAGGAAGAAGGAAGGAAGGAAGGAAGGAAGGAAGGAAGGAAGGAAGGAAGGAAGGAAGGAAAGGAGGAGGAAGAAAGCAAGGGAGGGAAGAAGGAAAGAAGAAAGGAAGGAAGGAAGGAGGGAGGGAGGGAGGGAGGGAAGGAAGGAAGGAAAGGAGGAAGGAAGGAAAGAAGGAAGGAAAGAAGGGAGAGATGAAGGAAAGAAGAAAGGGAGGGAGGGAGGGGGGAGGAAGGAAGGGAGGGAGGAGGGAAAGAAGGAAGGAAGAAAGGGAAGAGGGGGAGGGAGAGAGGGAGGGAGGGAGGGAAAAAGCAAACCGTGCCTGGGGTGGAGGAAGCCGGGACCCACGTGGTCTGCTAGGAGACAGGGCAGTGTCTGGGGTGGCAAGGGGCAGCCGTGGGCCCACTGGGTCTTCTGGAGCCCCGTAACCCATATCAGCCCGTGGTTGCGTGGCCAGGCCACTCTCTCTGAACTCACCGCCACGCTTTGTCCCTCTGAAGCTGCAGCCCCGCAGATGTCAGGAGCCACCGTGTGGTTCGGCGCAGGGCCAACCACGGCTGAGGCAGGAAGAGGGAGGCCTAGGCTGCCGGCTAGCGCTGCCGGGGCTGCTCCCCCTGCTCCCCGGCCGCAGGCCCGGGCGGCAGAGCCAGAACCGGCAGGTCAGGGTGGCCAGGAGCTGCTGGCACGGCCGGGCGCTCGCATTCTCTCCTTTCCAACGGCCCCGGCCCGGCATCGCTGGGGAAACGGGAGGGGCCGGGCAGCCAGCAGCCCAGAGTGAGAACTTGCCCTTGCCAGAGCCAGCTGCTGGCTGCCATCTGGGCAGGGGCAGTGCCAGTTCCCCAAATCTGCCTTCCCCCTGGAAAAGGGGGAGAAAACTCTGTGCCGAGAAGATAGCTTCTCCCTCCATCCCGAGGCTCTCAGTTAAAAACCCAACAAAACCAGCCTTTGAAAGAGGAAGGGATAGGAAATGCCTCTCGTTGGGCTGTTTCCAAAGGAATTTGCTTCTCCTGGGGCCTCTACATCCAAGAAAAATCTCTATTTGCCCTCCGTTTCCCTCTGTTCTTTCATTTTGCTTAGCGATAACCTTGACTTTTTAAAAATTACATCGTGTTGTTTGCACAAATTAAATGCCGGTATCTGCATGTCCTTTGTATTTGTCACCTAGGATGGGACCACCTACCGTAAGCGGAACGTTCTCTGCGAGGTGTGATTTAGTCTTTTTCCTTCACTCTCTACCCTCGATGACCTAGCACCTCCCCTAACCTGGCACTCGGCGGATGCTTTCTGATGGGCTAGGCCATTCGCCGGAACACGACCAGGAGCACTTTCTGAAGGTCAGCACGGACTGTCCTCGGTGAAGAACCGAAGAAGCTCCGGCTCCCGTGCTCAGAGGTCGGCCAGTCGGATGGAGACATTCCCTTAGGTCCTCCCAGATGTCAGCTGCAGCGTGTCAGCCCTGAGACCACGTGTTCTTTACTGTGCTGCCACGACGCTCCCAGGAGGCAGATGGGCAGAGCTGGCACCTGACAGAGCACAGAATTGAGTAGATCCTCTGTGAAACCGAACGCAGGCGAACTTTATCCAGGGGTGAGAGTCTCACCGTGGACGCTGACCAATCAGAGCAGGTCCGGGGTTATTTTTTTTATTACTGTTTTCGCTCTCAAGTCCTTCCTCTCCATCTTGATACTCCCTTCTTCTTAGGGAAGCACAGAACCACCCAGCGAGGGGATGGAGGGAGGGAAGGAAGGGCCTGGGGCTATAGGAGGCCTTGATCTTCACAGAGATCTCTCAGGGCGGGTCTTCACTAGGCTTCCCAACTTTGCTGGTGGCCTGGTTCTGAAGCGATTCTGAACAGCTTATTTCATGAAAGCGGGGAAGGTCTGGAGAGTGAGGCCGGCTCTCCGTAATAGACGGCTTGGTCTCCCCGGCTCTGGAGCTTCGTGTTTAGCCTGTTTGCGGGCAATCGAGGCCCTTAAAAAAAAAAAAAAAAAAGTGGTTCACAAAGTCCTAATTCACAGGAACGACGCTATCTTGCCTTTTAAGTGTTTCCTAAGTTAATTTCCAATCATGAAAAATAGGGGTACATGCAGTGTGTGTAGGACAGAGCCCCTCATCCTGGTTCCTGAGATAGGCAGGGCGGGCACTCTCCGTTCCCATGCTGTAGCCCGGCACAGGTAACTAGCTCGTGCTGACTGATACCGTAGGTGGCAGAGCTAGACCGGAAGCTGGGTGCCCTGACTTCCGATTCAGCGCTCTTTCCATAAGCCAACTCACTAGCTGATAATATGAACCCCAGCATCCCAGTGATGATGTTCCCCACTTGAGAAATGAAATTAAGATCAGAAGTTGGGCCGATGGATAGACAGACGGAAACAGAGGATCTAGGAGCTAAGAGCACAGGCTTTGGACTCGCGGTGCTACCCCTGCTGACCATGTGCTGTTGGGCAAGTTAACCAGTCTCTCCAAGCCTCTGCTGTGTGATCTACGGAACGAAACAGCCTCTTTCTCGCAAGGTTGCTGTAAGACCGAATGAGGCAATGGAGGACCCTAATCACAGGGTCCAGGCTAAAGCAGGTGCTCAGTACAGGACAGTATTCATTATTATTTATATTATTTATTTCTGAGAAGGTCACTTCTGCTTTCAGGCTGGAAAGCCCTCCCTGGGGCTGTTTGACCGATCTGAGCGACCAGGAGCTCCATTCTCCTGCATCAGGTGGGAGGGAGCCATTTATTCCCATGGATATCTTTCAGTGTGACATCCATGTGTGTTTCACAGGAACTACGTTTGTCTGTTTTTTGGGAACTGACTCTCTCGAGGCATCTTCTCATACTTTAGAGATATTAATTCAGGGGCGGGCGCCTGGGTGGCTCAGTCGGTTAAGCATCTGACTCTTGTTTCAGCTCAGGTCATGGTCTCATGGTTCATGAGATCGAGCTCCGCATCCGGCTCTGCGCTGACAGTGCGGAGCCTGCTTGGGATTCTCTCTCCCTCTTTCTGCCCCTCCCTTGCTTGCACGTGTGCTCTCTCTCTCAAAATAAATATATAAACTTAAAAAAAAAGAAAAGAAATATCAGTTCAGTTCATCTCACAACCCTGTTAGGTAGTAGCTGTTATTACCCGCATTTTACAGACAAGAAAACTGAGGCACAAAGAGGTCAAGTCACACATCTAGGAAATGGCACAGTGAAGACTCAAGCCAGGTGGTCCAGCCACCGAGCCTGTGTGATGACCCACTACACCAGGTGGGCGCTCCTTCTAACAAAGGGTGTGCCTTAAATCGAAGAGCTGTGAGCAGAGCACCTTTTGGAGTCTCTTCAGTCTCACTCGGAAATCTCTGTCCTACTCTCCCACCAACGCTTGGGCAGCACTGGAGTCTCTTCGTAGACGTTTCTAGAGCCTTGAGGTCTGATGAGCCAGAGCCGCTGAGACTGACTGACTTGCCTTAAAATCCTAGTTGTAAATTCTTCACCAAAATCAATTTTCAAAGTGCTTATCAAGGCATAGTTAGCTCCATGGCAGACACCGGGCTGAGCTTTTACTAGGAAAGTGCTTCCTGCCCTCCGGAGGCCTACCGTTAAGGAGGACAGGACAGTTGCGGATGCGCATACGGAAACGCCAATGGACAGAAGCCATTCGGATAGGCTCTGAAAGGCTCACAGGGATGGAGGGGCCTTTGTCCGACTCTGAAGGGCAAAAGCAGCCCTTGATGGAATCTGAGGGGAACTTGTACAATGGAGGAAAGTGCGGGCAGAATGAAAGCAGGTTTGTTGACAAACCCTACAGCTCTGAACCCAGGGGACATCTCGTGGTTTGAAGGGGGAAGCTTCAGGACAAATAAAAGGTAACCCCACTTCAAGACAAGAGGTGTTTCAAGAAGGGACCCGACCAAGCACCGCCAATGAGAGGACAATTTGTCCTACTCACGCGCCCTCAGGTCTCCCCATTAGGCCCAGGCTCACATGCATAACAGGCTCATGTGAGGCTCTCACAGGGGACTAGGCTGTTGATTTAGAGAAAAAAAAATAAAACAACGTATGAGTTTTATCTCTTTATCTCCTCAGTTCAGAGGGGAAAAAAGGGACACAATCTGTTCTCCCAGTGGGACATCCACCTGATTAGATGTCATAAAACAGAGTAGTCCTTTAGTTAATAATGGCTGGAATACCTCCGACCCACAGTTACTGGAAAGAAAAAAAAAACACACACCTAACTACAGATAAACTCCCTAGGGCTTCAGATCCGTTTTGCAATAAGCTGTGTTATGAAGGAAACCTGGCCCCAAAAGATAGTTTGAATGCAAAATAAAGATAGTTCACATGCTTTGAAGCAGATACAGGGCTCCTGTGGAAGCACCAGATTCATATTTTTGGAGGATCATTATATTTCCTGCTTCAGACTTTATTTGGGTCCTACCGTTCTTTTATACAACTCCTATTTTTAGTCCTCAGAGGCACCATGTCCTGCCAGGCAGGGGCCTCAGCGGGGCAGGTCTAGGCAGGAGGGGTGAGGGTTGGGTGCCTGGGGAGGCAGGAGAGCTGGGCAGGGAAGAGGCAGGCGAGCTCCGAGGAGCAGGTGCGGTTCACAGGGCCAGACAGGTGGGGCCTGGGGAGTCTCAGGGAAAAGCTCAGGGGAGCACCATGGGTTTAGGGGACAGGACTCCGGGGTCCAGAAGGCCAGTGAATTATCAGGAAGAGGCTAGAATATGAACCAAAAAGAGATGGGCAAGGACTCTGAGTTCTGTCTATACCCCGTCACAAAAGAACGGGCAGGGGCTTAGAGGCATGGGTTTGAGAACCTTGCAGACATTGGCTAAGTGAAATAAACTAGCCACAGGACAAATGACGATTTGTCTTACATGACGATTTCTCTTATATGAGGTATCTAAAATTGTCAAATTCACCGAACCAAAGACTCCGATGGTGGTCACTGGGGGAGGGGGAAATAGAGAGTTACTACCAAACCTGCACAGTGTCGGTTAAGAAGATAATAAACTCTGGAGTTCTGGTGTACAACATTGCATCGGTAGTAAACACTACTGTATTGTCTACTTCAACATTTTTTAAGACAGTAGGTCTCATGTCAAGTGTTCTTGCCACAATCAAATAAGTTCTTTAGAAAGCGCGGGTTTAGGCAGAAGACGTACGGGATGGGTTTGATTCAGGCAAAGGGCAGAGGCACCAGGCTTGCGACTCCTACATGAGAGGCGCTTGGAGAAGGAAACGAAAACACCCGTGGTCATTAAAAAATACTGTAGAAAGAAAACCTTAATCTTTATTTACCATTCATTTGCGACCCCTCTCATTCTCTGTAATGTAACTATTGATGAGGATGCAGAAAACAAGAAACGCACAGGGTCTTCCAAGTGAGAGTTAGCCAGGAGACATTCTTCATCTGCAGGGATTTTAGGCCGATTCTTTATCTGGGTGACGGGCCCCGTCTTCTAGGCCGATCTCCAGACTCCCTGGGGTGTTGAGTAAAATGATATCCTGAAATTTTTTTTCTGACTCCCAGTCACTTCCTACCATTCTATTCTTGTTTGGCATTTATCATTTTGTGTGTCTCCGAAAAATAATGCAATGAAGCCAAGAGGAAGTGCCATGGCACAGAGGAGGGAGCCATACCAAAAAACCCAGCAGATCTGACCCAATCATCCAGTTGTCTTTGTTTCCAGGTAGAACGGGCCTACCTTTCTTCTCTGTGGAATCCTCTCTTCCTTCCCGCATCCTCATCCTGACCCTTCTACCCTTTATGCAGTCAACATATCTCTACTTGTGTGTCCTAAAGTCCTCCTCCTGGCCTATGTGTGGTCGAAGGAGGCCGGTGGAGAGACAGGCAGGAGCCGGGCCTCAGAAACAGACCCCAGATAATTCAGGTCCCATGGGGGAGAGGCTGGGAGTAACCACATTACTGGTGGCAGAGGTAAGAGGGTAGGGCGCCATGACGGTCATATTCTAGGAAACAGATCTCATAAACCCCCTCCAGGATCGGCCCAACCCTTTAGGGAAGGAAGACCCAAAAGGAATCAGAGAAGAAGAGCAGCCAACTATAGAAAAAAGAGAAGTAGAAGGAAGTAAATGGTTGACCCTTGCAGCTCTGACGCCCAACCCCCAGACAGCAGAGGGTACCACAGCAGGGCAGTGTCCAGCTAGTCACAGCATCCCACTCACTGCATTGTGGTGTACACAGACCAAGCCTTCATCTCATTTGCCTGTGTGTTCATATCCCTTCTAACTTCCATGTGTTGTGCTAACTAATGAAAACATACGGGAGATTTCCTGCTGGTTGGCAAGCATTTATGGAGAACCTATGTGGTCCACGGCCCTGGAGGAAGCAATGAGAGGAATGAAGGCTGAGACAGGACACAAAATGAATGGAAGACGTGATCCTGGTCATCCAACTGGCTGAAGGGACGAAACAAATCCTTGTGATATAGCTTGGTGGACCGACTCCAAGAAAACCTTACTCTTTTTAGCAGTACACTCTCCCATTGAAAGAGATTCACTTTTGTTGAAAAGATGCTGGCCTTCTTGGGCATTGGAATCAATTGATGCCTCTGGCTAAGAAATTCAGAAGAAAGTGACATTTCTCTGCAAAGGAAAGGAGGAGATATGCAATGGCCACTTCGGGGAAAGTTTCAGAGAGAGGGAGAGGGAGACCCAAAGGCCGGCGACCAAGGAGGAACACTTTTACCAAGAGATGGTGAAATGGCGGCCTTTATTTATGGCTGGGCGTTGTATCAAGTTGCGTTCTCCTGCATCTCCCCATAGGTCACAGCCGCTTTTACATCATTGCTCACTGATGCTCTGCCGGTTGGGTCTGTTTTCAGGGGATGTGGGAAAGCCTGGAGGCTCGCCTCGAAACGGTCATGGGCAAAGGCAGAGGGTTCTCGTGGGAGAACAACTACCTATGAATTACATTGAGGCCACATTTTTAGCAATGCATTAGCAAGTTTCGATGTGAAACGCAGGTGCTTGGGAGGTTTGGAGTTAGAGAAGTAACCTGAGGATGGGCGGATCACTAAGGCAGTCTTCCCGAAAGAAGGAAATTTTGAACTAAATGTCCCTTGGGAGACAGATTCAGGTCATGAGTAGACATGTGTACCTTCACAGAAACCCCAAACACACACTGTTTCCTGAGCTCAGCTCCAGACCCGACATGTACACAGACAGACAGGCACGTGTTCTCAGCCATGCCAGCACCTACCATAGAGGAAAAGTCAGGAATGGAGACGATCACATATCCATCCATACGGCCAGGTATCATGTAGCATTTTTAGTCTGCAAAAGCGGCCGTCGCTCTCACCGAGATGGTGTACACAAAGTGCTCATCAGCATTAAAACCATGTCGCTGGCAACGTGCAGAAACGTCAAATTTATAACATGTTAGACATTTTTAGTGGAAAATGCAAATACGTGGCGGAGAAGGCTGGACGCGTGCCCCCCGAAACCATTACTTCGCAAAGCTAACATGGGTTTGGGTCTTCCACGGAGAGAAGCTATCCGATCTGAGCAACATCCAGAATCATTGCAGGCGGAACGGAAGCTTTAAATGACACAAAAAGTCTACTTAGAAAACAAGGAATCCGAAGAGCCAATGAGGTGTATATATTAAGTCGGCCTCACTGGAGGTTGAAGAAATGCAAATAAAAATGACATGAGGCCATTTTTGCCCCAACATGCAACTTTTAGAAAGAATTTAAAAGCTCAGTATTGGTTCAGATGGGCGTGTGCAGGAGGGGACCCTCTCCCACAGCGTTAGGGATTGCAGTTTGGTACCTGACCTACCGCTACCAAAAGCCCTACACGCGAACACACCCCTGATCTGTAAGTCCATTTCTAGTTCTGTGTCTTGATGGAATACCCAGGTACGTGAGTAGAGACATCATACGGGTCTTTAAAATAGTGCAAAATTAGAAATTACCTAAATAACTAGCACAAGGAAACTGTTAAATAAAGTATGGTACCCATTCAACGAAATATCCTCATTTCATATGAGTGAAAACACACTATTGAAGTGTGTTCCTCTATCCCTATTAGAGGAAGAATGTAAGGTTTCATGACACGGAAAATGTTACAGAATACATAGAGAGATGTTGTAAATGAGAAAACCAGATTCTGTACACCATCTAATCTGATACTCTTTTAAGAACAAAACTAGTTAACATATTTGGTGGTTAAACCAGAATAGAAGCTGTGAAACATTGTCCTAAAAAGTTCCTGTCTTCAGAGTCAGGCAGCCTGAATCCAGAGTCTTTACTCAAACACCCCTCTATGCATACAGGTAGAGAAAAGTCTGGGGAAATGTGCACCAACACGTCAACAGCAACGAATCAGACGGCTCTGGGTGGTGGAGTTATTCCAGGTTTTGTTTTGCCTTCTTATGTGTCGATTTCCCCAAATTAACGTATTGTACATGTCTATAAATATTACTTTTCGAGAAGACGCAATTTTCTTTACTGAATGCTTTCTCTGACCAAAAGCAGAAGAAAAATAGAGCAGAGGACAGGGGCTCTCAAGGGAGAGGGGAAAGATGAGGAATTAGCAGAGTGACTGTGGCTCTCCATTCCCGGGCCCCAGGACCTTGTAGACAGATAAGCCTTTCATTTTCCAAAATAAGGTAGAACATTTCCAGAATCTACAAGTCCTCTTAACCTCCCACGTGTCCTTTCCTGTGTCCTTCAGCCCCAAAAGCATTCCAGGATGCTTCCCTGGGACTGCCACTTGCCTGGATACACATGGTAGCACACGGCCGTGTGGACACAATCATGCAGGTGCCATTGTCTGACAGACATTTCTTGAGTCTTGTGCTGGGCACTGAGCGACCGCGAGGGGTGCAATTGAAATAAGAAACAGTCTCTGCCTTCAAGAAACTCAGAGATTGTCGGGGAGACAAACGGAAAACACACTACTGAAGTACGGTTGACCGTTGGGCACCATTGATTTGAACTTCACAGGCACACTTGCCACGTGGATTTTTTTCGGCAAATACAGGACAGTTGTATAAATGTACTTTTTCTTCCTTATGATCTTCTTAGTAACAAGATCTTTTCCCTGGCCTGCTCTGTTGCAAGAATGCAGTATATAAAACATGCACAAAATACGTGTTAATCAACTGTTTATGTTATCGGTAAGGCTTCTCATCAACAGCAGGCTGTTTGTTGTTAGGTTTGGGGGAGCCAAAGGTCATGTGCAGACTTGCGACTGTGTGGTGGGATGGCACCTTTAACCCCCACATCGTTGTTCAAGGGTCAACTGTATTTATTATAGGGCTAATAGGAGGTTTGGGAGTGGTACAGGAGCACAAAGGGAGGGCAAAAAATTCCTGTAACATCCTGTGACTCACCTCTATCATCAAGCTCATTTCAGTCTACATTTTAATTGTGTGCTTTCTCATTCATCATCCAACGGTTCACGAACTCCTTGCAGACTGCGCTGTCTGTCCTGCGCACACCGAGTCCCAGTATCTGGCACCGAGTAGGCTACTTAATCAGCGGCTTTGCCTGAATGACTGTCTCCAAATGGAGACAACTCGGTTGACAACTTCTCCGGTCTGGCCCACCGAGGATCAGGGAGAGATACATATATATATATATATATATATATATATATACCTAGAAGAGAGTACCCTAGAAATCTCCCTGGCTCAGACAGAGCGAACCCGGTGAACAGATAAGAAGAGGAGGGAAGGAATTCCTAGGCCTAGCGAATGCAAGTGCAAGACCAAGTTAAAAAAACAGCTGATTCGTTCTGGTCAAAATAGACGCGGCTGCAGCAAAGATGAGTCATGAAGGGCCTTTTAGTTACACTAAGTTTATATTTTATCTTGCCAGCTATGAGGATTAAAGGAGAGAGAGACAGAGAGAGATGTGGTCAGATTTGGTCACAGGAAAATCACCCTGGTAGAACCATGGAAGGTAGTGCCAGGAAGAAAGAAAAGGGGCAAAGCGGCCAGTTAAGCCAGGAGATTGCTACGGAAAAGCAGGAAATAATAAAGACCTGGATGAAGCAGGTGCTCCAAGGGTGGAGAGAAAAAGATACGCAGCACTCTTTTCCTCGAGGCCAGCTGGAAACCCTTCGCAGGCGTGCGGAACAGTTACACACTGACACTTGCATGCACAAAAGGCAAAGACGATCTTGAGGATCCAGGCATCCTGCCTGCTCAGCAGCACCAATCCCCCAAGGTTTCACACCCCACTTGCACCTCGGAGCACACCCCTCCCACAGGCAGGAACGAAGACATCCAGGCAGCCAGAGAAACACTCAGAAGCCGCAGCAGAGGAGGGAAAAGTACATTACAGAGCCCAGCATCTGTGTCTAGCAGCTGCCAAGCAACCTCCATGTGTTCCTGCAGCTGTCGGCGTGATAGCAATGGAAGATGGAACAGAAGGACGAAAAGAACTTTCAGCGACAGGCTCTGAGTGCCAGGCAGGTGGGTGGGCTCCGGGGCAATTGAGGCCGATCCATTGAGTGATCCGAAGAGCCGCTTCCTTCGCTGGAGAATTGCCTCATCGGTTGATTTCAAGGCCCCCGTCTCCATCCCTCCGAAGTCAGCGAATCAAAGTTAAGTACGGTGGGAGAATTGTCTGAAAAGCTCATGACCTCCTCACTACCAAGCAATCAAAGGTCTGGGGTATCGCCATTCAACCAAAACAGAGAATTACTGGTTTTGATGCTCACCTGTGGGAGGCTGGGGGCAATGAACCAGGGTGATTTCCCAGTCATTCACCCATCAATTCAGAGCTGTATTAAGTACCCGCCAAATACATAAGAACACGCTAGGCTTCGTGGCAACTTAAAGAGACACAGCAGGCAAAATAGCAATGCTGGGGGTGTTTGCCATGCTGTACAAAGAAGTTCATCCCGTATTTGTTTTGCAACCAGAGCTAATGTTCAGTTGTTTGCATGGTACGTGTTCTCTAGATTTTTACAGCCACTGAGTATTCTGATTGGCCGGTACCCTTCGGAACCAGTTGTTAAATGCAGCATTTTGAAGATTGCCCCTGCCCGCAGCAATGCTGCAAGGTCATACTTACATTCTCAAAGTATCTGGCGGGTGACCACCTCCTGGCGAGTGGCAAAGTCAGGGTTAGAACCTGTGGAATAGATAGAAGAAGAAGATTGCTCTGAAGCGAATCTAGGATGACACGAAAACAAGTGCCCGATGACGTGGGGCAGAGAGCAGACGCAGTGACGGAACTCGGAAGGATCATCAGGTCCTCAAGGCAAGGCTGATGAAGGATGTCATTCTGTGGGCGGGGTTCGATGACGGGTACAGGCCTCAAAGGGAATCTCAGATTTGGATTCAGATTGGGCTTTTGCCATGATTTGGGGGGAAACAGGCCAGAGAGACAGAACTCCCGGGTTCAAAACTCAGCTTTCCACGTATACAATAAGGATGGTAATAATGGCACCTCCTCAAGGGTTGGTTGGGGAATTGGGAGACAATCTAGGTAAAGTGCTTAATAGGTGACTGGGGTTCTGATGCGCTTTCTCTTTCTACATGGCGGGTGGTAAACATTCCTTCTGCAGAGGCTCGTCATTTCCCATACGCAAGCAACCTCTGAAAGACACCACCTCTGGCTGATGATAAACCACAAATAGCTAAACGGAGAAGGAATTTATTGAAAGGTATTTCACAGACTGGCCAGAAGGCCTGAAGAACGAGGTTAAGAAAATGTACAAGAACCAAGGGAGCCCAGAGGGCCAGGACCATGGGCAGAGTCATGCCTGAAGACCCACCTGGGGAGAATGTCCCTGCCACACGTCACGGTGGACCCTGCTCTCAACACCTCCACCACCAGTGGCTTGAGTATCCCCCTGTCTTTTAACCTTCCTTCCAGAATCAAAGCCTGGAAGGGGGCATCTGACTGGCGGCCCTAAGGTACATGCCCACACCCTACCCTCTACGGGGCAGCAGGAAGCTAGCTTCTGGAAGTTCAACTTTTCCAATGCCTCCCACCAAGGCTCCTGCAGAAATATAGTGTCCTCACACTGGACACTATAGACACATAGACACTGGACACAAGAGTTCGGCCTCCCACCAAGGCTCCTGCAGAAATATAGTGTCCTCACACTGGAAAGAGGTTCAGATGCTGAGCAGCTTAAAAACAATTGTCCAACACACCATGCTGGGCCCCCCCATGACCAAATTCCTGCCTGCCCCTCCAGTCCCAAAGCCCAGGGCTTCCTGACTTAGGACTTCACAACCTGGCAATACCGAACTATTCTTACTTGTCTAATGCACTGTGCTCCTGCAGGCCACCAAGTAGATTTATTCAACCTCTTTATCCTTCCTCCTCCACTCCTTCACCTGCATACAATCTACAGAAAACTTGCAGATGCAAATAACACTTCTGCCTGCTCTGACAAGTTTCCTCTGACCCACGCAGGTTGGATTAGCTGCCCTTCTCTGGGTTCATTCAGCCAGTGGCATTCAGCATATACCATCCTCATCCCACTCACTACTTTGAATTGAAATCCAGGCTGATGAATGATCTGGTTTAGCCGTTCTCAGGCCTCAGAAGCAGAATCATCAGAGTCACCTGGAGAGTTTGTTCAATAAAGCGCAGATTCCTAGGCCCCATTCCTGGAGTTTCTGTCTCAGTCCTTCTGGAGGAGGGTCTGAAAATTTGCATTGCTAACGAGTTTCCGGTGATTCTGACGGTGCACTGATATTACTGATATTATTGCTGAGATCCAGTCAATCAATTCACTCTCTAAACCAAGAGGTCTCAACTAGGGGTGATTTCCACCCCGAGAGGACATTTGGCAACGTGGTGGGACATTTTTTTGTTGCCACAGCCGGAAGGGAGAAGGCTACTGATATTTAATGGGTAGAGACACCACCCCCCAAAAAAGAATTAACCAGCCCCAAACATCAAGAGTTTCGTGGTTGAGAAAGCCTGCTATAGACTGTAAGATACTTAAGGGCAGAGGTACAACTTATTCAGCATATATTCTCACGCCTCGCGTGTCATATAATCCACGGTGTTTGTTCACATGGTGGTTCTTCAACTGAATCATCTGAAGAGACTGTAACTACATATTTTTTAACCCGACGTTAAAAACAAGTCTGAGAAGTACAAGGGCACAAGGGGGTGAGTGTATTGGAAGCAGTCATAAAAACACATAAAACCAAACTGTTGGAAGTGAAGTCACAGGAGGATGATCATCCAGATTCCTTATCGCCTGGTTCGCCTTTCAACCCCACACAAACACCCCCTTCTTTCCCTCCCTAGGGAGCAACTTCTGCTTTCCAACAGCTTCGGCTCAAACCTGCTCATCACGGCCGTTAGTCGTCCTTCGATAACTGCTTCCCCATCGCTTTCACAGACGCAAAACCCTGGCATGCGGTCACATAAATAAAGATGGTATTTTCCAACCTCCCTTGCAGTTAGGTGTGGCCATAGGAGAAGGGACGTGAGGGAAAGTCTTGAGTGCAATTTTGAGTCATGTCTTTAAAGGGAGGCATGCACCCCCTTTCCCTGTCCTTCCTCCCTCCTGTTTTTTTTTTTTCTATTGTGCATGTGGGGAGGAGCCACCTTGAACCAAGAAGAGATGGGCCATACCCTGGGAAGGCAACGCAAGAGGTTAGCATGAGGCTAACCTGGAAAATCTCCAAGAGCAAAGCTGTCCTGTGAGCACTGGAGCACCTTCTTCCAGGCCGTTCCATGGGAAAGATTTGCATCTTGTTTAAGCCAATATTATTTTGAGTTTCTCTTACATGCAACCAAATTCATACCCTAGCAAATATTACTTATCAGACTTGACATCCAGTGACTTGATCATCATCAACAAACAATTTCTGGCCCCCGGAAAGCTAGGAAACTATGGAAACCATCCTGTGGAGTGAGACTTCAGCAGGTTCTAAGTACTCCTGTCTTCCCTGCCTCAAACCTTTCTCCACCCACAGTCCTGAAGATTCCTGAATGCTTACTCTCAGAGAAAGCTCAAGTTTCAATCCCTGTTACAATTTAAATACCCCTAGAATTAAAACCCATAAGCCTGAGGATAGATCCAGAGCAAATCCTGCCAAAGCAACCCTACCGTGAATGCCTGCTAAATCTTAACACTCTCGTTACATTTGGGGCTGGCCTTGAGGAGAGTGGGGGCTTCCGGGCAGACCCCCCTACCAGAATCCAGGCAGAACTTCTGGGGAAGAATCACTTGCGTTATCAGGTGAGTTCCACCAAGTTCCTGTGTCCCGTCCATGGGAAGTGGCGGGACTGGGTGAGCTTCCTTTGGGAGGAAGAAAAGCAGTGTCCCTCTGGCTGACGGATGGTATCATGCCCTCCCTCTTTGTCCTTGACCAAGTAAACTCTGATTATCCTGCAGTCCCTTTCCTTTACGTTTTGGGAACTGGTAAATTTTATCCGGAGGCTGTAACTGATTCGACATGCCTTGAAGTGAAGGAGTCTATACATTCTATCAATCTCTACAGCTTTGTTTTAGATGGCATCTGGGGACTGAAAGCAAGACATAATTGCCCTATAATGATGAAGCTAATGATCACGTCCCCTCTAATAGTTTCTACATTACTGTTAAGTCACAACATTCTCGCTGTACTTTTTATTCATGCAAATGAAGTGCAAATCAAATAAAAGCAAACCGTCTGTCAACAGGTTGGTGTAAATAGCAGATTTCCTTTTTCTTCTCTTTTAAATAAAGAGCAAATAAGGACAGAAAAGAAACAAGATGGTGCCTATTGTGTTTGTTTTAAGAGTTCGGTTTTGGGTTTTTTTTGGGGGGGTTGGGTTGTTGGTTTTTTGTTTTTGTTTTTTTTTTTTGTCTGTTTTTCCTGCCCTTCCCCTGCCATTGGGCCTGAAAGGTCACCAGATAAGTGTTTTTCCTTCATATCTCTGAGCTGTAGGTATTTGGAGATGATAAAATGTACTTTTTTGTTCTCCCTTTTCATCGGGAGGCCTCCTGTCAAGATGCCCAGAATAATGCTTCTGGAGCAGATGGAGAAGGTGCATGAAGCCACGCTGGGAAACCACATTCCCAGAAATGGTGTTTGTGTCAGCCCTGTTCTTCAACAATAAGAGCTGCCCAGGGGAGCCATCGACGGCATCCTCTGTACCCCATACATGCGTCCAACAGGACCTTGAACCTTTAGCCGTTCCTAGTATTTATTATTTTGGCACCTGCTTCGAGAGACCTCATATATTTCCGCCTGAGGCCAACAAGGCTTTTTCACCTGATAAGGTTTGGCCTGATGTTGGTGTTGAAAAGAATCTTGAGACAGGAACCGCATCTGCAGCCAAGACAGATGGGGTCACCCTGAGGAGCAAGACACTGTAGGTAGCCCCAGAAAGCTATTCAAGAAGAACACTTGTGAAGTGTCTACAAGCCCCTCGAACCAGGATATAAGGATTTGATGGGAAAATGCCCAAGACTCCACTGATTCTCTTGTGGTGTCAGAGATTGTTGTCGTAAGATGGGGCCTGTCATTGGTGTTATTCGATATACCTCCAGACCAAAGGGAAAACAGCCAACAGAGCAATAACCAACAGTGGCTCTCCACACCAATCCCTGCACACCTAGCGCCACCGTGCCATTATCCTGTTCACTCCTCACACTCAATATGAGATGAGGATGATTTAAATAGTCAACCCTGGCTGGGGTCTCTGGAGGAGGCCAATAAATAGTACCCCTCTCCACTTAAGATCTGAACAAACTGATAAATAAAACAAGAGTGGCAAATGGACGCCGAAATAAAATCTTTATGTCCAGGAAGGCCAACTGGAAGGACACTGCTTGGTGTGAGTGCCACAGAATTAGGCAGAATTGCCCTCCCTGGCACAGGGCACGTTGAAGAGGCCAGGATGACGCGTGCCGTGCAGACAGGGGAAGACAACTCCTCCTCTTGCAGGCAGGTAGATAGCTCCCAAGAAGGAAGCGAGAAGGGATGAGTCAAACACGTCCCGTTGATTTTTCCTAAATGTATCAATCAGATAAGTCACTCCCCTGGAACAAATGATGTAAAGGAATAGACAGGCTCCAGAATGCCACACCTTCTATATGGAAAGAAACATCGGGAGCGAAGAACAAGCTTCCCATCCCCAATATCATCACAGAAATGAGGGAAACGGCCCAGAGAGGGGATAAGAGATTTTGCCTGTGACACGCAATTAGTAAAAGGTGATGTCAAGTCTTTGGACCGCCAAGTCCAAAGATGCCATGTCAACTATGCAGATTGACTCTTGGGAACAGAAGTTCATCTTCACTAAGGTCATCAGCCACTTCCTACCCTTCCCCGTGGGCCACATCCCCGCCTGGTTTGGCTTCTCAATTTTCACTGCAGTCTGATGACACTCTTTCTCTAAGGTGATGGATGTTTCAAGCTCACTGATCACGGCCCGATATCTTCACATTAGACTCAGATCAGAGAAGAAAAGTCCACATTCTTTACGGCTCAGCCTCCCTGAGGAGCACGTTCCAGACGACTTGACACATAGTCTCCAAACCGTCCTCCTTGTCTTGGCCCTCCTCATCCACGGCACTACCTGCTTTGGGTTCACACTGAAGAAATTTCAGAACAAAATTCTCTATTACATTACGAAAGGGATATTGTTGAGAATATTGTCCATTTTGTTATTCAATCTCCTGAAGTCAACATTAACACACACACACACACACACACGCACCCCGTTCTTTTAGCCCTAAGAGTTGTGGCGTTCTTTCTTGGATAATCTTTGCTTAAGGTCAACACAGTTAATATAAATTTTGTTATATATCATGTCAGTTTAAGTTGTGTTTCCGTTTTTGATTTGGTCATAAGGAAACTCAAAACTGAATTCGTGGTTCAAGGTCAGCTGAACAGTATAAAATGTGAAAGTCTATGTATTTACAAATTCTCCCTCTTTTGAAACTCTCCCTCTTATGATGCCCCCACTCTCTATCCTATTTATATTCTCAAGACAACAGTATTTGTTTTCCGCTTTACAATAGACTAGGAACTCTTGCAAGAAAACCATAAATCCCATGAGAAAACAGAGACAAATGAAATGCATCCTTTTCTTCATTAAATTGGTGACAAATACATTTTCAAATTTATGAAAATATTCAATAAACACACATTACCTGGGCTTTTAAATCTTAGAATCAGAACATAAATTTTAATTTCATAGAAAAATTTCCAAATATTTAATAAGCTCCCATCTGCCATCTAAAATCAAATGTGTATAATTAGAATAGATTTTCTTTTTAAAGTTAAGGTTGCTGGCTTATAAATTATCCATTACATTCTATTTTTCAACATAGTGATTTATTTAAACTTATTTTCTTTTATCACTAAGCTCATTCACAGTGTTGAGAGAAGCATTCAAAGGATAAAGCATTTGACCCAGGTTAATTCTGTTTTATTTCTATAAATACATTCTAGATTTAAAATCATTAAATGCTTTATTTGGCCACTTTATATGCCAAGTAAAAAATATTGGCAGTTAGTGAATTTTGATAAAATATCCTCACTACACACATCTTCCAAAGGCTCTCTCTCCTGGCATCCGCAGCTCAATTTAACCTTCTTTATAGCCCACTGCCTCTTGAGATTGGGAGGGGTTGTTTTGGTTCTTGTTTTGGTTAGTGTTTTCCCCAAGAAATATCAACTGTTGCTGTCACTCTTACCAAAGTAGGTTATCTCATTGTTGGGTCATATAAGCCAAGCTTACTTCTTGCAAAATATTTTTTTAATAATCCAAAGTCCAACCACCAGACCAGTTGTCATCAGTCTTCCCTTTAATACCAGAAGTGAAAGGGGCAGAAAATGAGAACATTTTATATTCTGTATCTTCTTCGCTTGTTCTAGTCCAATTCACGGAGAGTAAAAAGAAATTGGGTTTTGTGCTTGTTTGTTTGGTTGATTTTTAACATCAGATATATGGTAACATTTATCTTGGAGAAATGAAACACTGACTTCTTACATGCATATAGAGCATCGCATGGTTGATTTTCATTATTCATTGCTTCATCCATTCATTCACTAAATATTTATTGAGCACCCACTCTGTGCAGACATTCTGTGAGCAGTCAAGGGAAGAGCAAAGCCCTGCCGGGGGAGGAAACCGGAGAGATAGAAGCCAAAATACCTGTCTCTTGGGGAGCCAACAGGCAACTTTAGGCATACCCAGGACGTAGCATTCAGTAGGTGACACATAAATTTAGGCCGTACGGAACCATACCCACAAAACAAGTTTCAGATCTCTAATTCAGCAACATGATATTCATCTAATATCAATACATCGCTCGAATACAGATCAACCTGGGAAGCCGTGGGCTGAGACTATGTGCGTTACTCACAAGCAAGACCATTAGACCCTGCTTATTTAAATTCACCCGTTTCATTTCAATTAATTTTCCCCCGCTAGCTGCTTCCTGTTCTTGCCGCTAAAATTGGGAAATACTTTCAGAATGCGGGCTCCACAGCTAGACTATCCGCATTTTTTTTTAATTGAGGTATGACTTACGTGCAATAAAATGCGAGATATTAAGATTTTGAGCATTCAGTTTGATGAGTTTCGCAGCTGTATACTCTCGCGTGACTACCCCTTAAATAAGATATAGGCCACTTCCACCACTCCAGTGAGTTTCCTTATGCCCCTTACCAGGCAATCACTTTCTGATTTCCATTACTATAGGTTAATGTTGTCTGTTCTGGGACTTAATGTGAATGGAATCTTAGACCACGCGCTTGTTTAAATCTCACTTCTTTTCCCTCCGTGTTTTTGAGATGTTCCCTCGCTCAGTGGTCTGCTGAATCGTACTCCATCATGTGGATAAATTATTTGTTTATCCATTCTCTCATCAATAGAAATTTGGGCTGTTTCCAGCCTTTGGCCATCGGCTCGATAAGGTTGCTACCATTTTTGTACAATCGTTTTGGGCACATGGTTTCGTTTTTCCTGAGTAAATACCTAGAACGTAGCATTTCTGAGTCATACAGTAGACATGCATTCAATTTTTTCGAGAAACTACCAAACGCTTCTCCAAGGTGGTTGTATCACTTTACGTTCCTACCAACAAATAAATCAAAGGAAGTTCTGGTTGCTCCACATGTCTGTATTTGGTATTGACAGTCTTTTGGGTTTTAGCCATTTTCGTGTGTGTGAAATATTAGCTCACTATGATTTTCATGTATATTTCCCCAGTGACTAACAATTTTCCATCTCCTTCTTGCTGTTTGTGAAACAAAAATTTCTTTGTGAAATGTCTGTTCAAGATCTTTGCTCATTCTTCTTGTTTGTCTTCTTATTGTTGATTTGTAGGTGTTCTTTATATACTATGAATATGAGATCCTAGTCACATTTATATTGCCATGCTTTTTCTCAATCTACGCCTTGACTACTCATTTTCTTAACGAGAGAGCAGACCTCACCTAGTCCTTTCTCCCAGGTAACTTCTCTGGAGAAGGACTGAGTCCAGTTCTTTTGATATCACTAATCATCAACCTTTTCTTTTCATCATATAAATAAAGACATTTCTCTAATTCTCTTTCTAATTCACTCTCTGTTCCTTTGCTTATGGCCTTTTAGAACTTGACCTGTCCCTAAAGTCATCTATATTTCCCTCACCCGAATGAACTGCTTCATTCTCCAAACACACGTAGTACTTGGTTACTTCTTTCTAAATTAATAGTGTGACGTCTTCAACCCCAACCTCTTCTTGAGCTCCAGACCAACGTATCTAACCACACGTACTTAGCACGTCTGCTGAGACATTCTCCTCAAATTACATGGCCCCCAAATAGAATTCTTTATTCTGCCTCTTGCAGAGATATTCCCTCTTCATGCCTCCTGTCATGGTAAGTGGCACCACCGCATACCAAGCTCTTAAACCAGAACCCTGGGTGTTTTTTGAATCCCGTATCTCCTCCTTCAGCCAAAGTCATTGATCTTATTCCCCTCCCCCCACGCTTCATACCAAAGATCTTGAACTTACCCGCCTGTCTCCAACCTACTGCTGCAGCCCACTGTCAATTCTCATCTAGAGTCCTGTTTTCGTGTTGCCATCTTTCTCCCCACTACCCTCCAGCTCTGTAGTATTTCAAGTCGTTTCTGGAATGTGCCACGATGTCTCTTCTCCTGTCCTGGCAGCTGCAATTCTTCTCTAGGGCTTCCCTGATCGGCAATAGCAGCACGTGCCCGACCTTGATGCTCTTCACCCCCACACCCTCCTTCCTCCCTCCCTGGGATGTATGACAAGCTGCGGTCGCGTTTTCCTCGTGGCTTTCTCCTGCTAAGACGTGGGTTCTGAGCAGTAGGCTCCCTGTCATTCTTGATCGCCAGCGTGTCTCCAGGATTCGGCGAAGAGCCTGGCATTCACTAAGGATTGCCTAAGGAAGAAAAGTGTCCCTCAGCAGTTCAAATCTAGCCTCAGGCCTTTTTCATTTCCCATTCACCCCAGAACATTTTTTTATTATTTATTTATTTATTTATTTATTTATTTATTTATTTATTTATTTTGCAAAGAGTAGGCGCTATAATGCCTTCTTAGGTGGATCGCACGGCCCTCCGTCGATCTCTTTTGCAAACTGTATCGTCTTTGCCAGATCGGCTTTGCTCTCCTCGCTCCATACGGCCTCCGGTCTTTTCCCGCTGGCCCATTCTCGCCCCACAGGCCCAGCCCCAGATCCGCGGTTTCTCCTAACATGCACGCACTGCCTGTATAGAGCTGCATCTACGAGAGGCCGCGTAACCAGCAAAAGTCATCTCAGGCAGATTCAGGCAACGTGGTGAAGAGAAACCAGCTGCAGACCAGCTGACGAACCAGCTCCATCAGACCACAGACCAGGTAGAAATTGCATTCAGACGCAGACCCTTGCTGTTTCCTGTCCCCTCCTCTGCTGGTGTCACTCTCCCCTCTCGTGAGGGTGTTGGAGTCTAATCCTCTCAGCCAAGTGGCAGATGGAGAAATTGTTTGCAACCGAGATGAGAATATTTTATCAGACTTCCTACAAATGGGGTCCACCGAATTTTAATCTGCCAGCAGAGCGCTGACCAAAAAACAAAAAAGGAGGAAAAGTCTCAACAGGACATCCTGTAAGGTCTCTTCAGGAATTAGCGTGTTTTGGGTCAACATTCGGTTGATGGATGATAAACCTCCAAGGGCAAGGGAGACAGCCCCGAAACAGACACTTCCCTGGTCCCTCCAGCCTCCCGGTGAAGGCTGCGTGGCAGAAGGGAACCTGGGTCAGGAGCCAGGAAGTCTGTATTCCAGACCTGGTTCTGGCCCTGACTCCTTAGGTCGCCGCCTGTTGGTGATGTCACTTTTCAATCTCCCGGTCACTCCATCTGTACAATGGAAAGAACACATCCTATTCCTCCCAAATGGGTTGTGAGGGTGCTGGGGAGGCGTGTATGCCCTCCAGGTAGAGGAACGAAAGGTTGCTTGTGAGATTAATTATATTTTGTTCTTTCCCCTCTCAGAGGACTCCACATAGTAACAGCCACTGATGTTTATTGAGCAGTTACTATATGTTCCACATGTGCAAAGCACGTATATACACACAAAATGTACTTTGTTGCACTTTGCCTGTATTGTCTCCTCTAAACTCTTATTAAACCCGGGAGGAGAATGCTAAGAAGGGCACAGAAAATATAAGAAACATCGTATCTTATTTTTCTGAGTTCATTTTTATTTATTTTGAGAGAGAGGCAGAGAGAGAGAGAGAGGGAGACCAAATCTCAAGCAGGCTCCGCACTGTCAACACAGAGTCCAATGTGGGGCTTGAACTCACAAAGCCCGAGATCATGACCTGAGCCAAAATCAGAAGTCCCAGAAGCTTAATGGACTGGGCCACCCAGACGCCCCCAGCATATCTTACCGAGAGATAGATTTCCACGTTGCTTAGAGCTCAGGCCAGTAAATGTTTTTGGAAATCACGGCTTTTGGCAATATGTCGTGTCTCAGAAACTATCTTCACAGGCAAACTGAAACAGAGAAGCAGGCAGCCATGCCCTCAAACTGCATCTGCTACCCCTCTGCAGAAGCCTCTAAAACCTCCCTCACACACAGGTACAACAGAGGTACACACCCACCTACGCAAATAACAATGAGAGTCCAGATTATTGGGCACCGACTATGTGCCAGAGAGCAGGCCAGTCATGGACAGTCAGACACACTCGTCGCGGCAACCCTCAGAAGGAGGTACTATTTTTAGCCCCAAAATGATAAACCTGAGACGTAGAGAGTCACCTGCCTGAGATCAGAGGTAGGGGACAAGGCTAGAATGAGAGCCCAGGTATCGCTGAAATCCAGAACTTGCTTTGCTTCCTTCCTTTTTTTTTTATTATTTTTTTACTGTTTATTTATTTTTGAGACAGAGAGAGCACGGAAGGGGTGGAGGAAGGGGCGGGACAGAGGATCCGAAGCAGGCTCTGCGCTGACAGCAGAGAGCCCAACATGGGGCTCAAATTCCTGCAGCCACGAGATCCATGATTGGAGCCGAAATTGAGAGTCGGACGCTCCGCCAGCTGAGCCGCCCAGGTGCCCGCCACGACCTGATTTTCTATCCATCGCTCCAGACTACCTCTCAGTGCATTGCTTCCCCTTTGAATATTTCTACGTTAAGATTTACAGTGGATGCGTGCATTTAATGTGGTAGCGGAGGGGGTTTTTAATCTTCAAAACATAAGTGGTTGTTATTTAAACAGTAGTACCTAAGAATAGAAGACACAGGGTGGGGACGTGGTCACGACAGAGTGAACGGGGCAGGTACCTGGGAGGCAAGCTGGCTCTCATCGTGGCTCTGCCAGTACGGGCCGTGTGACCTGAGACGAGCCACTTGGTCTCCCTGAGCCTCCTCCTCCTGGCTTAGGAAACGAGAGAATCAAGGACACTGAAATGTCATGCATGTTCCACGCCTCTACGTGGGGTCTATCCAAGTGAGCGTGGAGGGGGTCCTTCTCCAGTAGCCTGGCCTGAGCCTCACTCGCTCAGGGAGGCCAAGGGGACGCTCGCGGGCCCTCAGCCCCAGGCCCCCCGCGGTCCCTCGCCGTCCCAGCCCTTCTCTGCAGCTCTCCAAAAACACAGGCTGGGGCCTGGGCGCCTGTTCCAACATCGCTTCTGTTTACTCCACCATCAGGATGGTGTCATTTAGCCGGAGCCATCATTCACAGTCGCACCAAATGGCCCATGGAAGAAAAGTTGGTTACACTCGAAGAACAGATGACAAGTGACAGGCTCCGCTCCTGATTTTCCAATAATGACAGAAGAGACCAGCAACTGCCATGGTGGTCGCGCCCCTGAACCAGCCACTCCCTTCCAAGCGGACGCGATCGGGGATTGAAGAGCATCCCTCGTCCCTGGTGACGCTGGGCAGCCTGTCTTTCCAAGGCCAACATCGAGAGAGCTACGCAGGCGAGCAGCCCTGCGCGTCTGATTCCGCAGCTGAATAAGGGGGAGAAGGAGCTGAAGACCAAACACAGGAGAGAGAAGGAAGAACTCCAGAAGTTCTCAATCCAAAGCCGCGATGGGGGACAACCGAACTGACTTTGCTGTCACCCAGCTAGAGGTACTCCTACGCCCCTTTATTTTAGCTCAGGAAAGGCGGCGTTTGACTTCCCCAGTAAATGACCGCCTCCTGCCTGGGGGATGATCAGAAGTTTCTGTCCTTGGGGCACCCGAGGGGCTCAGTCGGTTAAGCATCTGACTTCAGCTCAGGTCATGATCTCACGATTTGTGAGTTCAAGCCCCGCACTGGGCTCTGTGCTGACAGCACAGAGTCTGCTTTGGATCCTCTCTCCCCCTCTCTGTCTCTGCCCCTCCTGTGCTCATGCTTTCTCTCTCTCAAACATAAATAAGCATTAAAAGAGAGACAGAGAAAGAAATTTCAGTCATCGAATCTGGGAGTTAGGGGAATTCTCCCAGCCTGCTCTGTGGAGACCATTCAGTTCTAGTAAAAAGTCCTCTTAGAAAATCTGGGTCCAGTTTGAGGATATTTATGCATTTTTTAAAAGTTTATTTATTTTTGAGAGACAGAGCATGAGTGGAGGAAGGGGAGAGAGAGAGGGAGACACAGAACCCGAAGCAGGCTCCAGGCTCTGAGCTGTCAGCATAGAGCCCGACACGGGGCTCGAACCCACGGACTGCGAGATCATGACCTGAGCCGAAGTTGGATGCTTAACCAACTGAGCCCCCCAGGCGCCCCTTGAGGATGTTTGAAGTTGAGACACATCAAAATTGCTCTTTGCCCATTTTTTACCTCCCAAAGTGGAAATATCGTATGGTCCAACTTAACACTTTGTGCAAGCCGCTGCCCGAGGTATTAAAGATGCATAAAGAGATGAGACCCTGGTCTATCCTGAGGGGGCTGCCAGGACAGAATCCCGTAAAGAATTAGCTGTAGGTTGGGTGCGTGATGCTAAGAGGTACAGAGGAAAGGCGGTGGGGGATAGACAGGCAGCATCCTGATGTCGGACTCCACTTCAGTCCGATCTGGAGCCCAGATCCAACCGAATAAGCACTAAGTCCCCTTTCTTGCCATCTCAGCATCTGAGACTCGGCCACGAAACCCAGAATCTCCAAGCAAGTAGCAGAACAGAGTGAGCCCTGCACCTGCCAACCTTGACTGAGTCTCTTTAGCATTTGTTATTTTTATGGGTCCCTGAATGCTTCCCTTGAATATTAATTTTCTTCAATTCTTTAAGTATATATTAGTTATTACATATTTTTGATTAATATTTGATGGCCGCTTAGGCTGCCAAGAGCTCCCATAAATTTCCCAAGTGGATGGCTGGCACTAGGTGAGTGTGGGAGACCCCTTGTGTGGAGCGAAGACATCAATCATTTTAAGTCCCTGACTCCACACCTTAATACCCAAAGATATATTGCTAAGAAGCCCATAACAAGTCATTAAACATGAATGTCTTGTGGCAGTTTTCGTGCCTGCAGAATTCAGCGGGGGAGGGAGAGGAATCTGGGATGTGGCGGAGCCCAGAGAGCTCGCTCACACCTCGTGGGGCATTTTGAAAAGATTCCCTACCCCTCCCTCCAAGACCGGCCACACCGTTTGCAAGGTCCGGTGCAAAGCGAAAATGCAGGGCCTTTTCAGAGTTATGAACCGGTTTTTTTCGAGATGCCCGGGACAGCACATTAAACCAAGCGCGGGGCCTTTCGAAGCTGGGGGCCGTGGGTGACTACACAGGTCACACAGCCGTGAAACCCTGTCTCCCTCTGCCCTCCCCAGCACCCGCACCTCCTTCTGTCTGGAACTCACTCCCCTTCTGTAAGTGCCTCCAACAATAACAACAGTAACCATAGCAATTATTGAAATACCGTAAGGGTGCTCACTATTATTTTTATTAACTCACGAGATCAAGAGAAGGTTCACGTTAACCCTATAAATGCTATTATTATCCCTAAACTGCAAATGAGGAAGGAGATGGAAGCTTGTGATGGTTAATCTTAGGTGTCAACTGGACCGAGTCACAGGGCGCCCAAATATTTGGTTAAACATTACTCCGGGGGTGTCTGTGAGGGTGTTTCTGGAGGAGATTAACATATGAATAGACTGAATGGACCGCCCTCCCTATGGGGCGGGCCTTGTCCAATCAGGTGAAGCACTGAACAGAAGAAAATGCTAACTCTCCCTTGAGTAAAGGAGAATTCCTCGAGCCTGCCTACCTTTGAGCTGGAATATCAGGGTGTTTTTTTTTCCTGCCTTCAGACTCAAACTAAAATATCAGTTCTTCCTGGGTCTCCAGCTTGCCAACTGCAGATCTCGGGACCTGTGAGGTAATTCCAATTCACATATATGTATATGAATACATATGTGTGTGTATATGTCTGTTTTTCACAGACATACAGGTGATTCTATAGGTAGATAGATGAATAGACTGTCTCTTATTGGTTTCTTTGGAGAACCTTCACTAATGCAAAGCTCATATAGTTAAGTAACTTGCCCGGTGCCTCCCAGTTGGTAAGATGGTAATGTTGTGATGTGAACACACTAGATGTAAACCCGCAAATGACTTTGGTCGTGTTGAGTGAATGTGTGCACTTGGCCTGGTTAGGAAGGAAGACTAAATCCATAAGCCAGGGCAGAAACCCATAAACAACTTCTGTTTAGTCAAGGAAAGAACAAGTCAAGCAGCTGAATGAAGACAGGATCGTACTGTGAGCTCGGGCTAAGCTCTCAGATCCAAAGAGGCCCAGGCTCTGGTCCCAAGATCGCATCTAACAAGACGGCCATGCTGGTCGGGTGACTAGCCTGCTCCCCAGGCTCTCAAGAACCCATCTGGGAAGAGAATGAGCTAGACTTCCTGTCCTCCGTGAAGTCCCTTTCCGTCTCGATCCTCAGGCTTTCTGGGAAGAAACAGTCTAAGATGATAGATACATTCTCTCTTTCTGATTCCTTGAGATGACTGTTGGCTTGTATCCACTGTGAAGACGCCTAAGGGGCTAGAGCAACAGTTCCACATCACGCCCGCCCATTGCATGGATATATGAACAACGTGAGGAAGGATGTCCCAAAATACTGGACAGGTTTGCAGTCACATACTCAAAGCTGAAGTCCAACCTGAGGCTAACCCGTGGTTTATTAGCCATCAGTGTTCTGAAAGTGAGTGGAATGTGCTCGAAGCAGCTTCAAGGAAACCTTTATCAGAAACCAGGCATCTCTGTCCTTTCCCACTGTCTTAACCTAGGAGAAGAATGACGACAAGTCTCAGAGGAGGAAGGGTGAGAAGGCAAGCAACTAACACTTTTTTTAACCCCCTAATCTTTCCAATTCCTAAGACAGCCTCTTGGGCAGGAAATACTGTCCCCACTTTATAGATACCAATCTGAGGGGCGGGGAGATGAGGGGCCTCGCTCGTTGTCTCACAGCTCCTGAGCAAGGAGTAGAGCTCAAAGTCAAACCCCGACTTTTCCACTGCACCACCTTCCTGAAAGGACCTGTGTTGAGATAATTAGTTTCATAAGTTGAAACAGAGTCCAGAGTTGAACTGGGCACTTTGAATGTGTCCTGAAGTCATTGGTTTATTTTATCAGATTCCCTGTTAATCAATACTCAGATCAAGTCAGGAGATGTAAGGTGAGTAATGCTCCCCTAAAAGGGGTTTATAAGGGCTATGATTCCAGGTTCCGTCATTTCTCAGGATCCCAGGTCCCACGGCTTCTCAAAGATTCTCATGGCTGCACAGGGAACTTCCTGTCCCCCACATCTGGGCCAGTGCCAGTCCACCTTCTAAGGAGCCGAAGGAGCAGCAGCATCTGTGTTTGTTGAAGTCTCCAGGACAGGAAACTTGAGCTGCACCAGTACTATGATCCAGAGGTCCAGCAGTCTTAGGATGGACAAACCGTAGTATTCTTCAGTCCTTCCTGCTGTGATTTCAGGCTCTATTCCCCAGGGTCATGGTCTAGTCGTAGATCTGACCCTGGAACTGTGGAAGTGCAACACAACGCCCAGCCCATGAGGCAACAGAAGTGACTGAGAATCTCTTCTCTGAATCACACTTCCTGCGTTTCCCACACTGCCTCACCTCCTCCCCAAAACTGCGGCCCCTTTCATTTTCTCATTTGCTTCCCTATATTTAGTCTGGTGGTAATTATTTAGACCCATGGTTTTAAAAACAGGGGCATTCTTACCCCCCGGGGGACATCTGGCAATATCTAGAGACAGCTTTAGTTGTCACAACTGTGGGGGTGCTACCGGCATCTAGTGAACAGAAGCCAGGGATATTGCCAAACGTCCTGCAGTGGGCAGGACTGCCCCCACCACAAGGAATTATCCAGCCCAAATGTCAGTGGTGCCACGGTTGATAAACCCTGATTTAGACCCGGGATGGCAAGTTTCTGCCATGAGTGCTCTGCCTTTCCACTCCCCATGTGTCCTTCACTGTCACATCTAGTTGATCAGGACAGTCATGCCCTCTGAGCCCAGTTCTGAACTCAGAATCCTCTCAACACAGGGCTCTAGGCAGCGGCTACTAACTGATAGGTGCTGAAATGCAAAATGAACTCAACTGCCTGTCCTCACATTAGATACTTTTTTGCGCTGGCTAAATTTACTGATTTTAATTGTTACCCTTTCAAAGCAAAGATCATGTTTCTAAACTCTTACTGTCCCCAGGAGCTCTGAGATAAGAAAGGAAAAGATGGGCAGAAGAGAAAGAAAGAGAAGGAGGACAGGAGCAAAGGAGGGAAGTAAAGAAAATTAAAGAGGAAAAAAAGGGAAGAAAAAGAACTGTAAAAACAAACAAACAAAAAAAAACCCGGGATGGAAAATAGAAGAACTGAAGTTCCAAACTAGGCTCCACTGAGATTAACACTTCGATAACCGATGGAGCCCCTCATCTTGTGTATTGTTAAGGTGGCTCTTCAAAGCCAAAGGAGCCAACACTGCAAACTTCCTACCCTCAGGAGGTTGGGTCTCTGTCAGGAGAGCTTCACTGCTGCATTCTTCTGGTCACCGCAGTTGACCGGGCTCACTGTAAGAATTCCCACTCCCCCAACCCCTCCACCTCCCAGTACAGAGCTTTCTTGCCACGTGGTGAGACAGAACTGTCGTTTGGTGTCACTTTTCCTAAAGGCCACACAGAGTGCCCCCCAAGAACTGGATTCGAGTTCTTCCCAAATGTTGGTCAGCCCCTCCTCTCGGTGCGGACTGCAGATGAAGGCAAGGACACCCATCCCAGTTAATGCCTTAATCAGTGGTCAACAATGGCGGCCGTGAGCTGAAACGAAATCTTAAACAGCGCTGGACCGTTGACAGAGTCTTGACGGACACACTTTGAGTGTTTTTAATAGCTTAGATCTTCAGAAGAGATTTGGCAGGCCCTTCGCATTGAAGGATTTATGCCATGAGAATGGCACAACCACATGTCTGTTTTTGAGTTTTTCTCCAATAAACATGGAATGTAGGCAAAATTCTCGTGTGTACAAAGGGTGCTCCTTAGAAAGTGAGAAACCTTCCTATTCAGTAAACAAGTGATCAATTTGTTGGAAAAAATTACTCTTTGAAGGCACGTATAATTTTTGGCACTGCACGTCTTGGGGTTGTTTTTCCCCCAGAGCATTGCCAACTAGAAGCCCAAGCACAGGCTGTGTCTCAGATGCTTGAATGCAACTCCACCAGCAGCGCTTGCCCTGCCGAAGGTACAAAGCATTTGCTCAGTGTGGCTTCTCGTGCACAGCTCCCACAGTGGCCAGACTCGCAACCCCCTTCCATCGATTTTTAAAACGCTTTTTTTTTTTTCTTGAACGTATTCCTATTCTCAGAGTCCATCTGTTAAGTCTTTTTGTCGGTGGCATATTTGGGACCCCATGCCATGCACAATTCCACAAAGGAACCTTCTTTGTCCATTGTAAAATTAAGTGATCTCTCCCTCCTCTCTGCAAAAGAGAGCTGGTTGGATGAGGTCCCAATCCCTGGAGAGAGAAGACGGAGGAGGCAGGAGAGACTGTCCCCCGCCTCGGATCCAGCTTTGCTCCTCCTGCCCTTTCTGCGAGGTGGACCCGGAATAACACACATCATGTAACCTCCAGGAGCCGCCGAGCAACAGCGTGCCGCTACCTCATGCAAGTTGAAAAGAGTTTAGCCAAAGTGGGGACAACGTGCAGATTCAATGTTCGGAGAGCCATGGGATATTCTGAGAAAATTCTAGGAAAGAAGTCATAGGACCACCGCGCTTTTTATCCCTTTCCGAGTGGCTTCTCAGCTGCTTGCTTTGCACTCCTTTAATTTCCGCACAACCAGGCCTATCGGGGCCCGTGCGGGCGATGGCCCTGCTTGTGCTACTACCACGAAAGCAAAGGCATCTTTCGTCACCTTTGCCTCCTGTAGAGAAGAGACTGGTTCTCATGTTTTCCCCCAGCTCAATAGCTCAGGGCTTTGCTAATCTTGCTGAACACTTCAGTTTTTAGATGGTATATCAATGAGGCATTCAAACAGAGCAGTTTATACACAAAAATTCTGTCTGCTTTGTAAAAGATTATCCTTTTATAAACACTCTGCAGAAAACATAAAAGCAAATAGGGGACAGCACATAGAACAGGAAAGATGTTAGCAGGGAGATTAATACTGAATGGGTCGAAATGAATGGCGCTTACTAAAACGAGGTCCAGATACTTTGGCTGCAGTGAGACATAAGTAATGGGAATGACACATCGTTTATTCGGGATAATGAGCTGATCCAAAGTAGAGGCCTAGGACAAGAGATTAAAGATTAAATATCCATCTCCTGATGAATATCAGTAGCCAACTTTAACCTTTTCCTTCCAAAAGTACCACTTTACTTGAACAATTATATGTGCTTATGCTACAGTACAGAAATTGGATTCTTACGGAAAAAAAAAAAACCAGCAAATACCACTTGAAGCGTTCTCTTATCCTGGTGGAAAACACGGGTTCACATTTCAAGACAGGAAGCGTCTTGAATTTTATTTCTAGGCTATGAGCCTCTGGACACTGATACGAAGAAAGATTTCCCCCTCGATACTCTGCATTGGAGAAGTCTAGCTTAGGGACTCTGCTCACAACTCTTCATTCACTCATTTCACAATAAAGTTTTGCAAAAAGAAAAAGTGGGACTGGCACCACCCCATATGGACTTCACACAGACAGTGAGCTCCAGAGAATGACAGACTGGGACAAGCCTCAGGAATCGGGGCATCCAAACTCTTCATCCCGACGTTGGAGAGGACACTGAGGCCGGTGGCCGGGGTCCCCCGGCTAGTTAGAAGCAGAGCTGGGACTAGTACTGGGCCTTCTGGCTTCCAGCCCCCACTCTTCCCACTGCACCCTGCTGCCTCTTTATTCACTCAAGTTGGAAATAATGACCAAAGCAGCTTGCTGGAAGAGCCAGCACCCCACATGCTAAATTAAAGCCCTGAATTCATGAAAAACTTAGAATATTGGAAGCTCTGAATAAATAAGGGTTGGAAACAAAAAAAAGGGGGATGGGAAGAGTTGGAGAGAAACGGGAGAAAATGTAGAGGAAGAGGAGGAGGCAAAAGAAACAGACAGCCATCACAGACAGCGGCGATGCCAGCCCACAGGCCCCGCCACCCGGGCACGACTCTGGAACAGTCCGTTAGTGGCCCTTTTCTCTCAAAAGGCAAGAAGACACCGGGAAGAAGAAATCGTGTGGTCTGCCCATTTCTTGGAGCCAAGAAGCTGCCCCCTGTTCACAAGCCAAGACCAGGAAAAGTGGCTGGGAGATACCTTCCTGGGAGTAAGGAGAGCAAGAAGATTCAAACCTTCCAGTAAAAACAACAACAACACAAACAAAAACCCAGGCCACCAACCAGGCGGGAGCCCGAGACCATCACAGGTTAATTCCACAGGCGCTCACCTACAGAGAGCAAGGTCAGGATTTGGCTGGCGTCCCATGTGATATCAGTTTGGTGGTTTCAGTCTATGCTCCAGGGAACATTTGTCGCGGTGCCAAACCAACATGCATGCGCGGTTGGCCAGCTGTCCTCGGAGGCCAGGGATGAGGAGCTGTGGAAGTGTATCCATTTTCACTTTGCAAGTATGTGCGCGCCAATGCCTGCGACACTGCTGCTCTTCAGAGAAAGAGGGGAATTTATACTTGAGAGCAAGGCTGTTTGCAGACACCTTACCCCACACGGGGGTGGTGGTGCTAGCAATTCCAATCCCTCCACCCTCTCCTCTTGAGTGAGTCCAGCACTTTGTAGTAGGTAAAAATAATTGAACGACTTCCTAGCTAAGAAAGGTGTTACTGGGACCACCTGCCAGATCTTAGAGGAAAGAATTTTTTGTGATTAACATGGGACTCATAGGTTTCCATGTAGATGGGATAATAAAGACTAAAGGCAAGATATTCACAAGACATTCAACTGCCTTTTTATTTTTTTAATTAGAAATTTGTTTTTAAGTTTATTTCCCTATTTTGAGAGAGAGAGCACAAGCAGGGTAGGGCAGAGAGAGAGGAGAATCAGAATCTCAAGCAGGCTCTGTGCTGTCGGCAGGGAGCCCAATGCAGAACTCGAACTCACCAGTGACCTGAGCCAAAGGTCGGTGCTTAACCAACTGAGCCACCCAGGTACCCCCAAAATTTTTTAATGTTTATTTATTTATGAGAGAGAGAGAAAGAGAGAGAATGAGCTGTGGAGGGGCAGAGAGAGAGGAGAGACAAAATCTCAAGCAGGCGCCACGCTGTCAGCAAGGAGCCCGATGTGGGGCTTGATCTCACGAACCGTGAGAACATGAGCTGAGCTGAAATCAAGAGTCTGAGGCTTACCCAGGTGCTCCTAACAACTACCATTTCGGAAAAGGAAGGATATGTTAAATAGAAAGTTTAAAAAAAAAAATCTCTGAAAAGGAGGCCATCACAAATTCAAACATCTTCTTGAGCGCTGAGCAGGCTCAGCACTAAGAACCCAGGAAAAACCAGCACCACTCAGCCTCCCTAAATTGAAAGAGCACCCACAAGTTGGCCGATGGTAAACAGACACATTTTAATGTTTTTACCAAGGGTTATGAAATCATCCAGGGCACACAGGTATGGAAACAAGGCGAGGGTGGCTAGGAGAAGGAAGGTGGCATAAGGGACTTTGCAAAGGAAGCATTATGCGTTCCTTGAATCTCTTCATGACGTCCAGCCCTGGTTAAGGTGATTGTCAGCAATAAGTAGTGGCAAACTGAATGTGGCCCTCTACTAGAGATGGCGTGACACGGGGTCAGGCAGATGAGGCTACACAAGCCTCGGATGCATCCATGAAGAATTTCCAGTTGAACATTCCCAGTGCTTAAAAATGCAACTCACACTTTCCAGGCGTGACCGACATTCTCTTGTGGATGAAGCCTATTAGTAGATCTGACCATGAAAAGACTACAGCCCCCAAAGTGAGATCATTGTATCTTTATCTCCCTAGAGACACTTTAGTGGTTGTAGAAGCAAAGATGGCTGCCCTCAAATTAATCCCCAATGGCCCAGTAATGAGTTGGGCTTGGGAATTTCTCTCGAACTGCCATTTGAAAATGTTGATCTACCAGCAAATAAATAGCTTTATAAGAACTCCCTAAATTGGCTCTTTTTCTCAGATTATCAAATTCTCAGCAAATTACATGGTCGTTCTCAGAGCTCCCAAGTGACGTGTGTGTGTGGTTGTGGGACTAGGTCTGTCCTTAGGGCCAAAGCTAGTGATAACCATGAGGATCCTCAAAGGCCAAATTCTTATTTTACCTCAAATATGTTCACTGAAAAAGAGTCAAATTTTCATAGATAAGTGGTTACAGTGAGAAAGAAAAAAAAAATTCTCTTTAATGGCTAAAGCAACTAGTGAGTTCTAGAGGGCCCAGGGTCCCAGCCTGGATTCCCGATTCTGAGCCTGCCTCTAACTCTGGTTTCTGATTCAGACTGACATTAATCGTTTTTACAAATTTACAAATGTCTATCAGTACATGCTTTCCAGACATGGTCTTATAACTCCGGGGCACTGAACCCCGTCCTTATGTGAGGCCAGCTAAGTTACATCTTCCTTAACTTAATTCCACATATTCTTCATAATTTGGACTGACTCAGGTGTCACACACTCTAAAAACTTGGTGTCATCTGGGTGGAAAGAAGGAGTAAAAACTAAAAGAGGTGGGACCAAGAACCACAAGGAGGTGAATCACAAGATCTTTCAAAGAGACACACTGAGTGAAGGCTTCATTCGGACAGCACTGCCAGCTAAGGGGTCTTACCAGGTTAATAGGGCAGCAGAGGTCTCTAAAGGGTGGTGACTTCCTGCCTGCTACTGTAACCACTCTTCCCTCATTCCACTATGACCAGTACCAGTAGCTCTCAGCGCTAGCTATACATTAGAGTCACTTGGGGAGCCATTAAAAAAATCCCCATGCCCAAGCCTCACCCAGAGATTCTGATTTAACTGCTCTAAAGTGGAGCCCAGGCAATGCATATTTAAAAGTTCCCTAAGAGATTCAAATGCATTTCAGGGCAGAAGGCTGAATAGGGACCCCCAAAGATATCAGGTCCTAATCCCTGGAACCCAAAGACAGGTATCTTACATGGCAAAAGAGGATTTTGCAGATGTGATTAAGGATCTTGAGATGAAGAGATTATGCATATTATTCAGGAGGGCTCTAAATGCAATCACAAGTGTCCTAATATAAGAGATGCAGAGGGAAATTGAACGCACACATCAGGAAACGTAATATGAACGGGACACAGAAAGATTTGAAAATCCAGAGAGTCTTGCACTATTGAAGACTGGGGTGATGCGGTCACAAGCCAAAGAATGCCGGCAGCTGCCAGAGGCTGAGAAAGGCAAGGAATGGATTCTCTCTTGGAGCCTCTAGAAGGAGCGCTGCCCTGCTTTCAGTGACACTGATTTTGGACTTTCGGCCTCCAGATCTATGGGAAAATAAGTTCTATTGCTTTAAGCCACTAAGTTTGGGGTAATTAGTTATGGCAGCCACAGGAAACTAAGAGTCAGGCTTAGCAACCACTGCTCTCATCTCACTAGCCGTTATGAAAGCCACCGAAAAGGCCAAGCTCAGTGCTACCTCTGAGCCATTCCTGCTTTTTCTCAGCCTGGAGCACTATTCCCCGTGATCTTCACTTGGCTTACTCCAGAAGGTTTCCCTGGTCCCCGACCCAGTCTACATTAGATCCTGCTTGGTATTTCCGTTTAGAATTTTGTTCTCATTCTTCAAAGCATTTATCACAATTTATAATTAGATATTTGTTTGTCTGGTTATTGGTTTAGTATCTTTCTTCCCTACTAGAATATAAACTCTCTGAGAGCAAGGTTTATACCATTTTGTTCACTTCTACATTTGCAGCACCTGGCATGATAGAAGACATATAGCAAGTGATCAATAAAAACATTAAAGGAAATAACGAACGAATGAATGATAGTCATAGTATGTGGGAATGAACCCCAGATAATATCCAGGAGCATCAGATCAGGATCTATGTCTTGGGGGAGAGCTCCTTGGCAGGAGCTATAAAGGAAATCTGGGACCCAAATAAAAGGACTACAGTCCCAAAGGTGCCCCAGAATCTGTGGGAGAACTGGAATAACGAGGGAGGTTACGCACAAGGGCTACATCTATGCACACTTGAATCTTGATTTGAGCAACCAAGCACAGTTCTGGGCTGCATACTCCATATCACAGGGATCTTGATTTGACCAGGTTTGACCAGCCAATCCCAAGTTGGCTCAAGAACTGGACAGGGAAGAGAAAGCAGGAAGAACAATCCTAAGACCTGCAGCAAGTCATAACTGGAAAACGTAGGCACTGACAAATAATCAAGTGAGATAAGACACATCTATCCCTTCATCTACATGAAAAGATAGGAGACCAGTTGAAATCCATCTTTCTGCAGGTGTTTTGATATGTTCCCACTATCCATCTGTCTCCCAGAGACTACCTGTTTTGCAGTATGTATGTAGTAGCTATTTTTAAAAACTCACTTCAGCACACCCAGAATAGTAAGTACAATCCATTGCACTGTTCCTTCCTGATTGCATGCTCCAACCATAGTAAACAGACCCCAGAGGCAAAAGTGATTAACTACTGGACACTGCTTTTCAGGGTCAGGGACCAAGATGGTTCTCTCATCAGAAGGCTCCAGGCTGTTTGTTCACTTGCTTGGTGAAACAGCAATGGCAAGAGAAATGCAACTTTGAAAATCGAGGAATTCCAGAATTTGGGATAGCATTAAGCAAGAAAAGCAGACCTAAAAACCCTACCTTCAGCCAAAAAGCTAAAATGATCAGATAAGGGAAGAAGCAGTTTGGTAAAGTAGAAATACCCAGAGAAGGATTTCAGTTAAGGTTCTTCAATTGCAAGGAACAAACTCACTCCACTCACGCCAGGGAAAAGATAGTGCTTTAACCCTGCCTTTTTTTTTTTTTTAAGTTTATTTTATTATTTCAAGAGCAAAATAATACACTGGGGAGAGGAAGAGAGAGAATCCCAAGTAGGCTCCATGCTAACAGCACAGAGCCTAATGCATGACCTTGGGATCATGACCTGAGCCAAAATCAAGAGTCCAAAGCTTAGCTGACTGAACCACCCAGGTGCCTTTAACCCTGCCTTTTGTTTTCATTTGGCTTTACGCCTCAAATTTGACCTCAGGAACATGTTGATTTAGTATTTGTAAATGTAAACATTTTAATCAAAGGGATACCAACATCAATAAATTTTCATTAAGAAGCTATTTTGAGAGCAAACCCTATCGGCCCTGTGTATCTCTGGTTTTCAACAGCTTCACCATGACATACCTAAGTGTAGTTTCTTGTGTGTTCTTTTTGTATTTATCCTGCTCGGAGTTTGCCGAGCCTCTTGAATCTATAGGTTTCTGTGTTTCACCAGTTTTTCTGAAAATGCTTGACAATTGTCTCTTCAAATATTGCTCCTTCCTCATTGTCTCTCTCTTACCTTCCTGGGTCTCCAGTTTACATGTGTGTTCAAACATTTCATGATGTCCCATACATCTCTTCTGTTCAGTATTTTAATTTTATTTTCCTGTGATTCAGTTTAGCTTTTTCCTTTGGGCCTGACTTTGAGTATATTAATCCTGCCTTCTACCGCATCCAGTAAGCTACTAGACAGTGAATCCTTATTCCAGATATAATATTTTTAGGTTATAGAACATCTGATTGATTCCTCTACATAGATTCAAACTCTCAGTTGGTCCTCTCCCATCTGTTCATTTCTTTGGTACATCTTCTCTTTCAGCATATTTATATTTTCTTTAGTGTGTTTATACCAGCTATTTTAAAGTCTTTGAACTAATTCCATATTTGGATCATCTCTGGGCTTACTTCTATTCCTCGCTTCTCATTTAACTGTTCATTGTTAGTCCTATTTTTCTGCTTCTTCACATGCTTTGTAATATTTTACTATAGAGGTAACATCATATGTAAAGAGTCTTAGAGACTGAAGCGTTTGTTATTTCCCCCAGAGGGTTTATACATTCCTCTAAAAGGCAGATAGGGAGGGGGACTGATCACCTCAGTTCAATGAGGAATTGAGCTAACTTGGAGTTACATGGAAGCTTCAATTAGGAAAAAAAAAAAAACCACCTCTATTTTCAAATATCTCAAGGACAGCTGTGTGTTCACTGTAGGCCCTTCCGTGGGCAAGGGAGGTTGGGTTTCAAAGCATGTTAAGGCAGTAAGACATTGCCCTCTGCTTTCCCAGCCCAGCCTCTCAGACTTTTGAGCCACCCCAGCACTCAGCAAATGTCCCTTGAGAAAACTGGCTAAGACATTTAAGCTCTTCTAGATCCTAGTTTGTCAGCTTCCTTGGCAGGTTTGTCTTTCTGGTGCAGAATCCCTCTCTCTAGGCCAAGCCCAACTGACCCTCAGCCTCTGACTATACATGAAATTGTCCGCCGGAAAGAAAATGACCAATAATCTCAGCTAACCTAGGAAGGGAATTTCTCTCTGGAATTTTAATTTATCTAATCCTTTTTGTTTCTTAGTTCTCCAATGTTTTTTAAAAAATAATTTTATAGTTTATCCCATTTATTTTTTTCAGCTGTTACAGCAGGGGCCAATAGCCTACCAGGACATACTACTCAGAAGCAGAAGTTACCATTAGCCCAGACTAATTCCACAAATCATTTTCTATATAGAATAGGCAAGATTTACCAGTATCATCCATTTCATTCTTAGTTACTGACATGATTTCTATCTATTTCAATTTTTTCCATGTAAATCTACAACCAAGATTTGATTCATTGATCCGTACTTTTAACCACATGAAATGGTATCATTCACAATACCAGCCTTTGTGAGGTTTCCCCTGCAACCATAGTTTCTACCAAGTTTCATTTTCCTCATTCAAAATTTGCAGATCTAACCTTTGTCAAAAACATCTCACTTTTCCAGCCAACCTTAGGCTCTCCTATATTTTACCAAGTATGAGTGTAGATGATGTAATTTTCACTTTGTATTGATTATCTTTATCAGGAATATCCTTTAAAAACTCAAGAAAAAGACTGAGGGTATGACTTAAAGTCTTATTTAATCTCTGAGAAAACTGCGTGTAATTCCTCTCAGATAGTCCAGAATGTTTTTGGCATCCTGAATGGTCTATTGCATTTCTAAGAAATTTCTTCTACAGCCTCTAATCCATGGTCATAGAACCCTGTCTGGCAGTTCAAAGAGCAAAATGATGAAATTGAAGTGGTAGGCTTGCAATGGTGACACCAACACGCTTCGGTTGGAAGACCAAGACCCTGGAACTGAAGCAGCTCTGAAGCCTGGGAATTGACTCTATTTGCTTTGTCCTTACTTGTCTCTCTCCCTCTGCTCTCACCTCCTGTCTACAAAAAGCTCCCTGTGTGAGCACCTGGCTGGCTCAGTTGGTAGAGCCTGCAACTCTTGACCTCGGGGTTGTGAGTTCGAGCCCCATGATAGACATAGAGTTTTGGAGGGGGAAAAAAAAGGCTTCCTGTGATTCATCATGATTGTGCTACTGCCTCCTAACCTCAGATCTGCCAGAGTCCATTATGGCCATCCAGGCCCCTCTCTCTGTAGCATCACCTTTCAGCGTTAATCCCCTCACTTTTTCTGATACAATGTCTGGGTTCAAATTCTCGAGGGAAGGGAGGTGACCAGCCCAGTGTAGCCTGAAGACCCTAAGGACCCAAGTCCCAGGAATCCTGCTCAGGAATTGCTCTCAGTATTGTTAGGGGTGATCTGCGGATCACCTTCAGGTCTGGCAGTCACCCTTCACCATTCCATGGCCCTATGTCCTTCCCCTGAGTTACCCCCAGCCATAAGGGAAACCAGGCAAGAGGCTGCCAGGGCCCCCGGGAGCCCCTCCCCGCCCTATACCACAGTTCAGCCTCCTGGGAGTCAAAAAGCTCCCGTGTCAGATTAGTCAGGGTTCAAATCCCAATTTCACTGCCTATAAACTGATCCTAAGCAAGTTCTTAAATTCTGAAACTTACTTTTCTTATCTGTAAAATGAGAGAGTTATATCAGCTTTACAGAAAGAAAGGAAAAGTTATATATAAAGAACCTGGCATAGAAAAAAGTACTCACAAATATTAGTTCCTTTTCTTCTGAGGGCAAGTCTGTGGGGCCACCTTCATATGCAGAGAGGGTAGCATAGTCACAGTGTGTGGCCAGAACCAAGCAAAACACATGCGATGAACCCAGGAAATAAATGAATAGATTTGCCAGCAAGAGACACTGTTATTTTTTTCTCCTTGCCAAGCCTGAATTTCCCAGAGATACTGCATTTCTTTGGATAACTCAGCAACCACTCAGTCCAGATATAGTCTCTCAGGCAGGCAACATGTTTACAGTTAAAAAGCTCACTTCCACATCAAGTTTCCAATCCCCTGCTGCTACTTGCTGCAAACTTAATTAATTAGTTGCAGCTAACATTTGTTCAACCTCATGCAGCAATGGGAAACTGAAGGAAACGGGCTCTCATAAATTAAAAACATTTCAAAATATTGTCTTCTCCCAAGAAAACAGTTTCTTTTTTTAAATTAACACTCCATTTGGATAACTTTAAGGTTTCAAAAGAAAACAAACAAAGGAGTTCCAATTAATATCGATTGCCTTTAACTATTTCACTACCATCGATCTATGCGACCTATTATCCTAAGCATCGTCACCCCCATAACAGATACATAACTGCTCCCATACCTACCTCCTTTGTAATGCTTAAGCAATTATATCACATATGGTCCTGGTGTGAAATGCATGCCACACACTCCATCAGTCAGCAGATTCAGAGATGCCTAGACCCTAAGTGATAATGTTGTCTTAGAAAATTAAAATCTCAAGTGCCATATTGAAGGCGATAATGTGTAACAAGTGGGTAGAGTAAATTTTTTTTCTCTTATTGATTTGGTTGTTTCGATACCAAGACATAATTACACTGGCTAAGACTAAATGATAGGGCAAGTGGCGAGGAAATGTCACGACAAGGAAATGTCACCTTATCCCAAGGGATCCAGATCGGGGCATTCTGATCTGTTCGCCTGGGTAGCGGCTACCAGTTGAGTATTTATAATCGGTGGGGGAAAGTTTCTCCGTTGACCAATGAGTAGGAGAGAGCATCCCAATTACTGACCATCCACTACCTGTCATGATTTTTGCATAGTGTTTCCTAATCTAAAAGGGATCAACAATATTTGCTCTGTCTGCCGTGCATGTCTGGTGAGGTACTCCGTACAGTTCGACAAAAACATACATCGCTGTCGTTATTTTATTGTTAATTATGAATAACGGTAGAAAAAGCTTTAAACCTAGAGTTATCATCTGAGTCCTAATCACAGCTCTGCTCATAAAATGATCAAGTCATTGCCTTAGGAGTATATATAAGAGAACGCAGGCAGGTTGGCCAACAGCGATGTAGTATGAACAGCAGCAACCAGAAGGCCCAGTCCTTGGGGATGCATCTAGAGGTCCTGTGACACTGTCAGGATGCCCAGAATGTGTGGAATTATCACCAATTTCTTCTCAGTTTACTTTGGTGTAATCTTTATCTTTTCCTATCTGCTGATGATAAGATTGAAAAATACGTCATACACACAGTTTGAAAATTACTGGTTAAATCATGGAAGTGGAAGAGAACAAAAGGGGAAACTTAAGAATGCAGAGACTAGGGGCCCCTGAGTGCCTCAGACGGTTAAGCACCTGACTCAGCTCAGGTTTTGATCTCAGGGTTGTAACTTTGAGCCTCAGCGTGGGCTCCATGCTGGGCATGGAGCCTACTTTTAAAAAAAAAAATGCGGAAACTAAACTAAACCCTGGATCACTAAATCATTTAGCTTCTAAGAAATGTGAGGGTATGAGTGTTCAGACATTCCTATCAAAAGTGATGTTGACCACAGGCATGAGAAAACTAATTGAAGCTGCCGTACAATGGAAAAAACTTGATATGATTTTATACAAATAATATCACTAGTTACTTAGGCAAAAATATCTGCACTTACATGTAACTACAACAAGCATGGTAATTAGCATCATATTTAACATATCAGGGTTTTCCTTTAATTTTTTAAGGTTTTTTATTATTTCTTTTATATTTATTTATTTATTTAATTTTGAGACAGAGAGAGACAGAGCACAAGCAAGGAAGAAGCAGAGAGAGAGGGAGGCATAGAATCCTTAGCAGGCTCCAGGCTCTGAGCCACCAGCATAGAGCCTGATGCGGGGCTCAAACCCATGAACTGTGAGATCACGATCTGAGCTGAAGTTGGATGCCTAACTGACTGAGCCACCCAGGCGCCCACAAATTATTTTTTGATAGTAATCTTTATTCAATTTTGTTCAGTTTTAACAATGTGTATGTATGAATGGTCAAATAGAGAGAGATAGGTATAGTTAATCTCTCTCTTTATCTATCATCTATCTGTCTGTCTGTCTATCTATCTATCTATCTATCTATCTATCTATGTAACAGGCATACCTCGGAAATATTGCAGACTCAGCTCTGGACCACTACAATAAAGCAAGTACAACAATAAAACAAGTTAAATTAATTTTTTTTGTTTTCCCAGTGCATATAAAAGTTATGTTTGTACCGTATTCCAGTCTTTTAAGTGTGTGATAAGTGTTATGTCTAAAAAAAATGTACATACCTTAATTAAAAATACTTTATTGCTAAAAACCACTATTATCTGAGCTATAGCAAGTGGTAATCTTTTTGATGGTGGAGGCTCCTGCCTCAGTGTTGGTGGCTGCTGAATGGCGGTTGCTGAAGGTCAGGGCGGTTGTGGCAAGTTCCTAAAACAAGACACTGATGGAGCCGGCTGCATTGATCGACTCTTCGCCCCATGAATGATTTCTCTGTAGCCTGTGATGCTGTTTGATAGCACTTTACCCCCCAGTAGAACTTTTTTTCAAAAATGGAGTCGGTCCTCTCAAACCCTGCTGCTGCCTTATCAACTAAGTTTACGTAATATTCTAAATCCTTGGTTGTCATGTCAACAATCTTTGCAGCACCCTCACCAGGAGGAGATTCAGCCTCAAGATACCACTTCCTTTGTCATCGATAAAAAGCAACTCTTCATCCACTACAGGTTTATCACAAGATGGCGGCAATTCAGGCTCCACTTCTCAACCTCGTTCTCTTGCTACTTCTACTACATCTGCAGTGACTTCCTCCGCCGAAGTCTTGAACTCCTCAAAGTCATCTGCGAGGGTTGAGATCAACTTCTTCCAAACTCCTGCTGATGTTGATAGTTTTATCTCTTCCCGTGAATCATGAATGTTCTTAATGGCATCTAGAATGGTGAATCCTTTCCAGAAGGTTTTCCTTTAGGTGTATATATATGTTATATGTGCATATATATAATGCATATGATGTTTAATATTTTTAATTTTTTTATTTGAGTACAGTTGACGCACAATGTTACATTACTTTTAGATGTACAACATAGTGATTCAATATCTCTGTATGTTTTGCTATATTCACGACAAGTGTAGCTGCTATTTGTCACCATGCAACGCTATTATGGTATCATCAACTAGAGATTCTCTATCCTGGGCCTCGTGACTTATTCATTCCATAACTAGAAGCCTGCATCTCCCACTCCCCTTCAACCATCTCCTCACACCCGTCAGAGTGGCTAAAATCAAAAGACAAAAAACAACAAGTGGGGAAAAGGGAACCCTCGTGCTCTGTTAGCGGGAGTGTAAATTGGTGCAGCCCCTGACTGTGGACAACAGCACAGAAGATCCCTCCAAAACTTACAAATAGAAATACCATATGATCCAATAATTCCAGAAGGTTTTCAATTTACTTTGCCCAGGTCCATCAGGGGAATCACTATCTATGGAAGCCCTAGCCTCACAAAATATATTTCTTAAATACTGAGAACTGAAAGTCCAAATTACTCCTTGATCCATGGCTGCAGAAGGGAGGTTGGGTTAGCCGGCATGACAACAACATTGTTGTATGTCAACTACACTCAAATACAAAAGTTTAAGAATATTAAACCTCATCTGGTGGGTGGAGCGGTCAGAACACACAACACGTATTGATTACGTTCACTGTCCTACATGGGCCTGTTTCCTGGTGTCGCAAAGCCCTTACAACAGTGACATCGAAATCACTGATCACAAATCACTATATCAAAGACAACAATAATGAAAAATTTTGAAACACTGCAAGAATTACCAAAACGTGGCACAGAGACATGAAGTGAACAAAGGTTGTTGGAGAAGTGGTACCAACAGACTTGCTCGACACAGGCTTGCCACAAACCTTCAATTTGTAAATAATAATAATAATAATAATAATACAATATCTGTGAAGTACAAAAACAATTTATTATGTGTGTGTGCATACATATGTACATATGCACACATATAATATCTATTCATGTATATTTATCTATATGTTTCAAATAGAGATAAAGATGCAAAGATAGAGCATAATCTCTCTGTCTCTCTCCATTTATGTGTGTAAATGAGAATTTATATTTAGAGACAGAGACAGAATGAAAGAGACAGACAGACAGACAAAGACAGAGCACAGATAATTAGTTGCCTACGAGTTGTCAATAGCCCTTCTGCTCATTAAAATAACCCAGATTTTGCTGGAGAAGGCAATATGTCCACCTAAAAAAAAATATCTGCAGCACTGCTTGTGAGCAGGAACGGCTATATATCTAACTGCTGACCAACAAAATGTAAGCAGTACTTGTGGCGTGGAGTGTCCAGGGAAGCATATTAAAAGTAGGACAGGTGTACCTGGGTGGCTCAGTCCGTTGAGCGTCCGACTTCTGCTCAGGTCATGATCTCACGGCTCATGAGTGTGAGCCCTGTGCTGGGCTCGCTGCAGTCAGCACAGCCCCTGCCCTGGATCCTCTGTCCCCCTCTCCCTCTGCCCCTCCCTTGCTTGCGTGCGTGCTCTCCCTCAAAAATAAATAAACATTAAACATAAAATAGAAGTAGGGCTGATTAGATTGGAAAGCCCATTTCTTCCCCGTCTTTCCCCTTCTGCCTGTCTGCAGCTCCATGTTTTACTTGCAAAGGATCAGCCAGCCTGTGATTCTGAAGTGACAAATCCATGTTAAGGATGGCTAAGTGGAAAGGTAGGAGGAGACGGAGTCTCTGCTCTTATCGAGATTTGCCAAATCAGGTTAGGATTACCTGCCTTCGTACTTCTCGTAAATGAGAAAAAAAATCAAACCCCTAATTTTTTAAGGCCACTGGGTAGGAGCTTCTGTTCTTAACAGGAAAATAGAATTCCTAACTGAGGCAAGAGGAACATTGATCCGTACCCTCAAGGCATTTATAGTTTTACTAACAAAACAAGACAGGGATTTGTGTTTGACCTGATTACACCAGAACACAGACATGTAAGTGATCAAGTGCTTTACAAACAAGGCGTGCCGTAATCGCTGCAGGAGTTTGACGAAGAGAAAGAAGAGTGTGCACTGCAGTTTTTGAAAAACATCTTCACAGGGAAAGGACCTGAGCAGCCTTGATGTACAGAGAGGTGATAATAATTAGACATTTAGGGAGTGGGTCCCAGAATAGCCAAGAACTTAAATGCAAAGACCAAAAAGCAAATGCAGTTTGCTAACTGACCGGACCAGGAGGGGAGGTACACAGACTCTGGGAGAGCCGAAGACAAATCTGAATAACTCGGATGGGGCTAGGTGATGGCAGCCTCGCAAATCAGGCTGTGAGGGCGGGATTTACAGGTAGTATGGAGCTCCGCATCAGCAATTCATGGTGTCGTCTCCTGGCCTCTTGGTTACTCGCTACTCCCATGCTTATAATTGTCTATAGGATGGTTCCACCAAATATCCCAACTGATCCCAGATATAACCTGTCTACGAATAGAAGTCAGCATTTCCTTTCATCAAGAGATCAGTGGTGTTATCAATTATCCAGCCTTCTACGGTAGAAATTACGGGGTTATCCTTGACTTAATTTTCCTCTCCCAACCCCTTTATGCAATGCCACCCTGGCCCATCCTCCCCTCCTTTAATATATCTTTTGAGTGCATTTCTCTCTATCCCTTCCTGCCATCACCATCTGGAGTTGTCTTTTAACCCTCTCTCTCCCAGGACTCCCCTGACAAATCTCCCTCTTGAGAGCCTCTCCCCTGCTATAGCCCTCCTATAGATAACTGCCCAAAAAACCTTCCTAAATTACTATTCAAATCACATTACCCCGCCCCCACCTCATACTTCAAATCCTAAATTCCTCCGCCGAGCTTACAAGAACTTCCATATTATTGCTACCGAACCAAACCGCCTTATTTCTCACCACACAGGAATCGGCAAGCAATCCTGGAGTCTTCAGTGCCTACTCACAGGAACTACTCGTTCATTCCTAGCTCTCACTCACTTAAAAGTCCACTCTTTTCCTCTCTGGCTATCTAAGTACTACTCACCCTTAAGATTCGGCAAACTAACCTCTTCCTCAAAGGTCATTCGATCAACATGGATCTCCTCTTTTCTGAACCCTCACTCCATTTTCAGTTTATATACCAAAATGTACTATTTCTAACTGTTCATGTGTCTACGGCCAGGTAGACGGTAACAGAGGGAAAGATCTGTGGAAATTCGCCACCTGCCCTTAGGGCTGCGGGACCTCCTTAGTGTTACCCCTAGAGAAGTCTTCCGTCTCTGCCAGGGCAAATCCAACTCTACATTCTTCGACAGAATAGACATTGCAACAAATATCTCTTCGATGAATGGTTTATAAAACTTTCTGATACTGTGTTAGACCAATAAAAACTCAGTAAAAACGTGGCAATCATTTGACAACAATGAACCGACTAAGGTTTACAAGTGATGGACACGAACATACGCTTTAGGGACTTTTAATCATTCTTGTTCTCCATGTCCCTGAATGCTGCTTCTCCCAGGAGAGTTTTAGATCTACTAAGCCAATGTAGTTTACATTAATTAAAAAAACTAAAATAAGTTCCATTGTTATGTAGAATTTATTATGGTTTAATGACCACTGATTATAGTTTGGTTAATCCCCATTCATAGACAAATTTACCTTGAATTGCTGGACAATTAACTATACCATTGTTCAAAAGGCAGTAATTATTTCTAGCTGAAAATTGAGAGGTATGGAACTGAACCAGCTGTGCCCATCCAAAATTCCTAATGAATTCTGAAAGCCCATATCATCCTTTTTCATTTATCAGATCCACTTGATATTATTGTAGTTTTCCCTTTTGATTCAAAGGAAACGATTCCATTAGTAGACACAAAGAGAGGACCTATTGAAAGGTGAATTTGAGCAAAGAGAATTATATCCATAAAGAAACAATTCATTATCTTCTTATAAATAACTGACACCTTTGTTAATTTCTCAAAAACAGGAAAACTAAACACCCAGTCAATAAATATATATCCTTGAAAATATATCGTTCCTAAATCAACTACATTACTTTGTTTAAACAGGTCCTATGATACACCAGAAAAAAAATTCTAGATAATGTGTTTTTGAAATTTTCCTTTTATCTTGACATCACTAAATGGGAGTATTCACCATTAAGTTCTTTAATGACAATATCCTTTCTCTTACAAATGGCTTTGAAGTCTTCTACCGCCTATCGCAAGTATGTGGATACTTCCCCAGCAAGGGTGGGCAGGAAGCCAATACAAGCCACCAGGTGCCAATATTACACCTGACAAATTAAGCCACACGACTGGAAAAGGGTGGGTCCATCCTCCTGTTAGAGATTCATTTCCTCTCATTTTCCCATGAACAGGAAGTCATTGGAATGGGGAAAAAAGCTTTCCTTAAAGACCCAGCCGACCAAAGGTCTGAACTTGTTAACTCCTTGCTAACAAACAACTTGGAAGCAAGTTCAAACTAATCACAAGGCTGTGTTTACATTGACATGTTCAATCCCGCTGACGGCCTGGGTTCCAGGGTGTTGTGATTTGGTTAACACTCTGAGTGTTCCTGGGGCAGGTGGGGAGTGTCCCTGGATGTCGTTTAGATAACATCGCAGCCGATGAAGGAGGCAGTTCTATCTCAACCCTTGCACAAAACCTGAGAAGCTAAAGATTGAAGGGGTCCTGACAAGATCCTACCACAGCCATGAGTTAGGGCCAGAACCCTCTTTAAATAACCCAATTCAACAGGATTGATTTGAAGAGTTTAATCGGAGCTGACTGAATTCCATAAAATACTGCACTATATTAATGTAATACTCAATTCAATTACACCCCTGAACTAATGACTTGTAACACTGTCTCCTAAAGATCAGTTACTCAGCTTGATGAGTGTTAAATAAAGCATAATAAAAGAACGCTTCCCAGCAGGAAAGTAATCCAAAGATTAGAGCTGTATGCTTATACTTTTTGTATGGCTATTCCAAGAGCTAAGGACTATACAAGACAACGTTGAGTCTTTGTAATGCATAAATAATGAATTAACAAATTTTATTTGTTTGCTTTTTAAAAAGTATTATGAAAGGGACATGATATAATGTACGATGTTCACCAATTTGCACCTATCACTGACGTCTATCCTTGACCATCTATACAGTATGTTCATTTATTTTAACTGATACATCAAATCGGCTCCTATAGTTCTTTGCCAATCTGGTAGGTAAAAAAAAATGGCAGCCCATGTTTCACTGTATATTTTTGTTTCTTATAACTAATGAGATCGAACGTATTTTTCAGCTCTTTGCTAGCCATTTGCAATTTCTCCTGAGAATTGCTTATTTTATATGTTTGGCCATTTTCGAGTACATTATTTATATTTTTCTCGTTAACTTGGGAGCGCTCTTTAAATAATGGACAGTAACACCCTTTATTCTGCAATGTGTAATTCAAGTATTTTGTCCCAATCTGTCATTTCACTTTTAACTTTGTTTATAATGTTTTTTTTGGTTTTGTTTTGTTTTTGTTTTTTTTATGAACTCAGGTTTTTCCTTAATGGTCTCTGGATTTCCCTCCCGTCTTGTTTTTACAAAGAATTTCTCATCCAAGATTTTTTTTTTGAAAAGAGCGTTCATTCATATTTTCTTCCGATACTTGTATAGATTTGATTTTTATGTTTAGAGCTTTATTCCATCTGGAATTTACTTTTGTGTATGGTATGAGTCCAGATGGAGAGCCGGCTGTCCCAACGCCATTTACTGAGCAGTCCGTTTTCAGCCACTGATTCGAACTGCCTCCACATTATCTGTTAAATTCCCCTATATTCTTAGGTCTGTTTCTGGACTGCAATCTTTTTGGTTATTTGATTTCTCTACCACTGCGCTTGTGCAGTAACGGTATCACAGTTGCTTACTGCTTAAGATGAATGGTTCCTTTTGACCACCACTAGTACTACCTGGGAAAGTCCTCACTCACTTTAACTTTTTGTTTGTTTGCTTTCCATGGCGATTGTCAGGTGGTTGCTCTTCCAGGTGAACTTTAGAATAGACTGCTCAGGTTCTATTTCAGGGATCGCATGGCAATTTATTAAAAACCCGAATGGAATTTTACATCATAAGTGCATCTGATTTAAAGCATGAAGTTTCATAAAATGAAATATTTTACAATACTTTTAAGTCAAACCATCATAAGACATAGGTAGGATATTTTGTCATTATTCTTGTTATATCAAGACTTTCGGGATAAATGGCAGTACATCCTTTGGGTTGGCTGCTCGGTCGACCAAAGAATAGTTATGCTGGACTAGGATACTATAGTCTATGTTATGAGCCTACAGAGGTAATTTGTGGCATGGTCCCTGTTCTTGGAAATTTATAATCTAGTTAACCTGATGAGACATAAGGCCATATACGTATAAGGCATATCGATATGCACAGTATACATATTGATATAAGGTAGCTCATATTAGGGATTAAATGGAAAATAAGATTACCAAGAGTTCAAAGGGAGGAGAGTCACAGTAAGGAAAGCTTAGAGGCTCTCCCTCTCATTTTATGGAAGAGGACATTAAGGCCTATTCAGGTTAAATCATTGAGCAAAGTAGTAACAGAAAACATCAGATTTGTTTGCTTATTCCCATTGCATTCCAGTGACCTACCCACTGTACATTTCCTTGTCAGCCATTTTGGAATGATCTAGACATTCCATATCAGTGAAGCAGCAGAGTCTTTTAGAAAACTCACACTGATAACTGTGTCAATACCCCCAAACTAATTTCCCCAAATCGGTTAAAAATGAAAAGGCTGCACGCATACAGCTCTTTTACAGGAATATCTTTTGATGTATATGACATCAAATAACAGACATTAACGATGCTTCACTTTTCAACCAGTGGTTTTGACATTAGAACACACAGTCTGTGAGTAGGAAATAAAATGCAAGGATTTTTTTTTTGGCCTCTTTAGGCACAAATCATCCTCTTGTCATATTTTAAAGCCCCAGGGTAATAAACCCTAAGACCCACAGGTATCTTTACACCTGTGGAGAAGAGATTTCTAACACTCAACATCAAATCCACTTTTGATTTTCACTTGAGTTTGTTTCTGTCAATGTTAGGCAGGTAACACATTTCAGCTTTTAAGCCATGAAGTGATCTCTTTTTTAGAAAAAAAAAATTGCATTCACAGCTTTAATCTTATATTTCCATGCGTATTGAGTTAAATGTTGTAAAACTATCAATTCTGTCAAAACCTAGCAAAGAGAAAACAGGACACCATGCAATCTTAATGTCCAAACTGACTAGTGATTATCAGAAATTAAATGTGCAGGAATTCCAAATCTTTTTTGATCTGAGATGTCTAGATAACTTTTGTTTTTCCATAATTGTATGAGGTTTCTACATAGTATTTAAGAATCAATTATATTGCAATTGATGTAATTAACTCTAATAATCCATTAAAAGTCAGTAGGAGGGCTATTCAAGTCAATAGAAAAGAAGGAGTATATTATGAAGGTGTTATTAACCTATACAGAATTTTACTAGACATTTTCTTTTCTTACATAATAAATACACAGTGGTTAGGAAGGCTGTCATTATAATTTAATGTGAACAATAGTCCATCACTTCTTTTCCTATGCAACCCTTAACTAATTCCATGTACCGTGCACAAGTAAAATGAAACCTTTTCTAATCAGGGTACAGTCATATCAATCATCCTTTACTCTGTGATTAAAGAAGAGGTCCTTCCCCAGCTAAGTGGGAGAGATTTGGGCGCTAGCAGAAGTTTCATCTCCACCTTTTCTTTCAGTTGACAAGTCTCAGTTTCTGATGGCTGTCTGTATGTTGCAACTAATCAAAGAGTAAAGAGCCCCCCAGAAAGTTGTGTTCAGAATGCTCTAGCAACCATTAAATTGCCATCGAAATCATGGCTACACACTATCTTGAACGTGGGAGCGTTCGGAACCTTTCGAATGAAGCGAGTTGAGACCTGCCCGCCTTCATGACATTCTACATACCCACACTACTTCCTCATCATCTTGCTTGGCCCTTGCCGTGAACTTCACGGGTATCTAGAACGGCCAAGCTCAGTAGATCTGGCCTGATCATCCCTGGGACTCTAGGTCACCTGCTCTGTGATCTGGAGTCCCTGCTCAGCCTGCCTCCTACCCTTTCTCCATTCCTGGCGAAACGAAGTCAGGAGAATATAATTTAATCACAGGTCAACAACCAGACTGCCCTTCTCTGGAAGAGTCCTCCTCTCAGTTCTTTGACACTGAACGACAGCGGGGCACTGTAATATTTGCATGAAAGGACACTTCCTTATTAGTCTTAGCCATTTATCCTACTACAGGCTTCATTAGGAATACACACGGTGTTAGCTTCCCCTGGCTTCATACATAGCACGGTAACTGTCCCAGCCAGGTGGACGGCAAGCCCTATCGGGAATAACACCTTCCACACAAAGAACAGCAATGCCCACAAAGGTATAGAGCCACAGGGGTTGCGGGGGAAGGACAGGGCACGTGGAATCACAAGAATTGGAATGAACACAGACTCTGCAAAGGAACTGGCTGTGTGATCCAAACCCTCTCACTCCTCTGTCTCCTCATCTGTATGGTGAGCGGGAAAAGAATTCACATCACAGGGCTGTTATTAAATTCACCCCATGACATTAGGATTAAATTAGACAAACCCATGACATATGCCTGGTGAATCAGGAACCATCACACAAATCTGAGATTGTCTCTGTGCTGGTAGCATTGCTCAGTCTCCAAGAGCTCTTGAAACTAAGGAGAAAGGGAGTAAGGCAATGATTCTCCAACTTTGGTTCACGTGAGGTTCATCTCGAGACTTATTTCAAAGTACGCATGCCTGTTTCCCTGGCAATTCAGCTTTGAACTACGGGCGGACAAGCACTGGAATAAGTGGCTGGCTGAAAATGGCTTCTCGTTCATCAGATATTTTAAGCGAGTCTTAAGGGACACAAATAATGAGAAGATGAGAATAATGAGAAGATACCATCTGAATGACTGCAGATCGACATGTAGAAAGAAGACAAACATTCAGAAATAGATAAAATATAAGGCTCTGTGTTGTCCAAGTCAGTAAGACCTCTTCGGGTGTCTCTGTGGAGCCCTGACACCTGTAAATCTGTATTCCCTGGAAGGAAATTCTGGTTCACTCTGACTCCTCAAGCAAGCACCTGTCATGGTGTAGGCTCGCTTCTGCATGAACCTCACTTCCAGGCCCCAGAGTCACCGTGAGTCATTGAGTCTCGGCCAGGGATCGAGGGGAGACTTCGGGTCCCGTCCCCGCTCCTGGAAACCCAGACCTCACCGGGAAGTGGCATCTCTGGCTCAAAGGGTTCATCTCAGAGATGGAACAAAGAACCCTTTTCATTCCGGAGAGCTCCCGTTTTATGTGGTGCAGGCAAAGATTGAACAAATCCACCAGAGGCATGGGCAGCCACAGTGACTAGAATGCGAGACTTCCCCCTCTGAAGGTTTCACTTTGAATCTCCTCCCTAAGGCCAGTCCCGGAGAGAGAATTTGGACACAGCAAAGCAGTGGCTTCAAAGTCACGGTAACTGTCTACATGCCTGGGAGGAGATGGAGAATGTCACCTTCCTTTTTTGCTGCAACTCCCATCATCACTTTGTGTAGGTCGCAAGAACACAGAGAAAAGAGACCTGGTCCAGGAGTCAAGAGACCTGGGTGGCCGTCCTGCCCCTGCCGGTGATGAGCGAGGTAATGATCTCTCTTTCTTTGGCCACCTCCTTTTCCAAAGAGCAAACTTCAGGACACTGACCCCTACCCTAGCTACTTCACAGGGTTAACGTGAGGGCTGGATGAAAAACTTCTTTGAAAAGTCGAAAGTGCCACTGGACTGTAAGACATTAATATTTAAAGCCCCCTAGTAAAATTTTCAACCTCCCCATTCCCCGATTTGGCTACGAGATGCTGTCCTCCCATTCACCAAAGCTCTCTCTGCTGCTTTGCTTTGAAAGCGGAGGCCAGTCCCTTGAAAAGTCACCACCACCGAGTCCTCCGCGGACACAGGCTTGCCCGGCTGGGGCCGCAGACCCTACGGAACGCCCTCCGACTCCCGCAGGTGCGCCCTGGCTCTTTCCAGGCTTCCAGAAGCTTGAAACGCCCCTGCTCCCCCACCCCGCCACCCAGTCCTGGAGGTACCCGAGGACATCTGACCCCCGTCGCATTCATGTGACACCTTTGTTCGCTGCTAAATTCACTTGAGAGGGGAAAAAAATACCTCAACCAGGAAATAAATCTTTCGCTGCTATTTCATCCTCCCCTCACGTGGCGCTGGAATAGCGCTTTAAAGAACATTCTTGTGGCCTTTCCAGTTCTTTTCCTTTAGGTCTGCAAACAGGAGTAACCCGTCCAAGGGGAAACTACTCCCCAGCAGAGCAGTTCTTCAAAGGGGACTTCTTCGGGCAGGAAAAGGGAACGTCTGATACCATAGCTGAATAAACAGACTCATCGAGCCCAGCGCCAGATTGGAAAAGCAGGCCCTCCGCGTCTGCGGCCCTCCGGCCGTGTGCCTCCCGCGCGCTCCGGCTCCGGCCCTCTCGTCTCTGGCCTTCTGGCTCTCTCAATCTCGCTCTCTCTCTTTTTTTTTTTTTGTTTCCTCTTCCATTCTGTCATCTTCTTCACCAAATGCCTCAGTGTCCTCGGGTTTGTAATTATTGTTTTCATTTTTATTCATTGACTGATTTAATGGGCTCTGCAGGTTTCAAAGCCCATTTTTGAATCAGGAACTGTTCCGGCATTTCCAGTCACACGGCTCCTGTTCTCTCGCCATGTTCGCATATCTCCACGGTCACCAACGTTCCTCAGAAAGTAGCTCCTTTGGGTGCCCCTGGGTGGCTCAGTCGGTTAAGCGTCCGACTCTTGATTTCCGCTCAGGTCATGATCTCACGGTTCCTGAGTTTGAGCCCCACAGCAAGCTCTGAACTGACAGTGTGGAGCCTGCTTGGGATTCTCTCTCTCCCTCTCTCTTTCTGCCCCCCTCCCCTGCTCATGATCTCTCTATCTATCTCTATCTTCCAAAAATAAGTAAATAAAAATATGAAAGGAGCGCCGGGGTGGCTCAAATCGGTTAAGTGTCAGACTCTTGGTTTTGGCTCAGAACATGATCATCTCATGGTTCACGAGTTCGAGTCCCACATCAGGCTCTGCACTAACGGTGCAGAACCTACTAGGGAGTCTCTCTCTCTCCCTCTCTCTTTACTGTCCCCTTCAAAATAAATAAATCAACTTGAATAAAAATATTTAAAAATAGAAGGAAAGAAAGTAGCTCCTTTTAAAGGCAGAACAGACAATTCACACTCTTGATGTCGTAAGCCCCGGATGGATGGCCTACAAAATCCTAGAGTCTGAAGGACCCTCCAGAGATCAAATTTACAGACTCAGAGAGACAATTGTCTACTCTGGACTTTGAAAGAGTCTTGAGGCTACCAACCTGTTTACAGCTCAGCTCAGCGTCTCAGTCTATAGAAGTACTTCCAAATGCCTAAGCTAAGTTTATACTATAATTAGTTTTTCCACTTGAATAGCTGGCCATGGGTGACATTCCTAGCCATAGGTCATAGCAGAGCTTAGGCTCAGAAATTGGAATTTGTCTTTTTCATAGGGGAAAATGTGGGATTTTTCTTTTAAAACAATTATATCCATAAACTCGGATAGTCTAGGCGTTAACTAGTTTTAATCACCCGTGTATCCATACATACTCACTCGGACAGAGACAATTCTGTGTGGATTTCATGCAATACATTAAATCAATTAGGGTTTCTTTAGCCATCTCAAAATTTGGCAGAGGACCGCACTCTGCTTTGTTCTTCATGTGTAAACTCTTTCTTAAATATTTCTTTGAGGAGCACCTAGGTGACTCAGTCAATTAAGTGTCTGACTCTTCATTTTGGCTCAGGTCATGAGCTCGCAGTATGTGAGATCGAGCCCCACATTCGGCTCTGCTGACAGCAGAAAGAGCCCCTTGGGGTTCTCTCTCTCCCTCGCTCTCTGCCCCTCCCCCACTCGTGTTTTCTCTCTCTCTCTCTCTCTCTCTCTCTCTGTCTCAAAATAAACAAGATAAACTTAAAAAAAAATATTTCTTTGAGAAAATAATTCTTGGATAATAAACATACTTGGAGAACATTCATAAAATTCTCCAGTACCTAATTTTAAAAGTAGAGGTTGGGGCGCCTGGGAGGCTTGGTCGGTTAAGCATCCGGTTTCAGCTCAGGTCTCAATCTCATGGTTCGCAGGTTTGAGGCTGGCCTCAGATTCTGCGCTGACAGCTCAGAGCCTGGAGCCTGTTTTGGATTCTGTGTCTCCGCCTCTCTCTGCCCCTCCCCTACTCATATGCATGCTCACTCGCGCTCTCTCTGTCTCTCTCTCTCTCTCTCTCTCTCTCAAAAACAAACATTGGCAAAAACATTTTTAAATAACTTAAAACATTTGAGGCCAACTCTTTAATATACTTGGCTTCCATAACTGGCTTCTGGCTCCTTCATTATCACACTTCATGACTGTCCTATATAAAATGGCTCTTTAATTGGCTTTACCAACATCAAGTTTCAACAAAAGCAACAACAAAAACAGAGTCAAAATAAAGAGAAATGGTTCGGTACATCTGGTCAGTGTGGATCTCTGAGACGCAAAGCATTGTTCTTTTTTTTTCCCTCCAAGAGTAAGCTCTTAACCTCAACCGCTCAGTCACCTCCCACTTTCGCATCAACATTTATGGATTGGAAATTATCTTCTAAAAGACTCATTGAGCCCCACACTGAATGTTCATCCAGTCAGAATATAGAGTACTCACAAGAACAATCCAATCGTCCTTGACATCATTAATCACCACCAACAGAAAGTCCAGATTAGCCAGGAATTGGTAAACTTATTTTAGTATTTGTCAAGAGTTGTGTTGCGTCTTTGTTAGGAGAAGGAGAAAAAAATTCTAATTCAGCTACTCTGACACTGTCTGACAAGCAACACCTGGATATTTAGAAATAGTCACATCAACGAATAGAATTTTCATGTGATTTTTGTATAGACACCACATTCAATCGCCTGTCAAACTAAGAAGAATAAAAGTCAGCGACTATTTTTAACCGGCAGGAGTCTGAAATGTACCTCGTCTCCATTCGACACGCATAGATTAGGTTCTCGGTTATGCAATCATTGGTACAAACGTCCCCTTAGACAGGCTGAAGGGACAAGGTGGGAGACATCCGTTACCCTTACCTTTGCCCAGGCTTTATTTGTTCTGCAGATAATAAACTTTGGACTTCTTTACTCAACCAGTCATCTTGCACAAACAGTGAGCTCTCTCAAAACTTTCTGTTCCCTTGAGACCCTTGGGAAAACAAAAATGGGGGTGGGGTGGGGGAAGCATGATCAAAATCTACTTTCTTTGGTCAACATCCTAAAATTGAGCAATTTCTTGACATCTTGAAAGGGACTGTCTGGCGTCAGGTGGAGAGTTAGTAAACTTCCTATTGATCAAATAACTGAAATCAGCAAGAACTGCAGTCAGGATTCTAAGGTTGCAAATGCGTGTTCTGTAACCATTTCCTGTTCCTCTACGTAGCATCGTGAAAACTCTACCCACATGTATCCTGCATAAGCACCAGTTGCTAAACTTTTAGGTCACGTAGTTCTATCGATAGAAATATTTGAGACATATCCAATTTGCGTGTTTTTATTATAAGTTCCATGCACGTTACTGTATTGTGTGCATCAAAAATACACACGCCCTGGGGCACCTGGCTGGCTGAGTTGCTAAAGCATCACCTAAGCTCAGGGTCATGAGTTCAAGCCCCACCTTGAGCCTAGAGCTTACTTAAATATATATATATATTATATATATATATCCCCAAAATATATATTATATATCCCAAAAACTCTTCACTTAAGATGGAATTTTAAAAATAAAATAAATAGAAGATTTAATATCTTCCTTCTGCACATCAAGGGTCATTTGGGATTCTCCGTGGGGTCTGGATATTCGACCTCTGCACACGCTGCTTTAAGAATGCAGTGACCTACGACCGTCCCAAACTCAGCCACCACCTCGCCCTAATCAAAACCCCTTTTTAAAGACCGGTCTGCCATCGGTCATTACCATCTTATGTGAATGAGGAACCATCATCAGATTCAGGCTTCCAGCATGATTTGCATTTTAAGTATACGCCTAATTATGAGAAGAAAGCTTTATTTCCTGTGAATGTAATATCAGGAATGTCAAAATAATTTACTATATTTGAAAGACAGACGATAGTTCCTGGTGGCCCGAAAATCAGACAAGTTGGGACACCCCTTATGTGGTGAGTACGCCGTGGTAGCACCAAACTTGGTGTAGAAAAAGGTTTTCAGGACAGCAAATTGGTTAGAAAGGGGAGGAGTGGGGATCACACAGGATAGGAGATTTTTCCTGAGGCCAAGCCAGTTTCTACTTAAATTGTATATTCATTTGGGGAGTCAGAGCAGGACAATAGCTAGACATTACAGAGGAAGAGCTTACATCCTCCAAGTCATGTTCATGACCCCCTGAAGACCAATTAAAAAAAAAAAACTTGATAAACTCCCATGAGGCTGACATGGAACTTCAAAGCCTTGGCAGCCTCAAGATGAGGAGTGAGACTTCTATAATTCAAGAAAAAAATCACTTTTGCCACAAACAATCGCAGGTACTGACATAGCTCGGGTCCTTCTGTTTATCGTGCATTCATGAAAAACGAATTTCCCAGAGGAAAAGATGAGCAATAATTTAGGTTATTTTCATCCTTGTGGATATGAAGCAAAGGTGCTTTCGAAATCAGAATAAGCCACTAGACATATGTATTGACCCAGTTCCTCAGGTCATTACAAAATAGTCCGCTGCTTTTTGTTATTCTTGTCATCTTTAATTTGTTTAATGTTTATTTATTTTTGAGAGAGAGAGCGAGCAAGGGAGGGGCAGAGAGAGGGGGACAGAGGATCCGAAGTGGGGTGATAGCAGATCTGATAGCAGAGAGCCCGATGCTGGGCTCGAGTTCACAAACCACGAGATCATGACCTGAGCCAAAGTTGGACACTTAACTGACCGACTGAGCCCCCCAGGCACCCCGTAGTCTGTTTGGTTTTAACAAAAGGAAAGGAGAGCATGGAGCACGTAAATTAGCTGTCGGGAGATGTCTCCTGTGTATGTATATGCGTACGTATACTATACACATGTATACCTGTTTGTGTATATGGGGAAGTGCCGGCCATTCAGCTTGCCCCCTGATAAAAAGTTGGGCAAATCAGGTGCCTGTGGAAATGTATAAAGTGATAATTTGTATCGGCAGACACAAAATAACAACATAACCCCAAAACACTTCAAATAAGTATGCACTGACCGAATGAAGAGAAAGATATAATTAAAATTTATTATGAATTTCCAGAGAAGTAGGGACAGGCATTTCAGATAGATAAAGAAATTGGCATGAGAATTAGAAAGAAGTTTAATTTAGCAAATTATACCCAGGGGACACAAGATTCACTAGTGTGAGAAAAGCATCCGTATTGATGAAGTATGAATCACAAAGTTACAGTTAATGGATTGATAGAGGAGCCTTGTTATGTGCCAATTAAGCCAAAATTTCGTTTTGCTTGAACCGTCTAGGTAATGAAGGCAAAGCATGTATTATACTGTTGTTGTTTTACTTACAATATTCTCTATATAGTCCTTTCGTACCATGTGAGATAATACAGACACACAGGCGTAACATAAGAAGGCACGATACAACACCAGCTTTATGGGAGGGAACTTCACAAGTGTGGAGAGGAATTCTACTTGCCCTGGGACCTTTTCAGCCTCTGATCTTTGTTTCTGAAATGTCAAGGGATCTCTTGTGTCATCATGAGCCCCCTCCCCCAGCCCCTCAGAGCTGTTACCACGAAATGGACGTAAGCTATGCCAAAAACGATAAGACCTGAGAATTGCTGAACGCCACCAATTCTTCTGTCAACATTCCTGTCCTGAAATCTCCTTTTACTTAACAAATCTAGATCGCCTTCCTTTAATGTCACAAAAGAGAAGGAAGCTGAGGCAAATAATCAATTCTCTGTCTCTCCAAAAGACAATTCTCGGGAGGGAAATGGAAAGATACCACCTGCCTAGTTTCTCCTGCCATTTTCTGGGTCCCCTATCTTGCTTCGTAATTGTCATGAGTTGCTACACCTGCTCTTGATCAAACTTCCAAAAGGAACGAAAGCTCTAGCGGGAGCCAAGGCTGGCTTTTCAGTATCTTATATATTCCTTATCACAAGTTTTAAAAGTTAGTTTCAGTCTCTGTGCACAGTGGGAACTCAACATTTTAAGAACTAGATGATATCCCAGCTTTGCTCAGATGATGCGTTAAAGAATGCATGGATCGATCAGCTCATCAAATTGATCACTAAGCTACGGATAAGATCATCAGAAATTCCATTCAGTTCGGTTATTGAGAAAGTCAGCTAATGACCAGACCACAAATTATCCTATTACTGCTTACCAGTTTAATAGCCAAATACATTTGGCATTGAGATTTACTGCTCAGGAGTGGATTGTGGAAACTGTCAAGTCAAAAATAAAGTTAAGATGGATTTGAATCCATTTCAAGAGAGTGAATCCATTTGAGTCCATTGGACTCCATCTCTCCAACTCTTGGAAGCTGGGTTGGCTGGTGGCTGCTTCGACAAGCAGAAAGTAGAAGTCACCCATGTGACTTTCAAAGCTAGGTCATACGAGGCTTTGTAACTTGCACCTGGATTTTAGAACATCTGCACATGAGCCGGGCATATGAGAAGGCTCATTACCAAGAGACCAACAGGCTCTGAGGAAGCCCCAGCTAACTGTGGGGAGCGAAAAAGATTCCCGACTAGCCCAAAGCCAGGCATGAATAAGGAAACCTTTAGCTGACTCCAGTCTCAGCTACCATCGGACTTCTACCAGATGAGGGACTCCAAGCACAAGCTGCCCAGCTGAGCCCATCAACCTTAAGAACCAAGAGTGATAATAATAAATTGTTGCCTTAAGCCACTAGGTTTGGGGGTAGTTTATGATACAGCACCAGATAACTGGAATAGTGTTCAATGCTTATTGAATAATTTATAAAAGCAGCCACTTAGAATAAAGGGTTCCCAAATGAACCCAAAAAAAATCCATTAAATAAATTATTAAGGTGATGTCAACAGTGGTAAAGACTATCAGAAAATTGGACAACTCTGTGGATAATTAAGGCCAAGAGGAAATCTGCTACGGAGTAGAGAAAGTAATTTTTTTTTGAGAGTGGAATTTTCCAGATTCACTAACCATCTTGACTGCATTCATTAGATGATTGCTCAATGCTCTACTTCCCTTTACACAAAATAAACTCATGATTGTGTTCCATCCATGATTCTGGGTGCAAAGTAGGAGAAACTATATTAACCAAGAAGCAACGTGGGTAACCAAGGGAAACAGATTTTTGTGGAGCCTGGTTTTTCTATGAAGACTCTAACTCTTCTGTCCATTCTTTTAATTTTGTAAAACAGACTTTACTCCAGGTACACCGTGTAAAACAACTAAATATAGCCAGAGACCATGGTGGGTGGGAATGGAAAAGAGAGGCTAAATACTGGGCACTGGCCACTAGTACGTCATCACATCCCCCATAATTGTGCTATTATGCACACAACGCTTCAGCTAGATACAGTCACCGCTTTATAATGATAAAAAGATTAATTAGTGACATGATCCATATCTTTCGTTGCTTTGATGGTTGTAAATAAGTCTGAGTCATTCTACTGTTATTTTTACCATAGGCACAATAGTCTTACCCATTTTTGATGAGGAAAATAAATATCAAGAGGATGTCTTTAATCTTCCACAGAGTTTTAACTTAGTGCCTTTCAAGGTAGAACCACACCAGGGTCTGGAACTGCCCTTTCCTGAGTATCCTTTTCTCGGGCTAACACCCGAGTCTAACACACCCCCTCCTCACTTACAGCCTACTCCCCACCCTGCCCCAGTGTGAACCCGTAAACCCCACATTCCCGAAGAGATCCTAGCTTGCCGAGCACAAAAGTCATGTTCGAACCAAATGAGTAAAATATGGTACTTTGACTAACTCTATACAACCAACTTGATACTGCAGTTTAAAAAAAAAAATATATATGTATATATATATGGAGAGAGAGAGAGAGAGAGAGAGAGAGAGAGAGAGAGAAAGAGGAGACAGGCTCTACCAGACCCATTACCAAATCCTCCTTTTTTTGGCTATGTGGAAAGGATCCAGAACTCAAGTGGAAGGTCACCTGTTGAACGAGCAGCTCTTCACTCTGAGCAGACTGGGAAGGAAAATAGCTTAAACTAGGGAAGAAACTAGGGCAGTCACTAAGGAGCATCGTCAGATTCCATGGACAGGAGACCTTGAAATCTAACTGAAACACACAGGGACAACTTTCGTATTTGCTGCTGATTCTGCTGACATTCCATCCAAATCAACTGAGAACAATTTTTTGTTTGGTCTTGTCTGGCATCGGGGAATAAAGAATTGATTAAGTCCTCCCTTCAAGAATCAAGAGAAAATGGGTTATGGAGGGATGTCCATTTGGATTTCTTATGGGAAGGACGAGGAGCATTTGTGCCTGACACTTTTCGTTGAGACTCACTAGGCGCCATCTTTGTCCTCTGTACCATAAGGGCTGAAAGCCTGGCAATGACATTCCCAGGCTTCTTTGGCAGTAGGGTTTTGGGTACTACCTCCCACTGAGAGATACTCTCGCCATCATCAGAGGCGGAAGGCAGAAGTCATTTTCCTCTATCAGTAGCTACAGGCAGGAGTGTGGGCACTGGCAGACTGCAGACGTGGGGCTACATGTCAGCTTCGGAGCACCTTCCTAGCCCTGTCCCCCTATCAGTCCTGCAGGCGGCTCAGCTCATCGGTGGCAACCCCGGTGATGCCTTCGCTTCAGATTTCCCTTCATTCCCTGGCTCTCCCGGTGATTCTGGTTTTGGTAGCCTCGAATTCCTTGCACTGAATTCCTCCCTGATGAAACACTTTGAGTATATGCAGAATGCGAGAGTTATGTTTCAGTAATAAACAACCCCCCGACCCCGGAGAGGATAACAAAATACAGGTTATTTCTTGTTCGCGTTATAGACTGAGTGGCTTCTATCTTGTAGCTACACCATCTGGAACACATGTCCTTCAAGATCCCTGTGGGAGAGGAGGAGAGAGAGACAGAGAAAACATACACGCACTCTTCACTCCGTGGACCAGAGGAGGCACGGTACTTCTGTTCTGTTTACACTCCCTTACAAAGAATTGGTCCTCGGGCCCCAATTAACTTGCAAAGGAGAGGGGATTACGGTCTTCCCCTGTGCCTGGGAAAAAGAAATCATTTGGTGAACACATTCCATTGCATCTGCCACGAGAGGCTTCTAGTGTTCTGACCGCACTCGACTGTTCTCTTCAGTACCTGAAACGGTGTCCTGGAACAGGACTCTAATATATGTGGCATTGGCTTTGTGGCCAAGTTGCTAGAAGCAGATATATTCGTCTGGATGGCTAGAGATCCATATCGCGCAGTGGAAAAATACTTGGCAAAACTGCTGCTTTTTGTAACTCGGAAGTCAGACCACATGACTCTTGGAGCTCGTAGGTGAAAAATAGCACGTGTTGGTGGTTACTGGCTGCTTTTGACAACATAACAGAAGAATAAGAGGATATCAGGAAATAATTAACTGGTGTTTAAGCAAAGGTGAGAAGAAAAAGCAACTGCTTCTAGAGCTCCCCTCTGGTAGCAGTTTCTGTATCAGTCAAGGTAAGTCACGTTTGCTGGTATAACGAACAATCCCCGAAAGCTCAGGGGCCTCACATGTGGACATTTCTGTCTCACTCACAAAAAAGTCTGACGTGGATATTCCCGGTGGGGCAGCTGCTCTGGGCTGCTCTTCTCTAAGCAGTGATTCGGGAATCCACGTTCCTTCCCTGTAATGGCTCTATGTCTTCTTCGCACGAGTGGCATTATCGAGCCAGAAGATGCAGAGACAGAGAGGGACGGAGACAGAGAGGCAGAGACGGAATGGAGAAAGTACTCACAGTCACTGAACCCACACGTGACACATATCTCCAGCGCATCTCCCCCTGATAAGAACCGGTCAGTCACATGGTCCCACATCACCGCAAGAGAGGCTGGGAAATGTAGTCTCCTGCCGACCTCCCAGAAACACCTCCGCCTGGCAGAAGAGGAGGGTGGATCTTCACTGGCCAGCCAGCCACCTGTGACACAGTACTGGGACGTTCCTTTCTTTTTTTTGCTTCTTCGTACTTTCTTTCCCCCTTGTTAATAATATAGCTTTGTGGTCTTTCCAACTTCACTTCCTTTTTCTTTTGACATGCACTTTCTTTGGTCTTTTTTTTTTTAATGTTTTTTATTTTTGAAGGAGAGAGAGAGAGAGACAGAGTGTGAGCAGGGGAGAGGCAGAGAGAGAGGGAGACACAGAATCTGAAGCAGGCTCCAGGCTCTGAGCTGTCAGCACAGAGCCCAACGCAGGGCTCGAACTCACAAACTGCAAGATCATGACCTGAGCTGAAGTCGGACGCTTAACCGACTGAGCCACTCAGGTGCCCCTCTTTCGTCTTTTGTTTGCTCTTACTTTCCCCTCTTATCTTCCTGTTAATGATAACGAATCGCAGCACTCCACTCTCTGAGAAATTTCTAAGCGTAAGGTCAGGAGCAAAAGATGGCACTGCTGTCTTGTCTGAATTGAGAAAGGAAGTCATTCCTGGGCCTTTTCTTCCAACTCAAGTCCCGCCTTATCCTCACTGTGGGAAGTGACCCGGCAGCAGGAAGGGGCGGTCAAAACACTCGAACAGAGCGAACAAAATATCTGTAAGTTTGGTGATGCTCTTCGGACTTCCTTGTTCCACGTTCTTTGTTTTTTTTTTTTTCTCAGGTTTCGTACTAGCTTTGGGGTAAAAGCTTTATTTTTCTCTTTATTCAGTTATTAATGGAGACTATCTGTCACTGCTGGATGAAAACGACAAGCGTGCTCTAGGCAGGTTTTCAATAACGGTTTTCAATGACACGATTATAAGAGGGAGTGCTTTCAGTCACAGATGCAACTTTTATCCATATTCGGTTTTAAGGAAGAAATAAACAAACATCTTCGAAAATGGGAAATGTAAATATTTACTATGTGGCAAATGCCAGATGCCTCCTTGAAAGGTAACCAGCACGGGTTACTCCTGCTTCCTCACCATCTCCCCGGCTCCGTGCCTTATTGGGGGGGGGGGTATAGGACAGAAAAATCAGGCTGCGGCTCCTGTCCCAATAGTTCCTGTCCTTTGGAGTACTCCCCAGTGTAATGAGTTGGGATTGGTCTGCTCAGAAATTGGAGTTTTCTAACTTTAGATGGAATCCATGTTGAGGGAGACTCAACTCTCTCAAATCTGTGTCACTATTTGGCAAAGCGTCCCAGGGAAGCCGTGGCCTCACAGCGTCTTTCTATTTCTGTGTTTGCTCTCTTTTCTGGTGAGGTAGCTGACATGAAGCTGAACCCCGGAGTCCTAACAAGCTCCTAGAAGCACTTTTGAGGATAAGTGAAGCTATTCAGTATATCTGGGGCAGGAAAAATAATAACAATACCAACATGCCTTACTTCCTTGGCAGATAACGGGCAAGCTCTGTCGCGTTCATCGTCTCCAAAATGTTACAAAGCAGGGATGATTCTTATCCCTGTTTCACAGATGAAGAAACTGAGTCGCTTCTCGAGGAGATACAGCTATTGATTGTTCCTTCAAGAACCTCAACTTGATTCTGTTTGACCGCAAAGCCAATAGCTTCACCAGTCTATTGCCAGTCTATTTCCATAAAAATAATCCCAAGAATTAGCACAACGACAACGGGCACAGGACAGGCAGATGATCAGAGAGTAAAATAAAAATGCAAGTTTCCACAGAAGTGAATCATAACAATAAGAACTATCAACATTTCTTGAATACTTGCTATATGCCAGACACCGTTCTAAAACTTGGACGTGGATTAACTCATGGAATCTTCACCACAGTCCTAAGAGATGAGCGTTATTTATTCTTACAATCCTAATTGGGTTTTTTTGCAGAAACTGAAGCACAGAGTTATTAAATTACAGGATCACACAAGCAGCGCTTGCAGGATGGAGAGGAACTGCAATACGAGCGTAACGGACCTCGTTGTCCTCCGTGGAGATACGAATGGACGAACTGGAAAAATAACTTGTGAAAGTTCCTCAGCATTGCTTACCTTCTGTGACTCGCTCGCACAGTCAGAACCACCCGTAGGGCCACACGGATCCAAAGCTCTGGTCCAACCTCTTTCCTCCACCCGAACTAGGAAGTTTTGGGTGATGGCTGTGTATCCTCTGAGCGACCCTCATTCCTCCCTCACCAGACCAGCAGGGCTCCGGTGCCAAGGAGCTCTTCTGCCCTATTGAAAGCAAAGAATGGTCGCCTCTGAAATACGTACAAAGAGCAAGCAAATTTAGTCAGTTTATGCAAAACACAAAATGGCATCTGGCATCTGGAAAAACACCAAAGCCGTGAGCCGTCAAGCTCCTTTCAAGACTTTGGCATGTAAAATCAACATTTTTTTAAGTCTGAAAGGTCCATGTGAACTCCCAGTTTCATTAAATGTAATTCTCTGTTCCCCATTCCTGCCATGCGCAGGAATGTGTTCTCCCAGCGCATGCGCTACAGCCCCGCCCCCCGCTTAAAATATACGTACGTATGTACATATTTTCCCCCTTCTCAGAAGTACAAATATCATCGAGAAGGTGGCCTTGACAACAGAGAGCTTTTAAAAGGAAGATGGAAAAAACCATTCATAATTATTCATAATTACCTTCTTTTTTACATTTAAAATGATTGTTTTTCACATTTACATTTAAAACGATTTTTTACATTTAAAACGATTACGAAAGCACTTGCTCTGGCATTGTGTACGTCTCTATGTCGGGAAGCTAGTCTCTCAGCGACATTGCAGAGGTCCCCAAATGGTGGGTCGATGTTGCTGCGGTCTCTACGATCACAAACTCGGGCTATTGCCTCCATCTGCACTCACTTCAAGCGTTTCCGGACAGATGGGAACAAGGAAGGCGGAGCTCAGGCTTTGCCTCGGTTTCGGGCAGGGCGAGCCGCGCATCCAGGCAGAAATGCGTCCATCACGTAGTGGAAATAAGACACTGGCGATGCTTACTTAAGAGTCAGAGTTCAACGGACAGGGGCTGAGACCGGGAAAATCACCGGTGAGGTGTAAGGGGGAAGCCGATCACACGAAACGGCTGAGAAGGGACAGAACCATGGCTGAGGATGAAGTTAACTGCGGGCTTGGGATCAAGGAGGCTGGAGCACGGTCAGAAACAGAACAGGAACACTGACCAAGGCGCAGGTAACCGGAACTAGAGGCAGGAAGTGATTCCCATGGGCCAGCTACTTCCCACGCATGAGATCATTGTCGCAACAGCTCTTTGAGGGAGGTACTTTACATATGAGAAAACTGGGGTCCAGAGAGGTTAGGTCTCACGGCTGGTGGCAGTGTCTACGTTTTAAGATGGGTGGTCCAATTTCAGAGTCTGCCCTGTTTTACTGCCTACTATAGATAGATAGGCAGCTAGACAGACAGACAGACAGATAGATAGCCTAAACGAAAAAGACGCACACCATAGAGACTATCAATTTTCTCCTGCTTGTAGAAAAAACAGGTAACTTTTATTCCATGCATTACCCTGTATTTCCCTAGTCTCTATTTTACAATGAAAATATTTCAAAGATTGGTGGGAAAAGAAGCTAAAACGTGCTCAATGAAGAAAAGAAGCTAAAATCTGGTTAATGAAGGAAACGTGTTTTCTCAGGAACAGAGGAGCACAGAAGGCTGGAAGCCGGCATGAGGTGTGAGCGGCAGCCGGGACCGGTCCCAGTGCTGTTTGGATCAGAGTTCACTGTGACTTGATTGGGATATACTTTATCTGCAACCATTCGGCTCTTCCCGGGCCGGTGCCCTTCCAAGGCTGAGGATGATTCCCAGGGTTGGACCCTGGAGGACAGGAGAGGGCTTGTGGGGGCAGGGATGATGAGCTGGGAACTGTTTGCATCTCCAGGGCTGACCTGATCGGAGCATCGAATTTTCCCCTTTCTTCTTAGTCAGCACCATTGGTGCATGTGTGTTTGATCCCTGGCTGCCTCATTCGGTCACCCCACTCTGATTCGAAAGGACCTGGTGACAGGTTATTTTTCAGTTGCATTAAAATGAATGCTCTTTTGATCATTTCTTTACGCTTTTAGATTTCGGGAGACATGGTGACATTTCCTAAAAGTTGGTGCGTTACGCATAACCCGCTCTAACAGAAAGAGGCATAGCTTGGAGTCGGCCAGACCTCGCAGTTAAAACCCCAGCTCTGCTACTTATCGGCTGCGTGACCACGGACAATTTCTCTAACTACCTCGATCCTCAGTTTCCTCATCTGTAAGATGCAAGATGCTAGTTTGAAGGATTAGATGGGCTCAGCAAATAGTAATACTAATGATTTTTATTATTTATATACTCATAATTATTTATAATAATAATAATTTATAATAACGTTATCATTATTATTCTATCATCAGCGACAGTGGTAACATTACATTCTATCACGGTAGAAGACCCATTCCTGCCACTTCTGGGGAGTCGCCAAGTTGCTACAGAAATGATGTGACAACGGACTCCAATATATTATTGAAATGACATTCTCCAACTCCAGGGGCTGAAGAGCTTGTTGCTATCACAGAACCCCCTTTAGGCCAGCCTTTTGAGTGTCACTTACACCAGTTTGGAAGTAAGCTGCTTGCTCGCCCTTCCAGCAAAGAATGTCATGATCAGCTAATGGAAAGTGACAAGAAGGGATATAATGAATGAGAGGGAGTTAAAGATTGGGATAAAAAAAAAAAAGAGCCTTGTTCTTTTGGGGAATGCACAATGCTAAGCATACCATGTTAAATCGTGCGTGTCAAATAATGGACTAATTAAGAATCTTCACCCATTTTTTTTTTCACATCTCATTTTTGTTGTCCTTTCGTAGATGTATTTTCAAATTAGCTCTTAGCTCTTTAAATAAGTACCAAGGGAAGAGAAAAAGAGAAAGAAAAAAAAAAAACTCGTCTATCAGAGAAGCAAAAGATAAATGTGAAAGGAAACGCGCCAGGGAGACGAGGGCTTTGCAGGATACGTTGGGAAGTTTTATAATCATAGCAGCAACTTCTTGAATAATGGAATTTAATAACATATAATAAACTCTGATCTAGGAGAACTCTGATTCAATCCCACTAATTGTTTGAGCCAGCGAAATGAAGGCAAAGTTTATCTTGCCAACATGCTGCTCATGCCACACACTGAACACCGCAGGGGACAGACAATTGTTCCCAGCTGCCTACTACCCCCCTCACACCCAGAGGGCACATGGACCCTGCCCTCCAAACACCAGGCTGAATCCCCGACTTTCAACGGCAGACCTAGCTCTAGGACTTTAAAGTCACAGAAATGTAATTTTTGCAATCAACAAACTATTGTAAGAAGCTGAGAACAGAGGGGTAACTAGATACAAAGCCTCCAATTAGGTTATAAAAACTAATAACCAATATGCTTTCATGCTAATGCCAAAAAGTACAAAAACCTATAATAAATCTAATTGAGCACATGATCGTAAGCACTGTTTTTCTACCTACATAGTTCTGCTATATTAAGGTAGACTCCAAATAAACACGTTGTTTTTTCATTGTTATTGAAAAGGGTGCCATTTTTTTTCTTTTTAATTTGGATCATTTTACCAATGTCAAAAAACGCGGAGGTATAATTAAGAAAAAATGATTTTCTCTGTCCTTACTCATTGATTATATTTCAGCATCAAAATGAAGGAATTGAAGCAATTATCTGGATAATTCAGCTCTCTCCCCAAAGATTAGAGGTTTCTAATAAAAACACATATTGTGTTTGCCTAAATTATTCAGATAATAGCCTTAGTTTTCACTTTATGATAGCGGACCTGTCTATTGACGAAAAATCTTTTGTAACCATTTAGAAGGTGTTTTCTTTTTTAGGTTTTTCTGACAATTCAGTGTCTGATTTCTGTGTACCTAAACTTTAATGTTCCTCAAAAATACAGTCTAAACTTGCACAGCACATTTTGCAAAGCAGCTAATGTAAACTACAAAACCTGAAAAGAAATGCCGAGAATGGTTAATACCTTCCCTTTCCCAAAGAGGTCCACGAAATCTTGGTTACTTTTGGGGGCCAATGGGGGACTGAAATACCTCTGTAAACTGATAGTCTAAAAACAGGAAAGTTCGTCTTGTGCCACGGCTATGAGCAGCTAATAAAGAAAACACGGGGAGAAGAGATTAAGGTTCAAATCAAGGTCAGAAGAGAGACCGGTCGAGAAAAACTGCCATGTTCCATTGCACGGCAGTCTGAGTGAGACAGTTTCCCCCTGAATCAGTCTGAGGTTGAAAAATCACACTGTTGGGGTTAATAAAGAGACTGGGCATTTGTTTGGACTGAGATTCCAATTAAAATGTTATTTGGGGGCCGCCAGAGCTAATGTCTTGCTTAGAGGTAAACTGGGCTGCCTTTTAAGAGGTTGGAAAAAAAAAAAAAGATGAAGAAGAAGAAGAAAGACCACCTAATCTGTCAAAGACCTCGAATAACTGGCAGAAAGAATTGTGTTTGCTGGGCCTGTGCCCAACTCAGCAGTGAGCATTCTTAAGGGTTTTGTGACATCATCCGAGGCAGCTGAGGTTTTAGGAGTTTTTGATTGTTGCACTGGGTAAGGAATCGAGGGTTCGGCTGAGCCGCCTTTGAGACAAAGAAAAAAATCTGGGTGGTGTCATATGCCAAGGTTTGGGTAGGGCTTTTTGTTTTGTTTTGTTTTGTTTTTTTGTTGTTGTTTTTTAACACCACAAAAGGGGTGCAATCAAGAATTCCGGGTCTTAGTCTGGCGAGTCTATCCCAGAAACAAAAATTGATGAGTACAGTTCATTGAATTTCTCGGTCCATACCAATCTGCCCACGGTTAAACAAAACCACCAAAGCTTGCCTTCATTTCACTTCTTTAGGGTAAGTGAAAATCCGCCCTGAATCAGCTCCTTCTTCTCTATATTCGCTCCTGTATTCCGCAGAGATTCATTAAATATGTTTACCCTGGCCGGCATCGGGCGCACCTTGGTCAACAAAGCAGACACATTTTCCAGCCTTTATGAGGCTTATAGCCAGAGGGAAGGTAGAGCAGTCGATACGTAAAAAGATAAGTAAATATATAATTACAAACTGATAAGATTGAAGGAAACCGCATGAAGCTGGAAATATATTCCATTTCTTTCCGATCTTTTTGTTACCCAAACCCCTGAGCAGCAACTATCGGAAGGCCTCTGATTAGGGCATGGCATGGTTGGGGAAGTTGGTTAATGGCAGATATAAGCTATGCGATTTTCTGCTGGGGATTCTGAGATCTGGTTGTGGAGATAAACAGTGTGATACCCAGAAAGGGGTGGGACAGACCAAACAGCAGGGATCGGAGCCAAAGTGAACTGAGAGGATGGACTTTGATTGGCTTTTTTTGGTCCAAAGAGTGATACAAACAAAGCAATGAATTCCTATAAAAGGGCAAGACCAGAAGAAGTCCCCAGGGCAGGGAAAGATGCTGTTTCACGGGAGTAGTGGGGCCAGGTGACAGCACAAAAGAAAAGGGGTGCTAGGGTCCACAGAAGAGAATATGAACCACTCTTTCGCTCATTTCCTTCAGGCTGTGCAAAAATTTTTTTACGCAAGACTATAGAGAACGGACCCAATTTGTCTGAATCTCAATTCAAACTCAGCCCCACGGTCCAGCTCTGTCATTCAAACTAAAGAAGAAAATTGTAAAAGCATTAATTCCCCTTTCTTTCCCCCACCCCCTCTGCTCCGCCAAAATTCAAACAAACTAAAGCTAATACAACATGCTTGGTCTTCAGAATATTCTTTAAGAAGACAAGGTTGGTTGAAAGACAAGCGGGAGACAGTGTCTTAAGCCTGAGCCACACAGAGGCACCATGCGAAATGGGAAGATAACACTTTAAAAGGAAAATGCCAAACATGAGATCATGGCAGTGGGAACAAGGCACCCGGCAAGCTGAGAAGTGACACGACATCATGGGAGCTATGTCTGTCCAAGTTGTGGCAAAATCTGCCAAGTCCAGATTGACTTCATTAGTCACTTAGATGCACGGAGATCGCAGAAAAAACTCTCCTCCTCCTCACAGACAGAGTTGATCATTGCATAAATAGAAACTGATTGGAACATCAAGATTTCTTCAAAGCATCAATATTTCATTCACCAACTAGTTGCTATTTGGCTGTGGCAGTTAAGAAGAGCGTGTGCGAGGCTACCACACAAGACGCGTGACTATCGTCAACTTTAACGGGGAGTTAGGTTTGACGTGGGCTCCCATCGGATGTTGGGTAAACACACAGACTACATTGTCCAGAACTCGGAGAGAAGCAAATATCACTGCATCCCCCTTATTCGACTCTTCTTTCCGTCAGGTCTACTTGAACCAAGATGTTTCTCATTGAACAATACTTGCAAGGTACTTCTTAGATGCCAGGCACTGTGTCGGGCATCGGGAATCCTACGCTGGACCAGACAACCACAAGCCATCCCTCTTATCATTGCCAACTTATCTTCAAGTCCTCTCCGTCCCCTTCCCCAGCTTGACTAATTTCCAGAATGTTTATCAGTACCTGACATCATATCCCATCGACATTTGCTTCTTGCTCATTGCCTCGCTTACGAGCTCCAAGCGCTGAGACTTTGCCTTCCTGTGTGTATTCCCAACCTCTAGGCCACATTAAGATTCAGAGAATATTTGTTGGATGAATCCGGTTTATGCTCAAATAACTTATTTCAGTTAGGGTAAGCCGAGGAAAAGAAAACCACAGGTGATGTGAACCGGTATGATTAGAATGTCTAACCTGGAAAACGAGGGAGGCCTCTCCTGAGCAAATGATTTTTAAGCGGGACGCGAACTAAAGAGAAGAGTTTGTCTGGAGAAGGGGTTGGGGAAGACCTGTCAAAGACAGGGAGCAACATGACAAAGGTACCGGTGGCGCTGAGGTGACAGGAGAGAAGCCAGTGACGTGGAGACGTGGGGAGGAGGGGGAGTTCCAGGAGGCGAGGCAGGAGTCCAGGACAGAAGCCAGACGAGGCAAAAATCTCGTGGCACGCATTCGGGATTTGGGACTTTATCCTAACAACATATGAAGAGTTCTAGGCAGTGACATGATCACAATTCTCAATTCACGAATCTCTTGAATAAGCACACAGCAAGCACTTAAATCTGAGCACTCTGAAACTGACTGGGCTTAAGAAAGGCCTGGAATATTTCAGCACGTGGAGCTGAGAGAAGATCAAGACCTAGCCATGTTCACTGCGTGTATACCAGAGGCGCCACATTATAACAGGCAACGGTAAACAGATGGGCCTCTTGGTTTCTTAAGAGACCGCAATCCAGCTACAGAAAGGCAAGGAACACCCAACGGGAAAACTTAGAGGAAGCTGAGAAATCACAAAGGGACAAGTCTGTCTCTTTCCTGTTTTGAGGCCATCGCTGCCCCATCAGGCCCTTCCTGGTTGGGCAGGACCAACTTTTGCTGGCTCGCCCTCCTTCGGGCCGCCCCGGTGCTCTGAGCTCCGGCAGTGAGAGACCGGCTCCGGCCCGCCGAGCACAGAAGCGGGGTGTCTCCTCCACGCCTCGCACCAGCCGCCTGTCATTCTATCCCTCACTCCATCCTCACGGTGTCTCCGGACTAACTGCTGGTCTTCTGCCCAGAACCCCGCGCTGGGGCATGACACCTGCTCGGTGCCCAACAAATATTTGTTGGATTAATATTAGAGCGTGTGCTAAGGTGTCACTTCCTTATACCTTTCTAGCAAACATTTATGCAGGGCCCACCTGGTGCACAGTGCCGAGGCCTTGTCACGCCATCTCACTTAACCTTCGCGGCAAGCTCATAAGGCAGGTATCACCATTCCCAGTGTGCAGACAAGGAGACTAAAGCTCAGGGAGGTACAACGACTTGCTTGGGATTTCTCTCACTTCACAACAGGGACACACACTTCTGTTCCTCCCCTGAGCCCAGGTCTGATGAATTAACTTGCCCTTGCTCAACTTCTCCTGAAGGCTTCCTTGCTACTCCCAGCTTCTATGAAAATAAGCCTCAGGGGCTCCAAAAGTATTTTGGGTCAACACGTATTCACAACCATCTGACCCGATGCCTTCCCATAAGGCCTCAGAACGGTCTTACTTATCATCAGTGCTGAGCACGGTGCCTGGCACACGATATGGGTGGAGGTCAATATTCGTTCAAGAATAAACGGCTGGATGAATCCACCCAGAGGCGAGCTAATAGAAATTCTAAATTCGTCCTCGAAGGAGTTCATTAAGAAAACACGGCGTACACAAATCCTAACAGACAAATTGAGAAATGATCATTCGTGTCGACAGCAATCCAACACCACTTATCCCTCCCTCTGCTTCCACCCACCACAATGTTCCTTGACATACCGGTTCCTCTGGCAAGTTGAAAATCTGGTTTATTTTCAAAATCAGAGATACCAATATTGTACCATTACGTAAAGGGAGAAAAGGGAGTCATGAAGACATTTGTACGACGACACATGAGTCATGGGTCCACGCACAAGCTGAGAGGACACGACGTTGAGGAGCAAGCAAAACAGGGAATTATTCACTGCCACCCGATTTTCCCTCAGAAGTCTCGAAAAGGCTACGCTTGGTTTAAAACGTCAGGGAGATGAGAGACGCTGCTTTTTAAACTTGGAATATATCCCATCGAAACCCTTAACGCAGACGTACGAAAGCTGAAATATTCCAAACCAACCGCAGCTCAGAAGTTGGGATCTCCCTGACAAGATTACTATACTAGAAACAACATGTTTATTGGCTCATAAAAGACATGTCACCTAACAATTCATAATAGGGGGTCTGAAGGAAATAACTCACCCATTGTGAAGTCGATGCTCAAATCAATATCCCTTGGGGAGAAAAATATTGCACATTGACGGTGATCGATTTTTCTTTTTCTTAAGAAACTCTCGAGGGGTAAACAACATCTTTTTCGTAGTGAGTGTAACTAAACATGCCAATGTCAAGCTCTACACTTCCCTAGCCTCGCTAGTATGATACTCGAAAAGTATTAGTGGAATTATAAATCCCTTTCAACCTGTTGAAAAATAGATTCCAGTTTCATTTTTTAAAATCTCATTTTAATATCCAAGCAACGTGACGACACAGCATGATGTAGGCCCTCTCCTCTACTTATAGGGGACAGACTTGATGGTCTTTTAAAACAATCAAAAGTGAGCATAAGGCCCAAGGAAACTAGATCCCAGGTTTACCTACAAATTTAATAACTGGTTTAAAAAAATTTTCTCCCTGTTTTCCTTATCTTTCCCATTCCTACTTGAACCCCCAGATGATTATGGCGACATTGAATCTAGCCATTTCCTCCCTGCCGTCATAAAAGCAAGAAGTTTTCACGGGCAGAGAGGAAAAGAAGGCCGGCCCTAACTGGTTTTATATTTAACGTGTTGTTTCAGGCCGGTGAATCTTCTAGACTTATTTTATAAGGCCGCGGTAGACTATGTGGTTTAATTCAGAGATTGTCTTCTTAGGCCGAATGTGTGACCAAAAGAAAGCTCGCCTTCTACCCCTTTGAAACTCAAAAGTTGCACGAGAAAGGGACAGATGGATGATTTGGGGGGAAAAGAAACGTCAGTCAATTAATGTCTGTTGAAAAGGGCGTCCCAGATCACTGGCGAAACTTCCACTCACTGGCAACTCCCCCAAGCAGCGGAAGATTAATTGAGCCCCCAGACTACCGAGTTCTATGAGGAGAGGAGAATAAGGTGGTGGTGACCGCAGAGGCTGAGCTGTGGAACCCACAGAAGTGAAAATGGATGAGCCATCTTTGACAGGAAGGGATAACACCCTCGTGTTACCTTAGTAGACAAACATTCCATTTTTGTTGTTTTTCTCCTGGGATGGACCCACATCAAGCCACACTCTTGTACCCCATGCCCCCTGGGTCTAAAAGAACCTATTTTTCAAATGGCTTCGATAGACAAAATTAGGGGGAAAGTTCAGAGACTGGCATCCAGTCATGACCTACAGCTCGATCTTAGGAAAAATTCAAACCACCCTTAATATACTGATTTTTCTCAGTAATAGAATAATTACAAGCACATGTCATAACACACTAGATGCCAACACAAGAACAACAAAGCAAAGCAAAACCAAAAAAAAAAAAAAAATGAAATTAAAACAACTAAAGACCTAAGCCCTTCTTCCTAAAAATTCACTTCTGTAGGAAGTAAAAAGAACTTGGTCTACCCGAAGTACCAAAATCAATATGCATTCGTCTTTTAATTTTCTACTTATTTAAAACTTGAAAATTATTTTCCTGCATTGGTAGGGCTATGTGGTTGCTTATCGCTTAAAAGGCATTTCTGCTTTTATCACAAATTGAAGAGAGATGGACACTGAGAGACAAGGACCAGAAATATCCATAGGCACTGGAAATCAACTACAAACAATGATGGGCAAAGCAGGAAAGAAAAGATACGGTCCTATCGGAAGACTAAGGGAGTAACAATCAGAACACATCTGGGATTTGATTCAAGCTGACCCGGAACCAGAATGGATCTCCAAGCTGTTCTATCCGACACGCACGCGCGCGCATTTCCAAAAGTGAAATCTGCAGATGTTATTATCCAAAGGAGTGAGCCTAAGGAAAGATTTCCCTGGCAGGTACAGGCACAGCTTGCCCCTCTCGTGGTGATCCATGAGCAGGGTCCCTCAGAGCGGTCCACCTAAGCCTCCCCCTAAGGCAGGGATCTGAACGTGTCGGTGGGATTTGGCGACTGGCCCATTCACGGAGCTTCGGTTAATTATTGACTGATTAGGGATTTACCTTATCTTTCCATCAGGAGCTGGCTCGAGACTTAACGGTAAGCAATTTAGAGCCAGGGTGAACCTACCCACGTGTTTCAGTCTTTTTTTTTTTTTTTCTTATTAGTTCTGCTTTGGGTCACTTTAGCTTGGCTTTCCCTATAATTCACATTCGGGTCAGAACGGCTAGTGGGTGCCGCCCCGGGGAGTCTGCGAAAGGACTGGAAATGAGAGGGGCCTGGTTTAGGGTGAGGCGTGTCCAGAGGCCGAGGCCCAGAGGACCTGCTGCCTTTTGCAAGACTTGGCTTATTGGTCCAGGTCCCCCCCAACCCCCCCCCCCATCAAGTCCCTGGGAGAAAAGCAATGACTTTTTGTCTCTAAAAGTGCTCACGATGCTCTGCTCTTGGATCAGGAGCAGTCCCATCCCGCCCCCGCCCCCTCCCGCCCCAACTCTGCAAGGCGGCCTCTCTGCCGAAGGCCTCTTGGCAAAGCCAGGGAATCGGCGCAGGCAGCTGAGACCCAGCTGCCCCAGATAAGAGGTGGCCCGTGTTAATGTACAGGCTTCCTCTGCACCTCAGCAGGGCTTTCCTTTTCTAAACAGTCTCCCTTTAATGTGAGCGAATGTTGTTTTTCCATTGACTCAACATCTCGCCTCTGGTGGTAAGCCAGTGGGGAAAGTTGGAGCGGGGGAGGGAGGAGGAACGTGGGAGAGGGTGATGCCAAAGAGAGAGAGAGAGAGAGAGAGAGAGAGAGAGAGAGGCAGTCAGCGACATTTCCAAACAAGCCAGACACCTGCTTTGGAAAGACAGGGACCAAGCCTAAAATTCTTGATTTAGATCAGCCTTTTTGTTCCCTGCCCGCCTGTGATGGGCCCTGGGGCTGCCCCAGGACACTGCCCACGTCAGCAGTGCAGCTACTGCTAGCACGTGGAAACCGCCGAGAGGGATTCACAAGGCTTCTCCAGGAATTTAACAGTCTTAGCCAAAGGAAAGAAACGCTGAGAGAGTTATGGGGGGTACGCTGAAGAGGGAAAAGAAATTCTCAGGAAGAAATGAAAGAGAAGATGGTAAGAAGGCAGGTGAAAAGGGAAGGAAGTGAAGAAAGACAAGAGGAGAAAGGGAACGTGAGAGAGAAAAAACGGAAGCATGGAAACGAAGGGCAAACAGAAGAGAATAAAAGGTTAAAGCCAAAAAAGGAAAAGGAGAAAGGGGACAGGAGAAGGACTAAACATCTGAAATGAGAGTGTTTCCCCAGAAGCTCTGGTCTTCAAGCCCCAGGAGTTGGGGTTGGGGATGGAGAGCGGTCCCCTCCAGGGCTTCTCTGGGCAACTCGAGGTCAAAGGGCATCTTCAAAACCAAATCTTGATTAGAGCCAGCTAAATGTTTTGACTTGAAGGAGACACGAAGGATTAAAAAGCAAAATAGAGCAGCATGGGTAAGAAAGAAACAGGAAAAGAAAGAAAATGAAAAAGAAAAAAAACCTCACGGGAGACACAAAGGGAATGATAGAAAACACTTCTGAATCAGCTAGTCAGCCACTAACAAGCTCCAAAGATTCCCAATGACAAGTTGTCACATTAGTTTAGTGAAACTGAAGCAGTACTTATCCCCTTTCCTGTGCTTAATCTCTCCCTGCGTGCCACAAAAACATGCTACCACGTTTAATAGGATTAGTTTCGTTCACTTTCTCCCCCCACCCCTTTTATTTTTTTACAATTCTATTTTCAGCAATACAGGGATCTTTGAATTCATCGGCTTCCTGCAGTGCACAGCAAAACCTGGCATGCATGGTTTTTTACCCTTTTAAAGACTCTATTTGAATCTGAAGAATGTAATTTGACTATTTTGTACCTTTTCTCTGCAATGAATTACTTTCTCCTCGTGGAAATCTCCATAGCTTAGAGGGTGGGGGAGGGGATGGCGGGGGTAAAAGGGTCGAGACAGACCCCGGGCTACAAAAAAAAAAAGCTGACCGAGCCCAGTCTTGCAGAGGTTACCGCTTCGAGAAACTGTTCTGGCTCTGACCGCAGGAAGACCCGGAGTCAACGCTGACTGCTACTTACTGGTTCTGTGGCCTTGAGCAAGTGGTGAAAACTTCCCCAGTCTCAGTTTCTTCATCCACACAGTGGGGATAATTCTTAATCGGGGCTGAGGAGACAAGTACACTTACTAGACTTTGTTTCTTCGCCTCCGAGATTCACGTTTTCTCATATGTTATTATGTTCCTGAAGTCAGTGTGCTCTAGCACCTACTGTCCACTTCAGGTCACTGTGGTTTCCTTTTCTCTCAAAGGCCATCCTTACATTGTCAGCGCATCTTCTAATCCGTGGCATTTTAGAATGAAGAAAACGGCAGTGCTGGGTGGAAGCACCCGGCGCCGCTGTAACACTGGAAGTGCTCAGTAAATGCTGAATTGTCTGTCACTGTTTTGCACTTCGTCTGTTTGCCTCCTTCTGAAGTCTCACAGAAAGACCACTGGGATTGAGAGAAATGTGGACACGTTTGCCCCTCATCCAGATTCTAGATTCTTCTAGACTTCTAGACTTGTGCTCCTCATTGAAGTTTCAGAGGCTCAACTAAATCCAACACGTGATAACTGCCCACCTGTGTTGGCTAAGACTCCAAACGCTCCGGTCCGCTCAGCTCCCTCACCAAGGTCACCAACTGCCATTCTTAGCGATGTGTTGCGAACATTAGCTCTCTGTTGAATTGTACTGTTCCATTTTCTTTGAGTCCACTTTGGGTTATGCGCCCCCTCCTGCCCTCTGCCTGCTGCCCCGCTCCCCCTGCCCCAGGCACTACTAGCAGAAGATCAGCATGGAGGAGAAGAAGGGGTGAAGGCACCTTATCTGACAGGGAAAGAAGAGTGACCAGGGAGACCTGGGGCTCAGAAGCAACCCTGGGCCTAGAGTGGGTAGGAGCCGCTTCAGGGGACACCCTGCTGGGGCTAGGGGTGAGAAGGGCAAGTCTTGCAGCGGTAGAGGGGAGCGGGGTGCCTGCCCGCTGGCCCCGCACATCCCCGGGGGAAACACCCCCCCACCCCCCGTGCCTCCCCACAGTGAGGCCCGGGCCTCACAGGGGATCCTAGGCCTTCAGGTCAAGCTGAAACTAACAAGCCAGCTAGCAGCTTCCTGCCTCGCCGAGGCTGGTGAGGGCCTGAGGAAACCTAGTTGCCAGTGTCCTTCCTCCGGGCTTCAGCAAAGGCCACATGTAGCCCTCGGACTTTTCCTCCTGACTCCCCTTAGGCCCTCCAACCACACTTCCACATGCCAGTCAGCCCCCAGGGAGCCACCTGGTGGGGGAACTGGTGCTCCTCCCCTCCCCTTCCAGTCACACCCCCCCCCAGTGGCACTCTCCCCCTAACTCTGCCACCTTGTCAACCTCAGCCTATACTCTTTCCTCACCCCCACCCACTCCCTTCCCACCCCCACAGACACTGTCCCCCTCCCAATCCTGGCCCCTCCAAGCTCTGTCCCCCCACACACTCTTTCCCCACCTCAGCTTCTGCCCCCACTCCCTACTGCCATCTCAAGTGTAGGCCAAAGCGCTCTTTGTACCATGAGGCCCTTTGGAAGTGAGAAGTCAGTCTCCTGTTTCCCTACGGCTTGGCCCCAGATGCATGTTTCTCTGGAGTTGTCTTGAGGTTCTTCATTTTGTCCCTTAAAGGCATCTCCCCCAGGTACAGAGAGTAACCAGAAAGCAGGAGTCTTCCACGCTTGCCCACAGATATCCGCAAACCTTAGGAGGACAGCCCTTAGGGGTGATGTCTGAGCTCTCCCTCATTCAAGGAGGGCCTCCTCCCAATCCCTGGGTTCATTCACTGGGGACCGGCCCACGGATACCCCAAGCTCACAATCTCTCCCTTATCCCGCTCCACGAAACACCCTGATTACTTATCTCAAGCTTTCGGAGGGTCCCAGCAAATACCTGTTTTGGGATGTGTGATTAGCTACTCACAGCCATCTCCAATTCTAAAATTGTCAGCCTTCTCGATGTTTCTCTGCTAGTTCAGCCCATTCCATTTCTCTGGCTTTCTTCCCCTCGCCCGACTGCAGAGTCACAGCCAGGAGTGGCACCTTCCCGCCTATCTTTCTTTGCCTTCTCACAGCTGCCTTTGGCTGGGTTCGCTTTTAATTACGTTGGGGCGTGCTTGTGTTCATTGGTTCATTGGAACAGAATTTTATGAAGGGTTGTAGTTTACATAGATTTGGGGAAGTTGTTCATTCAGGCATACAAAAGCAAACGACAGATGATATGCATTTGTTTTAGTTTTACCTAGGAATGTTGACCTTTTTTTCCTTCTTGTTGTTCGCTTCTTGAATAGAACTTTGTGTCCTGTGGTTTCACGGGTCTGATGGGCAGCTTCTGTAGGAAAGGTTTGCCGTCTACAAAGCACGGAAGGTGAAAGGAACAAAAAAGAGAGAGAGAGAAGCAGACCTCAGATCAGTAAATGATTCCCGTCTGCCAGGATGGACAGTTCTAGATCCAAGAGCCCAGAGCCCAGCTTCCAAACGTGCACCAAGTCTACGGTTTATGGCCCAAAAGGTGAGAGGTGTGTACAAAAGGGCCCAGTGTAGCAGCTACGCATTATGCTAAAATGTCCATTCAGGATAGAACGTATTGAAGGTCAAGTTAAGTGAAGTTAGCTTCACCAAAATCTTTGGGGGGAAGGGTCCTGCAGAAGAGGAGTACAGATTGGTGCAAGTGCGTAGAGCACACACGTGTAGACAAAATAGGTTCATGAAGCACCAATCACCTACTGAACACTTTTACTTACCTAACACTGTCTACAACTCTGCCGGTTGGGTATGACTCCCACTTAACAGATACAAAGAACTGAGGCTGACGAAGATTAAGTAACACACCTAAGGTCACTGATCAGTAACTGAGCAGTAATTGGAAACATAGCATGACCTCCAGATGCCCCGGGCCCTCCCACTGATTTCCCGTGCTGGGGTGGGCCCAGAAATCTTTTCTAAAAGCTCCCTTGGTGATTCTTGGTTATTTGCTACTCTTCGGAACCACTGCTCCACGTGGAACCATCCGGCTATCCCTGTTACCAGTCTTGCCTCAGAGCAGCCTTCTCCACATTGGATAAAACATTTAAAACATATTTAAATAGCAATTTCGAAAAACTATGCAGCATATGGATTTTCCTTTTGATCTCAAAATGATGACAAACAGATACTTAGATACTTCATAAAAGAAATATCACCAGAAAAAATTATAGAAATCTGGCTTTCAACTTTGTCTTGCTCTAATTTAAACAAAATGCAACTTTCCAGAGTCACTCTCTCTCTCTCCCCAAATAAATCCAAACTGGGAGCTTCCTTCTCTTTTTCCTCTGTGCCAGGCCTATACCTATTTATCTCGAATCCACTCCTGAATGAAAGCCTAGTTAGATGGACAGGAAGGGTAATTTAAGTCCTATCACCCAAAATCACCTCCAAAAAAAAAAAAAAATTTGAGCACCTCCTCGGAATTCACACCCTGGACTTGAAACACCGAAGAAAGGAGAAGCTGGGGTAACGGCCAAATGTCCTTAGATTACCTGACAAAAGAAAGGGGGTGGACAGGAGGGGAGGCTTCTTCCATCTTTTCAAATGCCCCCGCCCCTCCTTGGGTCCCCGGGGAGGGCCCCCTAGCCCAGGTGGAGCGCGTCCCCGGGTGCTGGCGCGCCGCCGCCGGAACGGCCCGGGCAGCAACAGGCGGGCGGCGGCGGGGTGGAGGGGGGAGGGGGAGGAGAGGGGGGGAGGGGGTGAGGGGAGGGGGGTGGGGGGAGAGGCGCGGGGCCGCAGGGCGCCTCGCGGGCCGGGAGGTGTCGGATGTTCGCTGCCCCGCGCAGCGCCGGGAGCAGGTGGCTGCCCTCTGCGCCCGGCGTGCGCCCCGCGCGGGCCAGCCGACAAGGGCTCCGGCCCCGGCGGCGGCTCGGGAGGAGGCCAGGGCCGCGGAGCCCGGGCGGGGCGACCGGGACCCCCGGGGGCCGCGGGGGCCGAAGGGGCGTGCCCTCCGCTCGGAGCGCCCCGCCGCCGCCGCGGCATCTCGCGCTCCGGGTCTCCCGGCCGAGAGGCCGCGACACCTAGCGCGGGGCCGCGGCGAAGACGGAAGGGCCGGGAGGGAGGAGGGGACCGGGAGGTCGCCGCCGGCCTGGCAGCCCCGCTCGCGCCGGGGGCCAGGAGAGGCGACTCCCGGCCTTCCCTCCCAGCCCGAAACTTTTCCAGCCCACTGAGGCGTATTCCTCACGGGGTTCGGCGGCCGGAGCCGCCGTCAGGGAGAGGCTCGGCAAACACACGCGTCCCCCCACTTACGGGCGGAGGTGCACAGCCACACGGGGAGGGACCGGGCCTCGGGGGAGGTGGCTGGGACCGTGAAGGCAGCCGGCGGCCACACAGCCGAAAGGGACTCCCCGCGTGCGAGAAGCAGTGCTTGAAAACCTGCCGAAGCTCGGGAGTGTAGCGGTGCCCGGAGGCTTTGCGTAACTTTGCCCACTGCGCCCCCGCGTGCAGAGGCGTCCCCTCGCACTCACACCCTCGCCCCACCCCGCTCCCCCTCAGCTGCGGCCCGAGCCTGCCTTTGTATTTCGGTGACTGGGAAAGATCTGCTAATACTGAGCCAAAGAAGGAGGGATGTAAATTGCGAACATTCCAGTCCCTGGTACCCCACCCCCCAAATACCGAGGGAAGGCGTCCGGTTCTTCCCCCGAAAGCGTCCCCTCCGCTTCTCTCTGCCCTTGGGTCTCCAGCTTCTTTAATGTGGACTGTAGAAGGTAAAGCCCAACCCGATCGATGCGAATGTTTTTTTCTGAAAGCACGACCTCTCCAAATCCTAGCCTCTCCCCCCCCACCCCCCGCGAGAGCCGGGTGGGGGGTTGGAGGGAAAGGCACGTTATTTCGGGGGGCAACAGCACCCCTCGGAAGGCGCGCGCGCGGCCCGGCGGGCGCCTCACCGGCTTCAGCGCGGCCGGGCGGAGTGGCTGGATTATGTAAGTAACAGCCCTCCATGTGCTCACCACCATCTGTTAATATCTTGATATTGGAAAGTTCGGTGCCTGAGGCAAAGCCAGGGCTGGCGCAGAGCTCCCAGCCTACTCTTTTCTACTGCAGGGTTGGGAATGCACCTCCCTTCGATCGTTTTCGCCCACTTCCCTAAAATCGAGTAGTAGTGTGCCCCTTCGACCGCTGACAACCAACCCAAGCTCCCCGCAGGTGCGTGTTTGTGGACGAAGGAGGATTTTCTTTGAGGTCACTTTACTGCAATGAATCCTTTCGATAAATTTATGTTTTTATCACCATTCTAGTATCCTTTAGGCACTGTGGTGGGCTCTTATTTGGGATGGAAGCTTTATTATTTTTTTAAAAAAATTTTAGTTTTTCCGCCAGCACTCCGACCCCAAATTCTGTAAGGGTTATATTTCAACTTCTTTGGAGCGCTTCTCCTCTGTTTACTTTGAAAGCCGTTGGTTAAACAAACATCACTCGGGAGGCTTCTAAGCAGTGGGGTTCCCAGGAGAGAAACGCCGCAGCTGCTACTTGCTACTGATCTTGTGGCATTTCACTTTCCCCCCCCATTCAGAACAGATCCAGGTTGAGCTTGGGCGTCACACTGGGCACCGGGCTCAGGGGGTGGAGAAGGAGAGAATGGTGGTCAGTCTGCTTGGAGACTGCCGGAAGCAGGCCGGCCTGCACCCTGGAGTTGATTGTTCTTTCTTTCTCTTCCCCTCTTCAGGGTGGTGCTGGTGGTGGTGGATGGTGGACGGTTTTGTGTGTGTGTCCGTCCAGACAGGGATATTCAGCATCTTTCTCCCGAAATCCACGCCCACGTTTGCCTCTGTACTGGATCTGGTTGAAGTTTCCAGAATTGGTTTGTTTAGGATCTGAGGATGGTTCACTGTAAGGTTTTAAATTACTTACGTGCACTCTTCCCTCCTAGCTTCATCTAAGGGCTTTAAGAAGGCGGAAGGGGGGCGAAATACACCGAGGAAAGGTCAAGGCAAAGTGTGTTTAACCCAGGACCAGATGCATTAGTGAGGACTGCAGACTTTGACTAAGAATTCACAGCAGATCCCCCTTCCCATAAATAGGTAAATGCAGTCTGCATGGAAGAGGTTTGTTGGAAGAGCTGTCAGAACTTGTGTTAACTTTTAAGTTACTGGGGTTGGGTTTCCAATGGGCAGAGGAAGGAGTTGACCCGAGGCTTGACCGCTGATTTCAGAGAGGGAGCCAGTATCTAGGCGACTTCTCGTCTCCGACCTGACTGATCACTTCTCCCCTATCAGAAAACAAACCGGGAGTCGCCGCAGATAGGGGGCTCGGGCCTCACGCCTTGCTCTAGAGCGGCCCCAAGACCCGGGAGAGAGCCGCAGCTTGGGCAAGAGAGGTTAGCAGGAGCCCGGCCTGTACGTCGCCCCGACAGCAGGGGACAGGACAGGGCTCCGCGTACGTAGCTCACGGAGCTGGGCTTCGGACCGAGCTCGCTTGCTCAGCGTCGCGCGCGCTCCTATTTCAACCAGCAGTTCCTGCGCCCTAATGCGGGCTGCGAACCGCCGCGGCGGAGCGTGGCGAGCTGCGAGCCTCCGCTGCGTTGCCTGGGAGCGGGGGAGCTTCCTTGTCTGCCAAACGGCTTTACCCCGACTTGCACTCAGGCCTGCCTTCCCCCGAGAGTGACAGAGGGCTTACTGGGGTTCGCGAGGAACTTTTCCTGCCTCCAGTTCCCGGGCGTAGAGTGTGCAAAATGTGCAACCGAGCGCTAGGTGTAATTGACATAACTTGCGGGCTAAAGTTCAAGCCATTTCCTTCCAGATTCTGAATCTTTTCTCTCTCTCGCTTTCTTTCTTCCCCCTTCTCCCCCTCCTCCTTCCCTGCGCTCTCCTTCCTTTTTTTGTAAATGTCAAACTGAGCAGATGGTTTTAAGGTGTGGAGGGCTTGTATCCTCAACTCCTACCAGTTTATTTGTGGGCTGGCGCTAACATATGTACAAACTGGGATACTTAAAGAAAATAATAGGACGGAAAGGAAGAAAGGAAGTAGCCTTGATCCATTCACAGAACCCAAATTTCCCCGCTCAATACACCCGCTTACCTCGAAAGGACCCAACCAATAGAAGCATTATTCCGTCCAGCATGTAATGGGCATGTTGATAGATTATTTCTGTTCCCAGCCTAAATTGTCACATCTCGACTAAAACGCTTGATACAATAGCGGATCATTGGGAGTGCGAGAGGTGTGTTTGTGCGCATCTGTGTTGTTTCCGTAATGGTGTGGAGGGAGGGTCTGGGGGCAGCGGAAAGGGAGAAGTGAAGGCTGGGGATTCTCAAGCAAGTCTCTTTTCCTATCCCCGACACCTATCCTGGCTGGCTTGATTTTTTTTTTCTTTTTTTCAATGTTTGAATCCTGTGCCAAAAGTTTCCTACAGAGTATAGTCTCAGGCATGTTGTCATCTCTATTCTTATTCAAAGAGAAGACTTCTTCACAGTTTGATGGATTTGAGATTGAAATTGTAAATGTCCTAGGAAAGGGGTATATGTGTGTCGCAGAAGATGGTGGTAGTTGTCGGCCAGTGTACTTGTAACACACCTCATAAACACTGTTGTCCCAACCAACGTCTCCTTGACGTTGTCCCAAACCTTTGATCTGCTTGAATTTGAGGAACATACAAAAAATACTTGTTCTCATCCTACCTAAAAACTGAGTGTCTAATCGACTAGGTATGGGTATTTGTGCTTCGCAGCCCTCGTAAGTCCTGGCTTTTAGAGAATCTTTAGGTCCTAAACGCGGTTGCTTTATTAAAAGCCGTTTACCATGCCCGGCTAAAGACACGTTCTCGCTGCGGCTGGAAATGCCCGTTAGCATTTCTAACTTGCAAACCTCCAAGGAGCTCACATTATCTAAAGAAGATAAAGAGCCACATTATCTAAAGAAATCTCCCCGGTTATTTTTCATCCAAGAAATGTCTCACCAAAGTGAATTTCCTATAGCTTTGCGTCGAAGCCCGAAATTTAAGCGTTTGAAATTTCTGACCTAATAAACTTTAAAGTTGCTTGCTACCCAGGAGCCAGAATTGTGTACTCCTATATGAAACCTGTCTCTTTGGTCCTCGTGGGGTGAGTGAGTTAGGGAGGGATAATCGCGAGGTAATGTTTGCAACATTTTTTCCCCCAAAAGGCTGCTGTACCTACAATCCAAATAACCAAGGGCAAACACTCTTCTTCCTAATAATTTTGACAGGAGATTAACTGGAACTCAGCCAATACTGGTCTGCTACCAGATGCAACGGAGCGCAAGTGAAACCTCTGGCACCAATTATTTAAATCCCAAACCTACCTGTATTTTATTGTCCACCTCGCCTCTAAAAGCGAGCAAGGGTGGCATGTGTTCTTGATACTATCTGTGATCATTTCAAAAGTGGAACGATTTGAGCTTCCCCACTCCCTCCTCCTATACCACTCCACCCCTAAAACCCCACTTTTCCTCCAGTATACTTTTCCGTGCCTTTCTCCACCCAAGTCCGCTCCAAGCTCGGCCACTCGGTGAACTCGATGATCTGCTGTATCTGGGAAAGGAAAGGGGAAAGGAAAAAAAAGAAAAAAAAAAAAAAGGACCTGCGTCCAGGACGAGCGAGTGTGAGCCGAGCGCCGCTCGCGCCGTCGCCCGCTTTGCACAGTGCCCGCAGATGGCTCGCTCCGGCCCCGGCGCGGCGATCCGGTCGCCCCGAAGCGGTGGCAGGGCGGGGGCGGGGGTGGGGGCCGGGGATGGAGGCGGGGGAGGGGGAGCGCGGGGCCCCTCTCCCCTCCTCTCTTCCCAGCCCCTCACCCCCCACCCCTTTTATATTTTTTTTTTTCCTCCCAAGTTCTCTTGCCTCGCTATCCCCCCTTGAATCCGAAGGCGCCTCGCGATTGGGTGCTGGGGCCGGGTACGTCAGTCAGACTGTGACGTGCAGTCTTCCTGTTTCCTTCAGCTGTGTCTTAAAGTAAATCTTGTTGTGGAGCGGAGCCCTCAGCTGAGGGAGCGCTCTGAAATAATACACCATTGCAGCCGAGGAAGCGCAGCGGCGCAAAAGAGCTCTCGCCGGGCCGCCCGCTCCCTCTCCGCTCGGCTCCTCTCCGCGGCTCGTCTCTCCTCCGCTCCTTTCTCTCCTCTCTTCTCTCCGCTCCTCCCTGCTCTCCTCTGCCTCCTCTTCTTCCCTCTCCTCTCCTCTCCTCTCCCCTCCCACCCTTCCCACCGTCCCCTCTCCCTCGCCCGCTCGCCCCGCTCGCTCGCTCGCGCGCACTCACCGGCCCCGGTCCAATTAGCACATTCATCACCCGCAAGACACCGCCGCGTGTGTGCGCGCGCGTGTGCTCCTCTCCCCGCCGGCCACACCGCGCTCGGTCCCCCTGCCCTCTGCACCGCGTAAGTATCCTCTCCCCCTCGCCAGTCCCCTCCCCTTTTCCAGAATCACTTGTCCTGGCTCGTTCTTGAATGGGAAAGAAAAGAAAAGAGACTCCCATTACTCATGCCCGTGTAAACATTTTTCCCCCCCAGGAGAAAATGGTGTTATTTAAATGAATCCTAATAAAATAGGCTCTAAACTGTTTCCAAGCAGGAGCCTCCGTGGAACTCAGCGCTCCGCTCCTCCCAGTTCCTAAGAGTAAGTGATCCGCTTGGCTTTTATTTCTTTCTCTTTCCTGCTGGTGGCTGGGGTGGTGGTGGCGATGGGGGTGGGGGGGTGGGGGACGCTGATACTGCTGGACTTGTCGCTGATCTTGTCACCTTTTGTGTACTGTTCCTGGGCTGTGAGGAGGCGTTTGCTTTCCTTTCCTTCTTTCTCTTGCCCTCTCTTCTCGGGAGAGAGGACCGCGAGGGGGACCGGGTCGCTTTTTGTTCGCCTGGATCCCCGCTTTCCGCCAAGCCCCATCCTTCCCGTCTCTCCCGGTTAAAACTCCTGGGCCAGTCCCCGCGTCCTTTCTCTTTGTCTTGTTTATTATAGCTGCCTTTCTTCCCGGCTCTTCCAATTTGCTTGTCATTTGCATACCTTTCACTTCTCCTTTTTAACCCCAGCAGAGGGCCGGGGAGGAGGGAGGAGGAGAGAGGGAGGAGGGGGGCGCTCTGTTACTTTACTCGCAAAACGCTGTCGAAGCCGAAATGTTGAAATCGGGGTTGGAGCGATGGAGAGACGGTCCCGGGAACGCCGCGCGGCGTCCCTCCCCTGAGCTCCGAGGAACCGGGGCTAGGTCAAGTTGAGTTGGGTAAGGCGGCAGCGGGAGCCCCGGGAGGTCGTGCGGCGGTGCGGGGATGCGGCCGGCGCGCCGCGGGGGCACCGAGGGCCGGCCGTGCGGGTGGGGGTAGGGGATGTTCTCGGGCTGCGGGGCTGCGAGGCGAAGACGCCCGCAGCCCTCGCTGGCGGTCTGTGCCGCGGGGCTGCTGGGATCTGGTCGCGTCTCGGTGGTACCTGCAGTCGTGCCCCCAGCTCAGAGGACCGGGAAGGGAGGAGGACCGAGGTGAGGGGGATTGTCACTGGGGAGAATGGTGAGGAGGGCGGGAAGAGCTGCTATCTTGGCTGAACAGACCAGGAGGGGGACGGGGAGGAGGACGCTGGGGCGGGGGTGGGGGGGAGGCAGACTTCACCCAAAGTCCAGTTTAGCAAGTTGTTGGTTCTTCTGGCGTGCTAGCCACTTACTCCTGCTAAAACTGAACGTCGGTGGAAAGTGTGGTTTGGAGTCGGGGTGGGGGGGGTGGAGGGAACGGCGGGAGGGAGGTAAAGGGGGAGTAGCTTTCGAGAGAGACTCACACGTCTCCCGCCACTTCTCAGCTTTTTTCGGAAGTTGAGAGCCCTCCAGGCTGGCCGAGACTAGGAGGAGGAGGAGGGGCTGGGCGATAGTCTTAAATAGCCCAAGGAGGCAGGTTGGAGTGTGAAACTGCTGTTCTTGGCAATCCAGAACCCTACTCTGCCTGGGGGAAGGCTGGGAGCTCACCTGCTTGTTTTTAGTTTTCCAAGAAGGTCTGTGTCGTCTCCTTGAGCTTATAAAAACAGTGCAAACACAGGGTGGCCTTCTCTCAAAGTCAAGGCTAGAAGTGTCTTGTTCTCTCTCTCTCTCTCTCTCTCTCTCTCCCCCTCCCGCTCTCTCTCCCTCTCGCTCTCTCCCCCTCCCTCCCTCCTCCTCCCCTCCCACCTATAACCTCCTTTGCAAAAAAAAATAATAATAATTTCCTTTCCTAAACTAGGTAGGCAGAAGTCTGTTAGTGGAGTGCCGTGCGCGGGCAGGGCCTGACAGGTGTGTTGTGTCAAGAAAGACAGGTGCAGATTTCCTCCGTGTCTGTGTGTGTCTGTACAGTTCCAGACCACAATGCGCGCTCCGGGGTTGCAGAAGTTTATGAATTTATGGGTGCCCTGGTTAATAGGATTCTCCGGGCAAATGGGAGCGGGGCTGTTGTTATGTTTCGAGCCCTGCCATGTGAGTTCTTTGCTCGGAGGTGGGGGACAAGTTGGTATGTGTTTGTTTATTTTTCTTAAGGATGTTGGCAGGCTGCTACTGAGGCTGTGTCTCAGGCTTCTGTCTGCCAGGCGGCTGCAAGTCCCCCCACTTCAGGCAGCAGGTGGAGAGAGATTGACTTTCCCTCCGCTTCCCTCTATAGTTTATGCCTGTCTCCCAGGTCTGTGGTGCCGAAGGGGGGTGGGTGAGAGCCGTCTTTTGTGTGCGCGTGTGTTTTGGGCAGCCATGGGTGGTGTGTGTCACTGCCAAGAATACCAAAGTCATTTGAAAGTGTTACTGTTGTTAAAGCTTATCTTTTTTAGCGTGCTTTCTCCCTGCCCAGAAAGAATAGGTATGTGCATAAACTCTTTCAAGTCGCATGTTAAATCCTCTCATAAAGTAGAATGAGCCTGTCATTGTACCAGACACGTACCAGATGTCCTAGTTATTACTTTGATGGAGAAGGAAAATCTCAAGTACGTGAGAGGTAACTGCGCTTTTTCTGTTTGATGCGAGATGCAGGCGATCAGCTGTGCGAGGAGTTTCTTGCAAGAACTTCTGAGTGTGTTCGGAATGAAATGGGCTGTGTGTGGTGAGGAAGGAAAAGCGGAGCATTCCCGTTACCCCGTCCATATGCTACAACGTGGCCATGTTTATACGGTGGTAAAGTCGGGCGAGGAGAAGGACTGTGGCTTGATGGGTGAGGGAAGGCGTTGAGAATTCAGTGGAAGCACTGGATCTGGATTATTCAAACTTGACCTTTCAAGTTTTTTCTTTGAACAGGCTACTTCTTGCGTGACATAGAAAGAGGTTAGATGGTGAATGGTTTTGTCGGTTGGTTTTGTGGTTTGGGTGACAATCGTGATTTCCTGAAAAGGAGATAGCGTCTGTCATTTATTCCTTCGACTTAAAACCTCAGAGTCCCTCCCTCGATCCTGGTCTTGGGTGTTTGCGAAGTTTTCTCATGTCCTCTGTGGATATGTCCACTTGCTTTATGTTTGATAGAGGTTATCCGTGCTTGGCACTTACTAATATGTTTATGGGTCCATTATGCAGAATTCTGCTTAGTTTAATCACCACCTTGTGGGAAAAAAAGTCATGCCTACGTCACATGCATCTTTGTTCTCACTTTATTCATTTCCTAGCATGGTTCCTCTAGAAGTAGCACTTGCAATCTCAAAACGTACGCCAGCTGTCGGAGCTTCTCTTTATCTGTTCAGAGTGCAAATAGGCCTTTTTTTTCATGAATTTCTTATATCATTTCGGGGATTGTCTTGCCTTTTCAACTGTTTCAACTGAAGGAATTTTCAGGTTTAAGATTAACAAAAGAAATTATAAAATGTGGCTGGTTTTCTAGTATAAAGGCGGATTGCACGTGATATATTATTATTATTATTGTATGCCAATTAAATACCTGTATCAACTGGAAAGGGCATATACCTAAGGAATTTCTCAGACCTTATTGCCTAGTGTACCCTAAATCTTCAAAGCACGTTTAGAGTATTTGAATTTTCTACAAACAGGAAAAAAAGCGTGTCTTTTCTTGAGATCCTTCCTTACTCTTTTCCTTACTAATTTGGTGAATTATTGGTGCAAATGAATATTTGAGGCGTGTCTCGGGAAATATTCTGTGTTCATTTCGCAGGTGAAAAATGTACGGAATTTCTGATAGGTTGGAGGAATTTTAAGTGAAACGGTTATGATTTGAGAACTCTATCATTTTAGGAAAATTTTAAACCTGATATAAGATTCGACGATACAATCTTAGTTCATCAAAGTATTAACTCCTGTCAAGTGGGTTCTTCAAACTAAATATAAAACGCCTTCTTAACCTTGCAGCAAGCAGAGACAACCCTGAAGGAAAAGTTGCTAATTAGCAGAAGGAACTCTTGTATGCAGTGAAGAGGGCAGCTTAGGGATTCGGTGGGGTCAGGGGAGACTACCTAAATCAAATCATCTGATCTCCCCCCCTTCCCCGCCCCCCTGCTTGAATTATCAATTTTCTGGTGGATTTAAAATGTTCTTTGTTAGTGATAGTGCATTTGAAATTTCATAACCAGGTTGACCCAAGTAGATCAGGGGCCCATTCAAAGGTTGTTTTCCATAAGAGGTAAGGTAGGCTTGAGCCCTGTCTTCAAATAACTTGACCAACAAAGACGGATGATCTAAGTCATCCAAACAGGAAACCTTGCCAAACTTACACTCACCCTGTCTTATAAAAGATTTGTCTGAACTATTTGGAGACTTCCCATAGTGAACACTTCTTTGTCCAGAAACTGGACTCCAGATAGATACGTTTAAGAGTTGCGATCCCCTCCCCCAAATAACTGCTTTACTAAAGTAGAGCACTTTGCCCACCTCCTCCTCCACACTGCGGTGTTCCTTTGAAATTCTTCACTGAAAAGGCTTTTCTAACATGAAGTCCTCGAGTTCCTTAGCATTCTCCATGTGAACCTAGCTGACGTTCTTGAGATCATTCAGATTTTAATGAATCTTTGGGAGCAGTTAAAATCGGACTCGACTATACCTGGATGTTTGTTCTTATCTTTCTCTGGGAGGAATCTGCTATTTCGAGATAATCACTGTATAGGAATTACTAAAGCAGTTGAGTACTTAGATTCCAAATGCTAGCTATGACAAAATACTTGACAATAAAAATATTCTGTATGGGTTTTCATGTTAATTAAAGAGGACTTTACTGGAGTAGAATGTGTATCCAAACAGTAATACGTTTGAGCTCAAATTCTATATCAGGATTTTCTTTCTGCATCCTTGCTGATGTTACTGCCCCCAAGGGCTGATCAGAAGGTTCCATATTGCCTGGTTAAGCTCAAAATGAGTGTAAAAATTAAAATACAGTAAGAGTCAATAATATTTGTAGTCGAAACACCGTGGCTTAGTACATATGGTGAGAAATAAAGGGATTTTTAAAAATCTGAAGGGACAGGATGATATCAGTGATAAAGTCAGCCCATAGCATTCTCTAAATTTTGAATTAGGAAACCCATGGCAACGCTTTTAAGTGTGTTTTCAAGTGATTTAATTTATATGATCGTCACTGAACAATACGTTTTCTTGTGTGGTAAACATTTTCACATATGTATCTTGTTTATGAATCAATTTGCTAAGACGGTATTATGTCAGCCAGTTAGAATTACTTAATCTTGTCTATTACCTCCCGGGGTGATGGTCCCAGTGGGCACTCCCCCCTACCTTTATTTTTAGTTTAGATCTTAGCTCTCTGGAGAGCCGTATTTATCCACGCCTACTAATATAATGTCCTGTCTTAGCAGAATAAATACTTGTTCCTATTTGTCCGGTTTGCTATGTCTCACCTGGGCATTTTACAACAAGACCTAAAAGTACTCTCCATCCTCTAAGCCCGAAACAGAAGCAAATGATTCTCTAACCTGAAAATGCTGACTGGCTGACAGAGGACTGAAAAAGTCTGTTTAATGTCGTGAATCTGAAGGAAGTCACAGCCTATTTTGTTCTTGGAAGACCCATCAGGCATGTTTAATTAACACTTACTGTCCGCTGGAGACGGGGGTATCATTTCTTTCCGCCTTGGGCAGAGCCCAGCCCTCTTCTTGGCTTGGGCGTGAGGCGGGGCTGCAGCTGTTGGTACCTAGGCCAGAGGAGAGGAAGTGCAGATGACGCAGAGGTACAGGACAGTTGGGAAAGAAGGCATGCCTGCCCATGACCTTGTGCGCATCTCTTACACCAGCCTGTCATTCCTGAGCCTCTGTTGCAGAGATGCTCGGCCCCCAGCAAGGATGTGCAGAAGAGAAATCCAGATTGGGGGTTAAGATGAACGGGGGGGGAGGGGGGGGGAAGACTGCAAAAAGTTTGTTCAGCGTTCTGACTTGAGATCCCCGTGCTTTTCAGGTGATATTAAAGAGAACAGGATTTGCACACAAAAAAGAAAAGAGGCAAAATTTTGAAATAATGGCAATGACCTCTACTTTTGGAAAGCCGATCTACACACAAAAAGGTCCTCCTTGCAAAGACCTACCCCCAAGGTGCAGGTCTTTCTGGGCTTCAAAATAATACATCCCTTTTCTTGCTTGACTCGGTCTTTTTGTTTTTCTCACCTGATGGCTACACCTGACTCCTCGGATTCAATGTGTTAGTGAAATATTTGCCATTGCATCCTTGTATTCCTGAACTCAATTATATTATCGATGTGTGAGAGTTCACCATCATTCTGATTTCGATTTGGAACCCAATATTGAAGTGATTAAGATCTGTTTCCATTCTGACTCTGGGAAATTTTATCCTGAGGCATACAAAAAGTATTTTAAATTTTAAGCATTCTAAAAAATATCAAGAAGCCTCACGTTGCCTGCACGAATAGGCTTTTTTAAAAATGTTATATCTTCACCCAGAAACCAGGGACAAGGAATGCATGACGAAGTCTTTGTGGAGTAGAAAAATAAAAATAAAAAGCTCACACATTGTCATCTAAGCATTGAGCATTTTCTTGATTTTTACAGGTTATTTCATGCTGAAATTATGCCTATTTGCATGGATAGTCATTCTTTAAAACTAGCCACAGATGCAGTCCTAGGGAGCACGTAGATGTTTTTACAGGTGAACCGAAAGAGATGGGAACCGTTCCAAACACTCTGCACGCTGCCTTTGGCAATAGACCCTGTTATTGTGAAGATGTGCTCCGTTAGGCAACGCGAAGTTTAATATGAGATAAACCCCGTGTGAAAAAAATATTTTCATTTTCTTCACAAAATGTTAATTGTAAGCAAAAAAAGATACGGCATCTTCTATTCACACAAAATTGGGGGTTAGCATCACCGGATAATAAGTCACAAAATATGTCGGGTGCCTTTTATAAAATGCAAGGAAGGATGGTCTCTTTTAATATTGTGTCCTCAAGAAACAATGGAAGTTCACGTGCAGAGAAGATATTTCTCGGGCTCGTAGATTTGATGGATGCTGTTTCCATCTTCACTTACTTCCTTTTAGTCTTTTCTCCCCCCTTTAATTTGGCATAAGAAAGAAGACTCACAAAGGATGTGTATGTTAAAGTTTCTTTCGGCGTTTGAAGTGTTTGGCAGATTTTAACAGAAGGAAACTAATACGGAAGATGAATGTATCCTTGCCTCCCTCAGTTTATTGTCTCCCGTATTGATTTGTAAACTGTGACAATTCCTTCTTTTGCAGTGAGTCCAACTTTGTCATAATTTAAGTCGTCAAAAGGACATCGTGAAAATTCATAAATATTCTCACCCTTACATTCAGATACAGCAAGAGATCGCGTTTTCAAATGTGATTTTACTAATAAAAATGCACATCTATGCTAAATAAGCAGACTCGTAAGATGAATATTTGTGCATTTGTTTCAACGTTAAATTGGCCATTTCTATTGGAAAGGTGCTGATGGGGGTATTCTCCCTCCCCTTTCAGATATGACAAAAATATTTTAAAATTCAGTGATAAAGGGGTGATAAATCAGCGATAAAATATTTGCATGTATGTTTGAGTCTTTCTCCTATAATAGCATTAAAACCACAGTAATTTCAATTCGGAAACGGAATTCTTCTTCCAAATTTCACACAGCCTCACAATTGAACCCTATGTCTTAAGTATGGACCACTTTCATCTTCTTTTGTAATATGAATCTCAATGCCCAAAATTTAATCAATTGGTTGTCAGAGGCTGTGTTCTTATAATCTACTGTTTCTTCTGAAGATAAACAGTATCATTTTAGGCATTTGTGAAAGAGAATCATATTACTGGTGCTTAAGCAGTTTTTGCTTTTTTTTTTTTTAATCTTAATCCATCTTAAACCAGTGGAGCAGAAATATTTAAAAATGTTTCATTTCGAGCAGAGTGCATAATAAATTGCAATAATTGTAATGTGCCATAAATCCCAGAGCCTATGCATTTTGCATTTGATTCAGGATTGGGGTCAGGAAATTTGGAGAAATTTAAAGAAAATGATTCATCAGTCCTTTTGTTCTGTTGGCCAGGGTCCCGGGATTCTTGAGCTGTGCCCAGCTGACGAGCTTTTGAAGATGGCACAATAACTGTCCAGTGATGCCTGACCATGACAGCACAGCCCTCTTAAGCCGGCAAACCAAGAGGAGAAGAGTTGACATTGGAGTGAAAAGGACGGTAGGGACAGCATCTGCATTTTTTGCTAAGGCAAGAGCAACGTTTTTTAGTGCCATGAATCCCCAAGGTTCGGAGCAGGATGTCGAGTATTCGGTGGTGCAGCATGCAGATGGGGAAAAGTCAAATGTACTCCGCAAGCTGCTGAAGAGGGCGAACTCGTATGAAGACGCCATGATGCCTTTTCCAGGAGCAACCATAATTTCCCAGCTGTTGAAAAATAACATGAACAAAAATGGTGGCACGGAGCCCAGTTTCCAAGCCAGCGGTCTCTCTAGTACAGGCTCCGAAGTACATCAGGAGGATATATGCAGCAACTCTTCAAGAGACAGCCCCCCAGAGTGTCTTTCCCCTTTTGGCAGGCCTACTATGAGCCAGTTTGATATGGATCGCTTATGTGACGAGCACCTGAGAGCAAAGCGCGCCCGGGTTGAGAATATAATTCGGGGTATGAGCCATTCCCCCAGTGTGGCATTAAGGGGCAATGAAAATGAAAGAGAGATGGCCCCGCAGTCTGTGAGTCCCCGAGAAAGTTACAGAGAAAACAAACGCAAGCAGAAACTGCCCCAGCAGCAGCAACAGAGTTTCCAGCAGCTGGTTTCAGCCCGAAAAGAACAGAAGCGAGAGGAGCGCCGACAGCTGAAGCAGCAGCTGGAGGACATGCAGAAGCAGCTGCGCCAGCTGCAGGAGAAGTTCTACCAAATCTATGACAGCACCGATTCTGAAAATGATGAAGACGGTAACCTGTCTGAAGACAGCATGCGCTCGGAGATCCTGGACGCCAGGGCCCAGGACTCCGTGGGGCGGTCGGATAACGAGATGTGCGAGCTGGACCCAGGACAGTTCATCGACCGAGCCCGGGCCCTGATCAGGGAGCAGGAGCTGGCTGAAAACAAGCCGAAGCGAGAAGGCACCAACAAAGAAAGAGATCACGGGCCCAACTCCTTGCAACCCGAGGGCAAGCATCTGGCCGAGACCTTGAAGCAGGAACTGAATACCGCCATGTCGCAAGTCGTGGACACGGTGGTCAAAGTCTTTTCAGCCAAACCCTCCCGCCAGGTTCCTCAGGTCTTCCCGCCTCTCCAGATCCCCCAGGCCAGATTCGCAGTCAACGGGGAAAACCACAATTTCCACACCGCCAACCAGCGCCTGCAGTGCTTTGGCGACGTCATCATTCCGAACCCCCTGGACACCTTTGGCAACGTGCAGATGCCCAGTTCCACAGACCAGACAGAAGCACTGCCCCTGGTGGTCCGCAAGAACTCATCCGACCAGTCCGCCTCCGGCCCCCCCGCCGGCGGCCACCACCAGCCCCTGCACCAGTCGCCTCTCTCTGCCACCGCAGGCTTCACCACGTCCACCTTCCGCCACCCCTTCCCCCTTCCCTTGATGGCCTACCCATTTCAGAGTCCGTTAGGTGCTCCCTCCGGCTCCTTCTCGGGAAAAGACAGAGCCTCTCCTGAATCCTTAGACTTAACTAGGGAGACAACGAGTCTGAGGACCAAGATGTCATCCCACCACCTCAGCCACCACCCTTGTTCACCAGCACACCCACCCAGCACCGCCGAAGGGCTCTCCCTGTCGCTCATCAAGTCCGAGTGTGGCGATCTTCAAGACATGTCCGAAATCTCACCTTATTCGGGAAGTGCAATATCCTTTTATCCTCCCCTCGAGGAGCACAAAACAAAACAAAACGAAGGCTTCCCCCAAGGTCAGGTTGCCACAGTATATAGAAGAACGTAGATTAGTATCTTCTTAAGAGTGCCATCGTTCCTATTATCCGGAGTAATAGGCTTTTATCAACACACTTCTGGTGGCACAAAAGCTTCCCAGGAAACCCACATCCTTGCAACTTTCACAAGGCGTTAACTGCCTCAAAGAGCTGGTATTTCACATGTGCCTTTTCAACAGCGGCTCCTTCTGCTGTTCTTCCTGTATTATCTCTTTTTCTTTTTTTTTTTTTTAGGAATAGAGTCAGAGATGGACAAAAATCTGATTGTGATATTGAATTCTATCAGATTTTTTAAAAAGAGTTTAAGTTTTATGATGGCCTCAAGAGAAAAGTCAGTTTTGAGATTCCCTAAGATTCCATAAGAAGAATGGTCCCTTTAAACCATCTGCAAGGCCCCTGCTCCGTGCAAAGAAGACCTGGTTAAATCTTATGAAGAGCACTTTCCTGGTGGGAGAAAGATAGACATGGGACGCGGAGTTAGATTCTCTCTTAAATCTTTAAGTGAGACCTGGGGGAGGCGGGGGTTGTTGTTCTTTTTGTTTGTTTGTTTTTCAAGGAAATATACAGGTACTGATTTATCCAATCGGCATTGGTCTCTCTCTCTCTCTCTCTCTCTCTCTCTCTCTCTCTCTCTCTCGTTCACCCAAGGTCTGTTCTTTGGGTCTGGTGCAGCTGCCTCTATGCATGATTAACCTCTGTTCAACCATACACAGAAATCTTTTGTCCTAACATACACAAAGCAAATTATTTTGGAAAGCGAGAGAGCACAATTAAATATAAAACTCAGCTGTATTCGACTTAAAAATGGCTCTTTTTATGACTCTTACATTTTGAACTTGACTTTTAGGTAGAGATGCCAGTTATATTTTTTTTAGACCCCTCCTGAACTCCAGCTATGTTTAACTGACTTTTTTTTTTTCCTCTCTGAAAATCGGTCCTTTCAGTAAATTTTTAAAAATCTCGCTGTGGTTGGTGTTTTGGGGTAGTAGACTAGTAGCATTTGGGGGCAGGTAGAGGCATGTTTCTTTTATAACAAATTGCCAGATGGATATAAAATTTAGCAGTTAAGTTGGCTGTTGCTAAAGTGAGGATTTTGAGCAATTGTCCTGATGACTAGAGAATGACATTTTAGTATCTAAGCCCACCCCAGAGGCTGCCACGTAAGCGCAAAGCCCCAGCCGTGGTGGAAATACATTTTCCTATGTAGCGAGGGCCGTCCTTCTAACCAGCTCTCAGAAGAGTAGTAAAGATTTTTAATAAGGTGAATGAGAGCAAATAATGAGACCCACTTGGGGCAGTGAAACGCAGTCTCTTTCCAGAGTGAGGAAGAAGAGAATAATGTCATGAGAGGAAGGAAGGCAAAGATGTTGAGGACGTAGACATATACATAGACATCGAGTCTTGATTTGGTGGCTGATGGAACTTCTCCCTTCCAAAGACCTAAAATTTAATCCACCAGCCAGGAGTCAAAGCCGCACCAAGCCCCATGCCTTGCACATTATAAACAGGCAATAAACATTGGTCGAAATGATTGTAATATAGTGTTGGTGATGAGAGAGGCAAGGGAAGAAGATGTAGCATCTTGAATGGTTTTTTTACCCTTGGCAGGAAAGCATCTTCTGAGGCTCGTACGAGACCGATGATGTCCAGGGCGACACCCTCTTGCTGTGACATCTCTTTATTTTGAAGGCAGTAGTGGTGATGGTGGGTTCCCCCCCCCACACACACACACACACACTCAGAGGACAGCGACACACCTATTTCGAGGAATATTTGAAACCAGGTTTCAAAGTCCCCTAAGTGCAGACTAAAACTCTTTAACCAGTTTATGGTTTTCTTGTGTTTTTGTATTAGACTTTTTATTGTCACTAGATAATTATGCCTGTGCTTTTTTTTTTTTTTTAAAGTAAGTTGGGTCTTCTAGGAAAGAAATCTTTCAGATTGCTTTAAGTGTTGGCTACATTCATTGTCTCACGCTCTCTAAATCCCCTGAGGAATTTAGAGGATTTGAATGGAAAGAAGTCCCTTTTATTTCTATACATATCAAAGGCTTTAAGGAGAATATAGTTGCTTCTGTGGCTGAATAACTAACTTCCCTCTGCTACCCATGTAAGAGTCTGTTGAACAGTGATGGCGGGGAAACACCTGTGTTCTTCTGAAATGGTGGCTACACCTGGAGCTGTTTCTTTCATGAAGCTAAATAATTTTGGCCTCTTGTTGCAGTTAATGGTTACATTTTTCCACCTTCTAGCCATCGACCCTCTTCTGTTTCTTTCGCCTCGATTATGCCGTACTTTTAACCATTTCTCTCACTGATATGTTATTTCTCAGGAAGAAGACAGGCAAGTGTCCCTTTCTGTAGCCGCGTGGTTCTGAAGCCAATGAGGATCTGAGTGTTTGTTGGGAGACTGGATCCACTTTTCTCCTCTCTCCGTCCTGGAGTGGCAATGGATCCTTCCCTTGACTTCTCTGCTGGCGTTGTAGGCAAAATCCTCCAGCTTTCAGCTTAAAGAAGTCTCTGGGAATTGTAGCAAGTGATGTCGACTTCCGTTTTGGGTCCATACGGCCATCTTTGAACTTGTGGTACAGTTACTCCTAGAAAAAAAAACGCAATAGACATGAGTAGAAATGGGATGAAATGATACCTCTATGATTGTCATGATTATATGTTTATCTGTCGTCCTCGCTTTTCAAATAGTAATGAATAATTTAGTGCATAAGGAATGATTCTTTCTCACTCCAAAGGGCATCATCTGTGTCTTTGAATAAAGTAGCCAAGATCAGAACTATTAAGAATACCAGCTTATCGGATAAATCCATTCTGGGCTCAGCACATGAAGCATACATGATCTATGTAAAAGCACTACCTCGTTATCCTTTCTAAGAGAAAGGAAATAGGGACCGCCTGCACGCTAAACTCAACGTCCATGCACCTGTTTCAGGAGCTCACATCTTGGATATAAAAAAACGTGTTCAGTGTCCTTGCACATGAATCTATTTAATCAAATATTAAGTTTTATTCAAATTCCAAAAGAAACAGCCAGCCAATTGTTTTTCTTCATGATGTTCCTTGTCATTCACCCTCTTTGCATCTCAAGAAAAATAGCCTTGTCCAGGCCTCAGACATTTGCATACACCCAATTAGAGCGCAAGAGTCGGATTCTGAGCCCTTAAGATGTGCAGGTGAAGAAACCGAATCTGTTCTCTGCGACAGACTTGACTTTTAGGGAGAATGTTTAAAATATGTAAAGTTTAGAATGGGAAATTGTTTGGTAGTTTGAAACGAAAATCCAACTGGAAAACATGGAGTAAAAACGAATTTCTAACATGTGAAACAATCCGTAGACATTTTTAGAAGTCTCATGGGGTCAGAGTAATTCTATTAGCTGTCTTAACTATGGGGAAAACTTTTATATTAAAGACCGAGAGACTCTGGGCTCCTACCCCACCCCCCACCACATTATTAAGTAAAAAAAATTTTTTTTTAATTTCCCCAAACAACACACCTTTATGTGCTGAACCTCTTAATGGAGAAACGGTTGGTTCTATCACTTTCATTAAATGAGACAGGGTAGATCTTTTCTCCCTATTTCAGGAAGAAATCCTCTTAGAAACAGCGACTCAGAGCTTAAGAACCCAAACCTAAAATTCTTTGGGTTCAAAGCATTTTAGAAAACGTAAGTCAGGAGCCCCAATCCAATCTGGATGGACCTGAAGCCTGTAAAATCTCTCACCACAGTTCAGGGTTCCATTGGAAAAAAGAAAAAGAATTTTTCGCTCCCTCCAGCCTTCATAACATATTCTTGCACTTGCCTTTCCACCGCCTCTGTCCCTCCCCTGCCACTGCTGTTTAGGTAAGGTTGTCCTGTGCTTGGTAAACAGACGGCACTCAGACTCTCAGGTTGTTTGGACACCGCTCCAGGTTCAGCCGCAGCAGCCTACTTCTCTGATCTTTTATATTCCTAAGCAGATGTCTTTCATTAATTTATGGATTTATCATCTTTTCTTCTCCCCCTTTTTCTTTTTTTCCTTCTCTCTTTCTTTCTTTCTTTTTTTTTTTTTTACACCTGGCAGCTGTCTCAAGTTTCAGCAGTTATTGTCTATTTTGCATTACACATAGAATTGAATGTCATCTGTCTTCACAAAGCTATGGCTAAGAGAATTGAGGCAAAGCCACATGAGCTGCCGGGACAGATCTTGTTTGCGTTCCATCCCCCTCCCCCCACCCCCTTACCTCCTTAATATTTATTTGTGCTCATTTTCTTTCCTGGCCTTGAATGGAGCTTAGCTCGTGTTCAGTACAGCTGTATGTTTACTGAATCTATTCCATCATGAGTCATTGTGCGTGTGTAAGTATCCTGGAAACAGCTAGTGCTTTCTTGGAAGAACAGTTGCTTTTCAGCACAAGCACTTAAAAGGGAAATTAACCAATTGGTCAGTTCAGATTTATTTTGAGGAGGAAAAAAAGGATTATCTAACTGTTGGCTTTTAAATGTTTCATTAGCTATTTTTAATAGTTTATTAGAAACATATATTTTATGGGAATTTTATCTTAATTACACGATGAGCAAGAGATACAGATTTATCCTGTGTTCCAGTTCCACTGATCAATTCTAAGTATTACCGACAGGAAGCGTTTTCAAGCAAAACGGGCTTGAGAAACCCAAATTAGAATAATTTTTTCGTGAAATAAAAAACCCCTCGATCCTGATCAAAATAAGATGGAGAGTTTGTTTTGTTCTGTTTTGTTTTTTAAATAAAAAGAACGACTACCTCTTAGCATCATTTAAGTGTATGGGAAGCGTCAGGAAGTTTTGGGAGCTCTATCCCTGAGGACCGCAGCAAAACGGCGTGTTTTGCGGGAGACCAAATTTTTAAAAATTTGGAGCTTTTCCCTGCGCGCTACTAATTGCAGTGTGCAAGGTGGCTTTTTAATCTAGCCGTCTGAAGAAAAGATTAGAACCCAGATCTGAGACTGTTTGCTGAAGTTTGGACTTGCCTAAAACTCTTATCATGAGGCAATAGGAGACAGCTTGCCACTATTATTTCCCTTATCCATTTGGACAGATGGTCCTGAAGTGTGCTGGGCTACTTTAGCCTTGTCTGTCTGTCTAATGGAGGTTACTGGAGGGCCTTTCGGCTCTTTCCTTGGCACAAGAAGTATGTCAGTCATAAATTATCGTCTTTGTGATCATTAAGGATCTAAAACAAAAACACAAGTTCAGTTAAGCTGCTTTGGCTTACAGCTATAAAAATCAAAATTTCTTCCTTCGGTGGTGTTGATTCTCAGCGGGGGTGGGGGGAGCACAATATTTCGCTTTTCTCTTCTCACAAACCAAGGCGATCTTTTAAAACCTGCGTGATGTTAAAGGGGATGCTAATTGATCAGATCCTCTGCAGAGTGTTTGGTTAAACGCCCTGTTATAAGTAGTCAAGAGCTTATCAGTATTAATTTGATTATGCGTCTCTACTCACTCCCTGGTTTCTCTGTCTTCCTAAGATTGGTCACGCTGTTCTTGATGGAGGTCATTTAGAAACCTTGACTTTTCCTAAATATGTTGTGTTTATTTGACCTTTTTTTTCACTAAGCGTGGCATTTTGGTCGGGTAGTAAAATGCGTGCCCGCGTGTGTGTGTGCGCGCGCGCGCGCGCGCGGCTGTGCGCGCACACGAGTGCATATTTTCTTTTCTTTTCTTCCTTCTTTTTCCCAGACTCTCTTTTAAGAGAAAATCCTTAGAGAAGCTTCTAGGAAGGACCCTTAATTGACCTTGTGGGGGACCGCATTGATTTTCTCCACGTGCATCTTCATTTCTGATAAATTATAAAGCCATTAATTTGCTGAGGAAATGGCAGGGCCAGGCTGCGGCACAGATGTGACCAGAGCCATCCCAGCTCCGAGTCTGCTGAGGAGTGCCAAGAATCTGGGGGAGAAGCAGGAAGCCTGGATTGTTATGGTTAGCCCCACATTCTCTTGGGAACTGTTTTAGTTGCTGCTGTTTACAGATCTAAAAGGTAATGATGTTTCCAGATAAATAGGCCTTCTTATTTTGGGTAAGTGGCCATTTATTGATCTGCTAACCCGCATTTATTGATTTGTTAGCCCCAACCACTGTGCCCCTCTCAAAGGAGTTAACTATAAATCCAGGAGAGGCAAATCGTATTTGGTTTTGGATCGTGGCTTTAACAAAAGCGACGCCCCCTCCCTGGCTCTCTTGGTGCCAAAACTACCCCTCCCCAGTTTTAGCTCTTATTTAAAAGGAAACAATTAAAAGGATATCATAGGAAGATAGGAAGAAAGTGAGGCAAGATGCTCCGGTAGATTAGCACCGAAAGGTAAAATACGAACCTTGCCTCACTCACAGTGTTCAAAATAATGCGTTTTATATTTTCACGCACGTTAGGAGAATAATTTGCTGGAAACTGCAAATGTGGGGAGGAGAGCAAACAGAACTGTGATTGCGAAGAAGAAAAAAACTGTCACGATAAGAGTTGTAGACTGCACGTTGGTACATTTGTCTCCTTAGCAACAAGTGAACGTATAGGTAGCATAAGGACCTCAGACCGGGGCGGGGGGGGGGGGGGGGGGAGTTTACCACCCTCACCACGGAGTTGCCAAGATTCTGCAACTCCATCGTGCGTCCTCACCATGACATTTGGCATTTTCTAACAAACGATGGTCATTCTGAGCAAGCGCAGCAAGGTAGCGAGGGATTTCGTGGCCAGTGCCGTGTGCCTTCCAGAAGTCCCACGGCTGCTCCATGGGCCTCCAGATTCTTGGGGCGTTGAGGGGGGAGGGCAGCGGGCGGTACGTGTCTGCGTTGAAAGAAATTTTTTTCCTTAACCGACTGCATCCTACATGCAGGAAGGATTGTCACCCAATCACTTGAAGAAAGCAAAGCTCATGTTCTTTTATACCCGTTACCCCAGCTCAAATATGCTGAAGACCTACTTCTCCGATGTAAAGGTAAGGACGCTTTTCATTAGTAATTTTTCAATTTCTGTGCGCCTGGGAGTGATTTGAACTCTTGGAGGGGAACGGAGATGAGTGGGAAATCGGTTCCCGAATACACCTGTGTTATAATTGATTTAATGCACTTAGAATTTTGTCTAACGCTGTACCAGGCAAAGATGCCCCATAAGACCAAAACACTGGTGCGAAGTCCCGCGGGTGTCCAGTGCGATCCCGGAAACTTCGCGTCTAGTCTTTATACGTCTTTGTAGCTCCTTGGAAGAAATCCCGGCCGGTCCTGGATGGGTGTGCTTTAGAGAATGTTGTTGTTTTTTTTTCCCTCCTCCTCCTCTGAGCAACAGTAAACTGTTTCTGTTTTCGTTTCTGTTGGTTTCCCCATATTTGCGCTTATGAAAGCAAACTCTAGCACCTCTTTTTCCCCCTGTCGAAAGGAGCGTACATTGAAATTCTCTACGCAGTAGCTGCTTAAAAACAAAAGTGATGATTGTCTCTTATTTACAACTTAATTTGTTGTTGATGTAGAGTACACTGAGCATAAGGAGAATGAATAAAGTGACAGATTCAGGACACATTATTCAAATGAGGATATGAAAGCTGTCGGCCTACAGCTGCAGCCTCCCTCATTCTACAGAGTATGGGGACCTCCTGGTTCTGTGTGCGTGTGTGTGCGCGCGCGCACGCGGCTGCGTCTGTGTGTGGGTTTTAAGTAATTGTCTGCAACAACTTGATGTTGTGTTAATCATCTGCAACTTTTTAAAACATAGATTGGGTTTTGATGATGATAATGACACGCATGGTATCATTATCCGAGGAACTCGATAAACATTACATTAGCCGAGATTAGTTTATTGGGGTTGGGTGCTTTCCCTGCCCCCCCCCTCCCCGCTGCCCACCCCCATATGTACAAGTTCTTATTTCTGCCACCGAGAACCCAGGAGCTGCCAAAACACGCTCGTTGCTCCACCGCTGCCTCCTCGCAGTGTGTTCTGTGCCCGATGCCCAGTGGCTGCGTTGGCCCCCTTTTGCAGGCCAACTCATTTTAGTTTCCTTCGCTGATGTTTTATTTGGCCTTATGAGAAAAGTTCTGTTTTCCCTCCTGTTAGCTTTTGAATTGTGTATCAACTTCAGCCTTTTATCTCTCTCCTTCCCTGGCTGAGCTCCTTAAGTGGAAGGCATGTTTTCTCCCTACTCAGGGCCAACAGACTGGGCTGGATGGGAAGGCACAGAAAGGCCGTAACTCGAACGGCTGGTTGAGGATCATTAAAGCACAGAAAAGGCTGAGCGACACAGCAGGCCAGGGAAAGGGTTTGGACCCCGTGAGGGACCATCTGAAACAGACTTTGGAGGGCATTTGTCAACTGGTTGAAGACCGGACAGCTTCCGGAGCCTAGCGGAACATGGCGGACTTCTTGCAAGGGGTCCTCTCAACACTAGTTCGAGGAAAGGGGGACATGGAGGTGGGGGAGAAAGTGTTACTGTGCACGAGTGCGTGTGTGTGTGTGTGTGTGTTTCTAGGCGCCCACGGTACCTCCTCCACCCCTCTGAGCACAGCGATCTACAGTGTTGTGATATAGTAATGGCCGTACCTTATATTATTTAGATAGCACTTTGCATCAGAAGGAGGCCAGCGAGCTTTACAAACTGCACACATAGGGTTCCCTCACCTACCTTAGAAATGCAATCACCTGGAGGGTGGAAAGCCGCCCCTCTGAGCCAGCCACACTGTCCAATAGTAGATGCGAATATTAGAAACTTCCTCACGCGCGAGCATGTGTGCATGGGGGTGGGGGGAGGAGGGCAAGGATGGGGGAGATTATTAATCTGTAGTAGTTAATCTGTAATCTTTATAAATACTCTGCAGTGTAAACTGACATGAAATTGTTCCCATTCCTTTAGAATACAACTAGTAATTCAGCTTTGCCAATAATCACTGTGTAAACAACAATTAAATACTGGGGTGAATATTTTATTTAAAAAAGCACTAACATTCACATTATAGATTCTATCCATCCTCTGTCCATACTGGGAGAGAAGGCCGTTAAGAGTGTACTTGAGTCTAGTTAATTCCCAATTATCCACTCTAACGGAGGGAAACGGTAGGGCATATAGTGCATAGCAGAAAACCACCAAAGGTCACTTCTCTTTTATTTTTGGAATGAATTATACATTTTTAACTTTGCTAATTATGTGTTTTTTTCCTTTGGCTAGTAATAAATGAATTTGTATTCCCTGAGCTTATGAGTGCCCATATTGGAAAGGCATGCGTAGAAAGGGCAGGGTAGTCTAGGCCTGGTGTTCCAGAAACTTTGTAGAAAATAAAATGGCAGAGGAATCTTGGATATTTTTCATATTAAGGAAAATCCAGAATTTGATTTGATGTTCTATTATTATGTTGTCTTAGGTGTATGTGTATCTAAATAGATACATATACCTATTTTTAGATATAGATAGATACATGTGGATACTTATTTGCAAGGCTGAAAGAACTAGATGTTTCTCTCTCTGTGACGAAATTTAGATTCAAGAAAACCACTACAGAATTAAGAGACCCCTAGATATTAGAGGACGCACCTTAGGAGTTATCAGAAGTGACACTCCGCGTCCCCTAT